>CM052706.1:48283177-48378206 GCA_028551405.1 Uromys caudimaculatus
GGAGAGAGGAAAGGAGAGACGGGACAGAGGGAGGGAGAGAACTTGCATTTAGGTGTCATATTGGTGAAATAACGGAAGAGTTATCTTGGCTGTGAAAGGGACATTTCCAACACACCCAGACTGATCTCTAGCGGTTAAGTCACTGAGAGACCAGAACTCTGGAGCTGTCCTTCCTGTGACACGGGTCTCAGTCTTGTCTCCTGCTCTGGTCTTCAGGCTTCTCACCCAAATTTTATGTGTATGTGTGGGGCAAGGGGGAGTAGATAGATTTTGACTTTTCTTTGAAGCAAGGTACCTAAATCCCACTAGAGGAGTCAAATATATTAAAAGAAATCCACACCCAGAAAAAACATAGGTAACCAATTGCCAAAGCAGTCAGCTACGAATTTGCTGAAGGAAATGTGTGTGTGGGGGGGAGGTATGCGGACATGCTCAAATATATGTGTACACGCATGTAGAAGCCAGAGGCCAGCCATGGGTGCTGGCCAAGGAATCCCAGAGATCAGTGTCTGCCTCTCCAGAGTGGGATTACAAGTGGTTACCAACACCAAGCTTTCGACTTAAGTTCTGCAGGTCCTCATGCTGCAAGGAAGTACTTTACCCACTGAGCCATCTCTGCAGCCTCTAAAGAAAAATGACGTGTGCTGTTTCCAAAGTCAAGTCGCCCACTGCTCTCTAAACCTGGCCTCACTTGTTTTGGCCAGGCATGATACCACAGAGCAGAACTTGACACCTGTTCTCTCTCTCTCTCTCTCTCTCTCTCTCTCTCTCTCTCTCTCTCTCTCTCTCTCTGGCGGAAAAAATGTGTCAGTTCTTTTGTGCAGATGACACTGCTCCATTCTGAGTGTGACAGTGAATAGAAAAACAGAAGGTACCATGTAAAAGGTCCCAGGAAACTGGGCTTAGAAAAAGGCCAGCCAGGCCACACATTCATTCACAGATACATTTGTATAGTTTCTGTCTTGCAGAAAGGTACTGAAAGTATTGATACTGTATATTCTGTCCCCATGTGTGCAAATATCCCAAAATACCAGGAAATACACAACCGTCTCCCTGGTCTGTGGCCCTTTTCCTTCCTGGGAGTTGGGCCAAAGCACAGGATTACTTATTAATCAAATATCCCACCCTCAAGGCTTCATGGGAGCAAAAGGAAAAGTCTTCAGCCTTTTGTTTGGTGGAGACTAGCTGTGTGCGCAATCCTCAAGTAGCCACTCACTTTGCACTTAGAGAGAAAATGCATCTCAACTTATTGTTTTTAAATTCCATGCAGCAAGGAGGAGAACAAAGGTTAGAAAAGAACGAAATAGCTGGAGATGCTGAGAAAGATGAAAGGCGACTGATTTAAATTAAACATGAGGGAACCGTTAAGGGAAGCAAGGAAATAAAACAACCCGAGATCTAAACACACAACAAAGAAAAGATGTTTGATCCCAGGGTGAGCCATGTGAATAAGTAAAATAAAATTCTGTACATGTTCTAAAGAAAAAAAAAAAAAAAACCACCATGGCAAATGGCTCCTTCCAGTCTGCACTGGGAGGCAGCCACAGCTCATTTTGCTTGGTGTAACTACAAGTGGTAAATTCAGCTTTTAAAACGCCTACCTACTACTCAGTCCCTTAGAGCGGGTGTGGTGGCTCACATCTGTAACCCCTGAAATTGGAGGCTGAGTCAGAAGGCTGGCGAGTTCAAGCCCAGCTGGGTTAGAGAGAGCAAGACAGAAGGGATGGGGAGGAGGGTGGAGACAGACATAGATGGCTAGCAGGGGTGTGGGGTGTGGGGTGGGGCTCAGGCTGGAGTATAAGTGAGGGGCTGGGCAGATGACTCAGCAGTTGAGAGCACTTGTTGCTCTTGCAGAGGACCCAGGTTCAGTTCTCAGCACCCACATGGTGACTCACAACCACCCATAACTCCAGTTCCAAGGGAGCTGATGCTATTTTCTGATCTCTGTAGGTACCAGGCATGCATGTGGTAGACAAGCATACACACAAGCAAGACATTCCTATGCATACAATAAAATAAATCTAAAAAAAAGTCTTGTGTATGTGTGTGTTCATATGAAGGCCAGAGGACAATGTTGTGTGTCATTCTCAGGAGGCTGTCTGCCTCCTCTGAGACAGTCTCTCCTCGTTGGTCTGCAGCTCCCTAATTAGGCTAGACTGGCTGACCAGTGAGCCTCAAAGGAGCTCTTTTGTCCACTTCTTCAGTGCTGAATACAAATACATGCCCACACAGCCAGCGTTTTATGTGGGTGCTGGGGATCAGACTTACATCCTCCTGTTCACAAGGCAAACACTTCACCGACTGAGCCATCTCCCCAAATTCTCATATTTTATGGCAAAATGTTGGTTTTTAAGAATGATTTGAGTACCTTTAAATATACCCAGTTGATATCTTCTTGCCTCCAAGTTAAAGTCTGCGTTTTGTTTTGTTTTGTTTTGTTTCCTGGGGAGGTCTGGTTTGTTTTTAAGGCAGGGTCTCTTGATAGTAGCTGAGGATGGCCTTCAACTTTTGCCTCTCCTGCCTCCACCTCGAGTGCAGGAATTATAGGCACCGCCATGCCCAGTTAAGCCCAAGTTTAATCACCCTTTCTTAGGAGTGCTTCTGAGAACCTGCTGGCTGTGGGCTTGCACACCAATGGATCTGGTGCTCTTTAAGTGTCTGAAGTGACACTGCCAGCCCAGAAGGCAGGCTGTAAAATTAAAAGTGTGTCACTAGAGAAACACAGCTAATGCTGGGCGCAGGAATGCTACAGATGGCAGAGAGACCCGAAAACAATGTGCAGTTCCCCTCTATTCTGTGTCGCCCCATTGTGTTTTGAATAGGACTGAATCACTGCCCAGCTCTGGGCCGGGCTCTCAAAGGCCCCATTGTAAGGTCTGAGCTTTCCCTGAGCACAGTGAAGGTCCTGTAGCAGCCCTCCCATGAGTTTCCTGACTGGTATGATGAAAATCTTAACAGAATTGTAACATTGCTCCAGCAACAAAGCAAGACTGCAAAATGACCAGGGTCTGCCATTATGAGCATGGGGGTGGGACTCCTTATCTGAACACCCCACTATCTACGGCCCACATCATTCACACTCACTGCCAAAGAAAGGGCAGACTTTCTAGGACTCTCGTGAAGAGAGAACTTGGACAGAGTGTCTGGGTGGGAGGCAGTAGGGAAAGGGGTCTGGCAAAGAAGAGGGCTCCCACTCAGCAGTTTGGAAATGGGGTCTTCTGGGGTTGAGCGGCAAGGGCCAAATGCCCCAGGTAAGGAATACATCTATACTTGTTGGTTTTAATGGAAGAAAAAAATTCAGGATTTATCCCATATCCTTCTTTATTTTTCCATGAAAAAGAAAAAAGAAAGCAGACAGCATCCACCCCAATCTACCAGATGGAAGGCATTCAAGGCTAGCATGAACCAATGTCCCACCCCAGTTACCTTTATCAAGAACTCACTGGGAGGCACTGGGAGAAGCCTCAGTTGATAAGGCACCTATAAGCTAAGGACCCGAGTTCAGATCCCTAGAACCCATATAAAAAGCTAGGTGTGGTGTGCCGTCATTCCAGTGACGGGAGATACCTCAGAGCAGTTAGCCTGGCCTATTCAAAGAAGCTCCAGGACAGTGAGACACCCTGCCTGAAGACAATAAATAAAGGTGCCTGAGGACAGATTGACTTCTGAGGTTGTCCTCTGACCTCCACATGAGTACTGTACATGTGCAACCCTCCCCCACTGTCATATGACAGACACACAGACACACAGACACACACACAGAGAGAGAGAGAGAGAGAGAGAGAGAGAGAGAGAGAGGAATTCACCATGGCAAGCACTGTTCTGAGCATTTTAGACATGGGAGCTCACTTAATTGTTTCAACAAGGCTGTAAGGTTGACATTATCAATCTGTATTTAAGGTGCAAAGCCATAGCATACCATACCAGTCAGCACTGTGTAAGCAAACTTTCTCCACTCCCCTCCCCAGCTTTTTCATTGTACATTTCATTAAGCATTGGATGCTCCAAGCTATATCCTAGGAGCAAGGAGTGGCCAGGACATCTATCTGAGAGTTCTATATGGACTTCAAGGATGCTTTTTTCCCATACATCTAGGAGTGACTGTATAGACTAGGAAGGAAATGGAAGCCAAGGATGTGTGCTGGGAGTGTAGCTCTGTGGGTAGCATGCACAAAGTCCCAACACTTGGCACGACGGTGCACACCTGTAATCTCAGCACTGGAGAAGCAGAGGCAGGCATCAAAAGTTCAAAGTCATCCCCAGCTATACAGTAATTTGGAAGCCAATCAGAGATAAATGAGACCCTATCTTAAAGAAGGACCAAAGAGGGGCTGAAGAGATGGCTCAGCAGTTAAGAGGACTGACTGCTTTTCTGAAGGTCCTGAGTTCAATTCCCAGCAGCCACATGATGACTCACAACCATCTGTAATGGGATCTGATGCCCTCTTCTGGTGTGTCAGAAGATAGTTACCATGTATTCACATACATAACATAAATAAATCTTTTTTTAAAAAAAGGACAATTAAATTAAATTAAAATTAAAAAGGCAAGTCAAACTGATTTGCTTATTCATTCCTGCATTCATTTATTTGTTCATTCAGGCACCGTATCAGGAGCTAAGCACTGTTCTAGGTGCTGAGTAACAGACACAGACCATGTCCGTAGGGCTCCTGCTGTCATGGAGTTGCGTTCCCTTTGGCATTGGAGAAAATAAACAGAAAATCTAAATCACATCATAATAGATACTGACAAACGCTACGGAGAAAAGATAGAAGTGGATGGAACTGGAGGTTAAGGGTTCTTTGAAGAACTGGTTTTAGCAGGGCCACGATCAAACAGTGAGAAGGACTCCAGGGGACAAAGACAGCCACAGGGAGCAGCAAGATGGGGCTTCTCCTCAGTGCTCTACTAGGAAAACTGGGCAGCTTGGCTAACTCTTGGCACACCTATCCTGGAGCGTTGTGAACGCCCAGGCCAGAGACGCCAGTGTCAAATGCATAGCATCAAATCCTGAGCAGGGCAAAGTCAACACAATCATGTTCACTTAACTACATGACCAAAACGGGCCACACCCACTCCAACCCCAGAACGCCAGTCCAGACCTTCAGAATGACAAATGTCTGAGATCTGATCAGTGAGCTCTCTCTGTTCTAGACCTGCCATGTAAAGTGCTTAGCTTATAAACGTGAGGACCAGAGTTCAATGCCTAGAACCTATGTTGAAGAAGAAGAAAAGGAGGAGGAGGAGGAGAAAGAGGAGGAGGAGGAGGAAGGAAGAAGAGGAGGAGGAGGAGGAGGAGGAGGAGGAGGAGGAGGAGGAGGAGGAGGAGGCGGCAGCAGCAGCTGGACACAGTAGTGTGTGTCTGTAATGCAATAATCCAAGCCCCAGGGAGGTAGGAACCTGAAGATTGACTGGATCTCACTGGCCACTTTGTCTAGACACTCCAGAACAGGGAGCAACCCTAACCCAAACAAGGTGGTGAGATGGCTCACTGGGTAAAAGTGCTTCCTGCCAATGCTAATGACCTTAGTTCAATCCCCAGAACTTGCAAAGCCGAAATTTGTCCTCTGACTTCCACACCTGTACTTGCTTGCACATACACAAATAAATAAATGCAATTAAAAAAAAAAAAGTTAAAAACCAGAAGTAAGCTGGGCAGTGGTGGTGCACGCCTTTAATCCCAGTACTTGGGAGGCAGAGGCAGGCGCATTTCTGAGTTCGAGGCCAACCTGGTCTACAGAGTGAGTTCCAGGACAGCCAGGGCTATACAGAGAAACCCTGTCTTGAAAAACCAAAAAAAAAAAAAAGTTAAAAACTAGAAGCATTCCTGAGGAATGACACCCGAGACTGACTGACTTCTAGCTTCCACAAGCCTGTGCACCTGCATTCACGCAGACACAAAGTAGCCAGGCAGTGGGGGAATCACATCTAATCACAGCATTCAGGAGGCAGAGGCAGGTGGATCTCTGTGTTCAAGGCCTGGTCTACAGAGCAGGTTCCAAGACAGCCAGGACTACACAGAGAAACCTTGTTTCGAAAAACCACAAAAAGAAAAAAAAAAAAAAAAAAAAAACCATGTTGAACGGGAAAAGAAAATATAAAATAAGCCTGAAAACCAGCAGGTGATAAAGGAGATGGGAAGCAGAGGTGAGTTCAAAAGTAGATAGCAGATTGCCAGCAGAAACACCTCCGTCCTACGGAGCACAGGCTACAGTGCTCATTGCTGAAACTGAAGGTCTGTAGTAACACACGAATGATAGAAACAACTTAGGTCACGTCACAGAGAATTCCAAGCAGGCATAAAAAGCCCTAAGCAGTTATTGCATCTGGGCCAGCAAGATGGCTCAGTGGGCAAAGGCACTTGCTGTCCAGCCTGAGTTCCATTCCTGGAACCGCAAGATGGAACAAGAGAACCAACCCCTACAGGTTGTCCTTTGACCTCTGCACATCGCTGTAGCACATGTACCACTGTCCCCCCCCTTCTTAAAAGGAATAAAATAAATGTAATTTTTAAAAAGAAGAATCACTGGGTGGTAGCAGCACAGGCCTTTAATCCTAGCATTGGGAGAGGCAGAGGCAAGCAGATCTCTTAGTTCAAGGCCAGCATGGTGTATAGAGTGAGTTCCAGGACAGCCAGGGCTACACAGAGAAACCCTGTCTAGAAACAAACAAATAGACAAATAGTAAATAAATAGAAAAAGAAGAAGGAGGAGGAGAAGGAGGAGGGGGAGGAGCAGGAGTGGCAGGAAGAGGAGAAAGAAGAGGAGGGGGATAAATCAGAAGCAGGAGGAGGAGTCATGTTTGCATCTGACTTAGCAGAAGTCTGACCTGTCTACAGAGTCTCGGACCACGATTTCTTCTCATTGGTCAATCATGCATCTGCTAATTATGTACAGATTTTTATCAATTACCCGTGATTATGTCAAACTGACAATCACACCGATGTTTGAGATGGCATGGATTCTATAGAATGACTATGCCTCTTGGGAGTCACTTAGATGTTTGCATCTGCCGCGTCAAAGGCGGGTGCCTCTCCCTATCTGAATGGATTTGCATCCAGTGTCCATTAAACCTTCCCTCCCTGGAATCTCCCTGCTTCTTGTTCCAAATATGGAAAGCATATGGGCAGAGCAACATCGTTTGTTGCCTAACTGCCCTACTGAAACACTTGCTAGCTGAACTTGGAAATTAATTCCTTTGACTAATAAAGTGCACCTATCTGGGAATGCTAGTCTGGCTTGCCTCTCCACTCTACTTTTCAAATTCAGAGAGGCACGTGGGCTTTCTAAGGTCCCTATGTCCTGTCTTCCCTGCCCCCATACAGTGGTGTTTGGGCCCTTTCACACACACTGGGTTTCTCCTGCCTCTAGGGAAAGATGTTCTTTGTGATTAGGCAGTGGAATTCACATGCAAAGCCCAGCTCCCCGGGTTCTTGTCACTAGCCTAGCACATAGTCTCTGGAAAGTCTGCCCCTGCTCATAAGACTGCTACCCAGAGTGAGTGTTCTGTGTCTAAATCTAGTCTGTGAGGACCTAAGGCACATGCTGCCTCTTCACCAGCCACAAATTCCAAGGAATCTTCTGTCTATTCCCACATCAGAGTCAGATTATTTATACCTCTTCTCTCTCCAGTTGGGAACCATTCCAGGGCTGAATTTGCCTCAACCCTGTGCCCGGCTTATTCTAACAAAGAGTCAAGCACATAAACAGCTTTGTAAATGTGTGTCCAATGAATTTATGATTAAAAAAATCACTAAGGTTGAATCACCCCCAGTGGGTTGCTGGGAGATCAGATTTGAGCTTAAAATCCCAAATAAGTTTAATCACCAAAGAGGGAGAAAGGCAGAAGCAGATATAGCTGAGAGGGAAAGAAAAGGGGGCTCAGAAAAAAAAACAAACCCAAAAACGAATAATCATTTTGCTTGTGTTTGATTGGATTTGTCTTTTGAGAACCTCCTAAACAGAACAGCTAGGCTAGAAAATAGGATTTGTGTGAAAGAGATCAGAGCTGGGGTTAAATAGGAAAATAGAAGCCATCAAAGAGGGCCAGGAAGGCATGCCTGAGTGCCTGGCATGGGGACAGGAAGCAGGCGGCCGAGATGGAATCTCCATCAGAGGGTGCAGTCCAGGTCACACAGAAAAACCACCCGCCTTCCAAAGGAAAGAAAGGCTCAAGCCACTGTCGTCAGAGTCTCACTCAGCAAGCAACCCACCATGCCACCCTGCGTGGTATTATCACTGGCTTCGGGGGATGCACCTCTGTTTAGCTGCCTAGCCTGATAATAGCCATGTTGCTTGCTGTGGGGTTATTATTAGGCTGGGCTGTAAGTCTCTGTGTGTGCTCAACCTCGCCTACCAGAAAACAAGAGAGGGCAGGAGGAGGGGACCCAAACTAGCAGAGCTGCTAAGGCTGTTTTTCATCCCAGAGCCTGGGAGAAAACAAACAGCCTGTAAGATCCCAATTTCTATGCACACTTAAAGGTAGCAATTCTAGCCTAAATGCCTCTGGGCTTGGTAATGCTCCACCCTAGTGAAAGGGCAAAATTATCACGGCCCAGAGAGGCCAGAGACATCCCGCTGTGGATGAAGAGTCCATGCCAGCTTCTCAGTAAAATGAGGGATAACAGTAATTCAGCCCAAAGCGATTTCCCGTTTTAACTGCTGTTTCCTGTTTTCCACACCAGGCCTCACAAGGATATTTAGAACCGAATGCAGGGTTCCCAGGCCATCCCCTTCACTGGGGGACATTCTTCACTGGAGGACATTCTTCACTGTTCACTCATCACAGTGTTCAACATGGCAAATGAACCGTTTTCCTACTGACCTCAATGTGAGGCCACCATAACTGCTGTGGACAGAATTCTTGGCTCTGCAGGGCAGAGTTGAACCAGTCTCTGGCACCATGCACATCTTTCCCTGGATCCAACTGCCCTCCAAATGGGTCAGTAACCACCAGCTGGGTGACTGGACTTGGGAGGAGGGGTGCAGGACAAAAAGGGAATGGATATCTCCTTTCTTTCTGTTTGGTTGCTGATGCATCTCATGGAAGTGAAGATAACTGGCCAGTCCTCCCTCTTTCTCTCCCTCCCTTCTTTTCCCCCCTTGTTGGTTTTTATAGGCAGGATAAAGAAGGTAAGCGGTTTTGTAACCTTTTATTTTGATACAATTTCTAGCTACAAAAAGTTACAAAAATATACAAAAACTCCTTATACTCCATCCGTTTGCAACACTTGCTTTCTTCTTCCCATTGTCCTTGCCCACTGTCTGCCAGGATTTCTCCAGAAGTATTTAAGAAGATGGGGCCAGAGAGATGGCTTAGTGGTTAAAGGCTAAACTCCCAGCCCAAAAATATAAAAAGAAGATGGACACATAATGACCCTTGTTCCTTACCTACAATGTGTATTTCCTAAAGAGAGTGTTTCTCATAACTGCAGGTCAGGAAGAAACACCATGCAATTTCTTTTGTGCCTCTCCAGGGACACTAATGGTGTCTCTCCCAGCCATCTTTCTGCCCCTAGTTCCCGATTATTGAGTGTTACATGTGGTTGTCAGGCCTCTTTCATCTCCTTTCATTTGTAACAGCTTTCCTTTGTCTTTTATGATTGTTGACATTTTTAAAGAATTCAGGCCAATTATTTTAGAGATTTTCCCTCTCTGTTTGGTTTGCTCATGATTAGATTCAGTTCTTGTGATTTGGGCTGGAATTCTAGAGAAGCAAGTGGGTGTCCTTCTCAAGGTGTCATGTAACATTAGGGGTTACTAATGATGTTCATTCTTAGGGCCTGTTTATGTCCAAGCCTGTTTTCCTGAGGAATAACTTAGAACTTTTTCTGTTGTCACTGACAAGTGTGTGTAGGGAGATACTTGGACACTACATAAATTTCCTATACTTTTTTTACTGGCTTTTGATAAGATTAAAACTTAAAACCAACTGGTTTTAAGTTTTAAAACCATTTTGGAGGAATGTATTCCTCCTGACCCCCGAATTTGCAGACAAGACAAGGACTAAGTAACATCTAACTGGGCTTCTTAGAGCGATGGCAGCTGATTTCCTCATAGACTGCTGGGTCCCAGGGAGGGCAAGGGTGCTGGGCAGATATGCTGCTCATCTGCAAGGCTGCCTTCTACCTCCACAGGGTGGGAACAAGATGCTTTAGAAGCTGAAAACCAGAGCTATGAGTCAAGCTGTGTCTTAATGCCAGACAGCACTGTCCAAAGACCGAGAGGAAATCAGCTCAGACGATATGCAAAGCTATTACATGCATGAGAGTAGATGGCTAGTCATTTAACAGCATGCTTGGGGGTTCACCCTTCCTCCACCCTGTTCTCTGCCTCAGCTACCAAGCCTTTCAACAACTACCTATTTAAAATGTGGAGATGGAAGAAGCCTTTTGGAACTGGATTGTTTAAAGCCATGTGGGGATCAGGAGGTGCGAATAAAGCAAGAGCGGGAGAGTGGGTGAACAGCCAACGAGGGAGCCAGCACCTGTCCCTAAGCCATACTGCAGAGCTCTCCCTTCAGGCGTGTACTCCAGCCATTCGTGCTCCCACAGGGAACTGCTACCCCCAACTTCCGCAGGACTCATAAACACAAACAACAAACGCAAAGGCAGCACTCTTTAATGACAGCTGGGCATACTCTCTCATCCCAGTTTACAGTCCCATTGTGGTTTGTTAACATGAGATTCAGTTCTTTCACAATATAAAACCAAGGAGCTAGTGACTTAATCAGGAAAGAGAATACAGTCGTAATTCACACCAAGCTGTGAAATATTACTCCGGGGTTGCCAGGTAAGCTGAGAAGCTGCAAGTCTACACATACACATCACCCATCTTCCCAAGCAAGTAAACCCTAACCTGATGACCCTGTTTAGAGAGCGCTCTCCTTAATTTCTGTGGCTTTTTTCTTCATTCTTTCCATTTAAATTAAGCTGACTAAATGCTCTCTAACAAACTTTTTTTCCCTTACTCTAACAGTTTTCTTCCAAAACTTCAGTGCCCAGCTGCAAAATGAAGACATTTGATGTGAGATATAACATCTTCCTCTGACCCACATGGGGTTTTAAATATCCTGCCTGGAACCTGGAAAGATTTAATGTAACGTAAGATCTTCATAGTGAGCGCTAAAACAGCAGTTTTCTAGAGACCAATCAGCCATTTGGTAAGGAAGGCATCAGGAAAAGCAGCCAGTGTTAAATATCCCGGCCTCTTGGGTCCTCCTGACTGCCTTCTAGGCAAATCAACCGGTGTGTCCGGCTTAGCCAGTCCCTGGACAAAGGCTGTGGGTGGAGAGGGTTTCCTGTTCCCTAGACACTGCCTGCCTGGTGCTCACTGAAGGCCACAGATGCCTAATCTAACAAAGGTCCGAGTGCAAACTCAGAACCATCCATACTCATCACCAACTTCTCCAGCACCCACCCATCCTTCCCCCTCCCTACTTCCCCAGTCTGCTCCCACACTCTCGGGTTTAGTCATAAGAGGAAGTGGCTCTGAAGTCCCCACGTTGTCACACTTTAAAGCCTGAAAGAGGCCCAAATGCTAGAAAGAGGAATTGAAGGCAGGCTGGCGACCATGAGCTATTCTGCTAATGGGGACATCTGAGCCCCCTTCCAGCCAGCGGTCTTCCAACGTTTTAATTTTAAAAGAAATTCCCAGGTAGCTCTGAGGTTAGGAGCACTTGCTGCTCTTCCCAAAGGGCTTGAGTTTGGTTCCTAGCATCCATGTGGGATGGCTCCTGCCCCAGCTCCAGAGGATGACAGCTGGCTTTCAAGGGTACCTGCAATACACACACACACACACACACACACACACACACACACACACACACACACGAGTAAATAAGAATAAATTCTTAAAAACAGAAACCCAGAAATTTCCAAATTTCCCATCTTAAGCTAGAAAATGAGTTTTGAAGAATTTGGCAGACATTCATAAGAGGCTCATGGGTCATCTCTAAGAAGGGACCTACATAATAAAGTCAGCTTCATAAGGAAAGAAACAGCTTCTTTGGGGAAGGGGCTATCTATTTTTTCTTGTCAAATTTTAGCAGGGCCAGCCTGTGAATCCTCAGGACTTTATCTTAAATAATTCTTTAGCTAACTGCACAGGAGCTCATGTTTGCTTAGCCTAGAAGTATCTATCCTCTTGGGTGTGTGAGGCAGGGAGAGATTCAGACATTGACATTTTCATCTAGATCTAAGCACCTGTAAATAGATTGACTGTAATATAGCAATTTATGGCCACCAGTTAACTTTCTCAGGTCTGTTTGCCAGGGGAAATGTCACCCCAGCCTTCCCGGAGCAGGTAGTATCTCCCTATTCCTGGCAGAACTGAAAGCTAGCCTTCTTTGAGAAGACTGTATTCCCTGGTTGGCTTAGTATGTATCTTATCACTGGAAGCTCTCAGTGAAAGCATGTAGCCCTTCCCTCCCTGGGCTCCTGGGCTGTGCTGGGTAATTAAGAAGGCTTCTCTTAGGTGCTAGGATATTAAGTCAGTAACAGTCACTTTCCTTGGTATTTAAAGCAGCTTTGTTTTGGCTTAATTCCCAATTCCTCCAAGATCTGGCAAAGAGAAAAGGTTGAAACTGGAGCCTGGATGTGACCTTGAATTTGTACTTGTGTCCTTTCCCAGGTGGGTGACTAGAGGAGTTACTAGACTCCTCTGCTGTGAGCAGTTCCTTTCCTTCTCCACACGAGGATGAAGGTAATGCTGGAGATAGCCAGAGCTGAACCATGCCTTGCTTCTAGAGTTTTTCTTCAGAACACTAAAGCCCAATAGAACCTTCACAGGGGCTGTTAGGGGGAAACGACTCTCTTCTATTTAGAGGGTACAAAATTAATCAGTAGTGACATTTGCCTCCATCCAGATGAATGTGACCCTGGTTTTTAGAGCAGTTTTTTGGTAGGTTCTGCTGAGATTGCTCTCTGCAGCTTCCTTAGCAGATACAGTCAAGGATCAGCTTCTAGGCTCACAACACTCCCAAAGCTTAGGAATATGTGTGGGGGCTGGCAAGATGGCTCAGGGGGCAAGCACTTGCCACACACCCTAAGGACCCAAGCTCTATCTCCAGAACTCACACAAAGAAAGCCGGTCATAGAGATGCACATCTGTTATCCGAGTACTCCTATGGCAAGATGGGAGGTGGGGAAGGGCACAGGAGAATGATCAGAAGCTTCCGATCAAGAAACAAGAGAGACCTGCCTCAACAAGGTGGAAGGAGAGACCCAGGATCCTGCAAGTTGTCCTGACCTCCAAATGCACAGTGGTACTCATGCCTGCATGTTGTGAGCACACACACACACACACACACACACACACACACACACACACACACACACACACATATCTGCTGTGTACTGCATAGGGGAGACCTCTCCAAGCATAGTCAAACCTTCTGAGGATTTGGGCTGGGGGTCTGGGCAGAGGGTCTCAGAAAGTAGTGTTTGCTCTAGGTCTGTGATGTCAGAGAACAAGGTGTTTCTATGACTGCAAGAGCTGGCAAAGAGGAAAGAGAGCCAGTCCGTGGGAAGAAGCAGGGCCCTCGCCCATCTGACACATGAGAACATTCCTGGAGCTCTGTGGCATCTACAGGAAACTTGGTTTCGTCCTTGCTTAGACAAAACGATAAAAATGGCCTTCCTCTGTCTTCTGCTGCCATGGCTTCAGAGTGACCTTGTCTGAGGACAGTGTGCTGTGAGTACCAGGCCAGCTTCAGCAACACTGTAGGCTGGCCCTGTCACTGGTTCAGGACGACCTCCTCCTTTACTAGTGGCCTCTAAGACAAGAGTTGAGGAGAATCATTCTGTAACAATTTAAATGAGACCTCTGCTTAGTGAAACCCAAAACACAATCAGGTCTAAACTGCCCTCAGGCTCCCAGTGACACAAGCCTTGAGTCACAAGTCTTCTTGCTGTGACTAGCTCTTCCTCTCTTTAGATTTCCCTCCCCCTGCTCAGTTGGCTCTCGGGCATATGGAGGCTGACCTGTGTTTTATACTTCCTTTCCTTGAGTCATCTGCTCTTTAGCTCAGCTATGAGCACCTGGCTGCTGGAATTAAAAACAAAGCAAAGCAAAGCAAAACAAAACAAAACCACCATTCTCAGACTCCCAAGCACCTAGGTGTGGTCCCAGTGACTTAACTGGGAAGGTGTGTCCAGAATCAAAGGGTGTATCACATAAGGAGGGACGTGGACAGACCTCTCTCCTCCCCAGCTCAAAATTAGAGGGTGGTGACCAGAGCTCCATCATGTGTCCATAAAGGCAGGAGCCACACCCTAAGGCAGCAAGGCAGGAAATGGGAATCAGCCTGGACCCACGAGAATTCAGAGATCTAGACACCAACTGAAGCCCCCAGAATGCCAACACAGCTCACTATAACCATCAACAGATTTCCAAATCCTCAGGAGGGAACTTCGCAGTTAAATGTGGTAAACTTAAGTCAACCCCCCCCTCCCCCAGGTCCTTCTGCAGAGCCTGGCTTCCCCAGATCTTTGCCTACTGCGTTTTGCATTGGTCGATAATTCCAGTTAATGTGTTATTTTAGAGACTAAGTTTTGTTTTGTAGCCCAGGGTGGCCTGGAACTGTCAATCCTCCTACTTCATTCAACTTGGTGATGGGATTGCAGGCCTGGTTTAGTTTTTGCCATCTTGTTTGATGCTTTCCTAAGAGCCCAGAGCTCACTGATAGCGTCTCAAAGTGATACTAAAGAAACCTCTGTTTTGAGGAGCACTTAAAGACTTAGCCAAGCAAGATAGTGAAAAAGTACAATCACAGCACTGGAGAGTTGAGGGCAGGGTAGGGCGGGGTGGGGTAGGGAGCAACCCCCTCAGGCTTGAGACCAATCTAAACTTAGCAAGATCCTGCTATCACACTAAGACAGGCTGGAAGCATGGCTCAGTGTGCAGAGAGCTTGCCTTGTTATCTTGAGGACCTGAGTTCAATCCCCAGAGCCCAAGTGAGATAAAGCTAGGTGTGATGTCTTGAGATTGTAATCTCAGCACTGGGAAGGCAGAGACAGGTGCCCTGGTGCTTGCTGGCCGGCCAGTGTAACCTATCTAGTAAAAGATTCTGTCTAAAAATAAAAAAATAAAAAAAAAACATAAAATACCCAAGGAATGACATCTGAGGTTATCCTCTTGCCTGTACACATATGTGCACAAGAAAAGACAAAAACACTGTGACACAATCGAGTTTTAATAGCCGCATCTGTAGATGGAAGAAAGCACACACTTATCCTAACTGCAAACTGTAATGGGGTTGTTGCCCAGGTCAAAAGTTAAATCTGTGATTTCCCCACCATGATGGGCTGTTCCCTCGAAGGGTATACAATGCTTGATTTGTATAAAAGCTTTTATTATTTTTATTTTTTGCCATTGCTTCAGCATGTGCCTTCCATTTGCAAAGCCATGCATTTTACAAAGTGTTCCCTTGCCATAGACAAAGAACAGAATCCATGGGTCATCTATTCATGGTGTCCTTCATCTAAAACAACACAGAAAAGCCCACAGAGGGACCTTGGGTTATTTCCCTGCTCTTCTTTTAATGAGCAAAGGTGGATGGGCAGACCTGGATCTTTGCCCTTGTAGCCTTGGGCTAAGCCTCTGTATGGAGTGGCCTCAAACTCAGACTGCTTTGGGCTTTGAGAGTGGGATGGAGCCGGGCAGTGGTGGCGCACTTGGGAGGCAGAGGCAGGTGGATTTCTGAGTTCGAGGCCAGCCTGGTCTAGAGAGTGAGTTCCAGGACAGCCAGGGCTACACAGAGAAACCCTGTCTCGAAAAACGAGAGAGAGAGAGAGAGAGAGAGAGAGAGAGAGAGAGAGAGAGAGAGAGAGAGAGATGGAAGCCAGTAGAAAGAGACATGGCAAAGAATTCCCTGCAGGAAGAGGGAAAACAGCGAGATGCTGGTTAATCTTGACTGTCAGTCAACTGGATTAGATGTGGAATCACTCATTATAGACATATATGGAGCTGCGGCTGTGGCTGGGAGGAATTCTCTAGATTAGATGAGAAGACTCACCCTAAATGTGGGTGGTCCCATTTCATGGGCTGGGAAGAAAATGTGAGTGGAGCAGCAGCATCCACCTCCCTCTGCTTCCTGACTGTGGATGCAACATGACAAGCTGCCTCACACGCTCCATGATGGATCGTTCCCTCCCACCATCAGCCAAGGATTCTTTCTTCCTAAAGTTGCTTTTGTCCTGTATTATCTCACAGCACTGAGAAGAGCAACTAATCCAGAGACAAGAGAGGAGGAGGCAAGCTGAAGAAGACCATCAGCCAGAAATGTAGGCCACTGTTTTCAAACAGTAAACTGAAACCATGTCCAAGGAAGCTTCCAGGGCCGTCTGGGCAGTGGCCAGGCTCAAGGCACCTCTAGCAACAATGGAGTGTGGGTTTTTTGGACCAGACCCTCCAGCAGCTGTGTGAGTGCCTGAGGTCCTGGGAGGGTGAGGCTTGGTAGAGTTGTTTTCTTTTAGAAAGAAAGCTGAAGCCCCTAGTGATGGACAACAGCATCTGCGGGATCAGCCAGTGTGGGAAAGGCAGGGTCACAACCTTTCTGCCCCTCAGTCTGTTGACTCTGTTTCCCCGGCACTTTCAGCCTTGGAGTCTGCCTCCATCCCCCAGGGGCCTTCACCCAGTCCTTGGAGTTAGCAGTGGAGAGACCTGCTTCAAAGCAGGTGGAAGGTGAATGCTGACATGGAGCTTGTCTTCTGTCCTACTTACTTTTCCTGTTCCTATAAGAGATTACCATGACGGAAAGCAACTCAGGGAGGGCAGGGGAAGCCAAGGTAGGAACCTGGAGGCCAGAAATGGAGTAGAGACCAGGGAGGAATGCAGCTCGCAGACCTGCTCTCAGACTCACAGCCAGCTGCTTCCGTTCTGTAGCCTTGGCCCACCTGCCTAGGGTTGGCATCATCCTCAGTAAGCTAAGTCCTCCCGCATCAATCAACAATCAAGAAAATGCCACACCGACGTTCTCATGGGCCAGTCTAATGGGGGCCTGAGTTTGATTCCCAGCATCCACATGGAACCCAATGGCCTCTTCTAGCCTCCAAGGACACTGCTCCCACATGGTGCACAGACACCATTGCAGGCGAAATACCCACACACATAAAATAAAATAAAAAAGCAAACATTCAAAAATGATTGATGTAGCCGGGCAGTGGTGGCACACGCCTTTAATCCCAGCACTTGGGAGGCAGAGGCAGGTGGATTTCTGAGTTTGAGGCCAGCCTGGTCTACAGAGTGAGTTCCAGGACAGCCAGGGCTACACAGAGAAACCCTGTCTCGAAAAACCAAAAAAAAAAAAAAAAAAAACCCCAAAAATGATTGACGTGATTAAAATAACTAGCCACCACATCCTCTGATGTCTAAATGTGTGCATTGGCATAAGTACACTGGCACTGATTCATAATAGTGGGGAGAGAGAGAGAGAGAGAGAGAGAGAGAGAGAGAGAGATATCTAATCAAAATTTCTGAACTTCCTTTTGTAGTTTGTATGGATTCCATTCTATTCAAAGCCAGGGCCTCCAGACTGTATTTCAACAAAACAAGCCTGGTTGTCATTCATTAACACCCCCCCAACAGCCAGAGTCCAACCCCCTTGTGTACCACGAAAGGCCTTCACAGGCCCCAGCCAACCTTCTCCCTAAGCCCCCCATTCCTCGCTCCTTGCACACTGACCTTGCGATCCAGAGACCAATTCTCATACACAACAAACAATGGGCACAGAATCTGAGAGCCCAAGAGTGGACCTGAGTGTCCGTCACCAAAGTCATGAGTGGGCTCCACAACTTTGCTTCAGAAAAATACCAGAGTTTATCACAGCAGAAGCAGAAACGTAGTGTGTGAGGGCTGCAGGCTCCCCACAGCAGCTGACAATCACTGTTGATGAGACAGGAGCAGTAACTCCTCACCCTGAATCTTCACCACTTGATTACTGACTTATCTGCAGCACCCTTCATCTTGTGCATGCAGTGGGCCGTGTTGTTCCTTCAGTTGCATAGGTGGTTGGTTACAGGACCTGGAAGATGCCAAAGTCCATCGATGCTCAAACCCTTAATATAAAAGACGTACTATTTGCATATAGCCTGTGCACACCCTGTTGAATAACTTAAATCACCATCACTGCCCGTCACAGCATAAATGTACACAGCTGCTGTCCTGTGTCGTCTAGAGAACAGGGAGCAGGAAACACATGTTCAATACAGATGCATTCTTGTTCCTGAATATTTTCAGCTTCCAGATCATTGACTGTGTCTTGTTGGGGCCTGATAAGGCAGGTTTGTTTTCACTATCAAGTCAGTGCCTCGTAATTTGGGAAAGTACTGGCATATATCACTCCACACGTAATGCAAGACAACAGGTTCAATTCTAAGATCTAGTTGAAAAATAGAAGAGTCCAGAGGAGGGAGAGGAGCTCTGCTGACAGATCAGGAAAGGTTCTGTGAGATGGGGACTTGGTGTGAGCTCAGAAGATGCAGATGACTTACTCAGCTAGATGGAGGAGAGGGGACTTTCCAACAACAGAAGGGGTCCCCATCACTGCTGGGGACAGCCCTGGCAGCCAGTTCTTCTTTAGTTCTTCTGTTTCTGTAGTGGTGGGGATTGAACCCAGGGTGTCTGCCATGCTAGACAGATCCTCTGCCACTGAACTACCCGCCCTCGGGAATCAAGCTCTGATCTTGATCATCAGACATGAGGCTTCTGCAACCTTGTTAGAGATGAAGGGTCATGGCTCCCACAGCTTAAAGAAGATGGGGCTTAGGTCAAGCAACCTGGCCAATTCATCCATGTAGCTCTGATGCAGAGTGAAATATGTGTACACATACCGCTCTAGTGTGAAATATATATTAGATATTTTATTTTATGTGAATATTTTATATGTGTGTGTCTGTGCACTCCACACAGGCCTCGTGCCCACAGAGGAGGGCACCAGATCCCCAGGAACTAGAGTTACAAATGGTTGTGAACCACTGTATAGCTGCTGGGAACCAAACCAACAACAATAAATGCTCTTACCTGCCAAACTATATCTCCAGCCCTAATTTTAAAAATTATTTTTATTTATGTGTGTGTACAGGTGCCCAGAGGCCAGAAGAGA
The DNA here is from genome assembly GCA_028551405.1 of Uromys caudimaculatus. Taxonomy (NCBI): domain Eukaryota; kingdom Metazoa; phylum Chordata; class Mammalia; order Rodentia; family Muridae; genus Uromys; species Uromys caudimaculatus. The sequence goes on from CM052706.1 coordinate 48,302,279, forward strand.
ATATCACATCCCCTGGAGCTGGAGTTGTTGGCAGACGTGAGTCACCCATTATGGGTGCTGGGAACTAAACGTCAATCTTCTGCACAAACAGCATGTGCTCTTGACTGTTAAGTCATCTCTCCAGTCCCCTGGATAGACATATGATAAATAAACATGTAGCGTTTATTCACACCAAGAAAAAGTTGAAAGATTCTCTCACTAGAATCCATTTCACCTAGATCTTGAAGTGAGTTAAATGGTGGGGACAGAGGCACTGTATGGGTCATGTGAATGCAAGGAAGGAGTTATTCGTAGAAATCTAAGATCAAGAAAAGGCCCTTGTCTACGGAGGCAGTGGAGGGGCTGGGCTGGGGTAGAGTGTTTGCCCGGCACGCAAAAAGCCCTGGGTTCAATCCCCAGCACTGCCTAAAACTGGACATGGTAGCACACAACTGTAAGCCCAGCATTTGGGGAGTACAGGAAGGAGGATCAGAAGTACATGGTCATCTTTGGCTCTACAGCAAGTTTGAGGCCAGCCTAGACTCCATGAGACCTTGTGTCCAAGCAGCAGCAGCAGCAGCAGCAGCAGCAGCAGCAACAACAACAACAACAACAACAACAAAACAGGGTGTAACAATGGTCCTATGAGGCAAGACATTCCATATCTTAAAGATAAGTGATTTAGTTGTTACATAGGACACAGAAATAAGAATAGGAATACAGGCACAGAAACTCCCCTTGTCACCCTGTCACTTGTCAGGAACCACTGTGGAGATGGAGCATGTATGTCCACACAGTAGGGCAAGGTCTGTGGGAGGTGTTTGTTGTGCTTCTCGTTTGAGTGTGTGGGCATTTACCTTACTGATCCCACTCTTGCCAGACAAAGGCTGGCTGTCCGCTCATGTGAGTTGGCCCCAGAGCCCCTTGTTAAGTAAACCAGGGCTTTCTGTCCAGCCCATGCATTAGAAAGAGAAAATAGGACTTTAGATGAACTGGAGGGAGGAAGGAGCAGGAAGCTCCTTGAAAGTTTAAAAGAAGGAACTGGGGATGGCATTTGTGACTTGGGACTTTCTGCACCACATGAAATTACTAAGATGACTTAATTACTTCTGTGGATGTAGAACCTGACAGACACCAAAATGGCTCGGTCACACCCAGTCAGACTGGGGCAAGTGTCAGACAGGGAGGCCTTCAGCCCATCCAACCTGCTATGCAAACCTGGCTAAATATGACCGAGGTCTGTTTGACCATTCCTCCTCAGTCTCCCTGGAGTTGACAGAGAGACACCCTGCTGGAATCAGTAGTATAGAAGTAGCCAGTGCTGGGCTGCAGTGGACCTGGGTGTGGTCTCTCTCTCACCTACTTCCTGTGCATTCTCAGCCTGCATACACTGCCAGTCTTTCTCTGTGCTCCAGTTTCCTCTTCTACTGACTTAGAAAAGCAACTGTGGTGGGCTGGGGATGTGGATCAGTAGGTCAAGTGCTTATCCTACCGTACCCAGAACCCTGGCTTCCGTTCCCAGGGCTGCATAAGGTGGGCACATTGGCAAACACCCGAAATCACAATACTTGGTGAGTGGAGGAAGGTTTGGGAGTTTAAGGTCATCCTTGGCTACATAGTATTCTAGGGTAGCCTGGGCTACATGAGACCTTGTATAAAAGTACAGAACAAAAGTCATAAAAAGGTAAGGGTGTGCCTTAATTATTTTAAGCAGTGGTAGAGAGGGCATTGAGAAAACAGAGGCAAGCCTTGGAAAGGAAAGAATATTGAACAATTGGGGTCACTCCTGAGTCACTTTTACATAGAATGTGTGTGTGTGTGTGTGTGTGTGTGTGTGTGTGTGTGTGTAGGACAGAACAAGCCACGGCGCATGTGAGGTCAGAGGACATCTTTTCAGGTGGATTCTCTCTTTCCACTCTGATTTCAAGGCCGATCTGTATTTTTTTTTCTGCTGCTGTAGTTTGTGGAACTCAAACTTTCTTGTGACAAACTATAACCCAAGGGTTACTCAGACACATTTGAGAACCATTTGAAATAGAGTTTACACTGAGGCATCTGAGGCTCGAGATGTGCTGGTGCAATTGGTTTGTGGTGATTCTGAGAAGAGTCAATGAATGGCAACAGGAGAGAGAGCAAGATGGAGAGAACAGACTCCAAAGGAGGGGGTGGGGAAGGACCTGGGACCACAGAATGGCAGCTTCTCACCATCGTAAGCATTTAGTTCAGGTTCGTGGCTAATAAAGTCTGTCACAGGGCAGCTATGGCATTCTCTGCTGAGGCCAAGTCACAAGTTACTCTGGGCTGATGGTGTGCCAAAGATACTTGACCCTCGTAAAAGTCCTTGACAGCAGAATGGGTGCCATTTTTCCAACTGCTTTCGTAAGCTTCCTGACAGTACCCACTACAAAGAGAATAGGCTCTGCTCTCCAGACTGGAAGCCAAGACGCTAATGAACTCATCCCCAAGTCTGCCAAAATGCAAAAAAAGGGGGGGGGGCAGGGGCCTCTCTCTCTCTCTCTCTCCCTCTCTCCAAAGGTATTACAAAAAGATAAGGAAAAGGAAAAAAGGGCTAACAGAATTGTTCTGGGATGGATTGCTTCCTGCCAATACAGACTACACTGTTAATTATAACATTTATTTAGTGCGGTGCGGACCGCACTCAGAATTCCCCGATTTCCACAGTACACTTCTCAGAGGATTCATGCAGAGTCCGTCAGGCTGACCTCTCTCCATATTTCTATGAAAACTCTGTGCTTCGTAAGGAAGATGTCATCCTGAGCAAGCAACACACCAGACGTTGGAACTGGAAGTGGGAAATAAGCACAGATACTAAAACATGCTCCTAATTAATGACCATGAACTTGTCAGTTGCTGAGCCAAATGAACAGCCTCAGGAATCCCAGAATACTTCAGAGTGTGGAGCTATATTCTGGATAGGACTGCTTCCCCCAGCCCTACAACACACTCCCAGGGGAGGAAAAAGTTCACCTGATGTTTGTGTTTAGTCCAAGAGAAACATTACACACTCCATCTTTGTGTCTCCATACACATCCCCATTGAATAAGGGTTAGATGCGACCTCTGTGTGGGGGCTAGAGGAGGTGCTGAGGGCTGGGTGCTGGGGCTCAGTGCGGAGAATGCTTACCTAGCATGTGAGTGGCCCTCTTTCCAGTGGTCATGATAAAAACAAAAGGCTCAGGCTGGATAGTTCAGTGGTTAAGAGCACTGGCTGCTCTTCCAGAGAACCTCCTCTTTGGTTCCCTGCACTCACATGATGGCTTACAACCATCTATCCAATCCCAGGGGATCTAATATCATCATCTGGCTTCTGTGGGCACCAGGCATAGACATATACTCAGGCAAAACATCGGTATACGTTTTAAAATATATAATTTTTAAAAGTATTTTGGGATGCACAAGATGACCATGTTGCCGGGCAGTGGTGGCACACGCTTTTAGTCCCAGCACTTGGGAGGCAGAGGCAGGTGGATTTCTGAGTTCAAGGCCAGCCTGGTCTACAGAGTGAGTTCCAGGACAGCCAGGGCTATACAGAGAAACCCTGTCTCGAAAAACCAAAAAAAAAAAAAGATGACCATGTAGGGTCTGCCTAGAACATACTCAGCCAGAGGACTCCAGGCTGCTATCAGAGGGGCAGTGCTATAGCTAGGGCTTGGTACTGTCCCACCATAGTGTCGAAGGCTGGCTACAGGCGCAGTTTCTGCCCACTGATGCTGTAACCCTGTATAGGAGAGAGATCTGGGACTCAGACTTGGGAAAGCAAACTGACTCATCAGGAGCCTAGGGACACGCAGACAGGAAGAGATGCTGATGAGACATGGAAAGGGCGTGACCTACAATCACCACTTTTCCTAGCTAGCTCTGTCCTGTGGGCTGATTCAGTCTTCATGGCTGACCTTATGACCTTGGCTCTGCTGTGCCACAGATGAAGAAACCTTGCATAGGTAGCAAGTTCAGGATGAATCTTAAGACACTCCAGACCTTGTCTCAAAAAAACAAAAATACTTTACTTGAAAAATAAACAACAAAATTCCACCTCATTCGTAGATACAAAAGTACAATCTTCTTTTAAAAATATTTATTTAGAGGGTAGAGAGATGGTTCTGGTGTTCTGAATACTTGCTACTACTTGAGTTCAATTCCCAAGACCCCCACAGTGGCTCACAAGTCAAAATCCAGGTCCAGGGGATTCAGCGCCCTCCACTGGCCCCCGAAGGCATTACATTCATATGCACACATACAGACATGCAGGTGAAAACATCCAAACACATTTTTTAGAATCTCAAAACATTAAAAAAAAAAATGTACATGTAAGAGTGCCTGCATTCATGTATGTCGTACGTGTGTCTGGTGCTGGGGTAAGTCAGAAGAGGACATCAGATCCCCAGGAACTGGAGTTGTAAACTGTTGCAAGCCACCACGGGGTGCAAGCCGGGTCCTCCAAAAGAGCAGCCAGTGCTCTTAACCTCAGAGCCATCTCACTAGACCCAAGCCCAAACCTTCCGAGTGCATAGCTGTTTCTAAAGTTCAAATTGCTTGCCTAGCAGCAGTGAGATGGAAGTTGAGAGGATGGGGGTGGGGGAGAAGGCAGCATGCTTACCTGACTGTTTTGGAAGCATCAGTCTGCCTATGGGGAAGTGAAATCCAATCACACCATGACCCAGATTTTGTTGCTTCAAGCACACTGGTTGTTTTGTCTTTGATATCTCTCTCTCTCTCTCTCTCTCTCTCTCTCTCTCTCTCTCCATCCCCCCACTTTCCTTCTTTCTTTTTAAAATTTTATTTACATTGGTGTTCTGCCTCCATGTATGTCTGTGTGAGGATATAGTATCTTCTGGAACTGAAATTATAGACAATTGTGAGCTGCCACATGGGTGCTGGGACTTGAACCTGGGTCCTCTAGAAGAGCAGCCAGTGCTCTTGACCACTGGGCCATCTCTCCAGCCTGATTAATTTCTTTCTTAATGAGGCCTTAAAATTTGTGCTTTCCCCTGACCCGTCCACCCTGAGTGGCCTGCTTGCCCGGCCTCAGCAGGGATTTCTATCAAGGGACACATCTGTCCTCTGGAGAGCCTGTGTCCTGGCGTTCCAGCCTACCTCAAGAAAGCAGCAAGGGGACTGAGAATGGACTTGGGTCACCTGAGGGGCCTGGGAGGTGGCCTCAGGTTCTGTCTGTAAATAGCCACGATTAACTGTCCTGTCCCCTCTGCAGGGACCCCCAAAATGGGCAGTTGGCAGGTCCTTCTATCCCTTCTGTTACCCTCTGCTTTCCCTCCTGGATGGTGCTGGGCATGAAGCCCGGTCCCACTCCTTGTCTTCAGCCCCCTAGTCACCCCTCCAGGTTGGCACATAGGTACACAGAGCCATAGGAGACTGGGGCTTCCCGTGGGTCCTGACCTGTCCCCACTCCACTGAAAGCCATTGGCGGAAGTTCAGGGAAATGGAGGAGGTGCAGCCTGGTTGACCCCCTTCCGTAGGTGCTCAAATCCCAGGTGTCCATAGGTTCTGCCCTCAATAAGAGCCCCCCCTCCCAGCCCCAGGGGGACAGGAGGCACCACAGTTCTCAGAGAACTTAGGGCTGTGGGGTGCAGGTGGGGCATGTGGAGGTCCCTCAGAACATCGCTGCTCACTTTGGGTGTGGTGCTGGGCAGATGGGAAAGAAATTATTTATTGTCCTGACTGCTGGTAGGGGGGGCCTGGCTCCCCCTATCTGGGTGTGCATATGTGTGAGAGAGACAGTGGGTGTCTGGTGCCTGGGGCTTAGCCTCCCTGCTCCCACTGGGTTAGGGTCCCTAAGTTTGGTCTTTGTGGCATTGCATCTCAGACAATCTATAGGACCCCTGCAGCCATTGAGCTCCAGCCTGGCGGTCATGTGCCCCACACTCTCCGGTGTCTGCAGAGGGTGGCCTTGGACTCCAGGATTGGGAACAGGGCGTTCCGCTCCTGGGCCTTCTGGGGTAGCACGGGTTTTTTTTGTTTTTGTTTTTGTTTTGTTTCTTGTTTTTTGCACAGGATAGACTATTTTTTCACAGGCTCGAGTCTCATGCTCCCGTGGGATCCCTTCATGTGGCTGTCATGAGTGGGGAAGGTCTCAAGAGAGTCTCCAGTAGGGTCCTCTCCTACTGCAGGTTGGATTTCTTTTCTGGAGAGGCATTTAGGGACTGCCCCCCACACACCAAGGAGTTAGGGACACAGAAAGTTGAGCTACCCTGTGTTGGCTGTGGGAGGTTACTGGCATTCCCATGTGTTCCAGAACCTTCCATCATGCAATGAGGGAGGCTTTGGGTAATGCTACCTTTACCTGAGCCTAGAGGGAGGTCACCCTTCTGGAGCTGGGCTCGAAGGGTCCTGGGCCAGCTCCTCCTCCTGGGTACTTCCATTTGCCCCTTCTCTTTGACCACAGAAAGGAGATGCCTTAGTTTGCGGGGTGGGGGTGGGGGACTGGGGGTCCCATTCTTTTTGTGTCTTTTGGATGTATCTTGCTTCCTCCCAGCTCCTGCTGGTCCTTCCTGTCAACAGGGGGAAGGTCTGAGGCCCTTGGGAGTTAACCCCATAAGCAACCAGAGCTTTTTCCTGCTGTCCCCCCTCCCCCCAACTTTAGGTTCTGATTGATAACTGGGACTTGGGTCTAACCATTGAGGGTGATGTCTGCAGGGCAGGCAGGACAAGGGTCCTAAGGGATTTATTTGTTCTTCCTGTAGGGGGGACCTGTCCTCCATTCCGCCCGGCCTCTCACCCATGTGATTAATTAAAGAAGCCCTTTTTAAAAACCTGAAAAAAAAACTTTGTGCTTTCACATTTTATGTCTTTTTAACTTCACATCAGGAGAAACTATTTCTGGGCTGGTGAGAGATAGCTCAATGGGTAAAGGCACTGGCCACTATGATTGACCACCTAAGTTTGATCCTCAGGACTCACTCAGTGGAAGGAAAGAACTGACTCCCAAAAGTTTTACTCTGACTATTATGCATGTATGGTGACATGTATGTGCGCACGCACACACACACATACACACACACACACACACACACACGCACACACACACACACCTGACATGTAATTTTAAAACCTTTTTTCTGGTGGGCTATGTCAACGTTTATATGTAGTGAACACAACATCTATTAGTCCATTGCTGTCAGGGTTATCAGTAAATAAATGTGTTTTTTAAAAATCAGTGGAAACAAAATGGGAATAGGAATTGTTTTTTTTTTTTTTTAATATTTATTTATTTATTTTATGTATGTGAGTACACCGTAGCTGTCTTCAGACACCAGAAGAGGGCATAGGATCCCGTTACAGATGGTTGTGAGCCACCATGTGGTTGCTGGGAATTGAACTCAGAACCTCTGGAAGAGCAGTCAGTGCTCTTAACCACTGAGTCATCTCTCCAGCCCAGGAACTGTTTTTAATAGCAAAGAATCATAAATTCCTAAAACAAAAATAAATCAATGGAGTTTTAGTTTTGACCAAAAAAAAAGTCATTTCTTAACATAAATAAATAGAAAAAAAAAGACACAATTTGGTAGCTGTAGAGTTGGCCTAGTGGTTAAGAACACTTGATGCTCTTGCAGAGGAATGGGGTTCAGTTTCCACAGTCACGTGGTGGCTCACAGCCATCTATAACTGCAGTCCCAAGAGACCCAACACCTCTCTTACCCCCAATCACCAGGTACATATATAGAACACATATACCTGCAGACAAGATACCCATAGACATAAAATTTGTAAACAAACAAAAACACAAAGAACTTTAACATGGAGATTAGTAGGCACAAAATGAAAAATGGTGTGAGCATCCATCTAAGGGTGCTGTGTGGACCAGGCTGCCATCACGGATGGAAGTCATGGCATGGATAAGCAGCTCAGGCAAGGGGTACAGCCGGAGGGGCGGGACCTGAGCCTAGGACAACGAATTCTCTTCCATGACCTACAGGGACTTCTGGAGGCTCAGAACCCCAGTGGCTGCCTGAAGATGGAGGAAAGCAGCCCAAAGCAGAATGCTAGCAGAACCGATGTGAGCAGCGTGTGGTGCGGAGGGAGTCAGTCAGACAGGACCGACTTAGCTGCAAGTCATACATAGGAAGAGAGAAGGCTCAGCCAATAAGCAGGTAAGATGACCAAAGATGGTGGCAGGAAGTGCACACACTCCACCGATAGGAGGCTGCCAATGACATTTTCACTATTGGAAAACCCAGAGGAGACTCAGTCATGAAAGTTCCAAGGCCAATAAAAGGGGTGGAGGGGAGGGCTGGTGAGTGAGGAACTACCTTCCTTTTCAACAGATTTAATGACTTAAATAAACTCAATTTTTCATTTAGTTAAAAGAGGAAGATCTCCAGATAATAGAAGCAGGGATGTTTGTGGGATGGCTGACTACTCAAATTCTGGTAGTGTCTTAGAAGTTGTGAGGTCAGCTACTCCATGCACACTCCCTCCATAATCTGCAGATCGAAATGGCTTACATAGTGCAACTCAGAGTTAGAGGGTATGAGGAACATGTACTTTTAAAAACTTTTATTTCATTATTGTTTTATGTGCATGGGTGTTTGTCTATTTTATGTGCATGGGTGTTTGGTCTAAATGAATGTCTGTGCACCACATCTGTGGCTGGTGCCTACAGGGTCCAGAAGAGAACAGTGGATTGATTCCCTAGAACTGAAGTTAGAAATGGTTGTGAGCCACCATGTGGGTGCTAGAAATCAAACCCAGGTCCTCTGAAAGAGTAGCCAGTGCTCTTGACATCTCAGTCATCTTTTCCAGCCCCTGACTAACATACCTCAAAACAAGACATGGGCAGGAGATATAGCTCAATGGTGGTGGTGCATGCCTTTAATCCCAGCACTTGGGAGGCAGAGGCAGGTGGATTTCTGAGTTCAGGGCCAGCCTGGTCTACAGAGTGAGTTTCAGGACAGCCAGGGCTACACAGAGAAACCCTGTCTCAACACAAAACAAAACATATAACAGTAAGATTTTTATTGTACAAAAACTAAGTTCTAAAGGTGGCTGAGGTACATACAGCTCAGTGATTATGTGTTTGGCCTGTAGGAGGTCCTAGTTTTTTGGTCCTCAGAATTAGGGGGGGAAATGTACATGTCCAATCACTTCGTTAAGTATTTTTTTCTTTGTGAAAATATAGTTACTTTTTAGAAGTGAACATTTCTTTTTTATCTTTTTAAAACTAAATGTTTTAATCTCAGCACTTGGGAGGCAGAGACAGGTGGATTTCTGAGTTTGAGGTCAGCATGGTCTACAGAGTGAGTTCCAGGACAGCCAGGGCTACAGAGAAACCCTCTCTCGAACCCCCCCTCCCCCCAAAAAAAACCAACTAAATGTAACCCACCCTTTCTTCCTTAAATTAGTGCAGGCTGTCAGAAACCGGCTCTGCATCCTGCGCCCAGCGACACATCATGACAAGTCACCCTAGCTATGGGTCACTTGGACTTTACATCTGCCTGGCATTTTCTCACCTGTCAAGTAGGGGGCATGATTGTCCACAGAGCATTCCAGCTCACGTGTCCCATGCTGGCTTCAAACTCACTGTGGCGCCCAGGAGGGCCTTCAATTTCTGATCCTCCTGCCTCTACTTCTCCAGAGCTTGGATTGGTGCCCCACCTCACCAAACTATGTTCATGCAGTGTTGAGGAGCCTTTTCCCAAAGCAGGTGTAAGTGTTGGAGTGCAGAACAGCGGCAGAACACGTGCTGATCTACGACACCCCATCTCTCCCTCCCCCAAAAGTAGGTAAACAGGCATCGCTGTGTCCCTCAGCTATACTAGTAGTGAGGGACTGAGAACTGAAGGCTCAGTTTGGGTTGCTACGGGTGGTGGTCAGACTTGAGACTCTTGTATCAGGGTTTTGCATTCAGTGAGAGTTGGGCTTGGTGACTGTGACGAAAGCACTCTACCAACCCTGCTCCATTCCCAGCCTCTGCTCTTAGATTCCTTTACATTTTATTTTAGTTTTTATTTTATGTGTATAAGTGTTTTACCTGCAGGTATGTCTGTGCACCACTTGCGTGCCTGGTCCCCACAGAGGCCAGAAGAGAGCCTCAGATCTGGAACTGAAGTTACGGGCAGTTGTAAGCCATCCTGTGAGTGCTGAGAAGGGACCTAGGTGCTCAGGAAGAGCAGCCAGTGCTCTTTACTGCTGAACCATCTCTCCAGGCCCTTTCTCAGGTTCTTTAGAGCTTAAACTCTGATCAAACTTAAAGGTTTACTTCCTGGTCTATTTGGGTACATGTTTATCATCAGGTGCTCAAATGAAAACGGAAGAAGAAAGAAAGGAAAGAAAAGAGAAAAAAAAACCCAGAGAACTATGTATTTCCCTTAATACGCAAATAATTTTCACTTCCTCTGGAAAACTGCACAGTAGAATAAGCCGTGAGGTCAGCTTAAACCTACCTACATTTCAATTAAAAAATCATGAGGTGTGGGCCGGCGATGGCTTAGCCGGATAATGGGTGTTCAATCCCCGAAGCTTACATAAAGGTGAAAGTGGAAACCTGTTTGCACCAACTTGTCCTCTAACCTCATTTGCCAAGGCACACCTCCCACTCCACCCATTGAATGCAGCACACCAGAGAACACTAAACGAAATAAAATATTCTTTTAAATCCCAAGCTCTTTTTTCAGTTTACCAGAAGTAACTGTTGATTTCTGATTTTTTGCTTTGCTTTTGTTTTTTAAATTATGTGTGTGTGAGAGAGTCTGAGGAGGCCAGGGCTGGAGTTAAAAGTTGTTGTGAGCCACCTAATCTGGATGCTGGGAACTGGACTCGAGGCCTCTGGAAGAGTAACAAGTGTTCTTGCCTCCTGAGATACCTTGCCTCCAGCCCCACCTTTTGATTATTAAGTAATGTCCTGAGCCTATGTGACTTCCACACATGGATTTACATTTCAAGGGGCCCAGTACTGTTTTGGTCTATGGAGTGCCCATTAAAGCAGCCACTAGTTCTGACGTATTTTATTTATAGTGAGGCTTTAACTGAATGAAGATAAAGAACTGCTCTCTGAAGAATTCTTCTGTCTGTCAGTAAGAGAGAACAGGAGAGGAACGAACAAACACCCAGGAGAGCCTACCTCAATGGCCAAGATCCCCCCCCCCCCCCCATAAAGAGTTTATGTGGAACTGCCATCTGGGAACAAATGGGAAGACACTCCTGAAACAGGCTTTGAGGGAACAGATACCTCCCCTCCAAGGAACTGGACACTGGGCATGGCTTACTAAGCAGAGTCTCAGTTGGAAGAGAGAATTAAAGTGAAACTGGCCCCCTTTGCAGGAAGGCATGTGCCCTTCCCTCTCACTGAGTGCAAACCACACCTGAGTTCAGTCATCCACCCACAGTGTCCCATGACTGTGCCTCCCACGCTCCTGCTCCTATGACCAGTGTAGCTCACGGTCACAGGAAGAACTGGTACCTGTTTGGCTTACTATGACATCGGGATGAGATGCCAGGGATAGAACCTGGGACAGAATGTGCTCTCCCACTAAGCTACACTCTCCAGATCATACACTTATTTTTAAAAAGACATTTTACAAAATTCTAAAAAGATATCTAGCCTTAAATATCCCCTTCTGTGCTAACCCAGAATAAGCATTATATAAATACTTGCATTTATTTACTTTAAACATTGAACTGTTGTGTAGAGAATTCCAGAGGCCAAAAAGGGAGACAGAGACAAGAAGGGACATCCTACATTGTTCTAGGAGAAATTGCCACACTAAGGACAGAGCAGTGCTGAGTTGTCTGTCTCTATATGTGGAAATGGTGAGACAAGCTCATGTCCAGTGTGTGTAGAGAGAGAGGGGGAGGGGAGCAGTTAACCTCAAGGGAAGACTAGGCAGCTCTCATTTCCACACACATCTCTGGCAAAGCTGAGACTCCCCGTCAATACAGGGGGCAAGGCTCCCATATCTGTAAGGAGACAGGCTAGGTGGCTGGTGCTGGCTGGCATTAGAGGCGACAGAATTTGCAAGCCCAGAGCCCCACAGCATTGCAGAGAGCCTGGTGACTCAGGTGGCAAGCATGGAGGGTGAGAAAACCTGCAGCCCTGAATGTTAGCTGGCAGTCAAAGGGCCTTGCAGAATTTGGTCTTTGCCCGATCAATGTTAGCAGGTGAGAGCATAAGGGTGCATTGTCCCTGAGACAGGGGGTGGCCTTGTGCTTGGGTCTGTGCACAGACTGGCCAAATTCTGCAAGGCTTAAGCACCAGGCATGTGAAAATCTAAGGAATGGGACAAGAGAAGAGACCAGAGTTATATATAAGTATATATTCAAAAGGACAAAGCTAAGGCAGGATTGGTTTATCTTTCAAACTCTGAGGGGGTGTCACCATGCCACAGTTTAGCTTGGGTTCAACCCACCAAGAAAACCAGAGCCCTGCCATACAGCCAGACATTCAAAATAGAACTTGAGTCAAAGGGTTACATATGGAGTAAATATATGGAAATAGTTAGCAAGAAATCATAGCTAACATTTCCTTTGTGCTCAGTCTGGCTCTACCTGAGTTCTTTGCTCTATGGGAAGCACAGCTCTGAAGTTAGGAATACAGCCTCCCCTGACTCTTGTGTTCTAGCCTGAGACTCCATGCTAGGTCTGACTCGGCTCCTCCACCTTCCTTAACCAGCACTAGGGTGAGGTCTCTCCTTCCTGTCCATCTAGGATAGGATCCAAGATGTCAATGACTAAGTACCTCAGCTAGAACGAGGAATGTAGCCGAGGCTGGAGAGCCCTAGAATCTTATAACTAAATGGTTCAGACACCCACGTAGCAATCTGACCTTCGCACAGTTGGAAGAAAAATGGACCCGAGACTCAGAGTTATAAGCATTTGGGGTCACTCCAAACGAAAAGAGATTCTGACATCTGTTCAAAGAAGCCACAGGAACTTGGTAAAGGGCACTCAAGGGCCTCTGATTCAAAGCAGAGAGGGGAAAAAAAGCCCACCCAAACTTTCCCACAGCACATTAATGTTCCTTCCAAGTGGAGGGCATCATATGACTGAGACATGGTGACTGCCAGCTGTCGAACACTGAGCAGGCCACTTCCTGCACAGCCACTGTTTTTTTTTTAAATTCCCTCTAAGGTCTTTAAGAGCAAGCCACAGTTATTCTCACTTCCCAGAAGCCTCTGCTCCTTACAGCATAAGCGCAGTTCCCAGTGGAGAGGGCGGACTGGTATTTCAAACATGAAACATCCAAACGTGGATTAATAATTTACCAATGACTCTAAACAAATACTGTCCACAGCAGGGGAAACCACTCCACTTTGAAACAAGAAGTCAGTCCAATTACCTCCATACTTTAGGATGTAAAGTGCAAACAAAATACCTTCACCTAACTCAATATTTACTAATGCTGATAGTTTGAGAATTTCTTTTCTTCTTCTCTCTTTCTCTCTTTCTTTCTTTTTTTTTTTTTTTTTTTTTTTTTTTTTTTGAGAATTAATCATTCCCAGCTTCAGTCATCTGCTTCAGCAGAGAGTTCATAGCATTCTTTATGTGGAGTTCTGTACTCTTTGCCCAGATAAATTAATACATATTCCAAAGTCTGGGGCCACGATCAATGAAAACCACAGCGAATTCCTAAGCGGTAATAGATATTCCACGTGGCTTGAAACTCTCAGAGGAGAATTTTCTTAAGAGTAAGAATCAAAGTGCTGTAACTGAAGATCTTAAGAGTCAAAGCAGGCAGGTTTTCTGGGGTACCTAATGTTCAAGTCAAGGATCATTTAAGGTAAATGGCTCCTAGTCCTCCCTTGCCGTTGCTCTGATACAGATTCTAGGCGTAGCGTAAACTTGATGTTAGGTCAGTGCTTTCAAGTTAAATGGATAGCACAGTGCAAACAGTGGCAGAGCTTCATGTAGGATTACACATAAAAGTAAACATTCTCAGTCCTGAGGTTTGCTGCCAGCCCTCTGCCTAAATCAACCCACAGGCACAAGGTGCAAGGGGTAAGTGAAAGTAGGACTGACCTCAAACTTGCAACCGGCCCACCTTGGGCTCCCCGGCACTGGGGTTAGAGGTAGCCGCATGGAAACTGCCCTTTAGTCACAAGCACCTTTCTTCTCAAACCTCTAAGATGAAAAAACGGATTTACTTGCGTGTGCACATGTGTGCAAGCATGTGTGTAAATACCCTCAGAGGCCAGAAGCTGGAGTTACAGGTGGTTGTGAGCCACTCAGCATGGGTGCTGAGTTCAGAACTCAGGTCCTCTATAAAAGCAATATGAGCTCTCCACTGCTGAGCCGTTTGTCCAGCCTCTCCCTCTTAGCTTTGATTGGAGACAGGGTCTCACACCACGTTATGAGTATTGGCCCTGAACCTGTGATCCTCCTGCTATAGCATCTTGGTTACCTAATATGCCACCATGTCCAGCTCCAAAGCATGCCTTGATGCAGTTATAGAGACGTATCCCTTTCCTACCTCAAACAACAGTGAGCTCCAGAGAAAGGAGCCCAAATTATCGATACTTTCAAATCCTTTGCACAATCTAAACTTAATTAGGTTAGTTCCTGGCGCATCTGTACAAGGTGCCAGTCACAGCAGCTCCACGTCTAAAGCTGCGCCCACAAGCCTGTGGTGTAAGACACGGGCTCTGTCTCAGATTGCTTCTCTCTATACCTCTAGGAGTTTTCACTCGGCAGTCCTATAATTTCTCGGCTCCATCTAACTGCAGCTCTTTTATTATTGCAGGGTAGGGGTGATATTCAAAAGACATGAAAGGAAACTGAAAGGCTCACTTTAAAATAAGGATAAGGTAAGACTAATTCAAGGAGAATGCAGCCCAGAGCTCTCCTTTGTTAGCCTGTAATGTAGGCACTAGTAAGAACTGACAACACAAGTAGAAATTAAGCAAAGAGCAAAAGGTACCCTGCAATTTTGCAGAGCATTTGCTCCTACCCATTTATCTTTTGGGACCTTCAAACCCTATGGTAGAGTGCTTACATAGCACACACAAAGCTCTGGGTTCAATTCCCCAGCATCATATAAACTAAGTGTCATGGTGCATGCCTATCTATAGTCCCAGCACCTTGGAGATTAGAGGCAAATAATAATAATAATAATAATAATAATAATAATAATAATTATTATTATTATTATTATTATTATTATTATTACTATCAAAGGTCACTGTTGGCAATATAAAAAGATTCAGGCCAGACTGGCCATTTGAGACTCTTTTAAAAACAAAACAAAAACTGTAAGTGGAAGCAGATCAAGTGGGCAGACAGACAGACAGCATTTCTGACTGGTCCATGAGGAACTGTGTTCTCAGAGAGGTTAACTCATCTTGCAAAGACATAGGCAAGGGGGAATTCAAAGTCTTCTAGTTGCTGCCACACCCCTTGAGAGCATATGACCAGATTAATACGTCCAACAATATAGCCAATTTAATGGAAATGAATTCTAGGCTTTCTTTAGCACTTACAAACACATTGACCTCAGGATTAAAAGTCAACCCAAGTCACAACTTGCAATCAGAGAAGAAGGTAAGAAAGCACAGGGGTCCAAGACTTCACTATGAGGGGGCCACAGGAGGGCACATGTACACCTGTGCACATGGATGAACCTGAACAGCAGCGACAGCCTCATGACAACTTGGAGCACCCTCCTATAAATCCACAGAATGGGCATCGCCCGGTCTAATGTCAAATCCATACTCACCATTGTCCCCATTATTTAGATCAGGCCTTTGTGCTACCGCAGAATGGGCGAGGACTTGGGACTTCATTCTGCTCACTTTCTGTTAGTTGGCGCTAATCTTGTTGCTACAACCACCCCCATAGTGTTTTGTCTTTTTCTGAAGTCCTGGGGGAGCGAACCCTAAGGTCTTGCACATGCTAGTAAGCTCCTTATCACCAAGCTGCGCCCTCCATCCTCTGTGTGATTATTTTGTGTGCTGGTGCAATGGTATGATCGTACATGTGGACGTTAGAGGACAACCCCCAGTTCATCCATCTTGTTTTCTGAGACATGGTGTCTTCATTGGCCTGGAGATCATCCTTTTGGCTAGACTTGCTGGACAGTGAACCTCAGGAATCCACCTGCCTCTGCCTCCCCAGCCCTGGGGTTACAAGCATGCACCACCATAGCTGGCTTTTTTCGTGGGTTTGAGGGAATAGAATTCAAGACTTCATGTTTGCAAGGCAAGCGCTGTTGACTTATATTGGGTCTTAAGTGGGTATCTCTATTGTATAAAGAAGCTAAACAGTTTCTCATCTTCCCATAATCCTCAGAGAGACGTATGGAGGTAAACATAGCAGGAGGTGAGTTTTGAGTTTGGCCTTCCTTTCTCCAAGGCCTTGGAGGGTCTACTGTCTCCGATGGCCTTACAAGGAACCCTCCGGAGCACAGCCTAAGGACAATCCACCAAGGGCCACTATTCTAAAACCTCTGAAATCTTGCACCCCGCTACCATGTGCTGTTTTTTAAGCTGTTCCTTTAACAATTCTACTTCATTTCTACTACATTCTACAGGAACTTGCCCGTCTCCTACACCACTATGAGAATGCTTCCTAGCCACCTCAGCCTGACCTCACAGTAGGCCCTTTTCCCCTTGATGGACAGGGTTACCTTTCCTCTGAGCAAACCAATTTCCCACTGTCTTCCAGTTCTCTCCTCCTACCGTTCCTTCAGCTTCTAGTTTTGCTTCCCGTCCCTATCCCCATTCCTGTGTGTAGACTGCAGTGAGTGCTTTCAGTAGATTCCTAAGTTTCTATAGCTAAGAAAACACTCAGGAAGCAGTGAGCCCTCCTAGACACAGACCCCAGTAAGAGGGAAGTGTATGACAGGCCAGCAACTTCCTGACTGAATGACCAATTACCCTCATCAGGAAACTGTGGTGGAGGATGTGTTTAAAAAATATTGCTGAGGGGGGGGGGTTTGGTGGCTGGAGAGAAGGTTCAGCAGTTAAGTGTATGGCTGCTCTTGCAGAGAACCTGAACCCAGCTTCCAGCATCCAACCACTTGGGACACCAGCTCCTAGGGATCCAAAGCCTTTTCTGGCCTCTGAAGGTACCTGGACACACATACTCTCTCTTTCTCTCTCTCTCTCTCTCTCTCTCTCTCTCTCTCTCTCTCTCTCTCTCTCTTTCTCTCTCTCTCTCTCTCACACACACACACACACACACACACACACTTGTGCACACACACACACCCCTAATTCTCAAATTATTTTTAGTTATCTAGGATCGCCCTCAATAATTCCAAAATATGCCCTATTTACATAATTCCTTACCCTTTTCTGCCCTAGTGAATAGGCAAAACTCTTCTGGAAGCCAATCATGTAGTTCATTGTAGCTGGCAGCCATGCATGCATGACTTCACTTGACAGGAATAGAAGTCCAGGTGTTTGGTGATAGCTGGTGACATCCAAGATGCAGCAGAAGTGTGGGGCCATATCATAAGTCAGGACAGAAGTTTGATATCTGCCAGGATTCTATGCTCTTTTTTTTTTTTTTTTTAATCAATATTCTTACATTTCAAAATGTAACCAAACAGCCAAATAAAATCTATCCTATACACAAGCAACTGATGCTGCTGAGAACTGTCTATTGTAGCTGGGATTTCTGTGTGTGCTACATCCATGTGAGCGTGTGGATGTTCATACATGCAGAGGCCAGAATACGATGAGTGTCTTTCTCTATTGCTCTTCTGCTGTGCTCATCTAAGAAAGAGACTCACTGAGCTCACTGTTTAAGCCAGGCTAGCTGGCCAGTGGACTCTCAGGATCTGCCTGTCTCTGTATGTAGGTACAAGACCTGGGCCTGACTTTCTATGTGCCAGGGATTTGAACTCAGGTCCTTATGCTTACAGGACAAGTCCTCTTATCTACCGAGTCATCTCTCCAGCCTTGGAGTCTTATTTTATACCTGGGGTTTTTCTTAATTTGAACATCTAATTAATTTATTAACTTAGCAAACTAAGAGACTGGGTCAGTTTGCCAAGTTCTAGGAAAAAGACTGTCAGGGGCTTCTGCCTCCCTACAGACCACAGGAGCCAGAGTGCAGAGCGTGCTTCCTATTGGTTCAGCTTGCTCGTTATGACTGACAACATACTCCCAGATTAGAGGAATATGTCTCCACTCACATCAACAGAATCTTGCCCTTCAAAGCCTTAACAATTCAGACACTTCCTGGGGTGTAAACAAGAAAATACTACTGAGTGGCTCATACCCACACTCACCCCATCACCTTGTCTCAAAGAAAAGATAGAACATCTAAGAGAAGAAGCCCCCATCCTTAAACTTACCAATTTGTGTGTGTGTGTGTGTGTCTGTGTGTGTGTCTGTGTGTGTGTCTGTGTGTGTGTCTGTGTGCGAGTATGTGTGCATGCGCTCGAGTGCTTGTGCATATATGTATATGTATGTGTGTGGTATAATGTGTGCACGCATGCATGAGTATGTGTGCCTGAACATGTGTGTGCAAGCGTGCGTGCATGTGTGAGTGTAGTGTAATGTGTGTGTTGAGGATATGGGCATATGTAGCATGTGGGTGGAGGAGGTCAGAGGACAACTTTGTGGAAATGGCTCTCTTCTACATTTACTTGGGCTCTGGGGATTGAACTCAAGCAGGTTGACAGGCTTTCGTAGCAGGAGCTTTTACCCACTGAGCCATCTCGACAGCTGACAATTCACCATATCTTGCTACCTATTAGAATTTTTTTCTTTCCAGAGTAGCATAGTATCCTCAACATTTCATTCCACCTACCTGTGTATGCTTGCTTCATCTGCAGGCCACACTTCCAGAAGCCTAGAAGGAAATTACCAAGCAGACAGGAGAAACCCCACTTACAAAATACATCTACAAACCCTAGCAGAGAGTAGTCCTGAGAAGATTTCAACAAACACATTAGTAGGAATAGCTGAGTCTTTAATAGTCTTTGATTAAAAAGTTAGTACAAAGACTGTGTCAGGATGGGCGTGTAGCTCAGTGGTAGGGTGCTTGCCTAGCATGCTGTATGCTGAGTTTGGTCTCCAACACTGGAGGGAAAATAAAAGGGACCATATTAAAGAGATATTTGTGCCAGAATAGGTGTTCCTAGCTTAATTTCTGTTGATGGGATAAAACATCCTCATCAAAGCAACTTAGGACAGGAAAGCGTTTACTTGGCTTATGTCCCAGGTTATAGTTCCTCATTTTGTGGAAGTCAAGGCAGGAACTCAAGCAGTGGTCACATCACATTCACAGTGCAGATCAGAAAGAAACAAACGCAGCCATCCTGCCTGTTTCTTGCTTCTAGCTTTCTCTTGCCTTACATAGTTCACAACCCTCTGTCTAGGGGATGGTGCCACTCACAATGGGCTGGGTCTTCCCACATCAACTAATAATCAAACCAATACTCCCAGACATGTGACTCTCTGTCTAGGGGATGGTGCCACCCATAATGGGCTAGGTCTTCCCACATCAACTAATAAGCAAACCAATACTCCCAGACATGTGACCCTCTATCTAGGGGATGGTGCCACCCACAGTGGGTTGGGTCTTCCCACATCAACTAATAATCAAACCAATACCTCCAGACATACCAACAGGCCAACCTAATCCAGGCAATCCCTCATTCGGGCTCTCTTCCTAGGAGATTCTAGGTTGTAACCTAGCAAGTTGACAGTTAAAACTAATCACACACTGTCAAACTATACATGAGAAAAACAAGGACATTCTGGTGGAAGGTAAGACTACTGGGAAACATTTTTCCCCCTCATCTCTTGAATAGTTTACAACTTTGTTTCTTGATGAATAAACAAAGTATAAATTAGATGGTAAAATTAAGCAGAATAAGCTTTGATACAGGTTGGTGGATGTGTGGGAGCTTTTCCCAATAAAAGGTGGACTATCTTCAAAGAATTGTTAAAACTACTTGAAGCCACACTCAGGCACTTTGCTGGCAAGCACACACAGGGACCTGCCAGACACTGTCAGAATTTGAGATTTGAGGGATTTTGAAAGCAGCTGGTGACCGCATCAGGACAGCATGGTTTTTACATCAATAAATCTATGTCGAATATGAAGAACAATAAAAACCGGTCCTACATCAAGGGCAGCTTTGCACCTTCATCTCCTGCATTTGCCACATGATGCTCTTGGCTGAAAAAAACAACAGAGACCTGGTTGGGGTATCCTCCCATCTCTTTGAAGTCTGACACCTGCTTTTTCTAGTTACTTAGACACTAGGATGGACTCACTTTTAAAGCTCATTGAACCTTATGCCCCCAAGACTGGTTGCTATTAGACAGACAGCTCAGTCTTTATTTACCAGTTAGCTTTGAGGTGGGCTCTTCCACACAGAAGCCAATCCCCAAGGACAGTGGGGAAGGACCCAATGTGTGTGGAGGAGGGATAGTGTGGCCCAGCTTATACGCCATGTTGGCTGAACGCAGGTGTAAGGTCCTCTAGATGATACAAAAGAAAAGACAAGAAAATGGAAGGGGAAATCATCTGAGACCAGGATCCTTGGTCTGGATACAATCAAGATACATTGTATACATACACTAAAGTGTGAACGAATACGAGAATCCCCAGCAGGTCCTATAGCACGTCCTCTCCCTACTATATACCCAGTGAATACAAAGGCTTAAAGATTTTTCTTTCTGGATTAAACAAAACAGTGGATCGCCAAGGTGGTTCTGCAAGTAAAGGGACCATGGAGCCTGACGGCCTGGGTTTAACCCTTGGAATCCACATAGCAGAAGGAAAAGGAGGACTCCCACAAGTTGTCCTCTGACCTCCATGGTGCACTGTGGCACACACCCCTGCCCCCTGCCATCCATTTAAACAAACAAACAAACAACCTTGGAGCAGAAAGGGGGATTTACACCTATAAACCCAGCACTCAAGAGGCTGAGGGAGAACCAAAATTTCTAAACAAGTCTTAAGATCCTATCTCTATAAGCAAGAACAAAAACAAACGCCACTAAATCCCATCTGTTTAATGTCTGTTTGTGTCTATTATGCCTTAGGACCTCAGAATACCATAGTGTCTTTTATTTTTAAATGTATGGCTTCCTGTAAGTAGGGATTGACCTTAGCTGTGTAGCCGTTTGAGAACTCTCCAGCAACTCAACAGCAGACCCTCTAAACCCCTAGTCTGAAAATGAATCTATGCTTATGTAATTTCTCACACTTATTAAGGGGCTCATAGTTCCTTATTGTTTCTAAGCCAGGTCTTGCTATGGTATCTCAGACTGGCTTCTAACTTGAGGTCTTCCTGCCTCAGCTTCCCATGAGCTAGGTTATTGGCATACATCACCTTAACCAGTTCAAAGTGTTTAGTTTACAAAACTCTGATCTTCTTAAAACAATAATAGTCCTCTGAAGTGCTTTGTTGTTGTAGATTCATGGTTTTTGCTGTTGTTTTGAGGCAGGGTCTCACTCTGTAGACCAGGATGACCTGGAACTCACAGAGATCTGCCTGCTTCTGCTTCCTGAGTGTGGGTAAAGACACGTGCCATTTTGCTCAACACGAATATAATGGATACTTCCATTTCACAGGTATGAAAACAGAGGGAGCTGCCCAAGACACAAACAGGAGTCAAGTCTGCAGCTGATCCTATAAGCTTTTAGAGAACAGTTCTTTCCTCTAGCTAAGTCAAGTCCACCACAGGTCTGAAAACAACACATATAGGAATTACAAAGAAACTGGCTTTGTTCAGCAAAGGAGGCCATTATCCAGATCCATCAACAATGGACCCGAACGTGATTTCTCTAAGGATGAACAGTCATGACTTTTTTTTTTTTTTTTTTTTTTTATCATGTAAAACCCATGTTCTGGTCTTCCATGTTTGGCAGAGACCAGATCCACCCCATTAAAAGAATGTTCACACTGTGTACCTTGCTCCAAGTACCATGCTCATAAAGTTGTTACAGGAGTATGTAAAACCCAAGCTTAGAACAAACGTTCCCCTGGGTTATGCTGTAAATGGCTTACATACACCCCCTGCCTCTCTTCATGATGTGGTTAGTGTGGTTGGAGGAAGCTGTGTTTCTTTTTTCCCTCCTTCTCCATGGAGAAATGTCACCCAAGAGTATAAATTAATCAAACTAAATCCTTCTGCAGGAACCAAGCTTGGTGGTATAGGCCTATCCGGCTACTAGGTAGGTGTAGCTGCATCCGATCCTTAGCAAGAGCTGTGTGTGCCATGAGTAAGTAGAATGGAACTTCAGAGATGGGGAGAGACTTTAGAAGTCTGGTAGCTGCTTCTATTTAGAATTGCCCTCCACTTTGATTAATAGGGGAGTTTTATAGCAGCCACGTAAAAAACTAGGTCAGTGTTGAAAGTTTCCTTTTGCTTCAAATGGGAGATGGAATGGATTCCACAGAACACAGTACATTCCTAACTCTCAGGTCCATGCTGGGCAGAGCAAACTCTCTTGAGTTTTCCAACCAGTTACCAGGCTTAGCAACTGTGCTTAACAGAAGTCTCCAAACAGCCCACTGTCTGCAGTTATGGAAGGGAAATAGAGCCTGCTGGGGGTAGGGAGGGCTGAAGGTCTGTAACCTGCCACAGGAAAGAGCAGCAAGGTCTCTGACCCCTTTGGGTAAAAGTTACAATGCAATGGGAAAACCAGGCAAGAGTTTAATGGGTGAAACCACAAGACCTCATCAACATTTAAAGACAGACTCTTAAGCTGTGAGGTCAGCACTCACTCCATAAGGAAACTATCCAGGATGTCTTATTCATCTTGAATTAGTCCTGTCAGGTACCAAACAGCTCCCATCTCACCTTCCTCCAACACAGAGACCCTTCCCAGGTCTTCTCCAGCGGTCCTGATCACACTTTGGAATGATAACATTTGTGGGTAGGTTTTCTGTATAACAAAGACGTTTCACCGAGCCTGGGCCTCTAACCATATGTTTAAAATACAAGATAACTAGATAACTTAAGGTGGAATTTCCTTCAGGTAACTCTTCCACCTCAGAGTGGTCTAGCTGCCTGCCAATCACTCTTTGGGCCAGCCTCACTCTCAGAGCAGCTCCAGGCTTCCCTCTCAGGCCCTCTCTCTATCTTTAGCTTTTCCACCACCTATTTGCCTCTTCCTATTGGTGTTTCCCTTTTCTTTCCCATAGCTAACTTCCAGGTTCTTCTTTCTAAAGATCCTCAACTAAAGAAAGTTGAGAATTAAATATATGTCAACCAGAACAAAATTTAAATATGCATGATATGGAGGGCTATGGATGCTTCTCGGGCAGTACAGCCCTCGGTAATAGGCATGAAGCCTGAGTTGCTCCCCCAGCACCATGTAAGCCAGGCGTAGTTGTGTATCCGTAACACCAGCGTTTATTTAGGAGGCAGAGGCAGGGGGATCAGGGGTTTCAAGATAATCCTTGGCTACATAACAGATTTGAGGCCAGCTTAGAATACAAAAGATCTCACTTCTGGAGAGAAGGAGGGAGGAGGGAAAGGAAGGAAGGAAGGAAGGGAGGAGGGAAGGAAGGAAGGAAGGGAGGAGGGAAAGAAGGAAGGAAGGAAGGAAGGAAGGAAGGAAGGAAGGAAGGAAGGAAGGAAGGAAGGAAGGAAGGAAGGAAGGGGTAGAGAGAAGGAGGTTGGGAGGGAAAGGAAGGAAGGAAAATTTTATTTTTAAAAAAAAAAAATTATTTTTTAAGCCTCGTTGAGATGTGAGATGACACTGGTCACATAAGCCTGCTGACATGAATTCCATCCCAGAACCCACATAAAAGTAAATGGAGAGAACCAACTCTCTAAAATTGTCTTCTGACCTCCACACTTATACCCATAGCTATATCTGTGCCTGTGTCTGTCTCTCTTTCTTACATACACAAACATTCACAAACTCTTATAATAATAATAAAAAAGAAAAATGTAAAAACCTATTAAAATACAATTGGGTGGGAATAAATTAAGTTTCTTCAAAGAAAAAAAGGAGGTCACTTTCAAATTCCTCAAACCTAGGCGGGCTCTAGCCTCTGTTGCGACCTTCCTGGGGATGAGCATACAGACAGACTGTAGTGTGGAAACTCAGGTGGGTGGGATTGGCAGGGTGAAGGCTGAGAAGAAAAAGGGGTTTTCCCTGCTTTCAATTCTAACTTGACAAAAATCTCTACAAGAAGTTGAAATTACGCAAGACATTTAAATTACGTGAAACAAATTGGTTCATCAAAAAAATGTTTTCTATCCTGTAGGGTAGCCCATGCTTGCAATCACAGCACTCAGGAAACAGAAACAGGAGGATCACTGTGAGTTTGAAGCTTTGAGGCTAGCCTGGTCTACATGAATTCCAGGTCAGTCAGGGCTACATACATAAGTTTTTAAAAATAAAATAAAATTAGGGAGCTCAGTCGTTAAGAGCACTGAATGCACTTTCAGTCCTGAGTTCAATTCCCAGCAACCACATGGTGGCTCACAACCATCTGTAATGGGATCCAATGGCTTCTTCAGATGTCTCTGAAGAGAGAACAGTGTACTCACTTAATAAACAAATAAATCTTTAAAAAAAAAAATTTTTTTTGCTCATATAATCCCAGCACTTAGGACAAAGAGACAGGAAGATCCTGAGTTGAGGACACCCTGGGCTACATACTGAATGAATAAATAAAAAAGTAATAACTTAAAATTCAACTCTATTTTCATATTGATGCTACGGGATCAAATTGTGAAATAACTTATTTAGAAAGAAAGTTTCTAAGATGCATAACTTTCTATGAAGAGGGAAGGGCGGGCCTCAAGGAAAAGGGAGGGACCCTAGGCCTCAGGGAGCCAGGAGCTACTTCTCCCTAAGAGTGGACTTTAGAAGCCTCAGGCTGTGAAGCAGTCAGTAGCTGAACACTGCCTCCTTCAAACAGCGAAGGAGTGGCACAAAAAAGGTTGACTGACCAGAAAGGCAGCTGAAGACTGAATCTGAAAAGGAATCTGAAGCAAAGTGCGGACTGTTGCAGAGTAAAGGGTGCAGGTGTGGCTCGGAGGCAGAGAGCTTGCCCAGTGACTACGAGGCGTGGGCTCCATCTTCAGACTGGGTGTGTGTGTGTGTGTGTGTGTGTGTGTGTGTGTGTGTGTGTGTGTGTGTGTGTGTGTGTTTGTGTGTGTGTGTGATTAGAAAACACTTTAGGAAAATAGGATACAAATTCTGAGTACCATTGAGTTCCACAGAGCTGGAAACCAATGGCCCTGCGTGATGAGTTTTCCCACTGAATTGCTTGGAGCCTCTGTAACAAACAGGTCTGTATCACATCCCCAAATTGCTCAGGGACTTCTGAGCCATACCAAGATTCAGAGGCTTCCAGTGTAAAGGAGGCCAGAGGATGAGGTGACCCTGTCTTCCTCACTGAAGGTACCCAAGGCTGTCCAAAGGCTCACCTTCCATCCCCTCAGAATGAGGCTTCTTTTGACAGAAGTCAGAATATTCAATAAGCAGTTTTTCACAATGTCAACCTGAAAAGCCTCCTGCTATTTCGCTTAATGCAGTTGGTAAATATAACCCTGATCAGTTTGTGTTGGTGTTCAACCAAATCACAGCATAGTCAGTAAAACATAGTCTCGTGTAGCCCAGACTAACCCTGAATTAATTTGGAGAACGACCTTGAACTCCTGCCCTATCCTCCAGAATGCTGGAATTACAGGTGTATACCACCATGCTCAGCTTATTCGTTGCTGGGGAAATCAAACTCAGGACTTCACATATGATGGGTGAGCACTTTATCAACTGAGCTACACGCCCAACTTGATAATTCTTAAATATTCTCCAAATATTCTGTGGCTCTTGACCATGACTGCTTTGGGGAAGCATCCAAGAAGCTTCAAAAAGTCATACAGCTACGTCTGCGTTCCACTCCCAGTCTGGTATGACGTGAGAGCTGCACAGGTGAGTCTAAGCGGTACAGAGACTCTCTGGTCCTCAACTTTCTACAGACATAAAACTGTGTGGTTGCAAGTCAAGGCTGACTATATGAGACAGGACCAGCTCATGAAAGATAGGTACCATGAATGTATAGACAGGAAAGTGAATATATAGATTAGGAAGGCCCCTGTCTGGGAAGGTGGGGAATTCGGGGAACTAGTTAGAAACGTACCTAAGACATGGGCATGGTAGACACGGCAGGCAGAAAGGAGGAAGAGGATGATTTAAACCCTTATTAGTACTAATAATTACTTGGAAATTATGTCCCTTTCCTCCTATAACTTCAAATTTGAATATCTAAGGATATGCATATGTTTCTAGTGTTATCTAACTTTTATTTCAATTTTTAATTTTTAGGTTTTGTTGAGCTATTATCTTACACGGTAGCCCTAGGCTATCCTGGAACTCACTTTGTCACTCCAAACTCCTGGTGATCCTCCTGCTTCCTTCTTCCCTAGTGCTAGAATTGCAGGCGTGCATCACCACCCCTGGCTTTTGCTTACATTCATTGTTATTTCCTAGTTAACAAGAGTTTTTTGTCCCAGTGTGGTTGAAGTGCATCTAAGCATCTGTCAAGCATGCTTCAAGCCAAGGCTGTGTGTGCTTCCTCCAGCCAGGGCGAAGGCAGCAAACAATGTGCGTCCTCCAGCCTAGCAGTGCACCTTCCACCTATGGAAGGGTAAAGAGAGCCCTTCTATTCAGAGCATCCATCTTTCGCCAAACCAGCCAATGGGACATTGTGTGCCTGGGCAGGTGGAGCAGAGAAGGCCCAGCTTCTTGAATCATTTCTAAACTGACTCCACTGGCCTCCGATTTTGAAGTATTTCCTTAATGGACAATCTGAAACTCTTTCAGAGACAATCTATAAAAAACTAGAGAGAAAGGCAGAGCTCTCCTAAAGTTCAATACCTTCGTTTTAAAAATGCTAATGAGGTAAGTATATTGGCAATTCCTGCCTCTCATTCTAGGGGCAGGTAATAAAGTCAGAAAAGAGAACAGGAGGGTGGAGAGGGGAGGGCCCCAGCACTGGGCTTGTGGCTACATGGGAATTAATTGCATATGCTCTGAGATGATCTGAGTATTTGTAATCCTATTATTAACATTATTAGGCTTCCTGTGTTTTTTAGTTATTATTTTATTGATGTTCTTTCCCCCCTCCCCCAAGGCAAGGTCTCACATGGCCCTGGATGTCCTAGAACTCACTATGTGGACCAGGCTGGCCTTGAACTCACAGAGTTCTGCTTGCCTCTGTCTCTCAAGTGCTGGGATTAAAGGCATGTACCACCACACCTGGGTCTAGCTTCCTTTAAAAAAAAAATAATGGAGTTAAATCAAATAGGAAACAATAGGGGAGTGCAAGGTAGAGGGGTAGGGGGAGCCTTCCTCCCTAGCCACCACATTCCTGCCTCTGTCTCAGCTTTAGGGTGGAGTAGATCCCACACAGCTGTCCGACTCACCTTCACACCTGGGTTGGAGGATACACTGAGTCCCAAGGGGAGAATGAAAAAGATGCAGATGAAATTTAAAAGTTCAAAATTTATAACAGTTATTGTTCAACTAAGCATGGGGTCAGGGGGCGAGACACAGGACTGAGGGTGTAGCTGAGTGGTAGTGTCTGCTAGCCCTACGTTAAACTCTGAGACACCTCAAAACAGCGACAACCACCAGAGTAACCAGATGATGCCCTTCTACTCTGGGGGACCACCTGTGTCAGAGAAGGATCATAATAATTATAACTAAGGTTAGTGCTGGGACGTGGTGGTGGAATGCCAGCACTTGGGAAGTAGAGATAGAAGAATCAGGAGTTCAAGGCCAGCCTCAGCTACTCAGTGAGTACAAGGTGAGCTACCTGAGACTCAGTCTCAAAAAACAAAACTAACAAAAGGCCCAGCCTTGACAAGCACTGTGGAAGACCAGGGAGGGTTGATGGAGTACAGGAGTGTGGGAAAAGCCAAAGATATTTGCTTTGTTTTGAGACAGAGTCTCACAATGTAGTCCTGGCTAGCCTCGAACTCTCTGAGGTCCTCCTGCCTCTGCTTCCTACAACCATCTATAACCCAAGTTCCATGAGAATCAACACCCTTTTCATCCTCCTCAGATACCAAGCACACATGCAGGCTAACATACACACACACACACACACACACACACACACACACACACACACACACACACACACACACACACACACAATCTTTAAAAGGTCAAAAAAATTTAATAGTCCCAAATTGTTGGTATGTGCAGGGATATGGGACGGCCTTCTACTCCAATACAGAGAACAAGGTTCTCTCTACTACATGGATCCTGCGGACCAAATTCTGATTGCCAGGCTTGGGTGCTGACCTGTTGACTATTTCACTGTTCTAGAATGGCCTTCTTGGTCATGGTACCAAGGCTGGAATCAATTGCAGCCACAGAAGGGAAATTCTGGGCTGAAAGGTCTCCTATCCTGCTATTGGCAATTCACTCTGTACATCTAATGAGAACCAGCTGACTCTAGAGTTGTCTAAGAGAAAAATACTCCCCCAATACCACCCCTAAGAACTGGTGGTGGTTAACTGAGCAGGTTAATTAAGCTGTTGGTTAGTTGGGTCTCTCAAAGTTTGAGCTATCCCTGGATCCTGTCCTTGGAAGATGACATGCTAGTCAGCAAAGACTGGACTTCCTCTGGAGACATGATCCGACCCACGTTCCCTTGCTTAGCTACAGTGTTCCCAGGCACTCACTTAGTGTCCCAGTTAAATGCAGATTCTGAATCAAGAGGCCCTGGGTTGGAGCTGGAAATTTTGAGTGTAATGTTCCCCGGGTCACAGTGCGGCTGGTCCCTCAGCCCAAAGATTACACATGCATGCTTCCTTCTGGGAAGAGACAGCCACTCTCCAATGCTAGCCCAGAATCTGTACCCCTCCTGTGCCACTTTGTAGATGGTAACATTGGGCAGGGTGCTTGACTCATTTGCCTTCTGTTGAGTGAAAGGAGGGAATCTATCAATCACATCAACTACTAGGGATACTCTGATGTTAGACAACATAGGCCAACTCTCAGTAACTGTGAGTTGCAAGGACAGTCTCTTCTTTCTTGTACGGCGTATTTGTGCTCTTGTGTGTGTGTGCTTGTGCTTGTGTGCATGTGTGTGTGCACGTGTGCTCATGTGTGTCTGTGGGATTCATGTGCCACAGTGCAGCCTTAGCAATCAAAGGACAAGCTTGCCAAGTGTCAATCATTCCCTTCCACCTTGTTTGAGACAGGGTCTCTTGCTAGCTGGCACACAAACTTCCAGATGTTCCAGTCTTCACCTCCCAGAGGTTCCCTTCTTTTTAACTCCCACACCACCCAGCTCCCTGTAGGATCCTTGGGGATACAAGATGGATGCCACTGCATCCAGAATTCGGGGTTTAGGGATCTGAACTTAAGTCCCCAATGCTTAGACCAAGCCATCTTCCCAGTCCAGTCTCTTTTCCAAGGCACACACAGCCCCTGGACGGTTCTGAAGTCTCCAGTAGAAATGACTGAGAACAGAAAATCCTGGACAGAGGAGCAGTCACAAAGAGCAATAGCCCCGTAAGCCTGCATGGTTGCAAATACTTCCAAAAATAGCCTTTTCCTGTGTTTGTTCCAGTGATTTATAACATGAAGACCTACCCTATGATTTCCTAGCTGGAGAATTCTCAAAGGCCAGAGTTCAGGAAGAGGAAGCCTTTCTCCCGTCAGGAGGCCAGCACACCTAGACTGAAGCACCATCAATGAATTTCACCCTGCTTCGCCCCCCCTTCCCAAATGCCAGACTATGGCCTGAGGAAGAGCTGCTCCTCAGTTTATCATAAACGCCTTTGATCTAAAATGCTTTATTTGTACAGAAGTTATAAAAAGCACTTACCGCATGGAACCATCTTAAACATGGATAATAAAAATTTATTATCACAGGCAAGTAGGAAACTCTTGCCTGTGATATATATAACACATATTATAATCACATTTACTGGGAGTCTGTAGCTTTTGCCTGGCTAAATATTACCATTCCTTTGTACATGTTAATATTTTAAGCCCCAAAACTTAAAGTATGTGAATCCAAGTGTCAGGTTCCAAGACAAAGTGGACAGAGTGTATACTGTTGTGTTGTTTTTAATTGGATCATTTTCTGCTTCATGCAACAAAATTTCTCTCTCTCTCTTTCTCTCTCTCTTGTTTTTTTGGGGTTTTGGTTTTTCCAGACAAGAGTTTCTCTGTGTAGTCCTGACAATCCTAGAACTCTGTAGACCAGGCTGGCCTCGAACTCAGAAATGTACCTGCCTCTATCTCCCAAGTGGTGGGATTAAATAAAGGTTTATGCCACCACTGACCCTGTAATGTCTCTATTGAGAGAAAGTCAAACCTAATATAAAAGGCAAAATCCTTAAGATAAAACATTCAGAGACATTTGAGGCCACAGGAAACACCAAGAAACAAGAGAAAGTTCCTGTGAAGCAGATGAACCAACTGGAATTTGCACCCAGCACAATAAACAAAACAATTAAGCCGTCAGCCAGCCTCCAAGGAGATGGCCTTCGGAGGTGGCCAACCAGATCCACTAGGCACCTGTTAGCTGCAGGGAAAACAAAGGCAGTAAACTCCTCCTCCCCCAGACTTAAACCAGAACAGACCCAGGGCACAACTGTAAATCTCACATTCTGAAGGTCTCGACGGCCCTCCCTGGCCTCGATTTTTCAGACCTACAGAAAGAGCCTGACCACTCCTTCAGTTCAGGATTCAGGGTCAGAGTGAGCACAGGCTGGTCTGCAGGGATGAGGATTGAGGGTCAGAGTGAGCACAGGCTGCCAACTGGTCTACAGGGATGAGGGTCGAGTGCAAACTGCCCTAATAGAAATTTGTTTTCCCTTCTCTCAGCAATGAGCAGCACCACCCCTGGGGTGACAAGACAGGACTGGTAGTGTGGCCTCAGGCAAGACTTATGGTCTCCCTATGAAAGGATCGGAAGAGAAAAGGCAAGAATTAGATGCAGAAACCTTTTTGGACCTCCTTGCTTTCCCTCAGCAGCCACATCCGCTAATATCCTGTTCTATTAAAAACAGACTGAAGAGGAAACCCAAGTGTGGTTTTACAGGAGGGGGGCTATTTTTAATCTTTGAAAACATTTCCAATTTACAATCACTTGTCTGACTGCCATCAATCATTCGCTCCCTGAAGGGTGCAGTTAATGCAAGGGAACTGAACTGGATGGGCTGAGTGTCTTCTGCACTTCGGGAGAAACAGTATGGCTCAGCTAAGTTGCCCCACTCTGCCAAGGCCAAAGCCTGTTCTGAGTGATGAAGAAAACCAAAACCAAAAAACAAAACAAGCCAAATCCAGCCATAAGCATGACAGTGCCCTCTTTGGGAGTTTACTGCTTAAGTAGAACAGAACAATAAACAAGTATTTAATAACCTAATGTCATTTGAAAACCTCCCACTGGCAAGAGGTCCCCAACTGCTCTTGCCTGTCTCCACCCCTGTCCATCCTTGTCTGCAAGCCTTTCAGAATTCCTCACTACAAACTGTGTGACTAGGGATTGGGCATCTTTCCGGCTTCCACAGTGGCATGGACTACTTCCCAGTTCACTCCTAATACACTGGGAACTGCGTCTTTTACACTTTCTGAGTGTGGAAAACAGAGATTATAAAGAGCCCCAAAGGTGCAAATTTGCTCATTTTGATTCTTGATGGACTTGGCCAGTCTTTGGATTATCTAGAAATTGTAAGCATCCAAGCCTCCCTCCAAATCCACACGGAGTAAACTACCACACTGTTTAGCTACTTACACAAAAGCCCCAGCCAAGCCCCTCAGTTCCTTCTTCCACCTGTTAGGTCTGCTAACTGTTTGGTGTTTTCTTTTTTGTTTGTTTGTTTGTTTGGTGGGTTGGCTTTTTTTGTTTGTTTGTTTGTTTTGTTTTGTTTTTTTGACAGGGTCTCTGTAGTCCTGGTCCCCCTGGAACTCACTTTGTAAACTAGGTTGGCCTCGAACTCAGAGATCTGCCTGCCTCTGCCTCCGGAGTGCTGGGAATAAAAGCATGTACAACAACACCCAACCCTTGATTTTTTTCTTCAGTGTGGGGGGCTATAAAAGCCAGAGCCTTGTATAAGTCAGACAACTGCTCTACTCAATGGCAGCCCTTGTGTGCAGTATGTGGAGATGTGTCTGCGGGTGTGGCCAGGTGCCTATGTGGCGGTCAGATGGCAGGTGTCTTCCTCTTTTGCGCCCTCCCTCCCTCCCTTTTTTGAGACAGGATCTCTCATCAAACCTGAAGCTCACTGGTTTGTCTGAGCTGCTGGTCAGTGATCTGCTTCTCTCTGCCCTCCAACACTGCAGTAACAGGTGCGTGCTCATGCCCGGCTTTCACGGGGGATCCTGGAGATTGGAATTCACGTCCTCTCGATTTCACAGCAAGCAACCACTTCAGCTTGGTTTTTTTTTGTTTTGTTTTGTTTTTGCTTTTGTTTTGTTTGTTTTTAAACAAGTTCTCACTGTTGGCATTTAGTCTAGGCTCTGCCCCACAGCCAGGTGTGCCTGACTCACTATAAAAGGGGCTGCTTGCCCCTCCTCCCTCTCTTGTTCTCCTGCTCTTTACCCTCTCTCCCCATTCCCCTCCCCATCTCTCTCCATGTGCTCTACTCCTCTCTCTCTCTCTCTCTCTCTCTCTCTCTCTCTCTGCCTTTCTCTGTCTCTACTACTCCTCAACTCCCCTCCCCATGCCTGAATAAACTCTATTCTATACTGTACTGCCCTGTGGCTGGTCCCTCAGGGGGAAGGGACCCCTGCAGAGGCCCCCTCCCCCACACCAACCACACCTCTACTAAACAGACCCCTTCTTCCTTTCTTATAAAACACACCGCTCACTGTATTATATTACCTCAGACAACTGCAGTATTCCCATCAGAGGGAAGGCTCAGGGCCCTTCCACAGGTTCACTCCTCCTCTGTTCCCTCAGCTAAGGAACCCTGGCAGTGCTTTTCCTGCAGCGGGTTTTGAGAGCACTTCGCTGTGTAGACAGTTCCACTCTCCTGCCTTTCGAGATAAAGATGTAGGTGCGGTTTTAAAGAATGTCTCTACTTCCATACAGCATAGAGAAATGCAAGCATTTCCTCCATTAGGTCTCTTGTTTTAATATGTGGTGTGTGTGTGTGTCCACCTGGGTTTTTGAGACAAGGTCTCTGGTAGGTTTGAAGCTCATCAGGTGAGCTAAGCATTTTTGGCCAGCAAGCCCCAGGAATCCCCTCTCTGCCTCCCTATCCCTGGAATTCCTAAAGCAAGCCACTAGACAGGGCTCATCCCCTCTCCAGCTCCCCCCCTCCCCGTCCCCCCCTTTGAGTTCTGGAAAATGAACTCAGGTTCTCATGGTTTTGAGGCAAGCAGTCAACTGACTGAGCTAATTTCCTACCCTTCCCGTTTTTTAAAAAAAATTATTTATTTTTATTTTATGTGCATTGGTGTTTTGTTTGAGTGTATGCCTATCTGAGGGTTTCAGAACTCTGGAATTGGAGTTACAGGCGGCTGTTAGTTGTCATTTGGGTGCTGGGAATTGAACCTGGGTCCTCAGGAAGAGCATATCTCTAGCCCCTTCCCATTAAATTTTAAAATAGGATCATATTCTAGTATAGCATGTCACAACATGTCACACAGGCAGAATGGACGAGTCAGGAGATGCGGGATGCAGAGAGAAAAGTCACCCTGAACAGTAATTGATCAGAAGAAAAACTAAAATGTGCAGAACTCTGTGATCTTTGCAGATGGAGTGAGACAGAATTTTGAAGGCAATAACTTGCAACTGTGAGATACAGGAAAGTGGAATCAGGGCTGGCTTCAAAGGAGAACTAGACTGCAAACTGGGGACGGAGCACAAGAGTGGATCCTAGCTAGAGACAAGGGTAGACAACATCCCGGCCTAGGTGGAACCTCACATGACTCGATAAGACTAGACCATCCGCACATGAGGAGGCAAAGGGCGGGGAGACAGCGCCACTGCGATGGGTCCCGGCACTCACTCCCGTCATGCCCCTGCAGTATCCAGGGCCACCTCTGCTAACTGATCCTTAAAAATTACTGCAGCTGAGCACTGATGATTGTCTTTACAGCCCCAAACGAGGAGGACAGTGCCTCATTGTGTCAGAAGAACAGACAATGCTTGATCCTTAGCTCAGTCAGAAAAGTGCTATGCAGGGCTGGGCCAGGGAGGATAAAAGTTGCAGAGGTGGGAGGAGGGAGAGCTCCTCTAGCAGCGGCCTTTGTTTTGTTTTCTCACTCTGAGCAGGTGCACACTGTACAATCCCCAGGCTTCCCAGGCCCCGCCTTACCCTTAGAGGATGGGTGTACTGGGTAGGGTCCCCCCCTTTATCAGCTTGACTCAAACCAGAGTCATTTGGGAAGGAGGAACTTCAGTTGCCTCCCTCAGATTGGTCTGTAGGCAAGATTGTGGGGTACTTTCTTGATCAATAATTAATGTGTGGGGACCCAGATCAGAACAGGTGATGCCACCCCTGGGCAGGTGGCCCTAAGCTGTATAAGAAAGCGGGCTGAGCAAGTCAGGGGGAGAGCAAGATAATGGTCAATGTTCCTCCATGGCCTCTGCTTCAGTTGTTGGCTTAAGTTTCTGCTGGGACTTACCTCCGTGCTGGACTGTGAGCTAGCTATCAGATAAAATAAAACCTTTCTTTCCCAAGTTTCTCTTGGTCAGTGTTCGGTTAGAGTTTTAGAAAGTAACCTAAGACAATGGGCAAGAAGCTCTGTATGGGGCAGGAAGGGGCACTCCTGGGAGGGCGTGGCTAATGTGACAGAGTGGGGATGGGAGAGAGAAAGAACTGGAAGGAAGAGGCTAGCCCAGCCTTTCCATACCCCTGCCTCCACTTCTCAGTAAGGAAACCCAAAAGTGCAGAACCCCGACTCAATTAGAAAACATTAATTTTATGTTTTCACGAATCCTCCACCAGGGTAATAATAGGACTTCTAATATTACAGTCTAAACTTTATGCCCCTGATTTGTATTTGATGCATTTCTATTAGTGACCACAGAATGCTAAATCTGAATGTGGGGTGAGGGCTGTGACTCTCAGTGTTTCAAGTTAGCCAGGAAGTAGACAACTGCTGTCACATTCACTTACGTTGCTAGTTTATGTTTCTCGGGATCTTAGAAGAAGTCCTCCCCCCCTCCTTCTCCTCCCCCTCCTCCTCTTCCTCCTCCTTAATTATTACTTTTTAAAATTAAAGGTGCACATCTTTAATCCCAGCACATAGGAGACAAAGGCAGGCAGATCTCTGAGTTCAAGGCTAACCTGTCTATACCGCTTCTTCCAGGGCAGCCAAGGCTACCCAGAGAAACTCTGTCTTGAAATGATTACTTTTATTTATTGTACGTGGTGTGGGTGGGTGCCATGCATGCCACAGTTGGTGTGTGAAGGTCAGAGGACATTTGCAAAAGTTGGTTCTCTCTCTCTCCATGTAGATGCCAGGGATCAAACTCAAATAGTCAAGTGACAAGTGACAAGTGCCTTAACTCCCCAAGGCTTAAATGTAGTTCCCGAGGAGAGCTAAGACTGGGGGGTCAGGGGGACACCCCATCCTGTAGAGCATGATAGTAAATGCCAAGGTAGTATTGCAGACACACCTTCTCTATGAGTGACACTTGGTCACACTTTGGGAAGTCCCCTTAGCGACCAGAGATATTGCCACAATTTTCTGTAAAACAAGGGCTCTCCTGTTACACGTTAAAGGGAAAGACCAACTTTGGTTGTCTGGGACACGCCCCTCCTTCCCGCCCAAGGAACACCAAGTGCCAAGTCTTGCTTTGTTTAAAACCCAACAGAATAAGTATTTGGATGAATTCTATGGTAGTATTTGGCCTCAAATAAGCCAGAGGAAGGATGGAGCAGAGAACGATGGATCAGGAGTTATCCTGAGCTAGTTTTCCTCCCCACTGGTGTGAGTTCTAAATAAAAGAATTGGGTGTGGTGAGGCACATGCCTACAACCCTAGTAATTCTGGCACTCAGGGGAGAGGCAGGAATTGCTTGTTGGAGGCCAGCCTGGGCTACAAGACTTCGTCTCAAAAAAATTTTAAAGAGATAAAATAGAGAGGACAGAGGGAGGGAGGGGCTATAGAGAGATTTGTATAGTAATGGTTTTTTTTGTTGTTGTTGTTGTTTTGTTTTTTAAGCCCTGCAAACAGAAATAAAGAAATCCTATATACGTCACATGTCACAGGGGAGCCTGCGGATACCACACTTTGTGGTTCACATGACGTGGAAGTGACACGGGTTCTTTTGAGAATCATCTTATAGTCCAGAGAAATGCTTTTCAACCAAGCGAAAAAATGTATTTTTGTCTGTGTGAGGAATACTTTTCTCCACATGGACAGCTCAGTGCTGGCTAGAGAGGCAGCAGAAGGCAGCAAGCTCTACCCTCACCTTGGAAGGCAATGAGTTCTATTCTTTACTTTAGCCTGTCTGGCGTGGCATGACTCGGGGTGCTCTGAGTTTGGGCTCAAGGTAAGTGTTATTTCCACAGAATACTCTTTAGTAGACAGAAAATAACTTTTCTTTTTTCTTGTTAACTATCGCTTTGAACTTTTTTTT
Organism: Uromys caudimaculatus; assembly: GCA_028551405.1. NCBI lineage: Eukaryota > Metazoa > Chordata > Mammalia > Rodentia > Muridae > Uromys > Uromys caudimaculatus. Next base: position 48,338,723 of record CM052706.1, read on the forward strand.
TCAACAATGGCAAAGAAGCAATTTTGGGATGAGACCAAGAGGTCTCAAATTTTCGTCCCGCCTTGGAAAGAGCGGCAGAGGATGTGTCAGGAGCAATGCTGTGCCTGTCATACACACAAGCTCAAAAAGCACAGCTTCCGGGTTTATTCCTGCTCTACTTCATTCCGTCAAAGAAGGAGAGATGGAGGGACTACAGCTCAGCCCTGAGGAAGTCCATTCTCCCATTGATTCTTGGCATAGACATGTGACTTGCTCTGGCCCATGAGGAAAACAGTAAATATGATACAAAGAAAACTTATAAAACTTTTGTGTCTTGCTACTTATGTGTCTCATTATTCTTGGTGACGCTGTGGTGTGACCACTGCTACGGAAACAAGCCCAGACCAGTCTGACAGCCTTCCTGCGAAGGCTGAAAGTGGGCCAACTGCCAGGCACGTGTGTAAGGCCATCCTAGATCTCTCATCCCAGCCAAGCCACCAGCTGACCACAGAAATCACAAGAGCCAGCCTAGGTAGGAACTGGCCAGCTAGCACACAAAATCCTGAGAAATAATATTTAAATCACAGTGTCTGTAATAGGTGCTATGTCAAGAACACACACACACATACACACACACACACACACACACACACACACACACACACACACACTGGAGCAAGGCAAGATGACTAGCAAATGATAAGCAGAGAACTGAGCAACAAGGTACATGTGCCCTGGGTCACTCTTTATATCACACTCAGTGGGGACTTACTCTTGCTATCATCGTATGTCAAGTGATTAAAATAACCTAATGGAAGTCCAAAACTGACCGTTCACCTTAATATCCATCTCAGAAATAACATTTTCTTCAACTCTACAGCTGATTTTGTGTGGGTTTCACAGCTTTCTGCAACTCCTAAAATTATACAAAGAATTGTATGTATGTGTTTATATGCATTTTTCCTTAATTGGAAAAAGATGTTAAAACACACAGAATAACAAAGAAATACCTATGTTCGTGCTGCTTAAAATTAATGCTATCTAATCACATTTGCATTGTTTTTTAAGTATAAAGCAAATAAAATATTACAGTTATATGATCCCTGGGTCTTCCCAGAGCGCAGCACGTAGGACAGTCACTTAATACATATTTGGTGAGTCAGAAAAGGAGCAGGCCACACAGTGACTACCAGCCAATCTGTTATGGCAAATTTACTACTGCTGCTCGTTTCGAGGGCACTGCTTGAATTTTTCCCCATCTAGATGCTCCCCAACCTCCTCCCCCCCAACCTCCATGCTTCAGAAACTTTATTTTACACTTCCAAGGCTGTAACTCCGCAGGGAAGTCAAAACACAGGACAGGGACATACTAGGTATGTAGAGGCCCATAGGAGCATTGGAAGTTTCAGCTGGGGGACTCACTTTCTCTCCGTTCTCTTCCCAAGCCTTATAGCACCTCTGGATCTCAGCCCCCTAATACTATGTGGAAGACATCTCTCAGCTGAAACTTGCAGAGAAACACAGGTCTTATAATACCATCCTTTAGATGGTGGCAGGACTGGGGGGCTTTTTCATCATCAACCATCAACACACATTTGGAGGTTAAAACCTAAGGGTACGAGAGTTTACATGGCTGTTCCAACTGTACACCAAAAAGAGCCCCCAGCTCCACCCTGGTCAGTCTCTGGCATCCCAGAAAGACGAGCAGCCCATTACCATGGCAGTTGTGGTGAGTACCAGGGGAGCTTTTTCTTGCACCACTTGTGAGGGAGGTTTTTCTACAGTTATGACTTGGGTTTGGCCTCATTGGGTTACATAGAAGTGTTATTCCACCAGCAAAGACCATGAATATGTCTACCAAGGTGAAAGATTTATAAAAGAAATGAAAAAAAATGAAATATAGAGCACAGGGTGATATATTTGCCTCTTAACTACGATGACATAAAAACAGTGTGTGTTGGAAGAGATTGGAAGGAAACCCAAAGACATAAAATAATTACTCTGTTGCAGAGCAGTGGATATTATGGGCGAATGCTTCAGACTTTATTTCTTAGAATCTTTTCCAGTTTAAGCGGCAATGAATCAAAAATAACAAGCTTTCATCTTCAAACGGCCCTCTCGAAAGAGCTCAGAAACAAAACTATCTCGGTTGTGTCTAGACCGTTGAGAAAATAAGATTCTAATCCATTCCCTTCTTAGACTGAGATCAGAAAATTCATACGCTGCCACTAGCTCAGCCAAAAACTAGCCATGAGCCTTCAGAAGTCATTAAACTGGATGACCTCCTCTCCTCCCCAATCCCGCCCCTCCATCTTTGAAGCAGGGTTTCGAGTACTCTAGGTTGGCCTCAAACTCCCTATGTAGCTGAAGAGGAGTCTCAAACTCCTGATGCTCCTGCAAAGCCCTGTCTTTACCTCCACCCATCACCTGAGTTCTGGGATTACGGGTGTGTACCACCACACTGGGTACATGCGGTGCTGGGGGTCAAAGGCAGGGCTCCATGCATGATAGGCAAGCATCCTGCTGACTGAGCTGCATCCTCAACCAACCCTACACTACTCTACAAAGGCCTGGGATCCTTTGTTTCTTCCCATATGTGTGTGTGTAACACTTGCATGTGTAGCACGTGGGCACACATGTAGAAGCCAGAAATAGATGTAGGGATATCTTCCTTAGTCACTGCTCTTCCTTAGTTTCTGAGACATGGTCTTTCTCTGAACTTGGAGGCTTCTTCCTTCAGATAGACTGGCCAGCCAGTGAGCTCCTAGGACCTGCCTGCCCTCAGTACTGCCCTATCCAGCTTTTAGATGGGTGCTGGGGAGTTGGGGTCTTGGTGTCTACATAACAAGCCCCATATCCACTGGGTGATCTCCCAGGCCACCTCTCTCTATAAAAGTTTAAGACAGAAATCTTGAACTCTCTTTGGGTGTTCTAGAAGGTACCCTACAATGCAATGTGTAGTTGTTAAGTACTACAAGTGAATGTTTAATACACATCAGAATTCTAAATACTCAAGCCATCACAGACTGCCCTCAGAGCACTCTTAGACTTAATTCCTAGGGAGAGGGACCCACCCATCTCCTTGACTGCCATGCTTGCTCTGCAGGGTGGATGCTCTGTCCTCAGAGGCAGAATAGACAGTGAAGAGGGGCCAGGTACAGCTCTCAGTAAGATGGCAGGTACATGGCTATGAGTATTTTAGGTCAGAAAGGAAGGGGTCTTTTTGTTGTTTTTGTTGTTGTTGCTTTGTTTTTATTAAAAATGGATTTTCTTCTGTAGCTCACAAACAACTGTTCAAAAGTACTTGGAGGGCTGACAAGATGCTCGTCGGGTAAGGATGCTTGCTGCCAAAGCTGATCGCCTGAGCTTGATTTCCAGACCCACACAGGTAGAAGGAGAGAAGTGATCTCTGCAAGTTGCCTTTCAACCTCTCCAGACACAAAATAAGGAAATAACTGTAGGGGGTGGATTAAAAAGTAAAACTGAAAAGGCCTCAAATGATGGCAATATTTGTTCTCAAGGCAAGAACTCAGAAGTGAAGACCAAGTCCATGTCATATACAGAGAAAGGTCCCTGGCTTGTCAAAGTCAGTGTCATGATTTTAGGAAAGGATCATGCATTCTGCTTGTCTTAACTGTCAAAAAAGTATGCTAAAAAAGAATTCTAATAGGATGACGAAAAAGCTGTTAGCTGTGCCAAAATAAATTCTGGACTACAAAATTCAGAGCATGATTTGCTTGCTATTCTTATAGAATGAGCTTGCGGGCCGAGATGTTTATTTTTATTTGTTTTGGTTTTTTGAGACAGGGTTTCTCTGTGTAGCCCTGGCTGTCCTGGAACTCACTCTGTAGACCAGGCTGGCCTCAAACTCAGAAATCCACCTGCCTCTGCGCCTCCCGAGTGCTGGGATTAAAGGAGTGCGCCACCATGGCCCAGCGAGATGTTTATTTTTAATACCGCTGGCACTTAACCTTTAACCTCTTATTTGCTCTGTAAATGTCAAGTCCAAGCAAAGTGAGAAATAAAAATATCAGAGTCTGGGGACATGGTTCACTGTCATAGCTCTTGTCCTGCCTACACAAAGCCTGGGTAGATTCTTAGCACTACAAAAATAATCAATTGAAAATAAAATAAGCCAGGTCTTGTGACACACACCTAATCCCAACACTTGGGAAGTAGAGACAGGTGGATCCCTGAGTTCCAGGCCAGCCTGGTCTAGGACAGCCAGGACTGCTCAGAGAAACCCTGTCTCAAAAAACAAAAAACAAACAAAACAAACAACAAAAACAAAGAAAACAAATCACAAAAACCCAAAAACAAAAACAAAAAGGAAAATACTATTGAGAAAAATTTTAATTACATATGGTAAAGATACAAGTTGCTATATCTTTTATACACACACACACACACACACACACACACACACACACACACACGCACATATATATGCAAACAATGGGGCTAGAGAGATGGTTCAGCAGTTGGAGCGCTGGTTGTTCTTGCAGAGGACGTTTGACTTTCAGCATCCACACAGTACGGACCACAGCCATCTGTAACTCCAGTTCCAAGGGATTTAGATGCCCTCTGCTTGTTCCTCAGGCCCAGGCATGTACATGGTCATGAATATGGTACACAGACATACATGCACATATGACACCCTTTAAGACATAGATAGAAAGAAATATGTATTTGAGTAATTTGATATATATATATATATATATATATATATATATATATATATATGCAGAAACTTGTATTTCTACCATTATGTGTTTAAATATTTTATATCACTTTTAACATAATGTACTGGCTCATTTTGTGTCAACTTGACACAAGCTGTACTTATCACAGAGAAAGGAGCTTCAGTTGAGAAAATGCCTCCATGAGATCCAGCGGTAAGGCATTTTCTCAATTAGTGATCAAGGGTGGAGGGCCCCTTGTGGGTGGTACCATCTGTGGGCTGGTAGTCTTGGGCTCTATAAGAAAGCCAGTTGAGCAAGCCAGGAGAAGCAGGCCAGTAAGGAACACCCCTCCATGGCCTCTGCATCAGCTCCTGCTTCCTGACCTGCTTGAGTTCCAGTCCTGACTTCCTTTGGTGATGAACAGCAGCATGGAAGTATAATAAACCCTTTCCTCCCCAACTTGCTTCTTGGTCATGATGTTTGTGCAGGAATAGAAACCCTGACTAACTAAGACACATAAATTTTATATAAATATAAACATAAATCTTAAATTATATATATATAGCCATGTCTGTAATGCCAGCAGTTGGGAGGTTGAGGCAGGAGGACTATAAGTTAGAGGCCAGCCTGGTGGGCTGTCTTAAAATTGCATTTAAGCCTGGGTGTGTTGGAGATGAACAGAGATGATGATGAAAAGCTTTTACATGTTCTTCCCAAGCAGTGGGACTCAAGTCCTCTCTCACCGGCAGATGAGAAGCACTCTTCCACGTGACTTCATGACACACCAGAAGCAGAGGGTCGAACCTGTGGCCACCAAAAACGCTCGCAGGTGCTTGCTCTCTAGCCTTTACGGTAACTCTGGCGGTAGCCCTCCTGCCTGCACTGCTAAAGAGGAGATGCCATGCAGCCCTGGGAGCTGGAGCAATTCACCCAAACATAGGGTGAAGGGTAACAAGGGAAGCTGAAGGCATGGCCTAGACACTCGCAGTCATCTTCACTCAGGTTCAGACAGCTCCAGTTAGCAGCTCTACAGCTTTCCCTGTTTAAGCCGCCAGGTTCCACAGGTACCCGGTAACTGCCTTCCCTAGCGAGGCCCGAGAAGACACGGATGTAGCAATGAACACTGACATCATTACTGGGTACACAGCTGCCGTTTAGGCCCTGTGGCTAGCAAGTAGAGGGAGGAAGTTTTGTGGTTCATAGACACACACCGAGCTCGTAGTGTCTCGGAGCAGAGGAACAGAACCACAGATGAGCATGCTTGGCCAGTCAGTGACATCAGGATACTTAAAAATGAGCAGCCAAGCTCGAGACGGCATACATGTCTACAGATAACCTGGTAATATGGTCAGCGCAAGAACCATGGCCGTACCTCTTTGGATGCGCCATGTATTTCTTGTTTACTCTCCAGAGGCCAGATTGTGTCTTGGTCTCTAGTCACTGAAGTTCCCACCAGGGGAGTCCTCAGCAGAGATGGGGGTGGGGTGGCTTTCATCTTCTCATGCCTCAGCTCTGTCCATCCAGTGCCTGGTGGGCTCTCTCCAGGAAAGGAAGCCCTGGGCTGGCCCACCACACGCACCCCAAGGTAGTAGTATCCTGAACTAGCTTTTTCTCCACCTTCCCTAGATCAGCAAGCTTACCCCTCCCCTCTAGTTTAGTTGAATTGCGTTGTTTTGGCCAGGGAACTTCTAGAATCTGATAATCAATAAATGAACTAGATTGACTTCTCAGAGAACATTCCAGATGCATTCCAGACTTACTAAATACATACCAGTCTCCACCCAAAGGAACCTACTATCTTCCCCTTGATCAACTGTCTACCAGATCCCTCAGTTTAAATTGGTTCTGTAGCCAGATGTGGTGGTACATGCCTTGGGAGGGAGGGGCAGGTAAATCTTTGGGTTCAAGACCAGCCTGATCTACAAAGTAGGTTCCAGGACAGCCAGGGCTACAGAGAAACCCTTTCTCAAATGAACGAATGAATGAATTGATGCTGTGTTTGTGGGTACTATAACTGCTAGCAACTCAGGAATAATACACAGTAAAGAAAAGGAATATAGTTCAGACACTTCCAAAGGCAATGGCCAAGTCAGATTTAGTCAATCATCTCTGATATTTTGTTCACAGAAACCCTATCAATCACACTCTCTCGGGCCAAGACAGAAAGCAGACTCACATACATAGGTTTTAGTCCATCAACAGTAAACAGATCACAGCCACCAACTATCTTGTCGTGGACTCCAAAGCCAGAGTCTGTGAAGGAAGCCTCAGCCAACAGCGCATTGCTACGCTCTTCCAAACAACGTTTCTTCATTTATAATGCTGTACAGAGGTTTTCCCCACCTCTTCAAGCCTCCTAATGAAAACGTGATAACTATGGTCTGGTAATACATTCTGGGTTTTCCAAGATGAACTAGTATTCCATATTAATGAAGAGGAGGGAGAAGTGAACTATACATTGTGTTCATAAGTCTGAAGTGACGATTTTCATCATGAGTCACAGCTGAGTAAGTCATACAGCCTTTGGTATGGATGGAGAGTCTAATAACATGCTCCCAGACTTCTTGGAAAGCCCCCCCCACACACACACACTTAGTTACTTTTCCTATGGTGACAAACAATCCTGACAAAAGGAACTCATGGAAGGGCTTGTCTGAGCGGATGGAGGGGTTACAGTCCAATCACGGTAGAAGAGGCATGGCGGCCAGCGCCAGAGGCGGCTTTCATGATGTTCCAGCAAGCAGGAAGCAGGGAGAGACCACTGCTCAGCTCCCATTTTCCTTTTTATTCAACCCCCAGCCCCGTGGAATGGTGCCACCCTGTAAAGAGTGGGTCTTGCAGCCTTTACGAGCCTAAGCTGGAAACTCTCAAATATGCCCAAAGGTTTCATTCTGTGATGATTCTAAATCCTATCAGCTTGCCAATCAAGAGCAACCATCATGAAAGCACACAGAGAGTTCACAGTGCAGGTGTTCTTCCTCAGGCCTGGCCAAGGGCCAGTGCTCTCTCTGTGCTAATTCTTGGCCACACCCACTCAGGGTAATGGCCCATCCCTTCCTGTCCTTAAACAGCTGAGGGATTCAACAGGGCAGGCCCAGACAGATGCATAACACAGAAGTTCCATTCAGCCCCAGAGACTTCTTACAGAAACACTGCGCATTCTCACATGGCTATCTGAGATGTGGATACCTGTTCTAAGGCACCTTCACACAGCTCATAAGCTCACTCAAACTTCCAAGTCATGGAAGAAACAGTTTTCCTTTCATTTTTGTCCAAATGACTCTAGAAACCAGAGTTCTTTCTGTCCATGGCACATCTATCTCAGGATGGCCAGCTGTTTCAACTTTCCCCGGCAGTAAATTGTGGCCCGGGCAACCATATCTGATGCACAGATAGCCGCCTAGTGGCCCACAACATGCCCTTCTGTGCTGTTGGCAGGAAACCCAGGAGGAGGTGACTACACCCTGTCTACCCTGATAAATCAACCGAGAAAGGGACTCTAAAGACACACCTCCTCCACATCTGATGAACCAACTAAGCTACCCCAACTGCAAGAAGCCAAATTGAGCGTGTTTTCCCACGTCTCTGGAAAAGGCATCACAGGCTAATTTGGGGTCTACACAGCCAAAAAAAGTAAGTTTAACAAAGGATTTTTCTCAAGGTATCACTTAAGCGTTAAACTCAGTAAAATTCTTTAAGTCCTTGACCATAAACACATTGATGTTTATTATTATTATTATTATTATTATTATTATTATTATTATTATTATTTTAGAAATCTTGAACCATGGAAAGTAATTACAGCAATTCTTAGGCACCAGGACTATCACACTGTTCAAGTTCAAGTGGTCAGAGGCCAGAGAGACTCCACCCAGCCGCAGCTCAGGTTAGGCTATGAAAGTGGACTGACTTCTGAAACCTCGAAACTGGCGGAGGATACTAATTTATAAATGAAGTATTCTCTCTCGAGGGCAAAGATGACATAATTTTTAACTATGTGAAAAGTAAATCTTGAGTCCAGGATGCCTTTTAAAAGTTTCGTTTGTTTTTGAATCATTCTTTTAAATAAACAGCGCGGGGGCAAGGACTGTTTGTGAGCTGAATGTGGGTTCTACACGGCCTGCGCCGCGGATGCTTGGCGCTGGGGATCTGGGATACAGATTTCTCAAGCCAGCGCTATGCTAGGCATCCTTTTTAGTAAGCTTCACTCTCACCGCCAGTAAACAACGAGAAAGCCAGGACAAGTTCTTTCACCGAGAAGCAAGCGTGGAAATTTTGAAGCCTTCTAGAACTTTTTAAAAGTGGGTTTTTTTAAAAAAGTTTTTAAGTTCTTTTTTTTTTTTTTTTTTTTTCCTTTTGGTCCGGGTGGACTGGCAATCTTTCCAAAATTGAATCTTTGTTTTTTGTCCTTCGGTAAGAAAGCCGCACCACGGCAAAGCCCAGGGGATGTGGCTAAGGTTATTGACTAAGAGAGGAGGGTGGCTGGGCTGGGGACTCCTCTGGGTAGTGGCAAAAAGTCTCAAATCTGTTAGAGAGAGGCAGTCCATGCCATACACTCCCCCAAGTACCAAGCGGGAAAGAACAAAACCGGAACGCTCTCGGAGAGTTGTGGCGTGTAGACCAGGGTGGCGGTCCTCTGGAGCTGGGAACCGGGTGCGGCCCTCCGCAGGAGGTGTTTACCCCACACAGAGACCCTATGGGCCTGGGCTCCCGGCCAGCTTGGCTACCGCTGCGCGCTGTCGTCACAGGGTCCCTGCAGCCGGAGCCACCGCCAGGTGCTCCGCGGTACCTGGCGCCCCTGCCTGCCTTTGTGCAGCGCTCGGCCCATCACCAGCTCAGGCGGGGCTGCCCGGGTTCTCCCCTATGCCAGGAGGACAGCTGCGGGATCAGCCTGCCAGGGAGCTCACGCCGGTGCCTGCCCAGAGGAGAGGACCCGAGGGACACAGGCGTGCCCCTCACCTTCTCTGGAGGAGAAAAGAGTCTCCGATCCCACGGCTGAGCGGGTGAAAACAGACGTGCCCACTCTCTAGCTCTACACAGCTGGCAGCCACAACACTGCCACCAAAACTTTCCCGGCGCAAAAAGTCACTTCAGAGAGTTTTTCTTGCCCCCCTCGGTCCCTCTTCCCGGCTAAGACCCGGTTTACAGCAAACAAACAGCAGGAAATCAGCGTTCTAGAAGTGCATACTCCAGCGTCCTCCTTCTCCACCCTCTGGCCTGGGCAGCTTGCCCAAGGTAGGTGCCCGCTGCAGGGCTTCCTGCCCCATCCCAGGGTCAGGCGTCCTGGGACGCGGCGCAGCCAACTCACCATGGTGACTCCCGCCGCGGTCCCGCCTCCGCCGGGTCCCGCTGCCTAGGCACTGGGGCTGGAACGCGGTCTCCTGGGCGAACTTCAAAAGTTGGTTCCCTTCGCCAAAAAAACAAGCTCCCGACACCCAAGCACTCACAGGAGCCAATGGAAACCCAGAGGGGACTCCATCCAGGCGGGATCCGAGACGCTAGGTGAAGGCAAAACTTAGCAGACCCAGTGCACACTAGGACCTGCCGATCCCCAACTGTATAGAGATGCACCCTGATGCGCTCTGCGGGATTGCTTGTCCAGCTGCTTTGCCTGGACCCTCTTCCTCTTAACACTTAATCCGAACTCTTCTCTGGCTCAGGCTGGGCTCGGACCGGGCAATCTGTCCATAAATGGAGAATTCAGCACAGGCCCAACCAATCAGAATTTGTTTTCACAGCGTCACTCCTCAGGGAAGCCAAAGTAGCCAACGAGCGTGGAACTACAAGATCCAAAGGCCTCTGGATCCTGTAGTCCTGCGGCCTCGCTACCCTGCAGAGCAAGCCGCTGTCCCAGCCGTCCGCAGGGAGCAACCCCCAAACCGAGGGGATGAAAACTCTTGGGGAGACTAGGAAATCTCTCTCGTGTCTCTTCTCTTTACGGAGAAACTTAGCATCAATTCAGCTCCCACGCACAAGTCGCATGATTTTCCTATATTCTTTTTTTTAAAGAAGTATTTTATCTGCATAAAAGATCACAAAGTCGCAGCCCAAAGGAAATCCTTTTTCTTTTCTTATTTTCTCTTCTCTTTTCCTTTCTTTCTTTCTTTTTTTCTTTCTGGATTGTGAGGGAAGTCGAAAATACCAGTCCTTTATACCTGAATTAATTTCCTTGGGAAACAAGGAGAGAGAGAGCAGGCGAGAGAGCGAGAGAGAGCGAGAGCGAGCGAGAGAGCGAGAGAGCGAGCGAGAGAGGGAGAGGGAGAGGGAGAGAGAGAGAGAGAGAGAGAGAGAGAGAGAGAGAGAGAGAGCGCTTGGTCCTCTGTGGTGTCCAGTTTCAGGAAACCAGGTAGCCTAGGAGAGAGGGGACCGCAGATTCCTAAACAGGATTAGAGAGTCTGACTCCTTGTGAAGGGAAGGCTGAGGAAGTAAACTCGCAGGGCCACTACGGGGCTGCGCTCCCAGGGTCTGAGGAAGAAGAGTTCAGGAAGAAACGTCCCAGAGCACAGAAAATCGTGAGATTCGGTCGTCCCCCTTCACGTGAATCTAGGATCCTAGGGTTGCAAAGAATAGTAAAAAATCGTCTTGGCTGGGAAGAGTTTTGCTCTTTGTTTTAATGTGGTGCATACCTACAGAGGACTATGGCCAAACCAGGAAAAGGAGCGAATGCTGATACACCCTGCAACAGAGAAGGATCCAGGAAAACTAATTATGAGAAGAGGTCAAGGTCAAAGTTCACCACGCACAGTTCTGTGCGGTACAGTGGTGGGTAGGGAGAGTAGTAGATCTTAGCTGCTTGGAGGGTGTGGAGTGTAGAGTGGCAGCTGATGGAACAAAGGGGCTTTGTCTTGGGGGGTGGTCCAAGGATATCCCGTAGGTACTGATGCTGGTAGTAAACCTGACTACATCCCAAACCGCTGAATTGTATGTTTTAAAGTAAAAATCTTACGGTATGTGAATTACATCAATTACATCAATACATAAAAGGGGGGGGGGGGGCTGGCTGTCATTTTTCGTTTTTACTTCCGATTATATTTTGTTTGTTTTTGTCTTAATGGGGTCTCACTCTTACCCAGGCTGGCTAGACCTCCTGGGCTGAAGCAATCCTCCTGCCTGCCTCAGTTTCCAGAATTACAAATGGACTGGAGTTACAAATGGATAAAGGATTGTGAGCAGATGTAGGTTCTAGGAACAACCGGTGGTCTTAACCACTGAGCCACCCCTTCAATCCTCTGTCCTTTTCCTTTTTGTTTTTGAGAATAGGGTTTCTCATTGGCCTGGAAATCCGTGAAGCAGGCTAGGCTGCTGGCAGGTGAACCCTAAGCTTTTCTGCCTGTCTCTGCCTCCCCAACATCCCATGACGCCTCAGTTTTTTTCACATTGGCTTTAGGGATATAACCCGGGTCCTCACACCGGCAAAAGCAGGTCGGTCCTCCAGCTCCAGGTGAGCCACCGCCAACTATTGCTTGTTGTCTTCATACCAGACCATAAAGCCAGCAAGGTGTGGCGTGGTTGTGCCTCTTGTGTCTGGCCTATCTCCTGTGGAAGGAATTCAGTCCTTTGTTGTCCAAACAGGGGGATGGTTACAAAAATTCAAATGACTTCTTTTCAAATTGGTGTGAGATGGCTCAGTGGATTAAGGCACTTGCTGCCAAACCTAACCACCCGCCCGAGTTCAACCCTGGGGACCAAACATGGTGGAGAGAGAACCAGCTCCCACAAGTTGTCCTCCAAACTGCACACATCTCAGAGGCATGCCACCATCAACGCTGTAAAAGGCATTTTAAGAACTCAGGAACAGAGATTCCCAAAGAAGAAAGCTGAGCTTACAGACAACACAAGGAACACTAGGTTTTAGGTCCAAAATAATGACACTTGCCTAAGCCACCATCCCATCCATGGGCCCCCCCCCAACAAGATCTCTCTACATAACCCAGGCTAATCTTAAACCTCCAAATTTTCCTATATTAATACTGGGACATAACTTACCAGTTATATGGGATATATTGAAAACTGCTTTAAAGCTAATTGTCAATTTTATTATTATTTTATTTATTTATTTATTTATTTATTTATTTATTTATTTATTTATTTGTTTGTTTGTTTTTCGAGACAGGGTTTCTCTGTATAGCCCTGGCTGTCCTGGAACTCACTCTGTAGACCAGGCTGGCCTCGAACTCAGAAATCCGCCTGTCTCTGCCTCCCAAGTGCTGGGATTAAAGGCGTGCGCCACCACTGCCCAGCTATCAATTTTATTATTATTTGAGGGTTTGGGGTTGGTTTTATTTTCTGAGACAGGGCTTTTCTGCTGCTCTGGCTACCCTGGAACTTGCTCACAGACCAGGCTGGCCTGGAACTCGTAGATCTAGATTTAAAAAAAAAGTTTAGGGCTTAAAGAATGTAGCTCAGTTGGTGGAGAACCTGCCTAGCATGCACTGAGCCCTGGATTTGATTCCCAGCACATCATAAACTGTGTGAAGTGGTCCATATCTGTTATCTGAGCATTTGGGTTGTGGAGGGAGAAGGATTAGGAGTTTAAGGTAATCCTCAGCTACATAGTGAATTTGAAGTCAGCCTGAGCTATGTGGAAAAAAACAACAAACAAGCAAACAAACAAACAAACAAACAAAGAGCACTTTATTTCCACTAATGTTCTCTTTTCCAGTCCAGAGGTGCTCTTAATCTAAGCAGTGAGGACTTGGATGAGAATGCCCCACCCACAACTCCACCCCCGCCCCTGCTCATTTTCCAGAATTTTATAGCACAATCCTTTTCTAGATTTTGAGCAGTCGATCAGAAAACTAGACTTATTGGCATATGAAACAGACTGTAAGGTCTTAATTGTTCTGACCTTCGATTCCCTCGTTTGTAAAACATTCTGACATTGAGTGAGAGATTAAACACTCGTGGAAACGATCCACAGAGGCGATTCCTTATCCCTCCACCCCTCCCCAAGCCCCAGGTCAGGAATTCAGATGTGGGACTGCGGCTGAAATCAGACAGCCCCGCCCCTGAATTGCAGAGTCATGCGTACTGATGTATGAGTGTTTGTGAAATTACTGGGAGTGCTCTGATATTCCCGGCCACTATGGAGGCTCCTCTCTGTCTCCTTCATGGTTGTCTGAGCCTTCGTCTCTGTTTGAGTGTATAATCGACCATAACTGGTCATGTGATCTGGCCGCTAATTTCACCAAGAATCCCCTTGGGACCTCTCCACTTAGGGAGGTACAATGTCAGGTTGGGCTAGTGTGGACACAAGTTCTGACTTACCTGGGGGGGGGGGAGGTTTGTGCTTTTTCTCTCTCTTAATTTCGGTTTCTCTGGGGGTAGGGTTGAGGGTCCCACTATGTCCCCAGGGCTGGCCTTGACCTCCTGATTTCAGGCAGTAGACCTGCCTCAGCCAAGAAGTGAAGAAAACTACAAGCTTCAGATAAACTTGTAAACTGTGCCTTTTTTACTCTTAGTTTAGTTTGAATGAGAGATTATATAGATGCTCTAGATTTTTCACCAAATTGTGGGTTATTTATTTTTACTAATTTTTTTATTGTGACATAATAAATTTCTTTTGAAATTGTGCGCGCGCGCGCGCGCGTGTGTGTGTGTGTGTGTGCGCGTGCGTGCATGCGTGCGTGTGTGCGTGTGCGTGTGCGTGTGCGTGTGCGTGTGCGTGTGCGTGTGTGTGTGGAAAGACAGATTTCAGGAACCTGCCCTCTCCTTCCACCATGTGGTCTCAGGGACAGAACTCAGGTTACCCAGCTTGGCAACAGATGCCTTTATCCATTAAAGTATCGTGCCTGTCTGGCCCCAAATTATGTTTCTCAAAAATCCTTATCTTTGGGGCTGGAGAGATGGCCCAGCAGTTAAGAATGTTTCCTGCTTTTCAAGATGACCAAAGATCATTTCCCAGCACCACTGTCAGGCAGCTGCTGCCTGTCACTCCATTTCCAGAGCATCCAGTGCCCTCTTCTGGCCACTGTGAGTACTGCACACAAATGGCAGCTAACACAGACACACACCCCTATATGTTAAAAACTAAGAGAATCACCGGGCAGTGGTGCACATGCCTTTAATCCCAGCACTTGGGAGGCAGAGGCAGGTGGATTTCTGAGTTCAAGGCCAGCCTGGTCTACAGAGTGAGTTCCAGGACAGCCAGGGCTACACAGAGAAACCCTGTCTCGAAAAACCAAACCCAAACCAAAACAAACAAAAACAAAACAAAACAAACCCCTAAAATAATCTTAAAGAGAAAAATCCTATTGTTCTAGTTAGTTTTACCTGTCTGTGATAAAACACCATAGTCAGAAGCAAATTGAGAAGAAAAGGGGCTATTTCATCTTACAGTTGAAGTCTATCCTGAAGGGAAATCAGACAGGAACTCAAGGCAGGAATCCAGAAGCAAGGACCACAGAGTACTGCTACTTACCAGCTTGCTCCCCATAGCTTGCTGGGTCTGCCTGCTTCCTCATTCAATCTGGACACTTGTCAAAGGATGACACCACCCACAGTGGGCTGAGCCCTCCCGAATCAATAATTAATCAAGAAAGTGCACTCAGACACTAGCTCACAAGCCAATCTATGGAAACATTTTCTCAAGTGAGTTTCCCTCACTTCATAGCCTTGGTAGCTATGAAGAAGCCTCTTTCCTAACTGTAAAGCTTACCCTAGCCTGGACACACGATAGCGCAGTTCAAATGACCCCCCCCACCCCCCAGTTACATAATGGTGCTGCTTAGGTGAGCCCTACCCCCCAGACACACCATAGCTCTGTGCAGGCTCTGTGCATTTGCTCCCCGATGATGGTGCTGTGCACATGAGTCCCCCCCCCCCCATGAAGGCACTGTGCAGGTGAGCAACCTCCCTCCAGGCACTGCACTGTTCAGGTGAGAGCCACATACACACCTTAGCATAATTAACTGCACTGTAGCTGAGCCTGGATGCTAAGGAAGAAATCTAGGTACAAAAATACATATTTATGACAATATATTATATAAACAAATACTGATTTTAATACAATCCTCACTAATACATTTTTGTGGGGCAGGGGATAAAATAACCCCTGATCTTATTAAAACAAGATTAGGCAAGAAAATTCATTTCCATGGCAATCGCATAAAAGAACACTTCGCAGGCACTCACAACGAAGTTTTAAGGAAGTCATTGGGGGAAAGTCTGCAACAGATGCTCAGGAGACAGGCTTGTCACAGCAAGCGAAATGTCCTGTTTAATTCCCCCGCCCTGCTTCTGTCCTCACAGGTGTCTGTGGCCACATTTACCAAGTATTAGCAGGATCAAACTTAATCTTCCCTACGACCCTCTTAGCTCCATTATAAGTCTAGAAAACTAAACTGAGCCATCCCAAGTCAAGGACACTAAACCGACCTGGATTTTAATCCTGGCACTGTGTAAGCAGAGGCAAACGGATCTCTGTGGGTTCAAGGACAGCCTGGTTACATAGTGAGACATGAGAAGGATTGCATAGAGAATGAAAACCAAATTGAGAGAAAGCTTGAAGTAACTGTCCAAGCAAATGTTGCATCAAATCGCTGACCCTGCAGTCCAGCTCTTCTGCATCGCTGACCCTGCAGCCCAGCTCTTCTGCTGTGGGCCACGCTTCTTCATCGGAAGTGCCCATCAGAGGAAGGCTTCCGGAATGCAGGCCCACTGCGAACAGAAGCATGGCTAGGAAAATTCCTTGACCCTCTCCAAATCAGGCTCCTTGGAAAAATTACTGATTTGATGGAACATTAAGGATTCCAGGGCTGGGGCTGGGGCTGGGGCTGGGGCTGGGGCTGGGGCTGGGGCTCAGTTCAGGTAGCGTTTACATAGTTCAGTCCCCAGCACCATATAAACTAAGTGTGGTGGTACACTCCTGTAATTCTAGCACTAGGAGGTAGAGACAGGAAGATCACAAGTTCAAGTTCATCCTCAGCTACATAGCAAGTTCAAGCCTGAGGCACATGAGACTCTTCTTGCAATATAGTAAGGATTACGAGTGTGGACTCAGAGTGCAGCTGACGAGAGAAGTGTGTGCTTAGGATGGATAAGGACTGGGTCAGCAGCACCACAGGGAACTAAAGGAAATAAGAATTATATCTACATAAAGAATCTCACTCAACTTCACACACTGGCTTTCCCCTAAATATTTGCGTGATGATTTGAAAGTGTGGTGTTAAAGAGAATTTCAGTAGGGACAATGCAATATGTACTGATTATTGAAATAAATGTGTAGAGATATATACGTATGTTGACAGGAACATATGTGTGCACATGTGTGCACACGAGTCTGTGTGCATGCACACAAATGAGTGTGGGCATTCATGTGCCGCAACATGTTTGTGGAAGTCTAAGAATAACTTGAGTGAGCCAGTTCTCTCCTTCTACCACAGGGATCCTGGGGACCAAACGTGGGTCTTCAGGCTTCATGACAAAGCTCCTTTAGCCACTGAGACGTTTGCCATCCTAATTATGTCATTTCCTGAGTTAAACCAATGTAGTCCTTTTCTTCCTGTTTATGTTTGATTTTTACAGAGAGAATGTAAACCCGACCTTCGCCCCGACGTTTCTTTGTTGCTATTATTACATCCCCCAGCACTGCTATCATCCTTCTCATTATTTTCTGATGCTGGGAATCAAATTTACAGTACTCCAGATGAAAGCCAAGCATTCTACCACTGACCCACACACCCTCCCCACCGTAGCGTTTAGAAGGAGCAAATACTATTACCAGTACTATCACTCCGTCTCCTAATGGAGAGGTAAGCTTTGCAAATGGCCAAGTCTCTTGGATCCACCCTATGTAGACTTTTATTTATTTATATGTATGGGTGCCTGTAGAAGCCAGGAAAGGGAGCTACAGTCCCGGGCAGTTGTGAGTCACCTGACATGGGAGCTGGGAACTGAACTCAGGTCCCCTGGGAGAGCAGCAAGGGCTTTTAACCGCTGAGCCTTCTCTCCAGCCCCTCTGTGGCTACCGCTTGCTTTTCTTTTCTCCTTCAATATCAGTTTTTGTTTTTAAAGAAAAACTTTTAGACCTAATTTTATGAACATTTTCCCTGCACTACTTGCAGGACTGTCGCTTGGAGAGGACATCAGAGCCCCTGGAGCTGGAGTTACAGATGGCTGTGAGCCACATCTGGGTGCTGGGAACTGAGTCCAGGTCCTCTAGAGGGACAAGTGCCTTAACCACTGAGCCACCTCTCCAGTCCCCAAGTTTTGCTTTCTTCCTAAATTTTTAAGATTCTTTCACTTTTTTTTTTTTTTTGAAAGAGTTTTTCTGTGTGGCCCTGGCTGTCCTGGAACTCACTCTGTAGACCAGGCTGGCCTCCAACTCAGAGATCTGCCTGCTTCTGCCTCCCAAGTGCTGGAATTAAAGGCGTGTGCCACCACTACCACCATCACCACTCACCTGGCTGAGATTCTTTTTGTTTATTTCTGTGTGAGCATGTGGGGGAGGGGGGAGTACATGCCAGTGTGGTGATCAGAAGACAGCTTACAGGTTAGAGCCTTCCACCATGTGGGTGCTGGAGGTCCAACTTAGATTGTCAGGTTGGCAGCAAGTGCCTTTACCCACTGAAACTTGACAGCTGGATTGATTTAAGACTGTGTCTCATTGTATCCCAGGCTAGCCCCGAATTTCTCATCATCCTGCCTTCAGTTCAGGGGCAGGGGGTTTACTGTGCACCATCATACACCATTATTGTGGTGCTGGGGATCAAACCCAGGGCTTCAAGAATGCCAAGCATCCTACCAACTAAGCCACAACCTCAACCCTGGAACCATTCTAAAAGCAAAAATAACAAAATCATTGAATGAACTTGGTCTTTTTTAAAGCACCAAAACCTTTATTTTTTTTCTTAAAGAGAAACTGCTCCTGAAGTAAGTGCATGCTTCAGTGCCTTCTTAGCTGTGCAGAATGTCAGGCAGTCTCTGCTGGAAGACTTCAAGGTCAATGCTAGCCACACTGCTCTACTGCATGCTGCACAGAACTGAGGTCCCTGGGGACTATGGAGTGACATGACTTTGCTACTCTGCTTTCTGCCCCAAATGGCCATCATCGTGCAGTTCTCTACTTATTTATTTAAGTGGTATAGTCCTTTAATTGATTACACACACACACACACACACACACACACATGTATGCACACACGTACACACACACGCATGCATGAAAAAGCCAGCACAGAGGAATGTGCCTGTTTCTGTCTTTTGGAGCCTCATCTGTGTAGATGGGTGCCCTTTCCACTGCTTTAAACATCTCCCACTTAGCTCTGAAGTGTTCCTTCTTTCCTAATTTCAGCTTGCAAATGGCAGGATCCTGTCTGTCACCATCCTGACTCAGGCCTCAGAATGACAGGTCAGCAGAGTCGCCTGAAGCTCTCAGAAAACTTGTCTCTTGGTCTCTTGATTGAAGGTCCAGGGAGAAAAGGGGAGAGGAAGGGCGAGGGAGGAAGTGATCTCCAGGGCCAGACTCACTGGCTCAGCCTTTCGTAATACACCACCCAGGTCACAGGCCATGTCAGGCCCCAGAAGGTTGTGCTCAGAGCAGGTGTCAGTCCAGCTGCATTCTCTGAAGATATCAGGGATGGTACCCTGCAGCAAAACATCATGTTTAAAAGAGGTGGAGGGGTACCTATGATCCCAGCTACTTGGGACCTGAGGCAGAGGATCTTGAATTTGAGGCCAGTGTGTGCAATTTAGTAAGCCTGTTTTAACAGACCCTATAGGGCTGGGAAGATGGCTAGTCAGTGAGGTGATTTCGGGCAAGCATGAAGATATGAGCTCCATCTCAGATGCTACATTTAAAAACAAACAAAAGCTGGGTGAAGTGGCATGCATTATATCTACAGCACTGAGAAAGCAGAGGCAGGGGGACTCCTGGAGCTTGCTGAGCAGCCAGAGTAGCATATCTGGCAAGATCCAGGTCAACGAGAGACCTCTGGCTCAAACACCAAACAAATGGAAGGCTCTAGAGAAAAGACACTTCAAATTATTTTCTGACCTCCACTCCCATGAACAGACATTTGTTCCCGGCCTCCCATGAACACACACATATATATATACACACATACACACCCACATACTTACACAACATACACACATATATACACACATGCTCACACACACACACACAAATAAATGTGAAAATTTTAAATAAAGAGATCAGCCATGAGGTCATGGTTTCTGGGGAGGGATCAGGCAGAGTAGTGTCTCTAAAATTAGGCTATGCAGCATGCTGCTGGCTGCATCTGTCTACTGCCTTGGCTTATGTGCTATCTTGGTAAAGCTTCAAAGTTAATTCTATCCATCTCTTCAGTGGGAAAAAAAGTCTCATCATGTGGTGTTCACTGTCGTGCCCCTGTAGCATGTCAGCAGATGTAAAAGGTGACATCGTTTTGACTTCATTGCCATGTATTTACACAATCTGCATTTTATATATATATGCCTATAAATATTTGAGTATATTAGAATAGATGGATGTTCACTCACATGTGCTTAGGATGATATATTTTGCAGGATATTATACCAATAGGAATTTACTTTTTAGTGACTGAGTATGTGTGCATGCAGAGACCAGAGGTGTCATCTGCAGAAACACCATTCCCTTTCACTGAGACAGGGTCTCTCATTGGCCTGGAGCTCACCAATTAGTCTCAACTGCAGCCAGCAAGCCCCAGAGCTCCTCCTGTCTCTGTCTCCATAGCACTGGGGTTACAAATGCAGACCATCACACTCTGCATCTTTACATGGGGTCTGGGGATCAAGTTTAGGTCTTTCATGCTCTCGAGGAAGGTACATTCCCCACTGAGCCATCTTCCAGACTGGGATTTATTTTGATTAGAACATTCCTTATTGCTGGTGCTCAGCATGTTGATACTATGGCTTCCAGACCATTATTTTCCCCTCTGACTGTTTTGTTTTCTTTTTGTTTTTGTTCTGTTTTGTTTCATTTTTGTGGTGCTGGGGATTGAACCCAGGGTCCATATTTAAGCTGTACATTCCAGCTCCCAAACCCTTATTGGCCCACTTACCCACTGCAAGCAGCCTTCACTGAGTACTGATACAGGCACTGGAGAAGAATTAGACAAGTGCCTGCCCTGATAGGACTAACATCTTTCTGTCATATAAATGATATCTGCATCAACATAGGAGCTCACGACTCTCATACGTGTTCTAAAAACACAACCGATATCAGATTATGAAATCTAAAGACACCCCAAACCTAGAATAATTCCCAGCGGTGATTTGTCTCTTGCATATACAGTTAAGCTATTATTCTGGCATTTGGCAGACGTTTTTCAAACATCTCAGTTGGCCAGTGCTTACTTAGCATGAAGCTCCAACATCAAGTCCCAGCACTGTATAAACCAGGCATGGTGGCACCTGCCTGTAAAATCAGCACTCAGAAGATAGAGACAGGAGGGTCAGAGTTCAAGGTCATCCTTGGCTACACAGTAAGTTTCAGACCTATCTAAAAATAAAAAAGAATAAAATACAACGCATAAAGTAAAAAGTATATAAAATAAAATATCTGGGCTTCTCCTTCCCAGCAGTATAGTGTATAGCTTTAACATGTGGGTCCAGCTGGGCATGGTGGCACATGCATTTAATCCCAGGACTTGAGAGGCAGAGGCACATGGATCTCTGTGAGTCTGAGACCAGCCTGGTCTATATAGTAAGTTTCAGGATAGCCAGGTCTTTATAGGAAGACCCTGTCTCAAAAACCAAACCAAACCAAAAAAGATGTAGGTCAATGTACCTATAAGTCAAACACACACACAGACACAGACACATTTTTTTTTCCCTGAGACAGGGTTTCTCTGTGTAACTCTGTCTGTCCTGGAATTTGCTCTGAACTCAGAGATCTGCCTGCCTCTGCTTTCTGAGTGCTGGGATTAAAGGTATGCACACCACCTCTGACACACTTTTCTTATCTGTAAAACAAGAGATTTTATCTCTAGAGTTTGGATCTAGCTTAGTAGGGTAAAGCACCTGCCTGGCACTTTTGAGGTCCTGGGTTCAATGCCAAGCACCACAATGTGAACCTAATTACAGAGGGTGATTAGAGCAGTGACTGGTGCCTGCCAGGCTTTCAGTGGGGACCGTCATTGCCAACCACGAACACTGACCACCTTCTGTACACCTAAGGATTCCCTTTGTCTCTGTTTTATATTTCTGAGAGTATGCTTCCCTTTCACTCATGCCCTCATACCACCCCACACACAATCCACCTGCTAAAGCAGCTAGCGAAGTGTTGCTCTGAATGAGCAAGCAGAAGTAGTACTGTGGGCTGATTAAGATGGTGGCACAGGTGGACTGTGGCCAGGCAGGCAGATAAATGAGTGCCCCTTGTTGCCTGGCTGATTGTTCTGAGGCTATTGAGGAAAGATGGTTAAGAGGCCGGGCGGTGGTGGCGCACACCTTTAATCCCAGCATTTGGGAGGCAGAGGCAGGCGGATTTCTGAGTTCGAGGCCAGCCTGGTCTACAGAGTGAGTTCCAGGACAGCCAGGGCTACACAGAGAAACCCTGTCTCGAAAAACAAAACAAAACAAAAAAGATGGTTAAGAGGCTTTCTTGGGTGATGTCCCACTGTGTAAATACAACAGGCCAAGGTTGCCACCAACAGGAGATGACTTCTTTTATCATGTTGAAGGGAGTCCCCCCAAAAGTCAAACAGCACAGTTATTGGTTGTTTCTCTAACCCTTCACTAAAGGGTAACAAACAAACAATGATTTGACCAACAATGTGATTCTAAATGCAGCTGGTTGGTTTGAATGTGAAATGTCCCCCATGGGCTCAAGTGTTTGAACACTTGGTGCCCAGCTGGTGGCGCTGTATAAGTTTGTGGCATGTTGAGGAGGGGAGCCTCATTGGAGGAAATGGGTCACCAGAAAAGGGCCTTGAGGCTGTATAACCCAGCTCCTTTTCCTGTGCTTCCTGAGGGCAGAGGCACTCATGCTCCTGCTACCAAGCTTTCCTGACTGACCATCACGGATGTCTTAGTCAGAGTTTCTATTCCTGCACAAACATCATGACCAAGAAGCAAGTTGGGAAGGAAAGGGTTTATTGAGCTTACACTTCCACTTTGCTGTTCATCACCAAAGGAAGTTAGGACTGGAACTCAAGCAGGTCAGGAAGCAGGAGCTGATGCAGAGGCCATGGAGGGATGTTCCTTACTGGCTTGCTTACTTCTCCTGGCTTTCTCAGCTTGCTCTCTTATAGAACCCAAGACTACCAGCCCAGAGATGGCACAATGGGCCCTCCCCCCTTGATCACTAATTGAGAAAATGCCTTACAGCTGGATCTCATGGAGGCATTTTCTCAACTGAAGCTCATTTCTCTGTGATAACTCCAACTTGTGTCAAGTTGACACACAAACCCAGCCAGTACATTGGACTATATCCTTTCTTACACAATGAGCCAAAATAAACCCTTCTGACCTTAAGTTTCTTCTAATTATTACAATTTTTATATACTTTTTAATTTTTTTTTTCTAGACAGGGTTTCTCTGTGTAGCCCTGGCTGTCCTGGAACTCACTCTGTAGATCAGGCTGGGCTCGAACTCACAGAGACCCACCTTCCTCTGCCTCCTGAATGCTAGGATTAAAGACATGCACTACCATAGCCTGGCTTCAAATAAAAATTTAAAAAGCATGTCTTGGGGCTGGAAAGATTACTCAGTGGTTAAGAGCGCTTGCTGTTCTTGCCAAGGGCCCAAGTTCAGATCCCAGCACCTACATCAGGAAACTCACAACTACCTGTGACTCTAACCAGAGATCCTGACTCCCTCTTCTGGATTCTGAGGGTACCTGCACTCAAACATGAACCCATAGATAGACATACATGTACACAATTAAAAATAAAATAGACCTTTAAGAAATAATTGCATGGCTAAAAAAAAAAAAAAAAGGTAATGTATACTGATAAATAAAAGGTACTGACGAGATGACTCAGCAAGTGCAAGGACTTGCCATGGTGCTTGACGACCTGAGTTTGACCCTCGGACCCCACAGGAAGGAAAGAACTGAAAGCTGCCCTCTGATCTCATGGGAGCTAACCTTGGCTATCAACTTGACACACTTGGGAGAAGGGCACCTTAACTGAGGAACTCCTTCATCAGATTGGCCTATGGACATTCACTGGGGGAGTCTCCTAATTGCTACTTGATGTGGGCAGAACCATTCCTGGGCAGGTGAGTCTGGGTGTATAAGAAAGCTTGCAGAGTCTAAGAGAAAGCAAGCCAGTAAGCAGCATCCCTCCATATTAAGGCTTCATTTCCTGCTCTGACTTTCCTTAATGACGGACTGTGACCTGGAAGTGGAAGTCAAATAATCCCTTCCTCCCCAAGTTGCTTTTGGTCATGGTGTTTATCACAGAAACAGAAGAGCAAACTAAAACAGTCCTCTATACACATGCGGTAGGGCAGACGTGGCCCTGTGAGATGAACACACGTATGATAATAAATGAAATGTAAGCAAATGTAATGCCAATAAGCCTTAAAAACAGATTGAGGACTTTCCCTCCAATACGGAATATATTTTTAAATTTTTATTGCATTTTATTTATATTTGTGTGTGTGTGTGTGTGTGTGTCTGTGTGTGTTACACACATGGCACAGGAGTGGAGGTCAAAGGCCAATTTTTATGAGTTGGTTCTCTCCTTCTACCATGTGGGTCCCCGAGAGCAAACTCTGTTCACCAACCTTGGCAGCTGCTGTATTTTACCTGCTGAGCCCGCTTGCTGGCCTAGATATTTATTTAAAGGGCATGTGTACTCTGTACATATATATTGACAGGATGTAACTTGTTTTCTGTTTTTGACGAGCTGTGAGCTCATCTTGGGTATCAGGGAGACCTCGTGCTTGAATTTCTGAGCAATGCTGGAAACTCTTGAAATAGGCGAAATGCATTTTGCATTGTTAGATGGTCATCCACCTTTGGAGGTCAGGGTTGGAATGTTCCGTTTTGAATTCAAAATGTCCCCCATAGGCTCATGTGTGGAAGGCTTGATTCCAGATGGTGGAGCTATCTGGAGAGGTGGTGACAACTAGGAGGCAGGGTAAAGAACCACAAGCCAAGAGAAACCTTCCTTTCATGCTGTTTTTATGTGAGGGGTTTTGTCACGGTGATGAAAGTCTGGCTAACACAGCCTCCCCCTCAGTGCTTCTAGGGTATGCATTCTCTGAGACGCCCATCTGTATTTTTTGGAATTTCTCCAAAGATACACGCACATAATGCAACTTGGCATATGTCCAGAGCATCACTGGCATAGCAAAAGATGGCTGACACCCAAAACGTCCATCACAAGCAAAACCGGCTCAGTACATTAGGAGGCAGCATTTAATAGAGTTCTTTAAATTTTAAAAAGCTTTAAAAGCAGAATGATTTCCAATGCGGAATGATTCCCAAAATGTATTGATAAGGTCAAACTAAAGGAGTGAAGTGCAGAATAACCTGTACAGAGAGGTTTGTAGACGGAGAGGTGGAACCTAGAGTGGGGCTCCGTGGTAGAGCACTTACCTTGCATGCCTGGAGCCCTGTGTTAAATCACAACACAGGGTGGGCAGAACCTATTGAAACACCAATAGGAAGCTGTTTATGTTTCCATGACAAAACTTCAGAAAAAAATAAGAAACTCACAGAGCTGTTTGTGGATGTCTCAGAGGGATGGAAGCATGACAGTATATTGGGTATATTTTCCTAATTTTTCAATCGTTTGTTTACTCAGAGGCAGGGTCTCAGGAAGACTAGCCTCAAACTCACCCTTAAGCTTACAATGACCTTGAACTTCTGATCCTTTTGCCTCCACCGCCCAAGTGCTGGGATAATAAGTGTGTACCACCTTGTCTGGTTTTATGGTCCCTGGGAATCACACCTGAGGCTCTGTGGATGCTAGGCAAGTACTCTATCAACTGAGCCATACCCCAGCCCTTCTAGCGTACTTCTTTTTTTTGTTTTTGTTTTTTTGAGACAGGGTTTCTCTGTGTAGCCCTGGCTGTCCTGGAACTCACTCTGTAGACCAGGCTGGTCTCGAACTCAGAAATCCGCCTGCCTCTGCCTCCCAAGTGCTGGGATTAAAGGCGTGCACCACCACTGCCCGACTTCTATCATATTTCTTGAGTCAAGTCTCTCATTAAATCTAGAACTCACCAATTTGGCTAGTGCTAGCTGCCCAACGAACCCCAGGAAGCCCCCAGTCTCTACCTCCTCAGTATTGGGGGTTCAGACCTGTGCTGCTGTGCTCGAGTTACATGGGTGAGGGATCCAAACTCAGGTTCTTATGCTTGCATGGTAGGCACTTTACTGATGAGTTTCAAACTTTAAAAATACTATTATCAATAGCAAAAAAGGCCCAATCGATTGCTACATGGGCAAAATAATACAAGGCTAAGTAGGGATCACACAATTTAGGTTTAGAAAGCAATGAAGAGCTGATTAGTATGGTGTTCTTGGGCTGGTTCCCCTTGAGCTGCTATCCTGTAAAGATTGCTTAGACATGTTTTTTAAAAATGGGGCTGAAGAGATGGCTCAGTGGGTAAGAATCCTTGCTATACAAGCAAAAGGACCTGAGTTCAGATCTTAGCACTCAAATAAAAAACCTGGGCATGCTCACCCCTCCTGCCTGTAACGCTCCTGCTGTGGAGGTGGGGGCAGGGAGAGCCTTGGGCCTCTCTGGCCACCGTTCTAGCTTCAGTTTCAGCGAGAGACTCTGCCTGAGAGAAATAAGGCAGACAGTGACAGATCAGGACACACGTCATCTCCCTCTGGCTTCCATGTACACACACACATGCATCCGCACACACATGTGCATACTCCATCTGTATGTGCATGCACATATAGAAGAAAGGTGAGAAATTATGGGATAGGATTTGTTAGGGAGATGGATGGGACCTTTTAGGTTTTAGGAAATACTTATCAAAAACCTGAAGGCTGGAAAGCTTACCACTGTGACTATAAACAATTTCCCATAGAATATTTTCTCAAAAGCATTGAGAAAATGAGCTGAGCCCCCCCTTTTTTTCTGTGGCTGCAGCAAAATGAAGTTTGTTCCTATCTTTGTTCAACAGAGATAGGTAATTTAAAATACTCCTTGTTCCTTGTGGATGGTCCTACCTCAGATTTTACCCATTGTTAATCTTTGAGAAAAGTCAGTATTGAATACAAAGTTATGTACAATCTAAATCCATTTTAGAATATGGTTTTCTTTTTCTTTTGTTTGAGACAGAGTCCTACTTGACTAAGTGGCTCTTGCTGGGTGGAACTTACAATGTAGTCCAGGATGGCCTAACTCAGAGGCACACTAGCCTCTGACATCTCTGAGTGCTGTACTTTAAGGTGTGAATGGCTTTGGTTCTGGGAAGTAAACCCAGAGCCTTGTGTCTGTATACTCAACAAGTTCTATCAGTGAGCTCCATGTCAGCAGTTGTGTTACAGGACAGAATTTATTAGGACATTTAGATGATTAAGCCTGTTGTATTTTTTAAAACTTCTTTTAGCTTTAGAAGAACTAGGTCTAGCTGGGCAGTGATGGCGCACGCCTTTAATCCCAGCACTTGGGAGGCAGAGACAGGTGGATTTCTGAGTTCGAGGCCAGCCTGGTCTACAGAGTGAGTTCCAGGACAGCCAGGGCTATACAGAGAAACCCTGTATCGAAAAAACCAAAAAGAAGAAGAAGAAGAAGAAGAAGAAGAAGAAGAAGAAGAAGAAGAAGAAGAAGAAGAAGAAGAAGAAGAAGAAGAAGAAGAAGGTCTATTTAACTAAGAAACACAAGTTTATTAAACTTAATAATCTGTCGTCTTCTCCTCTTCCTCCTTCTTCTTTTAATAGAGTTTTGCTATGTAGCCCAGTCTGGCCTTAGGTTCATGATTTTCCTGTCCCAGCCTTCCACACACTGGGCTAACAGCCATGAACCATGACTCCCAGCTTAATAAGTATTCAAGTCCTACGAGCA
This sequence comes from Uromys caudimaculatus, assembly GCA_028551405.1. Lineage (NCBI taxonomy): Eukaryota > Metazoa > Chordata > Mammalia > Rodentia > Muridae > Uromys > Uromys caudimaculatus. The sequence goes on from CM052706.1 coordinate 48,366,330, forward strand.
CGCACATTACACATGTCTTTAATGGGCTTTGTTTATTTGTTTGTTTTGAGACAGGATGTTGTTATATAGCCAAGGCTGGTGTCATCATACTCATATCTTTCTATAAATACTAAAATAGTGTGTGTGTGTGTGTGTGTGTGTGTGTGTGTGTGTGTGTGTGTAGTACTGGGGGTAGTGCTTGCTGTGTGTCAGGGAACAGCTTTCAGGAATAGATTCTCCTATGCCATGTGAGTCCTAGGGCTAAACTCAGGTCTGCAGGCGTGGCTGCACGTGTCTTCCCTCGCTGAGCTGTCTCTCCAGCATCCCATTTATGTACCTCCCTAAGCAGGGACCACGAAAACAGCAGCTGCGTATCAGAGTAGGTGACTCCTAATGACGGGATGAAGAGTCAACTTTGTTTTTACCAAAATCATGAAATTGTTCGATAATTGTAAGATGACTCACAGCATTTAGCATTTGAAAATCACATTAACCCCTATGCCTTGAAAGCAGTGCTTCAGGGAAATGCATCCAATTATGTTAAAATCTCCCTTCTCCCTCTCCTTTCCCTCTCCCCTAATCTATGTAAAGAATGCATCCACTTTGAAGGAAACATGTTTAGAGTGGACCGTAAGACCACAGAGGAATTTTCTTGGCTTCTTTTACTGTTTACTGCATTTCCCAAATATTATTTAATGAACACAAAACACGTTCATCATAAAAACAGAAAAAGAAAACAGCCAAAGCACATTATTTAAGAAGAGCATGGTGGGCCCAGGGGACCCAGCACACAACCCAGCTCTCTTTTAATTCACCTTCCAGCCAACCCTTGAGGGAGCCTGCTGCAGCTGCAGGAGCCTTGTGTCATTTGCAGAGACCTGGGAACCAAGTGATGTGTCCTCAGTGTTTACCATCATGAGTTCTAGGGAAGAGAGAGACAAGTCTCCATATCTGGTGGAATTAGTTAACCCAACGGCACCTGGGCTCTGTGGCGGCTGCTTCGAAGATCACCTTCAAGTGAGGCTCATTCTTTGAACCTTGATCACCTTCCTCCAAACCAGCAAAGAAGTCTGACTTTCTAAGAGTCCCCAAAAAGGTAGAGTTTACTGACTTTCTTTTGGGAAGTTAGACACAGTTCACAAAATGTGCATGTAGCTCAGTCAGTAAAGCACTTGTCTGGTGTGCATGAATTCTGAGTTTAGTCCTCTGTACCATATAAACCAGGCAGGGGCCCACATCTGTAATCTCAGCACTCAGGAGGTGAGTTCAAGGCCAGCCTGGGCTACATGAGACTCTGTCTTTAAACAACAACAACAACAACAACAACAACATCACCACCAACAACAAAAACAACAAACAAATGGCGATGGAGGCCGGCTCGACAGTCAAGAGCATTGGCTGTTTTGTGGTGGACCACATTTGACTCCCAGCACCCACATGGTGGCTAGCCACCGTCTGTGACTCTAGTTCCACGGCATTGGAAGTCCCCCCTTCTGACCACTACGGGTACCAGGCACACATGTGGAGCACAGATATATATGCATGCAAAACACCCATACCTATAGGATAAAAATAAACAAAAACATAGCAAAGAGTCCCTGAAAACAGCGGCATAATTTGGATGTGGTGGTGTACTTCTATAATCCCAGCACGTGGGAGTCTGAAGCAGGAGGATTCCAAGGTTTGGACCAGCTTGGGTTAGAAAGTAAGACCCGTCTCAAGCAAGTGAGTTTCAAGGCTGCATACACTCTGCTCTTTCCTTAAAGCCTCTCTCCTAGCAGCTGCTCAAAGCCCTTTTTCTTTCACCCAAATGGCTCCAGGACCTTCTGAGCCTCACCTTCCCTCAACCCCCACTCAGCACACACCACCTTGTACAAATGAGGTCTTTATAGCTGTGAGAAAATGGCATGACCAAAAGCAGCTCGAAGAGGAAAAGGTGTTTTGTTTGTTGTTTGTTTTCAGCTTTGCGTTTGTAGTTCATCATCCAGGGTGTGGACCTGGAGGCAGGAGCTGATACAGAGAGCATGGAGGAGTGGGGCTTCCTGGCTTGTTCTCTATGACTTCCTCAGCCTCCTTTCTTATACAGTCTAGGACCACTTACCCAGGGGTAGCATGGCCCTCCCATGTCATTCATTAATCAGAAAATTACCCCACATATTTGCCTCTTGCATAGGCAGGAGGACTACCTACAAGTTCAAGGTCAGCCTGGGCTACAAAGCTTCTCTCTCTCTCTCTCTCTCTCTCTCTCTCTCTCTCTCTCTCCATTTATATACATATTTTTTTTTTCAATGTGAAATATGTTCTATCCTCCTACCTCAACAAAAATACCTTAGAACAACCTGGAAGCCCAGGTGGAATGTATAATTCTTGGATTCTGTGGAGTTCTGTGCCAGCACATGGGGGGTGAGACTTGACAGTAATAGAAAGTCTTGCATAGCAGAGGAAGTAAATGGACAGTCAAGGGCTTGGAGAAGGCCGCTGGTCATCCTTTCTCCAGACCCGAGGCTTGCATACAGCCAGGTTTGTTGGAAAGAGGGGAAGATGATGGTCAGCAGTTGGTCGCTCTCAGGTGATGTGGTAGACCAGAAGGCCTAACTGCTCAGTAGCAGAGCTGAGAGCAGAAATGGCTGATAAGGGCTGTCTGGGGATAATGAATGGGAGGGAACCAATATGCTCTGAAATCAGGGCACATGTCAAGGCTTCTTTCCTGTCACGGAGTCTGGGATCTGGAAGCCTTCCATGAGGCTAGCTCCATGTGGTTTCAGACATTGAAAATTGAAGTGGGCAATAAACACTGATGCACCTATGTACCAGCAGCCTTACATCAGGCCCAGTCTTCAAAAGAAAATGTTTGGTGTGGGATGGGTGTTGAGATGGGGAATTTGAAGCCTGACCTTTCCTGGGGTCAGTTCTTCATCTCACTAAAAAGAATGGTAGGTATAAGTGTGTCAGTCTCGGTTTGAGTTGAAAGTCATTAAGTTGATATTTTCTCTGATATCTCTTTTCATCTCCGAAGAAGGTAAGTTAGGAATTCGATGGAGCTTGGGACAAGGAGAAACCCAACTCTCTATCCTAGCTGGCTTGATATTGGGATGCTAAATCGTTGACCAGAAGTAGCTCAGGGAGGAAATGGTTCATTTTGTCTTATAATTCTCAGGTCACAGTCCATCACTGAGGAAGTCAGGACAAGAACTCAAGGCAGGAAACCTGGAGACAGGGACTAAAGCAGAGGCCATGAAGGAACACTACTTGCTGCCTTGTTCCTTATGACTTGGTTACAACCCAGGACTACCATGTCTGGGGTGTGTTTTAGTTAGGGTTTCTATTGCTTCGACAAAACACCATGACCAAAAAGCAGTTGGGGAGGAAAGGATTTATTTGGCTTACACTTTCAGATCACAATCCATCACCGGAGGGAGTCAGGACAGGGACTCAAGCAGGGCAGGAACCTGGAGGCAGGAACTGATGCAGAGGACATAGAAGAGCGCTGCTTTCTGGCTTTCTCAGCCTGCTTTTTTGTAGAATCCAGGACTGCCAGCCCAGGGATGGCACCACCCACCATGGGCTGGACACTCCACCATTCATCACTAAGTGAGAAAAGGCATTTCCTCTACTGAGACTCCTTCCTCTCTGATGACTCTAACTTGTGTCAAGTTTATACACAAAGCCAGCCAATACAGTGTGATACCACTCAGAGTAGGCCAGGTCCTCCCACATCAATCATTAATCAAGAAAATGCCCTACAGATTTGCCTACAGTCCAGTCTGGTGGGGGCATTTTCTCAGGTGAGGTTCTCTCTTCCCTAGCTTATGTCAAGTTGACAAAACAAATCACCAGGCCACTCCCTAACACTGGGCTGAATAAAATAAAGCCCAAGAGGCCAGGCTTTCTCAGGTTCTCATCAAGTCATCCTTAGACTATGGAGAGTCTGCAGTGCTTCTGGTCATTGGACAAGGGAGAACTGTGGGGTTAAGGAAGGTGCAGCAGATGTTGAGGTCAGAGGATCACTCGAGTGCTTTCCTGATGGAAATACTGATGGAAAGAAACAAGACACCTTGAGGCAGACTGAGACATAGCTCTGTGGCTAAAGCATGTTTGCCACTCCTGTGTAAAGACTGGAGTTTGAATCCCCAGAACTTCATATGTGCTGGGTGCACCACGTTGTGTAGTCATCATCCTTGGCCCTCCTCTGGCCCCACCCCTCTTCCCCTACCAATCCCGCGCCCCCCCCCCCATATCCTGTCTTAGTTGTCTCATTCTAGCCCCGCCCTCCCTCCCCAGCCCCGCCCTATACCCACCCTGTACCTTCCAGCCTCAGAAGATAACAAGAGAGACAGAGAGTTCTCCTGAGCAAGCTGGCTAGAGACTAGCTATATCAGTGAGCTCTGAATTTGATTGGAAGACCCTGGCTCAGTGAATAAGATGGAAGAGAGATCAAGGATGGTTCCTGACATTAACCTTGGGCTGCTATATGCACCAGCGCGTGCGCGTGCGCATGCGCGCGCGCGCGCGCGCGCGCGCACACACACACACACACACACACACACACACACACACATCCACATACTCATTCAAAAACATGCATACATAGACATTTAGACAGAACAAGGGAAAAGGAAGGAGGAAGAAAGATAATAACAGGGACATCTTCCTAGAGTCTGGCCTCCAGGATTCATTTTGCTTCAATTCTCTCCTAACATGACTTATGGAAGATTCTCCCTGGAGCCTCCTAGCCTGAGTTCATATGTCCTCTGTTCACTCTCTTGCTCTCTCTCTTAAATTTGTATTCCATTAGATCTTGCAAAATTGCAGAACGAATCATACTCCAGCTTGAGAGCCGTTTTGTTTTAATAGTCTCATTAGGTGTTCCAAGATAGCCTTGAATTTACTGTGTACCCAGAGCTGTTCCTTAATTTACCATCCTTTTGCCTCAGCATTCTGGGATTACAGAGACAAACGGGCAACATATAACACCTATATTTTTATCTGCTAAGTCTGGTGACACTATCTGTGACCTCAAGTCTTCAATTCCCTCCAGTTTCTTTGGTGACAAAGCTCTAAATATATACAAGAGTAAACCTGGGGACATTGGAAAGATATTGGATCAAATCACACAGCAAATGAAGAGGAAAAGGTCCTCCTGAAATCTGCCTCAACTGGGCTGAAGTTATGACTCATTTGGTAGAGAGTTTTGCCTAATATGCACAAAGCCCTTTGTGTGTTCCCAACATAGAATAAATTGTGTTTCCCTCACTGAGAGGTAGAAGCAGGAGGAGGTGGCTCAGTGGCTAGAGCACTGGCTGCTCTTCCAGAGGACCCACATCTGAAGCTGACCTTAAACTCCAGTCCTCTCTCATCTTCCTCCCAAGTTCTGTGGTTTTAGGCATGCAGCAACATGTACAATTTTTAAAGAACATACTTTTTGTATTTTTATTCATGTATTTATCTCTGTGTGTATGCCATATGCTTGGAGAGGTCAGAAGACAGCATCAGATCTGGAGCTAGAGTTACAGACAGCTCATAGCTGCCTGATGTGGGTGCTGGGAACCGAACTCAGGTCCTCTGGAAGAGCAGTACTCAGTCTCAACTGCTGAGCCATCTCTCAACTCCCCAACCTGTACAATTTTTAGGTTTCACTTAAACATTAACAAGAGGAAAAAGAAAAAAGAAATCAAGCAGGAACCTCTGTCCCAGTACAGTAGACTTTTCCATTTGGTGAACGTTGGTGACTTCATCCAGTCATCCGAAAGCCATATCAGAATAGCTATTTTGACTACCCATCAAGAAGGCAAGCTCTCAACACCAGGAGATAATAACACCCACTTACCGAAGCTCTCCTAGTTGCTAAGCATCATGTTAGTTGTTATATGTACCTCATCTCCTTTCTTTCTCACTGTATCCTTGATAACAATTTCTCCTGCTTCAATGCAGATATGAGGAACGGGAAGACCTGTAAACGTTGGTGGTGTCCCTTGGTCACATACCTGTATGTTGGAGGAGCTGGGATGATAGTGATGACGGTGGAGGTCACGTCAGTGATGGTGATGACTGCAGACATTAGTCAGGAATGGATTATGTGCCAGCTACTCTCCTGGGGATGCTATGTTCACTAACTATTTTGGCTCAAAACTCTCATTAACACCATTTTAAAGAGGTGCAGCTGGGTGGGAGAGCAAATGTTTAGTATGTGAGAGTGCCTGGTTTCAATCCCCAACATCACACAAACAAACAAGTAACAAGGGCTGGGTAGATGACTCAGTTGGTAAAGCCCTTACCTCACAAACATGAGGATCTGAATTCAACTCTCAGAACCCACATAAAAATTCAGGTATGGACTACATGGTGGCGCACACCTTCAATGCACTTAAATGGCAGAGACAGGAGGATCTCTGTAAGTTCAAGGCCAGCCTGGTCTATATAGTGAGTTCCAAGACAGGCAGGGCTCTATAGTAAGAGCCTGTCTCAAAATAAATAAACAAAAATAAACAATTTTTTACAGTGTTTTGCACGGTGATACATACTTGGAATCTCAATGACATCAAGATGGGAGGTAGAAATGGGAGATCCCTGGAGCTCACTGGGAATCTGAAGAATGGCATCTAAGTTGTCCTCATATCTCTACACATGTATGCATATAAGTGCACCTACCTGAACATGCACAATACACGACATGATAGCTAGATGGATAGATGATAGATAGATGATAGCTGATATTAGCTAGAGGGTGATAGAATAGAGAGATAGAGAGATAGAGAGATAGGAGAAGTTCATTCACTATTGGTTTCAGGTCCAAGTATTGAGTCTACTATTAGTCAATTTTGTGTTTGGGTTCCTTGCTGAGTCCCAGCACCCCACTCCCTTCCTTTTACAATGGGTTACTGAGCCATTTATAGACTCTCTGGTTCCTGAAACATTACCTTTACAAATAACTTGCTGGTTCTTGGAGTTAGTGCCTCACATTGCTTTAGATGCCAATTACTTTAAATCCAACAGATTCATATTTTCAACTTAAAAAAAAAAATGTTTTCATAGCTTTTTGAGACAGCTCCTCCCTGTATCATCCTGGTTGGTGTTGAGATCTCCGAGTGTGTGTCACCATGGGAAGACATTGCTTAGGGTTAGGGTGCTGATACTGAGCTCAGCAAAAGTCATCTCAATTTTTTCTCCAGGAAGTACTTGGCTTTCACTGATCACAGTCTTTGAGAAACTCCTGGCCAATCAAAGGCAAACCCAACCCCACCCCAGTATGGCAGAACTGACTGCTGCCATGTGTACAGACACAAGAGAGCCTCTTTAGGGGCGGGGCTCCCCATATTGCTACAATGCAAGATCAAGATTCGAAGGAGAAATGGCGAATTACGACAAACCTTCACCCCCACACTTTCTCCTTATAGATTCTGCGATGTGATTTCCCCCCAAAAGCCCATGAAACGACTGAAACGCTACACCTCTCTAAAACCTGCCACGAATTCTTAACATCTCCCAGAAGAATATTTCTCTCACCTTGAGTTAGTCAACTTCACATCATTGTGATCAAAAAAATAAAAAAATAATTGCCTTAGCCAAGCCATTTCTATAAAAACAGAAAAGAACTGGAGCTGGGGCTCTGCAGAGGATCTGCGTAGAAAGGGAAGGGATTGCTAAGATCCCCAGCAAGGAAACAAAGCCAAACAAAAGGAGGAAATGTTCCTTTTGCTGGTGGGTTCTAACATTTCAGGCAATGGTCGTCTGCCCTCCTTGCTTCAGGCCAGGGCTGAACGCTTCTTTGTACTAAGAACATGTGACACAGGCTGAGAACACAGCTCAATTAGGAGAGTGCTTGCCGTGCAGTCTTCAGTTTGAACACCAGCACTGTATAAACAGGCATTGTGTGCAAGCCTGTAATCCTAGCACCTAGGGTGCAGAGGCAGAAGGATCTGAAGGTCAAAGTCATTCTCAGCAACATAGGAAGCTGCAGGCTAGCCTGGGCTATGTGAGACTATCTCAAAAAAAAAAAAAAAAAAAAAACAACAAAATAACACAAGTAATGATCACCCCATGGTGGCCAGGAAGTGAAAGAGGGAGACCCAGAGGAGGGGCAGGAGTTCCAGACCTCTTCTAAGACACACCTCCAGTAACATGACACCCTTCCTTTAGGCCCTCCTACATTACCACAGGGAGACCAGCAAGCCTTCAGTATCTGGGCCTTCAGAGCTATCTTAGACCCAAGCTGTAGCATACTTCACTCTTCTCATTGTCTTCAAAATGTCAGTCTATTTTTTCCTGGGAATGCCTTATGGCTTCATGCCTACTCTGTGTGTGTGTGTGTGTGTGTGTGTGTGTGTGTGTGTGTGTGTGCGCGCGCGCGTGTGCGTGCACGCTCCTACAGAAGACATACCAGGGATAGAGGCAAGAAGATAAGAACATGGTCATTAAAGAGTGTGTACTCAGAGTTGTGGGTGTGGCACAGTCAGTAGAATACTTGACACACATATGCACACTGAACCAACACAATCAACAACTGTCATAGCTTTGATATCTACCGACTTAAATACAAAAATCCAGCATAATTGGGGTTTCAACTCTAAAGACAATCAGGTTTGTCCAGACATTTGTAAATGCTTGATTATCAGTTATTTCTGACACCTAGGGCACTGTTTCGATCCTGCGTCTCTGTATCTTTGCCATTGTCACTTACAGCATATATTGTTTTTGAGCTGTCATTAATCACAGATACACCAATTAAGGCAGAAACTGTGTCTCGAGGCTGTGAAACACCATCGCACAGATTTGACCCCCAGTGGGCTCTAGGGGAAGAAGTGAACTAATTAGTTCTGACTCACTGCGGGTTTCTGTGGAAAGGCACATCATTGAAACTCATTAAGGCTGCTTCCAGGGAAGCGACCCACCGGATACACTCACTCCTCTGAGCCTGCAGAAACTCAGGCTGACAATCTGTCCCAGGCAGCTAATGATGGAGATGCACACGCTGGGATCTTGGGCTTTTCCAGATTGCTTTCGATACTACAAATGCCAAACCATCAGAATTTTTAAATTTTATTTTATTTTGATCATCCAAATAGAGCAACATAAGGATGGATGTGGAGCATGAGAGATGACAGAAGACACGCATGGTGCGTGCCTCTTTGACTTGCTGCTTGCTGGGGCTTGTTGGCAGCACTGACTGACTCTGCAGTCAGAGGCAAACTGCACTAGAGGGAGAGTGCGTGCAGGCTCACCTAACCATGGCATCGCCAGACACTAAACCTGGCTGGGGAGTAGCATCGAAGTGGCTTTGAGGTGTGGCTTGTGGTTAACGGGGCTGGCCTTCTGGTTCTTCCTGAGCACTTGTAGGAGGCACTGAGGATGCAGGGCATCCTTGGAGCCATCTGCATTGGGAGAACAGCTCACACTTTGGCAGAGCAGATCTCATGTCACGTGTGTGGGTAACTGACAATCCAGGATGTGTTTTATGGTGATAAACCCACGGCAGGAAGCCAGCAGTGGTGGCGCACGCCTTTAGTCCCAGCACTTGGCAGGCAGAGGCAGGTGGATCTCTGAGTTTGAGGCCAGCCTGGTTTACAGAGTGAGTTCCAGGACAGCCAGGGCTACACAGAGAAACTCTGTCTCGAACAAACAAACAAACAATAAAAAAAAAAAAAAAACAAAGCGGGGCTTTGTCTGTGGTTGTGTCGGTAGAGTATATGGCCAGCACACGGAGAGATTGATCTTCAGCACCACAGAAACCACAGGTGACAGCACATGCCTGAGATCCCAGCACTTGGCAGATGGAGGCAGGAGGATTAGAAGTTGTGGCTGCATCCAGGGGAGCCCAAGAGCACTGCAGATCCTGCAATGCAAGATGGCTCAGCAGGTAAAGGCTTTGGCTCTAAGCCTAATGACCTGAGTTTGATCTCTGCAACCCACATGGTGGAAGGAGAGAACTTATTCCTGCAAGCTGCCCCCCCCCCTTCACATGGATGCCACGACACGCACATACACATACTTATAAATGAGTAAGTATAATTTTTTAAAAAAGTTCAAGGTCATCCTCACCTACATTGTTAAGTTCAAGGCTAACCTGGGCTACATGAGATCCTATCAGAAAAGGTTAAGTAAATGTGTCCAGTGATTTTCCCTTCTTAAGAGTCTTCCCACATGCCACTGTGTGCATGCCAGTCAGAGCTACTCCTACTCTCTCTTGGCACGCCTCACTGGTGGAAGCACCAGCTCTCACCTGAGCCTGCTGCAGCCAGGGCCATCACTTCACCATATGGAGTCAGTCAAGACCCATCCCCCACCACTTGAAACCCAACCAAGTCTGCTTTCTCCTATAGGCATGCAGTCCAAAGGCTCAGGGTCACCCCTCTTCTGCTCTGTCAGGCAGCATTCTCTCACATTCTCCTCCCACCCCACTACCTCCACTGGCTTTCTGTCCACACTCAGCTCCTCCTTCTGTCTGAAGACTTTCCCACAAACCACAAGCCCTACCTCCGTTCTGAGGCATCTTCTGATCTCAGCTGCCATCTCGGAGGTTTTTCCTAAACTCCCAGGATGCTGTGACTCCTTCTTGCACCTGCCTTGTGTTTCTTTAATACATGTGTTGATTTGTGGTTTTATAGGCTCTTTGCTTCTGACCTGTCTTAGTTAGAAAAGAAACCAAGACAACACCTCTATTGCTTCCAGCCAAAGGGTCACAAAGTTTTATGTAGGAGCAGAAACTTCCTCTTTGCATATTTAGTGGGTAAGTGGCCTTTTCTGATGTGTATAGTGAAGAGGAGTATTTTAAGGTAGAATCCTAAAAATATGTATTTTTCCCAGGTGTTCTAAGTCCCCAGGAATCTCTGGGTTCAGTGCTGGAACGTGTTCAATTCCCAGTTGTCTTATCTGTCAAGAGACAGAACTGTGGGTATTCTGAGATTACAATGAACGGGATCCCTCTCAGCTGTGGGTGTGTCAAATAAGAGCTAACATACAGAATGAACTTTGAGGGGCTGGAGATATGCTCAGTGGTTAGAGCACTGCCTGTTCTTCCATAGTTCATGAAAGGAGGACCATGGTTCAGTTCCCAGCACCCACATGACAGCTCACAACTATCTCTATCTCCAGTTCCTGGGGGCATAAGTAAGTATATAATTAAAAGAAAAGTTCAAGGTCATCCCTCTGCTGGCCTCTTTGGGCATGAGGAACATACGTGGTGTGCAGAGATGCATGCAGGCAAAATATCCATGCACATAAAATAAAAATAATTTTTTCCAAAAGGTCTTTTGAGTCACCTGACTTGTCACCTCACCCAGTTAGAGCCTCATTCCTCTTTGCCACCATGAGAAGATGGAACGTTCAGAGTTAAGTAGAAGCAATGATGTCATCAGTCAAAGGAGACATGGGTATGTTTGAGTTCTTGCTCAAGGACTCAGCTGAAACCCCTATTCCATCCTCTCCATGTTCTGCCTTCTTAGAGATCCATAGGTGTTTTCAGGAGACGCCTTGAGGTCTATTCAGGGTCAGTGCCATAGTTACTACCATAGTGTGGTTCAAGGAGTGTGTGTGTGTGTGTGTGTGTGTGTGTGTGGTATGTGTGTGTGGTGTGTGTGTGTGGTGTGTGTGTGTGTTGTGTGTGTGTGTGTGTGTGTGTGTGGTGTGTGGTGTGTGTGTGTGTGGTGTGTGTGGTGCGTGTGTGTTGTGTGGTGTGTGTGTGTGTGTGGTGTGTGGTGTGTGTTGTGTGTGTGTGTGTGGTGTGTGTGGTGTGTGTGTGTGGTGTGTGTGTGTGTGTGTGGTGTGTGTGGTGTGTGTGGTGTGTGTGGTGTGTGTGTTGTGTGTGTGTGGTGTGTGTGTGTGTTGTGTGTGTGTTGTGTGGTGTGTGTGTGTGTGTGGTGTGTGTGTGTGTGGTGTGTGTGTGGTGTGTGTGTGTGTGTGTTG
>CM052706.1:48378306-48408764 GCA_028551405.1 Uromys caudimaculatus
GTGTGTGTGGTGTGTGTGTTTCTTGTTTTTATGATACCTTTGCTCTGTATTGATAGGAAGTATCATTAACCCAAATTTGTGGCTATGGGAATGGTACACTAATTTGGGGATCAAGGGGTGATAGTATTATTTAAATATCCCATCTCTGTTTTTTCAAATCCAATCTACTTGTGCCTGCATCTCCAACAAAGGTCTTTGGAAGGCTGCCCATGGAGACGAGAGGGGCTGAGGACGACAGGATGGGGAAAGGTCTACTGCCATTCCTTTCTTCCATACCCCTTTATGTAGTAACAGACTCCTACCCATGATACTCACCAGGGACTACAAACTAGTGTTTTACAGGCCAAATTGGTCATTTAGATGTGTTTTATTTGGCTAGAAGTATATTGATTTTATTTACTTTCATGGGGTTTGGGATTGAACCCATGCATTCTACCACTGAGCCATATCCCCAGTCCCTAAAGTGTTACTTATATCTTCTGTGCTGGCTAGTTTTATTTATTTTTAAAGATTTTTTTTCCCTGAATGGTAGTGTTGTACACATTTAATCCCAGCACTTGGGAGGTAGAGAGATGTGAATCTCTGTAAATTCAAGGTCAGCTTGGTCTACAGAGCAAGTTCCAGGAGCCAAGGCTACACAGAAATACCCTGTCTTAGAAAAAAAAAAAAAGATTTTAAAAAAGTGTGCGTGCGTGTGTGTGTGTGTGTGTGTGTGTGTGTGTGCACGCGCCTGTGTGTGTATACATGTGACTATAGATACACATGGAGGCCAGAAGAGGGTATCAGATACCTGGGTTTGGACCTAGAGGTTTTTGTGAGGTATATAATAGGTCTGCTGGGAACTGAGTTCAAGTCCTCTGCAAGAGCAGTATGTGTTCTCAATTGCTGAGCCATCTCCCCAGCTCTGCTGGTTAGTTTTAATGTCAATTAATAATAGAATCATCTGGAAAGAGAGTCTTTTTTTTTTTTTTTTTTTTTTTGGTTTTTCAAGACAGGGTTTCTCTGTTTAGCCCTGGCTGTCCTGGAACTCACTCTGTAGACCAGGCTGGCCTCAAACTCAGAAATCCACCTGCCTCTGTCTCCCAAGTGCTGGGACTAAAGGCATCTGTCACCACTACCCGGCTTGGAAAGAGAGTCTTAATGAAGAATTATCTATATTGGTTGGCCTACTGGCATGTCTATGAAGGATTGTCTTCATTGCTAATTAATATATAAAGACCCTGCCCACTGTGGGCAATACCAGTCCTTAGGCTGGGCCCAGAACTGTATAAGAGTAAAGAAAGCTGGCTGAGTATTAGCAGCAAGCAGGCAGGCAGAGTGGGTGCTTTGTTTCTCTCTGCTCTTGACTGTGGGTGTGTTAGAATCAGCTGTCTCAAGTTCCTGAGTCTGTGACTTTCCTGCATCGATGAACTGTAACCTGGAATTGTGAGCCAGATAAACTGTTTCCTTCCCAATGTTGCTTTTGTCAGGTGATTTTATTCCAGCAACAGAAATGAAACTAGAACACCTCCTGAATTCTCTATCGCAAACAATGCTGCTGTAAACATTCTCCTTACTATCCAAGAAGAGAATCTTCTAGAAGAATACACTTAAGAGTAAAACAGCAGCTGAGCTACAACTCAAATGATACTCTGGATACCAGGAACCAAACTGGGGTCCTCTCCAAGAGCAGTACCTACTCTTGACCAACTAGCCATCTTTCTAGCCCCCTTCTGGTTTTGATGCTGATAATCAGTAAATGTTCCTTATACATCTGGATATGAAGTCATCATTGGTTATGACCAATGGTGTTACAAACAACAACTAGTCTATCACGTGCCTGTTAATTTCATGATGTCATGTACAGTAAAAATCCTTGCTATTTTCCAGAGTCAAAAGCAGAATTATTCTTTTTCAAGGCTCATACACTTTAAACTCACAGCCACCTGGAACTCCAGTTCTAGGGGATCCAACACCTTCTTCTGACCCCTTTGGGCACTTGCACTTGTGTGCACATAAGCACGTACAGATTTTGTTTAGGAAAGTCTTCTACAATTGATACAAAAATATCCTATTTTCTTCTGTTAGTTTTTACTTTATCTTTTATGTAAGATCTTTTGATCATTTATCCATTTAGAGAAAAGAGCAGGCTGGGTTTGAACTCACAGAGTACCCCCTCTGCCTCTGCCTCTGAAGAACTTGGAACAAAGACCTGTGCCACTATGCCTGAACAGTTTGTTGGGTTTTTTGTTTGTTTGTATGTTTGTTTTTGTTTTTGTTTTAAACCAGATAGCCTAGGCTGGCCTCCACAAACTTGCCAAATAACTGAAAATGATGTCAAACTCAATCCTCCCACCTTTCCCCTGTATGTTTGTTTCTCAGTCTTAAATGTTTGAACAGAATTCCAGTGCACAGCCATCAAATACCAACACACTTCAACTTTCCCTGTCACACGCTGAAACAGTCGAAAGAAACAAAACTGCTCAGGAGAGCCTCTCGGTCAATGGTTCTTAACCTCCCTAATGGTCCTAACCTTGAATACAGTTCCTCATGCTGTGGTGACCCCAACTATAAAAGTATCTTTGTTGCTACTTCATAACTATAATTTTGCTAGTGTTATGAATTGTAATGTAAATATTTGTGTTTTCCTGAGGTCTCAGGAGGTGACTCCAGTGAAGGGATCACTTGACATCCATCCCCAAAGGGGTCAAGACTCACAGGTTGAAAACTGCTGCCTTACGTCAAGCACAAGACAAAGCCCAAGGTCCAGAAGAAACACTCATGGGTCAGATTTTCATGAGAGTCAAAGAAACAAAGTCTAAATACCTGTTTCTCTCCAAGAAGAGGTAAAAGGCAGCTGATGCCGACTGAAGTGGAAAATACGAAAAGTCCCTGTGGTAAAAAGATTCCCTCCATCAGTTTCTGGAAACATGCAATCTTTCCTGTCCTTCCAGGGTAAACTTTGCATGAGTCACTAACACCTGTGATGTATCTTTTCTTGGGGCCAGGCTCACTGAAACTGTTACCAAAGCTGTTAGGGTCAAAGACTTAGGCCATGGCATCCCTAACGAGCTAGGCCCTAGGCCCGGCTCCACATCCTCAGTGTGCCTACAGAAACAGGAAGAAGCCAAAGGGGAGATTTATCTATTCAGAGGAAGAAGGGGTCTAGTGACACTCTTCCCCCCCTCTTCACTCCCCAGCATCCTACATGCGGATTCAATTTGAATAGAGAGTAGGAGGGAAGCAGAACTGAGCCATCCCAGGCAAGGAGGGTGTAGTCTCTCCCATCACAGTCTTGGTTCCAGTCTCTCCGGTACCATAGTCTGACAATGTGTATGAACATAGTGTGGACTCTTCCTGGGGGACCAGTTCCTCCTCTGCCTGGTAGCAGGCTCCAACCTTTGCCTCCTCCTATCATGAGACACCTGGGGGTGGGGAATTAGTTCCCTGGGGAGCATTCAATAGCTAAAGGGAGCACAAGTGTATCTATTTAGAATATCTTCACTCTCTATGAGGTTGTAGGTGAGTTTCCCCTTAGTCTCTTTTAGAAGTTCTCCTAGCTATTCAAAGATTTATAGCTCTCCGGTTCACTTGTAGAATCAATTTGTCCAGGCATTTTGCTGGCCCACACAGTGTGGTACCCCACCCACAATTCCTGCACTTGAGAGGTAGAGGAAGGAGGATCAGGAGTTCCAAGATTTTCATTGGCTACACATAGTGAGTTCTAGGTCAGCCTGAATTACAGGAAAACTACATCTTCAAAAACTAAAACGACCCAAAAACCCAACCAAAACCAAAACCAAAAACACCAAACCACCACCCACACCCACCCACCCATGCACACACACACATCTCACCACCACCACCACCACCATCACCACCACCACCACCACCACCAAAACAAAAAAAAAAACCCAACTAGAAAACACATGGAGGGCCCCATGGTGCTGGCTGCATATGTGGCAGAGGAGGGCCTTGTTGGCCATCAGTGGGAGGAGAGGCCCTTGGGCCTGAGGGTGTTTGATGCCCCAATGTAGGGGAATGCTAGGGAGGGAAGACAGGAGTGGGTGGGTGGGTGGGGGAGCTCCCGCATAGAGGCAGGGGGAGGGGGGATGGGATAGGGGGTTTCCAAAGGGGAAAACACTTGAAATGTAAATAAAGCAAATATCCAAAAATTTAAAACTACAACAACAACAACAAAAATCCAACTTGCTACAAATTTGAAATTTCACTTATATATAATTTCAGGAGAAATTTTATCTTTACAAAACGCTAGAATTCAGCCAGGGCTGGGCTTAGGCTGTGCCCACCAGTGGAGCCCGTTTCTTCTATAAAGGAACACTCCTGACCAACACTCCTGTCTGTGAATCTCTAGCTCTGGACTAGACTCCTCGTGTGCAGGGATTCCTGGAGAGGGGCAGGGACACTCTCACTTCCCCAGGGAAGTCTGTCTGTAGCCCGTCTCATTCCTCCACTTTCTAGAGTGTCACATTCCTTCCTGGTAATGCAAGACACCTCCTCCCCTCTGTCCCCATGGAATAAGAGACAGTCTGACTACAGAAGAAACCCCCTCCCTCTGAAACATAACAAAAGGGACCCCCGATTCTCCCTCATAGACTCAGACTCTCCACAGGGCCCCCACCGTGTTGCTGTCTGTGTGTTTGTCCATGGCATTAACAAGTCTCCTAATAAATCTCTACCAGAAGGGCACTATGCCTCCGTGTTCCCCTTAAACTCCAAACCCAAAACCTTTCTTTATCAATTCTCTGAATTAAATCTTCTAAGAACCGTGCTTGGCTGGTATTTCTACATGTTTTTTTACAATATACTCCTTGTTAGGTAAAACTTGAGCTATGTGGTTGTTGCTAGTATGTGAGTTGAATTTTAATTTTTGCTCATGTACAGGATCCCTTCTGATTTATGCTGTTTCTAGCTCATTTAGCTTATGAGCCTGTAATTTCTCTGTTCGTGCCACTTAATCTTTGTCTCATGCTCCCTAAGAGAGCCCTGAGAGCTCCAGGGTTTCCAGATAATTCTATTTGTTTACCCACATCGTTCTATTATGAGTTGTACTCCTTCCCACAGTTGACACCATTGAAGCCCTAATATCCCTGGTGTCAGTCTTTAAAGATGGAGCTGTGAAGGGGGAAATTCAAGTTAAATGAGGGCCTCAGGATGGAGTGTCAGTGGTAGAGCACTCGCCTAACCTGCACACATGCCTGGGCTCTGTTCCCAGGAGATGTTAAAAAGGAAATTAGACAGGCAAAGGGTGCTGTGTCAGAAACAAACTGGCTCATAAATTCACAAGGTATATTGCTTCTGCTGGCAGCTGTTTGTCAAGAAGCCCTGATACCACAAGTAGATGACCGAGGGAGCAGGTTCTTCTATTCCAATCCTAATTCCTAATGTTAACTGTCGGAGCACACAGTACACTTCACACAAGAAACTGTACTGTGGGTTAGAGACTGGCCACAAAGGGTGAGATGGGTCACAGCGGAAGAGTTCAAGGAGATTCAAAGAGACCCACTGAGAGGCAGAGAAGGCTGGCAGGAATGTCAACAGAGTCTCTGCAGGGGCCCAGAAAATGAATGCAAGGCTGACTTCTGCTTCAGCTGCTGCAGCAGCAAGTTGATGGATCAGAGCTGAGCGGAGCCTCAGAAGTGTGAGGTGTGGGGGCCACAGAGGGTAGGATCCAGAGGAGTGTGCAGCTGGTTCCAGAAAGTGGAGTCAACAGGGAAGCCACACTGAAAACCTTGTGGAGAGTTGTCTGCTTGTCTTTGCCTCTGCACATATGCTGGGTGGTCTGGACGGGTCAGTGAGGGGTTGGTCCCAGGGTTCCGTGTCCCCTTTATGGGATCCAGGTGAGGGAATTAGGCCCTTTTCTTACCTCAGTCTGGCATGTCGGGTGTTTTCCTGTTATGATTTTAATACTCTTATTCAGTACCAACTTACTGTGTTACTGTGTGTGTGTATATATGCATGCATACATACATACATACATACATACGTACATACATGTGTTCTTCTATTCCTGTCATAACTGCTTGTGGTTCCATTTCTTGATTCTTCCCTCTGGGTATCCAGGCCCTGCAGCACACCAAGCAGTGAAGGATGGAGCAGAGCCAAGTTCTGTGGTCTGTTCCCTTGGGGTATCTGGAGTCTGATGCACACCGGGTGGGAAAGGATGAATCTAAGTCCAGAAGGGGTGGGTCAGGAGGATGCTGGTCAGGCAGTAAATGCCAGGAGAAGGAGGAGGAGGAAGAGGAGGAGGAGGAGGAGGAGGAGGAGGAGGAGGAGGAGGAGGAGGAGGAGGAGAAGGAGGTCTCCTTGGAAGATTTTGGTGTTACAGCTCTTAGAAAATAGCTCTCTTAGACGATAGTCAACGGAACATCTTGTGTTCTTTACTCAGGATGAACAAGGTCTATATGAACCATGTAAAGTGGGAAGAGGCTCTTCTTCAATGGGAAATTCCATTGGCTGAGGTTTAAGGTTCTGGGGATACCTCATTTGCATGGAGAGGCATTCAGAAAGTTGAACCTGTAATTTTATCAAGGACTGCATGATATTCCTCAGGTAGAGTGAGGGAGTTGGGGTTACCCAGATAAGTTAGAGATGAGGAAGTCCCGCTGGGAAAGGGCTTCCTCCATTTTGCACTGAGCTCAGGGGAGCTATCCTGACATGGTTGACTTCCAAGTAGTAGGGTTTCCCAACAACTACTAATATTAACTGTCAGAGCACACACTGTACTTCATACTGGAAAATATATCTGTGACTACAAAGGATGAGTTCAGGGAGTTTCAAAGAGACTCCTTGGGGAAAAATTATTGATATATTTGTTTATTTAGTTAGGGTTTTATGTATTCCAGGCTGGCCACAAACTGACTAGGTTGTTTAGGATGACCTTGGACTTCTGCTCCTCATGCCTCTACCTCTTTTTTTTTTTTTTTTTTTTGGTTTTTCGAGACAGGGTTTCTCTGTGTAGCCCTGTCTGTCCTGGAACTCACTCTGTAGACCAGACTGGCCTCGAACTCAGAAATCCACCTGCCTCTGCCTCCCAAGTGCTGGGATTAAAGGCGTGCGCCACCACTGCCCGGCATGCCTCTACCTCTTGAGTGCAGGGATAACAGGCCTGAGCCACTGCTCCCACTATTTGCCATGCTGGGTGTAGAACCTGGGGCTCTGAGCTTGCTAGCAGGCACCCTACCCTCTGATCACATCCGTACCCTTAGCCCTTCCCTCCAAATCTTCCTTTTTCTCTTTGACTCATCATTTTCTTCTGTTTTCAAAACTGATCTATGAGAATTGATGGGGATGGCAATGTTTCTGAAGCAAGCTCCATAGACAGACAGACAGACAGGCAGGCAGATCTTTAACAGTCAGGGTCAGGTATAGGAGAAGCATCTGAGTTCAGAGCCTAAACAGAAAACAAACTCTTTCTGAAGGGAAGGATCCTCAGACCAGCAGGACCAAGAGAGGACCTGGCCCTGACTTCCTGCACCTCAGACAAGGTCTGAGGGAATTTCAGGTAGAAGATGCTCAGGCCTGTGTTCCCAGTAATAGTCAAACAAGAGAGTTCCTGCATCCAGAGATCTCTGCTCCACAATGGCTGGGATACTCTACATGTGAGGTCACTAGTTTCTCTGCTCATCACTTTGGTAATGGCTCTCATCAGTGGTACCCCGGATGAAGTCAGTATGTTTCTCAAGGCCAATTGCAAGGCCTGGCTCTGACTACTGAAGCATCCATCACCTGCCTCCTTTGCACTCTGCTCCAGAGATGCTGGCTTCCTTTGCTCTTTGAACACAGAGCTGACACCTGGCCTAGGCTCTTTGTACATTCATTTCCTCTCTGTCAAGAACTCCTTCCTCCAAATCTTTGCTCCTTTTCCATTTCCCTGCTTTTATTATATTAAATTTACATTAATGGGACATATAATGTATAAACAGATTAGTGTTTTATGTATAATATCTAAATATATGCTAATGGGTTATATACAATATATAAAATATATACTAATGAGTTATATATATACATATGTATATACATGGATACTGATGGGTTTTACATACACATACATAAATATAAACATATACTAATGGGTTATATAATATATAAACATAGAGTAATGTGTTATATATAATACATATAAACACAGACTAATGTGTTATATAATATATATGCATATATACATATATATATACACACACAAACACACTAATGGGTTATAAATGTATATGTAAATATATACTCATGGGCTTACATATATATGTAAAATGACTAATGAGTTATATATAAAATATAACTACATATTAATAAGCTGTATAATATGTAAATACATACTAATAGGTTATATGTGTGTATAAACATATACTAATGGGCTTCATTATGACATTTTCATCCATATATATGATGTATTTTTGTTATTATCAACCCTATCACCTCTTCTTGTGCCCCTCTATGGTGGTCTGAATAAGAAATGCCCCTTGTAGGGTCGCCTGCATGAATAGGGACCTCATGGGTCCTGTGTTAGTGGTACCATTTGAGGTGGTTTTGGGACCTTGAAGATGTGGAGCCCTGCTGGAGGAAGTACTTCTGGTTCACATTCTCTGCTTCCTGGATGTGGATAGAAATATGAGCTCTCATTTGCCGGAGACAGCTGACTGCTGCCATGAGTCTCCCAGCATTATGGAAGCTTCCTCTGGACCTGTGGGCACAGATAATTCTTCCTTTCACGAGTTGTTTCTGGTCATGGTATTTTACCACAGCAAAGAAAAGTAGCTACTAAAGCCTCTCCCCTGTGGATCCGTCTCTCTTCTCAACTAGTACTCCTTGTCCTTCAGCTGGGATTCTTTTGTGTCTGTGGCCCAGTGAGTTTCATTAGGGTTGTTTACAGGGAAATGGCTGAGGGCAACTTTGCTCTCTTTTCTCCTTGAGGCTCTGCTAAGATGTCATTTCCTCTGGAAGATCTCCGATAACATCTTGAACCAGATCATCAGGGTAGCTGTTTCCGCTTCCTTGTTAGCACTTAAGTTAGAGGCTAGTTTGGTTGTCTGTGTTCCTCTAGACCATGGAGTCTATGAGGACCAGGATCTCTTTCACTAGCCACACAGCAGGAGATGGGTGGGTTTATATGAGATAAACAAATATTCAGGCTGGCCAGTCAAGACAGAGTGGGAACAAGGCTCTGGGACAGCTGTGGCCCTCTTCCCTTTAGAATTCCTTCTACTCATCTTGTCCAGCCTTGCTTGCTAAGAACTTTAGAAATCAATGTCCCCATAGGAGAAACAGACCTTCCCACAGGCCCTGGGGCCAGGCCCCTTCCTCTGATGCTGCCTCCTAGCCGTGATGGACAATCTTGATCATCAACTTGACTCCATCTGGAATCAGCTAAGCTGAAGCTCACCTGTGAGGGATTTTCTTGAGTGGATTGTCTGAGATGGGAAGACACACCCTATCTGGAAGGATACGGAGTGGGGAAGCGTTTGCTTTTTACCTGTTTCACTCTTGATGGCAAGTTCATCTATCTTGTCGCCTAGGCAACCCTTTGCCGGCATTAGAATCACACAAACTGAAAACCAGAACCTCTCTAGGAATCCTCCGGGACTTTGACACCAGATTGTGGCTGCTGAGATGTCCACTATTATGGACTAAGCAAGTACGGGATTCTTGGTCTTGGTCTTTCCATCAGGAGAGAGCCATTGTTGGACCACCTGGACTATAGTCCGTAAGTCATTGCTAATAAACTCCATCACACACACATGCGCGTTCTCTCTCTCTCTCTCTCTCTCTCTCTCTCTCTCTCTCTCTCTCTCTCATTCTATCATCTCTGTTCTAGTACAGAATTCTAACTAACACTCTTGTCACCCCAGTTTCTTTCCCCTGAACCAAGGTCTAGATCAGGTCTACCCTGGTGGTTAATAAAGATTGTTAATTTGACTCATCTAGAATGACCTAGGAGACAAATCTATCTTTGAAGGAGTTCCTAGATCGATTTAACTGAAGAGGGCTGACTCAAGCTGGTCTAAATGTGGGTGGCATTGTGTCGTGGGGCTGGGGTCCCAGACTGAATATGGAGACAAAAGCAATCTGCTCATCAGCATGCATTTCTCCCTGCTTTCTACTGTGGATACAATGTGACTGTCTGTATCACATATCTGCTGCCATGCCTTCTCTGCCCTGTTGAGCAGAAAAAAACTATCCCTCCCTAAGTTGCTTTTGCTAAGTCACAATTGTCACAATAATGGCAAAATCCATCTATCCAGGACTCCCACATTTTTAGATTTATTGGTTTGCATGGGCAAATGTATGTGCCCCACATGCATGCCTGGTACCTGAGGAAATCAGAAGAGGGCATCAGAGCCACTGGAACTGGAGCCACCATGTAGGTACTAGGAACCAAGCTTCGGTCCTCTGTAAGAGCAACATGTGCTTTTGACGGCTGAGCCATCTCTCCAGTTCTCTAACTCATCTGTCTCTGGATATGTCCTAGGAGCAGCCAGCCTGAAACAGTTACTTAGGGGTCACAAGCTTCTACCATGCCACAAACTGCTCCGTCTTGCCTTTTGTCCTCACAGCTTTACCCAGAAGGAGAGGCTATAGTGATCAGAGACCCTTACAAATAGAAACTGTGAAACCACTGAGCACGAGGGCATAGGAGAGCCTGAGCCACTGGAAGTGAAACCACAGCATCTTCTTTTCAGATTATTCTCATTGAAAAACCCAGGACAAGCATTCCTTCCAAGTCATGAAACAATCTCTTAGACTCCTATGTCAAGGATAAAATAGCAATACTATATGAAATGCTAGATGGCTGGAGATGGCTCAGCAGTTAAGAGTGTTTGTGGCTCCTGCAAAGAACCATGCCTCGATTTCAAGTATGTATGTACATTGTGGGTCTCAGCACTCTTTAACTCCAGTCCCAGTAGGTCTGGTACCCTCTTCTGGCCTCCACGGGCACTGCATGCACGTGGCGCACAAACATGCTGGCAAAACACTCGCACACATAAAATTGAAAACAGGAAAGGAAAAAATAAAGAAACGGCGATAATAACTTTGTCAGTTACATGCTGGTCTGCTAAGTGCCGCTTCCTGGAAGGTATTTCATTCAGCTGGCCTATTACCATCACCCATTGAACAGGTGAGAAAACTGAGGTTGGAGATGGGACATAGAGTAAAGCTTTTAAACTCACTTTGCAAGCGGTACCGTCAGAATTATAATGTAGACAGTAATCTTTATTTGGTATACTGATTTAATTCACTTACCCACACTAACTTAAAAAAACAACAGCCTTTATAAAGCAAAGGTCACCCATTGCACAAGCGCATTTGAATGGCTTCAGTAATGTAACAAGAGTGTAGAGCTATCACCACGAATCCAGTTTTAGTACATTTCCACTAACTCGGAATGTTCCCTCATCCCCATTTTTGGTTAGCCACCACTCCTACCCCAGCCCCAGGCAAGGACCGATCTATTTTCTGTCATTGTAAGTTAGTTTTTCTAGACATTTTACCCATGCGGGATCATCTTTCACTTTACTACAGAAATTCCATTTGTTTCCTGAAGCCTGTATGGTTCAGTTCTCAACACGCTGTTCAGAGTTGCGGCATTGAAAGCAAGGAACGGGGTCCACCCTCCTTCTGCAGAAGCCCTGGGGGCTTGTGAGGACACCATCTTAGGCGCTGTGTAGTAGTGGAGAATCAGGGTATTCTACGGTAGGGGGAGTCATCACACTTAACTGATTTTTCTGTTCATTTATTTCACAAACCATATGGAACGTCTATATTAATCCGTGGGCTTCTCCTCCAAATGGCTCTAGGAGTGACTCCTTTCCTGGCCGTGGTGGAGCTTGCCTGTAATCCCAGCACTCAGAGGTTGGAAGCAGGAGAATCTGGGATTTGAGGTCAGCCTGGGCTGCATAGAGAGATTACACCTCCACTCATACACACATTAAATAAAATTTGAACTGGAAAGCAAAGCCCCCAAAAAACTATTTTTAAAACGTACTCCAAAGGGCGAAAGCGAAATGAGTCAGCCTGTCCCAGTCCAGTAAGAAAGCACTGTCGAAGGAGGAAGTGAGAGCAGGACAATTCGGGGTCAAATCCACTTCATTCCTGCCCCAGTATGCGTGTGTGGCTTCATAAGGCTTGAAAAGCTTTACTCTGGTCCTGGGTCCAGAGCAACAACTTTTGTGGAGCATCCCACACCCCTACCCCCAACTCTTGCCTCCGGATTCGCATTACACCCTAAATCTCCTCTCCCTGGAGCAATGTTACAAGAGATGTTCCCAATCTGAAGAGACAACAGGGGAGGTGACGTTTTCCCCTCCCGTTCTGGCCATCCCACCTATTGCAGATCAACCCTGCCCTCTAAGAAGACCCAACACCTGCTGCACAACCACGTGGTCCAGTCCCGCCCACAGGCACTCCCGCACCTGCCAGAAGAAATTCTCTTTAAAGTTGGGGCGGAAGCACACAAGATCCTTGAAGAAGTTCCAGCGAGAAATGATGGTGTCTTTGCCCGCAGACTGCTTGCAGGCAAATAGGGTTTAAAGTTTACTCCCAAGCATTTCCAGGCACAGATAAGGTTAAAGCAAGATGGACTAGAAGATTAGCAACACAGACAACAACAATGATCACAATTTTTAAGAACTTCCTGTATGCCACCATTTCTGTTTTACCACTCCCCTTGCCCCTTAATGCTTAGAATAGCTTTCTAAGGCTAATAGTATTGCTAGCTTCGTTTTCTAATTATGCAGAGTATCATTTCAGAGTTATTGCTCATATAGACTTCTAAGTATATAGAGATAATATAGAAAGTATTGTTAAGGTACAGAAATTATTAGTACATGCAGCAGTATATGGGCTGGGGTATAGCTTAGTGGTGAAATCCTTAGCTAGTATAATCCAACACAAGGAGAGAGAGAGAGAGAGAGAAGCAGAGAAAGAGAGAGAGAGAGAGAGAGAGAGAGAGAGAGAGAGAGAGAGAGAGAACAGATTATCAGAACTGTTATAGTACAGACAATATTAGTACAGAGCTGGGTGGTGGTGCATGCATGCCTTTAATCCCAGCACTTGGGAGACAGAGACAGGTGGATCTTTGAGTTTGAGGCCAGCCTGGTCTACAGAGCAAGTTCTAGGACAGCCAGGGCTGTACAGAGAAACTCTGTCTCAAAAACAAACAAACAAGCAAACAAAATTGGTATATATGCCATTATCATAGTGTCAAATTATCAGCCTACAGATGATATCAATACTAATATAGTATAAAACTTCGTATAGAAAAAAATGTATTGGGGACTGGGGTGGGCACAGCAGGTGGAGGTGCTTGCTGCGAAACCTGGAAACCCAAGCTTGATTTCCAGGACTAACATGGCCTTAAAAAAAAAAAAGGAACTGACTCCCACCTAGGAGCTGTCTTCAGTCTGTGGCACTCAGCCCACATGTGCTGGGTACACACACACACACACACACACACACACACACACACACACACACACGCATACACACACACGCACACGCACACACACATACCTTCTGATCACATAAAGTGAGTTGTTTGTGACAGGCTTTTAGTATGTAGTCTTGGCTGGCTTGGAACTCTCTGTGTAGACCAGGCTAGTTTCAATCTCACGGAGATCTCTGCCTCCCAGGCTTTGGGGTTAACCGCATGGGCCATCAGTGATACCAAACCCAGCATGAGCTACTTTTTAACCATGGAGGGAGAAACTGAAACCCCACTCGCCCATCCTGGGAGTATGAGAAACAAGCCCAGTGATTGGCAACCACTCCAGGTCCTTTCTGGTCCCCAGAGCCATGGTGGAAACGGATAACCGATCTGAGGAACGTTCTCCTGGGGAGAGAGACCCTCTAAAACATTAGAAATGGGGTGAAACAATGCTGTATTTGGCCCAAGCTTAAGTAACATATTTCTACAGAGCAGATTTTTACATTAGGCTTTTCTTCTCCCGTTGCTGTGATTAAAAATGCTGACAAAGGAGGCAGATGGAGCTCTGTGAATTCCAGGGCAGCCTGGTCAACATAGCAACTTCCAGATTAGCCAGAGCTACACGGTGAGATCCTGTCTCAAAAACAAAAACAAGCATCCTCACCCCAGAAAACCCCAACTCTGATAAAAGCAATTTAGGGGAGAAAGGATTTATTTTGGCTCACAGTTCAAGGGTATAGTCTGTCATGTCGCGGAAGTCCAGATGTCAGGAGCCTGAGGCAGCTGGTCACATGGCATCCTCAGTTAAGAAGCAGAGAGCAATGAATGCATGCTTGGCCCTTCTCTTCTACTTTATACACTTCAGAATCCTCTGCCCAGCAAATGGTCCCATTGATTAAGATGGGTCTTCCCACATTAATGTAATCAAAATAATAACCTACCGGCATGCCCAGAGCCCCGTCTCCCAGGTGATTCTAGATTCTGCCAAGCTGACAATGAGCACTAACCATCACCCTACTCTTTTGGCAGTTTCACTGACTTATATTAGCTTTACTGTTGTTGCTGGACACAGCAATGACCCCAAACTACAGCCTCAGGAGGGTGAGGGCGAATCATGGAACACAGGCTGGGTATCGTTTAGGGGACAGCTGCTGGGACACGCTTTTTCTATGAGTCAGTGGGAGCCCAGAGCTGCATCCCAGGACCTGGAAGAGGACCCACTGTGAATGCCCACCTGAATCAGAAACAAAGGCATGTGGAGGCAGCTTTCCTTAGATGCTACTGGAGTGGCTACCAAGAAAGAACAAGCAGTTTGTCCAGAAGCATTAGCACAGGACAGAAATGTACTGCAACCTTCAAACCTCACACACAGCATCAAACTCTACACACCAGCGTCCACCTCTTCAGAGCAAGGGAAGGCAGGAAGGGCAAAGCCCAGTGTGGCCAGACAGGAAAATCCCCTCACTCTGGAGACAAAAACAGGAGAACCAAGAGTTAGAGGCCAGTCTTGGCTGTGGAGTAAGTTCAAGGTCTCTCTGAGCTAGGAAGGGTATCTCCAAAGCTATTATTTTGTTTTAAAAAGTATTTTTAATGATTTTTAAGAATTTTAATGCATTGGTGTTTTTCCTGCATGTATATCTGTGTGAGGGTATCAGACTCACTGGAACTGGAGTTACAGACAACTATGAGCTGTCATATGGGTGCTGGGGATTGAACTGGGATCCTTTGGACGAGCAGCTAGCACTCTTAACCTCTGAGCCATCTCTCCAGCCCCTCAAAAATTATTTTTAAAAAAATTTCATTCTTTTCCCTTCATGGGAAACCCCTTCATCCAGAGGAACTTCAGTTCACGTATTTTCTAGAATCTTCTGCCCTTGGAATCCATCGCAGTTCTTGCTTAAGTGGATGTTGAAAAGTTGGGAAACATGAGTCCAGGAAAGACCAAGACCATGGAGTGTGTGAGGAGCACAGTGGGGTTGGGCCATTGTGGGAAGGTTTCTGCTCTCCCGGATGCAGACCATGCTGGGAAGTGGGCAGGTTCCTAACTGAAATAGAAACTCGAATCTGTTTGTGTTCAGCATTCACAGTGCCTTAGGAGGTGGAAAAGCCATGGAGGAACAGAGAACACCCGTGGAAGCCCCTGGAGCCTGTGAAGTTGGGAGCTATTTCTTCCATTAGGAAGTTATGTTCCATCCTGGAGGCTGCCTTACAGACAGTTCCACAACCAGAACCCTTCTGGTACCCGATTCATTGCTTGAAGAAGCACCCGGTGCGGGGGATTGGGCAATGTAGACAGGACCTCAGGCCTCTCTGGACTCGCTTCTGTTGGCCGTAAAGATTTATTTGTGTATTTATTTATATGGTGATGGTTTGTTTGTGTGCGCGCATGCCCACGAAGGCCAGAAGAAGGCGTCAGATCCCTTAGAGCTGGAGCTACAGGCAGGTTGGAGCGTCCCCATGTGGGTGCTGGGAATGGAACGCCAGTCCTCTGAAAAAGCACCAAGCACTCTTAACAGCTGAGCCATCTCCTCTGCACCTCTTATTGGCCTTAAATAGAGGACCCACCCACATATCCTTAAAAGTAGCCTTGAGCCGTTCAAGAAAAGTCCTTCCTAAACCACTTTGCAGAGGAAAACCAACCAAATATTGAAAAAAAGGAAAGCCAGGGAAGCATGCTTACTCTATATTTTAAACACAGTGCACCGGTGAGGCACAATGTGGCCACTCAGTGACTATGTCAGATGCAGACCAAGAGAACAGGAAGAAGTTGCAGCCACTCAGTGTCTTGGGAGCCACAGCCCGTGCAAGGCTACTTCAGCAACACACCCTGCTTAGGCACAGGGCCAGTGGTCTGGTGGAGGCAGTGGCTGAGGCAAGATGAAAAAGCTTATCACTGCTTATTTTGATAGCCACTGGGTTCTGGGAGCTGCCCCAGATTGTCCAGTAGTTGACTCTGGGGCAATTAAGATGGATTCACAGTGTCTTGGTGTTTCTATTGCTGTGATAAACCCTTATAGGCAAAGCAACTTGGGAAGGAAAGGATTTATTTCATCTGATACTTCTCAGGCCACGCTCCATCACTGAGGGAAGTCAGGATAGGAACTCAAGGGAGGAACCTGGAGAAAAGAACTGAAGCAGAGGCCATGGAGGGGTGCTGCTTACTGGCTTGGGCCTCACAGCTTGCTCAGCCTGCTTTTATTGTGTAACCCAGAACCACCTGCTCAGGGGTATAGTGTCACCCACAGTGGGCTGGGCTCTCCCATATCAATCTTTAATGAAGAAAAACGATCCACAGAAATGCCTACATGCCAATGTCATGGGAGCAGTTTCTCAGCTGAGTTTCCTTCTCCCCAAATGACCCTAGTTTATGTGGACTTAACATAGAAACTGGTCAGCGCGTGTAGCGACTCGATGGGCTTGTGAGAGTTCACGAAAGGGAATGAGTGGGCTATGGACTTAACTGATTGCTCATGAAGAGAAAGTGAACACCTCTTGCCAGAGCCTCAAAACTAAGCCATAACATGTTTGTTTGTTTTTAAATCACATCTACAGCACAACTCCTAGGCTGAAAGGAGAGAAAGATTAGAAGAGCCAGAGGTCCAGAAAGATTGCTGTGAGAGTTTTAACTTCTGTATATGATAGGAAAGCCACACCCATGAAATCTCAACAACATGGCTGCCTAACCAAGACCAGGACAATGACACCACCAGTTAACAGGCCATGCAGAGGGAGGAAATCTCACGGGGTCCTACCCATAGATAACCAGCAACAGGCAATTAATGATGTAAAGAAGGGAGAGTTAGCCTTACCCAGGGAGCTCCCTAACTGGTTATCTAATACCAACCAGTCAGCCCTAAAACATATACACACAAACCATACCAAGCTGACTCAGCAGGTTGTTTTTAAATATTTATTTGTAACAATAATAATTAAAGAACAAAGAGGCCATGGATTTGAGGGGAGGAACTGGGAGGGGTTGAAGGGAGGAGATGGGGGAGGGGATGATGTCACTTTATTTAAATAAGAATAAAATAAATTTAAAGGTTTTTTTTTTTTTTTTTTTTTTTTTTGGTTAAACATGATGACACATACTTGTGGTCCCAGCACTCAGGGGGCTGAGGCTGGAGAATGGAGGTGAGTTCAAGGTCACTTTGGTCAAGGACCGTATTTCAAATAAAATACAATATTCTATGAACAGAAATTAATAGCACATTTCTTTCTTTTAGGTGATCTAAACTGGCAAAAATACAGAAGTGTCCCTACTTTAACCTGAAGTTGCAGACCCCCAAGTCACCCCCTGTGGCTCCTTTAACACAAAGAGCTCTTTGTGAGCCACTGTGAGCTGGATGTCCCCATTGCCACTGGAAGCTATTTGCAAGTTTTGGCAGTTCAGACATTCTTGAGAATGACAGAGAGTCTGTCCACTTAGAACAGATCTTCTAGAAACATGCGGAGTACTCAAGATCAGCTTGTGTGTGTGTGTGTGTGTGTGAGTGTGTGTGTGTGTGTGTGTGTGTGTGTGTGTGTGTGTGTGTGATGCATTTATGAGATTACATGTGTGCATGCACATATGAACAGTGTCTCCCTCTGTTTCTTTCTACCTGATTTCCCCAAGACAGAGTCTCTCACTGAGCTGGAAGCTCACCATTTCAGTAAGGCTGGCTAGTCTGCGAGTTTTGAGGATCTGCCTGTCTCCACCTGTCAATCCTCGGGTTATGGACACATGAGGCCATGCCCAGCTTTTTGAGTTGCTGGGAATTTGAACTCCAGCCTTCACGCTTGCAGAGCAAGCACTCCTGCCCTTGCTCATTCTTTTCCTTCTTTATTGTAAAAAACCTTATGAATATATGTTTGTTCCTGAGTATGTTTATGCAACATATGTGTGCATGCCCAAGGAAGTAAGAAGAGGCACTGGATCTCAGGACCCAGAGTTCTAGATGTTAGCTTCCATGTGAGTGTTCAGAACTGAACCTGCATCCTCTGGAAGTGTGATGAGATATTCTTAACCCCAGAGCCATGATCAGTTCTGAGCCTCAGCCCTTGGAATATTGTCACCCACAGCTAGTCTCCTCACCTCAGTTAATTCAGTCTGGAAACTCCCTCTCAGACATGCCGAGAGGCGTGTCTCCTAGGTACTGTCAAGGTGACGGTCAGTATTAAGCATCAAAGGAAGAGATAGAAAGAGGGAAAATATAAGTGAGGGCATGCAGGTAGAACATGGTACAGAAATGGAAGCAAGCTCTGTGTCATATCACACTGTGGGCTACCAGGACTCATCCTCCAGGGGAACGGAGGGGGGAGGATACCAAGAGCCTTTGTACCACAAGCTTTGCCATTGTCTTGCCCAGAGGGAGAGGAGACCAGGGCCTTTTAGCAATGTCCTCTTGTCTGGCATGGCTGAGGGATGACCTGTAGGCATCAGTTCCCACCGTTTTGATGCTGTGGCTAAGCGCACAGTCTCCTGGGTACTGGCACAAACTCTCTGGCAGAGAAGCAGTGGATCCACCAAGTATGGCCCAAATATGGCAGAAACAGATCATGCCAGAGAGGGAACATAGCCATGGGCTAAGGGGATACCATCACTGGCAACAATCCCTCCTAAGAGCCACTAATAGCATTTTGTCTCTTCCCAACTCTTCCTAGACATCCCTCTCCCTCTCTAAGCTGATAAATAGTACTTTCTTTTACCAGGCACTGGGGACCTCGGAAGCTTTTGAATCTGCGTTACAAAGCCAGTGTCTATTAGCTATGATCTTTAAAGGATTTGGGATAATTTTAAAGAGTACTGCAATTGGGTCTGGAGATGTACCTAAGTTAATAACTGCTTGCTTATCATACATAAAGTCCTGAATTTTATTCCCAGCACTGGATAAAACCTAGTGTGTGCGTGTATACCACCAAGCACTTGGGAGGTAGAAGCAGAAACAAGAGGATCAAAGTTCAAGGATATCTTTGATTACATAGTAATTCTGAGGCTAGCCTGGTCTACATAAGACTCCATCAAAAAAATAAATGAATGCCGGAACCGGGCTGTCTTAAAATATCATTATGTCCGAAATTACATCTTTTGCAACTATTTGAACCTACAGTGAACATTTTTAGATGCCAACTTAAAAATATACAAAGGGGAGCCCAGCTTTACAAAATTCATCCTTCAAGGAAAGCAACCAAAGATTTTATAAGCCACCGTCCGAGACTACTGCTCATCTTGACTGAGAGTATGCCCGGGATGGATGATGACATTGATGGGGGCTGGGCAAGGGCATGGTGAGAGAGAGTTACAGTACTTCCGTGGTTCCTCTGCAAGGATCCTGGGAAATAAATGTTCAAAAGGAAAATCAAACTGAGGGATGCTATAGATAGAAAGTGAATTCAGCTTCTGAACTATCCAGATGGATGTGCTCTGACTATCCCGGCTGCGCTGGCCAGCACCAGTGTTCTGATTCAGACCCGCTCAAGTCCGAATGCTGAGTCAGTTAGAGACAGCCCACCCCGTCATCCCCTATCGTATTTGTTTGAGTTTCTTAATGTTGTCTCTTTAAATTCTTAAGGATTAGATTACTCTACAGTCAGTATTAGCTCCCCCACTCCAAGGATTCACTCTGATTTACCTCAAAGATATTTGCCAGGCTGACTGTGTTTTCTCTTCTACATTTACATGGTGTAAATGTCACCATGTAAGTACGTTGAAGATTCACGGTCAGCCGTGAGGTCCCTCAAAGCCTGTGCTGATGGATATGCCAACCATAAACAATGACAGTTGAAAATTAGCCTTGAGGAGCCTGGAATGTAGCTCAGTTGGTAGAGCATTTACCTAGTATGCACGAAACTCTAGCATTGTGTAAGCTGGGTGCCATGGTGTGTGTGTGTGTGTGTGTGTGTGTGTGTGTGTGTGTGTGTGTGTGTGTGCACATGCATATGGGAGGGGGTGTGTGTACATATGTGTGTGGAGGTCAGAGACCAATCTCAGATGTCATTATTATCCACTGTATTTTTTTGAGGCGGGGTCTCTCCCTGCGACCCAGGGCTTATAGATTAGACTAGGCCGGTTAGGCAGGAAGCCTCTGCCATCTTCCCATGTCCTCAGTGCTGAGATTATGAGCACTTATCACCACACCCAGCTTTTTACATGGATGCTAGAGACTGAATCAGATTCTTGCTAGTAAGTGGCAGGCACTTTACTAACTGATCTAGTTCCCAACCCTCTCCTCCTCTTTCTATGGGAGGAAAACATGTGTTCCTTCCTGATCTTTGCCAGATCTCAAAGTGTGGACTGTGTAATCTAGTACTTCATCGTTCTTTCATTGGTATCCAGTAGTTTCTTGTTTTTATGTCTTTAAAAACAGTGGGGGCTGAGAGCTGGCTCACTGGCACTGGCTGCTTTCAGAGGATGAAAGGTCAGTTCCCAGCACCCACCCGTAACTCTAGCTCCAGGGGATCTGACGCCCTCTTCTAGACTCCTTGGGCACCTGAATGCACGTGTGCATACATATGCACGTAATTAAAACATAAAACTAAACCTTAAAACCAACAGATGACATACAATCAAAGAAACAAATCTCTGCCAATGGAAATAACCTGCTCAAAGCTAGAGACCATGCCCCTTAAATATATTCTCAATTTCATTATTTTTATCCCTCCTCCCTCTGAGCTGGGTTCAGAGGAAGCTCTTTGTGTTTTCTTGATTGATTCGTAGCTTCCCTGAAATTGCTGGTCTAGAGAATCCATTGCAGGATAAAAATGGAGATTCATCCCTTAGGGACTGCCCACTAAGAAGCAGGGCAGACATGTTCCTGCTGGGAAATTGAGATGCAAGAGGCAATACAAGCAAGAGAGCATTGCTTACCTGCAGATTTTATGCTGATTGGTGATTCCTACGATGCCTTCTAAGTGTATGTAACAAGGACGAAATTTTAGCTGAAGTGGCCATGGTGACCCCATGTAGGTGGGAGACAACCATCAGTGGGTTTATTGTACTCTGTCCTCTCTCCTGACGATGCGCGAATTAACTCCATTGTCTATGAAATTAAACAGCCTTAACTCTCTTAGCCAAGCAAGCTAAATAGCAAGTGATTATTCTAGAGACTCTCTTAAGTGAGGACAGATGAGTTTAATGCAAAAACCAAACAAACACATTTTATGATGAATAGCAATTACAACATACTGCATACGGAATAAGAACCTAGAAACAGTTTTGTATATATATATTTTTACTTTCTAGATTTTTACATTTTATTTTCATGTATGTGTATGTATAAGAAGTGACAGCCAATGGAGGCCAGAAGACAGTATCAGATCCACCCAGAGCTGCAGTTATAGACAGTTGTGAGCCATCAAACATGGATGCTGGGAACTAAACCCAGGTCCTCAGCAAGAGCAATAGGCTCTCTTAACCACTGAGCCATCTCTCCAGCGCTGAATCTTCACTTTTGTTTCTACATTTTTATCCCATTTCTTCCCAGTGCTTTATATGGCTCATTGTAAAGTAAAATTGCTAATTTCTTATATCTTTTAAATAGCATGGTAAACTGGCTTTCTCCTATGACACAAAGTTCTAGATACTTCCCCATGGGTCTAAGAACCAGGACTTCTAAATTAGAACCATTGTTTTCCATGAAGAGGTACCTGCTCATCTAGCTGGGGATAGCTCTTCCTATGTCACCTAGCCTGCTCTGCAGGCAACCCCTGGGCTCAAACATTCCTGTGTCAGCCTCTCAAGCTGCTGAGGTTGCAGGAGGGCAGCATCACACCCTCAAAAGCAAGGCCCCCGAAGCCACGTTCCAATGCCTTCATTCCACAGACGAGCACTTACCAGCATTAGTGTGTATATGAGTGGGCATTATGCATTGCATTCTGGAGGCCGGTTGGCATCAGGAAGGTGCACAAGCCTTAGATCACCAAGATTTCAAGGCAGAACAAGCTAGGGAAGGCCATGTTGAGTAGGAAGGCTGGCTGGGAGCTCTCCCCATGGTGCTTCAGGTTGCTCCCCAGCCTGCTTCCTCTGTAGAGCCCCTCCTGAGTTGCTTTTTTTTCTGAATTGGAAGTCTAAATCCTTGATTGTAATTGTGATTTTGACACTGATGCCTATCTGCCTGTATCATATTTGACCTAAGCCTAGAGTCTTTGGTCCTGCCAAAGGTGTTTTGTTTTGGGGTTTGTGTAGCCCAGGCTGGCCTAGAACTCTAATTCCTCCTACCCATACTTCTGGATGCTGGGATTACAGACATGTATCACCATTCCTGAGTCAACTGAGGTCATTAAACTATACTTTTTGAAAACAGATTTTCTAAACCATCAAATCTCTATCTATCTATCTATCTATCTATCTATCTATCTATCTATCTATCTATCTATCTATCATTATCATCATCTATGTATCATCTATCTTGATGTTACTGACCATAAAGGAAAAAGAAAGTTCAATGTGACCAAATCTTCATACGGAAAATGTGGCAGGTACACACAACCTGTGCCTGGCACATAAAAACTATGCAATTCATTCTTTAAATAAATAAATAAATAAATAAATAAATAAATAAATACATAAATACATAAATACATAAATAAATAAATAAAAGATTTATTTATTTATTTTGTATGCAGTGTTCTGCCTGCACGTATACCTGCACACCAGAAGAGGGCGCCAGATATCATTACAGATGGTTGTGAGACACCATGTGGTTGCTGGGAACTGAACTCAGGACCTCTGGAAGAACAGACACTGCTCTTAACCTGTGAGCCATCTCTCTAGTCCTATTCAATATATTCTTATTATTATGGTTTTTATTAAATGAAATTCACATAGTATCAGTTTTGTGACACTTAATATGTTTACATTTCTATGTGGTTCCAAAACAATACATATTTTTAAATTATTACATCTTATTTATATCTATTTAGAGAGAGAGAGAGAGAGAGAGAAAGAAAGAGAGAAACAGAGACAGCAGAAACAGAGACAGAGAGACAGAGGAGACAGAGAAAGACAGAGAACTTAGACTTACAGTATAGTTCAGGCCTGCCTGGAACATAGTTCGTTCTTCATCTTGTAACCCTCTTGTCTCAGCCTCTGGAATGCTGGGATTATAGATAAGTACCACCTAGCCTGGCTTCATCAGCACACAATACATGGTGTTCTTTCAACTCTATATCCTGACTTGCTTCTTCCTTTCAATCTTTTTCTGGTTTGATGTCTTTTTTTCTTTTCCTTTCCTTTCTTTTCTTTCCCCAGTTAGTGCTGGAGACTGAACCCAGGTCCACAACCATGTGAAACATGCATTCTACCATGAGCACAACCCTGTTAGTGAGCCAGCAAGCGGTGCTCCTCCATGATTTCTGCTTCGAGCCCCTGGTTGAGTTCCCATCCTGACTGTCCTCAGTGATGACTGTGAATTGGAAGTCATAGGCCCAAGAAGTCCTTTCCTCCCTTAGGTCGCTTATATGGGGTGTTTTGTCATAGTAACAACAAATTAAAACCTTATACATAAAGTATTACTGTGATGGTTAATGTTGTCAACCTGACTGGCTCTGGGACACCAGACAAGTCTCCAGGCACATCTGTGAGCAAGGACTTACCCTCTGGGCATGTCTGTGAGGGGTTATGTTGATTAGGTTACCCTCTGTCTTTTGTCTGAGACAGGTTTTCTTATAGGCCTGGAGCTTTACCAGGTAGGTTCGGAGAGCTGCCCAGTGAGCTTTTGGGATCCCACCCTAACCTGCCAAGGGCCTCCACCTCCTCTCTTGCCATCACCGGATTCCAAACCCATGCCACTATGCCCAGCTTTCTATGTGGGATCTAGAGAAACAAACTTAGGTCTTTGGAAACAAGTGATTTACTGACTTAGCCATCTGTCTACCCCAAAGCAAGTTTTAATGCCAAGAGTTTGAAGAAAAAAAAAAGATAGGCAATCGTACTTGACTCAACTGTGAACAATAGTCGGATATAAAAACATTGCTGATGATTGGTCTAATTAAAAATCATCTGTCACTCTCCTGAGCAAGCTAAGGGAAGAGAAGTGTACGCCACAGAAGGCAGGTCAAGCTATGCTGCAGAAGGCAGGTCGAGCCTTGTAGACAGTGAGACTTCTAGCTCCTCTTCTCAAGTAGTAGGCTCAAAGTAATCACGAGAGACCAAGACACATCTGTACTAGCAGGCCTGGCGTTATAATTCAGTACATGTATTTCTTTGATGCAAGAAAAATGAGAAGAAACAAAATCTAGAGTAATGAGGGGCAGGGGAAATCACAGAGCCTTTTAGAAGAACACACATTTGTATTTGAAATTCCTGTTATTAATTTAAGAGCCACCACTGTCTTTTTTCTTAGGGCACACTTTCTGCATCTCTGTCTCCCGCTTACTCTGAATTCGAGGGTCATTGACCACACTTCCCCTTGACGGTGACGCTAGGAAACATTTGTTAAAGAGGACTTAAGACACTAATTTAACAGCTAATTTGGTTCAAAAGTACATAAGTTCATCAACTACAAAGTGTTCCAAATATGTTTTAACAACTTCCTGTCAAAGAACGAGAATATCGCTTTAATGTCAGCTCTAGCTCATTAAAAATAGAAGACTTAAGGTAAAAAACCTATTTTATTAATACAAAAATAATTTCTCAGATACAAAGAACATTCACTTAAACTCTTTTTTTTTTTTTTCTCTTTGTCTGTGGAACAATCATTTTAATGCAGAGAGAAAGACAAATAATTTCACTCTAGTTAGCTATTTACAATCGTTGAGAATACTAAAGACAGCTTTTCTTTATCCATAATTTTATATAATTAAAATAATTACCTACTAAAGTGCATGGCTTATTATGCAAAGGATTTTAGATTCCCAGTTGATGGTTGAGGTTCAAACCTTCAAAGTCTCACTGACTCGGCCATCTCAAGCCAATCTCCTAGTCTGTTTGAGACTCAGTCTCCTCCTTAGGCGGAAGGGACACAGTAGTCAGTCTGAGGCTTTCCTGTGGAGATTCCCTCCCTTGGGTGGGGTGGGTGAAGGGAAGACTTTAAAAAAGATTTATTGTCTGAGGAGGCCAGAAGAGGGCATCCTTTCCCCAGGGATCAGTGTTACAGGTGGCTGTGAGCCTCCCCGTGCGGGCGTTCATAACCAAATTCTGGTCCTCTGCGAGAACAGGAAGTGCTCTTAACCATTGAGCCATTTCTCTAGTCCTGAACATAATATTTTTAATTGCATTGGTGAATGATGGTGTGTGTGTGTGTGTGTGTGTGTGTGTGTGTGTGTGTGTGTTTGTGTGTGTGTGTGTGTGTTAGAAAAAGAGAGGGGGAAGGGAGACAGAGAGACAGAGACAGAGGCAGAGACAGAGAGAGAGACAAAGATGGAGAAAGAGAAACAGGCAGAGAGAGAGAGAGAGAGAGAGAGAGAGAGAGAGAGAGAGAGAGAGAGAGAACTCATGCTACAGCACTTGCAGGATCAACTTCTCTCTCTACTATGTGGGTTCTAGGACTTGACCTCAGATCACCATCAGACTTTATGGTGAATGTCTTTCCTCTGTGAGCCATCTTACCAACCACTCCCTTTCTCCATTCCTCCACCTTTTTTGTTTGTTTGTTTGAGATGGTGTCTTGTATTCCAGGGCCTCGAACTCACCTTGTATCCAGGGATAACCTTGAATTCCTGATTATTCCCCAACAACCCCTACCACCTGAGTACTGGATCACAGATATACAGCACCACGCTGGGGCTGAGATTACATCCTAAGAGAGAGAGAGCATCACAAGCAGCGTGCAAGGCAATGCCAGACAGTGATTAAGGTGCACAGTGGCAATCAGTGTGGGTCATGGTGATGGTTTAGAAAGGCTGGTTAGGGTGCACTTACCCACAACGTGTTTGGTTTCCAGCTAACATCCAGATGATGAACTGTGTGATAATCTCGACCCAAAATGAATGGAATTTGAGGCAGAATGGATGGTCAGGGGGAAGAAAGGTCTTGATGTATTTGAGTAGGAAGGAGTTTGTATGGCAAGAGTTTAGAGAGAAAGCAAGAGGTACCAGAATCAAACAAATGAATGAATGAACTCATTTAGCAGCCCTTGCTTTCAATTTATTCATTTGTTTGTTTTAAGATTTTATTTATTTTATGAGTACACTGTCGCTGTCTTCAGACACACCAGAAGAGGGCATCAGATCCCATTACAGATGGTTCTGAGCCACCATGTGGGTGCTGGGAATTGAACTCAGGACCTCTGGAAGAGCAGCCGGTACTCTTAACTGCTGAGCCATCTCTCCAGTCCTTGTTTGTTTGATGTAACTTAAGCTGACTTCAAATTCATTATGTAACCAAGGATGACCTCAAACTCCTGATCCTCCTGCCTCTAATTCCCAGGTGCTGAGATTACAGGATTTGCTAGGTGGATTTAGAGAGCAGAGTGTGTTAGATTTTGAAAGCTGGGCGTGGTGGCAAACACTGTAATCCCAGCACTCAGATGGCGTGGTGGGAGACTACTGAAGAGTGGGGGGCAACCTGGGTTTCAGAGAAAGACACTGTCTTGAAAACTTTTTGTTTTAAGAAAAGGATTTTGATTTTGTTTGCGGTAAGAAACTGCAAGCTAGTTTAAGCAGAGGTTTGGATTGCAAACTTGCAGTGAATTGGCAATAATTTTGTTTGTGTCACTGAGACCTGCCGCCAAGAATGGCTTGACTTTGAAGGATGAGAATCATCAAATTCTATCTTCTGAATAAAGTAAAGCAGTTGACTCAGGTTTAATTAGGCTCTTACCTTCTGATTGAATTTGAGAGAAAGAATAAGTCAGGAAAAGCTAAGCAGCCAGGAGATCTAGGCAGAGATTCGATCAGGAGTAGGCCCACTTGCTGAGGAAAAGGTAGGTGGGATCTCAAAGGGCAAAGCCTGTGCCAGGTGTGGGGAGCTGTGGATTTTGTCCTGCTGATCATGAGAGCAGGCCGAACACTCCAAAGCTGAGAAGCACAACTGATAACAATTGTCGAGAGCTACGGACTCCATAACCCCTCTGGTCTTACACATCGTCGGAGGGATGATGCTAACTGGCGGCGGCCACAGGGATGTGGGACAGTGATGCTAACCCATTTACCTTCTCATCAGCACCAAATACATAAACAGCAGAGCAGGGGATTGAACTAAAGGCCTTATAGATGCTAGACATATTTCCACCCTCACTGTTGGAGTCAGAATCTCATATCTCATATATCCTAGGTGACCTGTAAGTGTCTATGAGCTTTGGCTCCTTCTGCCTCCACCATCTACCTGCTGGGACTATAGGAATATGATTTATGCAGTGTGGAGGATGAACCCAAGGCTTTGTGCATGCTAGGTAAGCAACCTACCAAATGAGCTATAACCCCAATATCCTATGCACCCCTTTGGGGGATATGGTCTGTGTAGCCCAGGCTAGCCTTAAACTGGCAACAAAGCAGCAAGATTTGCTCCTAACCTCTCTGCTGGGATTACAGGCCTGTGCCAGCATGTCTGGCTCCCCCTCCCTCTTTTAAGGACCTTGTTAGGAATTTAATTCAACTGAATCATGTAGGCGGGGCAGGAAGGACTGAGGTTTTTTTTTTTTTTTTTTTAAGTCAGGACTTGTTCATGAGAAGAGTAGCTTTGGAAGAGACAGCCAAAAGTGACCCAGGGCATGAAGAGTGGGGTATGTCTGACAAGGACACTGACAGTCATCTACACACAGGGGAAAGAGCTAAGGGCTGACAGTAGGTAGGTAGGTAGGTAGGCAAATGCATCAGTAATAACGAGAAGACTGAGCCAGGCAAACTCGTGGCCAAATTCTTTCTGCATACAATGGGCGTAATTGTTGAGTATTTGTTACATCGTCACTGAGCTAACAAGGGCTTGGGAGAAAGTAATCAATAATAAAATTCCTACGCTGGACCTGATAAGTATACAATAACCAGAATTGGAAGTGCTTGAGGTTCCCTTTGTGAATCACTGCCTCTGACCTAGGAGGGCCCTAGGAGGCAGGTACCATGTTGTCCTGTGTTTGAAGGTGAAGAGTCAGAGTCAAAGGGATGCTAACCAACCCGCTGAAGCACAGACAGATGAACAGGTAGCTTGTGACAACTTCACAGCATGAGTTCCTTAGGACAAAGAAGAAAATGTCATCTGAGTATTTATGCTTCTGGGGAGAAGAAGAAAAGCTATCTACTGAGTTCACAGTGACCACAGTTCACAGTGGCGTTCTGTATGATGTGCAGGGTCAGGTGCCAAAGCAATTATAACAGAAAGTTATGTTTTTAAGAGCAATTCTATGCTATTAATTTTATTTTCTTTCTTTGTTTCTTTTCTTTTTTTTTTTTTTTTTTTTTTTTTTTTTTGGTTTTTGTTTTGGTTTTTCGAGACAGAGTTTCTCTGTACAGCTCTGGCTGTCCTGGAACTCACTCTATAGACCAAGCTGGCCTCGAACTCAGAAATCCACCTGCCTCTGCCTCCTGAGTGTTGGGATTAAAGGTGTGGGCCACCACTGCCTGGTCAATTTTATTTTCTTTTAAGTGCAAGATCTAGATTGCCTTTTTTCTTTTGAAAGATTCTCCCGAGAGCCAGGCAGGTCTTGAACTGACCACAAGTTTGAAGCTGACCTTGAACTCCTCATCTTCCTGCCTCCCACTTCCTAAGTGCCCAGATAACAGGCTTGTGTCCCCATGACCAACTTGTATTGTCTATTATGATAATCCAATCTAACGTAATCTATTTATTTATCTGTGTGTCTTTGGATTTCTATTGCTGTAATGAAACACCATAACCAAAGGCAGCTTAGGGAGGAAATGCTTTGTCTTACACTTCCACAGCACAGTTCTTTATTGAAAGAAGTCAGGGCAAGAACTCTAGCAAGACAAGAGCCTGGAGGCAGCAGCTGATTCGTAGGCCAGGGAGGGGTGCTGCTTATTGGCTTGTTCACCCTGCTTTCTGATAGCATTTAGGACCACCAGCTCAGGTGTGGCCCACCACAGCAGATAAAGCCCTCCCACACCAATCACTAATTAAGAAAATGCCCTTGCCTACAGCCCAATCTTATGAAGGCATTTTCCCAATTGAGGTTCCTTCCTTTCAGATGACTTCAACTGTGTCAAATTGACATAAACTAGCCAGGACACATATCATCTATCATCTATTGGTCATTTGTCTGTCTGTCTATCTATCTATCTATCTATCTATCTATCTATCTATCTATCTATCTATCTATCCATCCATCCATCCATCCATCCATCCATCCATCCATCCATCCATCCATCCATCCATCCATCTATCTATCTATCTATCTATCTATCTATCTATCTATCTATCTATCTATCTATCATCTTCTATCTACCAGTTTATTGCTGGAGATTGTACCCATGGCTTTTCTTTCACACATTAGGCAAATGTTCTACTATTGAGTTCTACACCAAGCTAGCCCTGTTTAAATTTCTGATCCTCGTGCCTCTATTTTCCAGGTGCTGGGATGACAGGCGAGAGCCCCTAAATTCCACTTATGCCATGCTAGAGATGGATCCTCCGGCTTCATGAACGTTAGGAAGCCCTCTACCACTAAGCTACATTCTGAGCTCATCATTCCATTTTGTTCTTGAACAGAAGTAAAAATGATCTTCCAGTTCTCCTACCTATGGAGATTTATGTCCAATGACACACATCTTGGCAAATTAGCCAAAAAAGGATTGACAGATGCTGTGGACCTCATTGTTTATTGTGCGTTATGACCTGTCTGAGAAGACCTCAACATTGGGCTAGACTGTCAGAAGTGGGGGCTGTCCATCAGATACTTTTTGGTGATGGTGGTGTTTTTTTCCCTTTCTTTTTTCTTTCTTTCTTTCTTTCTTCCTTCCTTCCTTCCTTTCTCCCTTCCTTCCTTCCTTCCTTCCTTCCTTCCTTCCTTCCTTCCTTCCTTCCTTCCTTCCTTCCTTCCATTCATTTTCTTTCTTTCTCGTTTTCTTTCTTTCCTTCCTCCCTCTCTCTCACTTCCCCCCCCTCCTCCTCCTCCTCCTCCTCCTCCTCCTCCTCCTCCTCCTCCTCCTCCTCCTCCTCCTCCTCCTC
>CM052706.1:48408864-48421576 GCA_028551405.1 Uromys caudimaculatus
CAGGCTCAAGATGCTTATTTTCTGAAAGCTATTGGGAAAAAGAAGAAAAGCATGTCCAAAATGAATATGCAGTGGGATTTTCTACCGTGCTCTCCTGCTGGGAAACTGAGTTTAGGATGAATGCATTTTCGTTAGGAACTCATTTAGAATTTCTGGCCACAAACTCTTTGGGGAAAAAAAAAATCTTTGTCTCTGCAGTAAGTCATATCATGCCATCTTAAGTCTCAGTTGTGAGTTATTTAAACACACCCGAGGCTGAATTTGCCCTCTTTACATCAGTGATTACATAAGTTAAGACATAAATACCCCAAAGAAGGACTTTCTCCACATTTTATGCTTGTTTTTCCTGGCTGTGCTTAGCTGTTGCTTAACAAACAAACAAACAAACAAACAAACAAACAAACAAAAACTCCCCTGCTCCTAGAGTCGTGGCAGGAGTAGCTACTGTGTCACATATATGTCAGTGGATGGTAGAGAAGGGAGAGGCTATGTCTATACTCAGTGTCCTGACCTGTGAACACCTGAACGATTAGTAGCCTAACACTCCCTAAAAAAGAGAGCCTGAGATGACCACCAGTCCAACACCAGGAGGACCAGACAGGAAGCTAGCCTGAAATGACCACTGGTCTGGCGCCATGCAGGCTTAGCTGGGCTCCCAGGGCAGGATGTGAGCCAAAGACTAGAAGAAACCCACATGGGACTACAGGCCCCAAGTGGGAGTGAGCCTGAGACAGACAACCCTCAAATGGGACCACTAGGGTGGGTCTGGGCGAGGAGTGAGCCCAAGATAACTACCAGACCACGGCCATGGGGCCTGGCCAGGGACTAGCCTAAGATGTACACCAGTCTGGTGCTGAGCAGGCCTAGAGGGCAGGGATGTGTGTGTGCCAGCAGATCATGCCTGAGATGACCCCTGCCCAGTGCTGGAATGCACAACTGGGGGCATACCACTCCTGAGATCACTCCTGAGATGACCCCACACACTCAGAAACTCTGGGCACTACTAAGAGGAGCAAGTAAGTGATGGAGAAATGCAAGAGAAGGAGAAAAAGAAGGATGTAGGCACGAGAAGAGAGGCAGAAATGTAGACATAAAGGTAGTGAGGAACAGCCTGATGTGAGTAGCTGGTAATGCAGCCCCGGACCATGGTGGGGTCTTGGTCTGTGATGCAACTGGGCCGCATCTGGGTATGTGACTCTGCAGCAGCAGCGATCTCTTACCACCAAAGGCCAGGCAGAAGTCTGTGGTCTGTGGTGCTGCCAGGGGACATATCGATGTCTGAGAGCTGTGCAGAACTGGCCCTACCCATGGCCTGAGCGTCCATCTGGGGAGAGCTCTGCTCTGTGGGTATGACAGCTGATGCCATCCATAGCCAGCTACAGTACTTGGGAGAGCATTCCCCTCCATCCCCCCAAATTTGGGAGTTAAGGGTGAGCCAGCCTGAGGATATGAACATGGGAGAGTTAGTTGGCCTTGCCACTCATCTCCCCTGTGGTGGCATGGATGAGGGAGAGTACTTTCCTCCCCCTTTACACCTCAGCACCTTTAGCAGGCAGAACTGGCCCT
Source organism: Uromys caudimaculatus (assembly GCA_028551405.1). Taxonomy (NCBI): domain Eukaryota; kingdom Metazoa; phylum Chordata; class Mammalia; order Rodentia; family Muridae; genus Uromys; species Uromys caudimaculatus. The sequence continues at coordinate 48,410,431 of CM052706.1, forward strand.
GGGGTCATGAGAGCAGGAGAGTTGGCTCTGCCCATCACGTGCTGTGGCATTTGTGAGAGTGGGCCCTGCACCTCTCCTGGGCAGCAGGGTAGAGGTGGCTCTGGTTGTAGGGGTGGGGGTGGGTGGGTTGCTGGTAAGCCAGCCCTCAGGTCATGAGAGTGGGAGAGCTGGCTGGCTGACCAGCTCAGATACCTCTCAGAGCAGATCCAGGGCTTTGAATTGACCCACCCCAACATCTACCCCTTCAATGAACCACTGGAGTGCATGAAGGAGCCAGTCCTACAGATCCAAAGCTGCAGGCTCTCCATGACACAGGGCACAGAGAAGAGTCCCAGTGAGGATCAAGTACTGATAGAGTAGCAGAAGCCAGAGGCCTTGTACCAGACCAATGAATCATTCCAATGAACATTTGGAAGCAAAAAAGTATGGACAAAAGGGTATACTGTGGGACACACTGTGACACACTACAGCTTCCACAACAAGATATTTTCTCTGTTGGGGTTGAGGTCGCAAAGGTGGGGGGGGATTATGAGGGGAGGGGAGATGGATGAGACTGGGCTACATGATGTGAAATTCACAAAAAAACCAACAAAAAGTTAAAAAAAAAAAAACCTGAGATGGCTAGACAGCAATTAACACTGTATTATGTATATATAAACCATAATTGTGAATTAGCTTAGACATGAAGAGTAATTACTAGCAGAACAACTAGTCAATTATAGTATATTCAGATATATAAATATCCATGTTTACATATAAAAGAGGAAAGAATGAATGTCCTTTGAGTTGTAATTATTATATAAAAAAGAAAAGAAAAATCTTCACATAAACAATATATATGTTGTGTTAATTAGTTGTGCCAAGTTTTTAAGAAAATAATGCCCCACGGTTTGAACTCCCCCTTTGCTGGGGGTGGGGGTGGGGTATTCAAGTGTCTCAACTGCAGGAGTATTTCATTTTTGATTTAATTTATTTATATATTTTTAAATTTTTGTTTGTTTATTTTGTGTGTGTGCACCGAAGAGTATGTGAAGGTCACAGACAACCTGAAGAAATCAGGTCTTTCTTTCTACTGGGTTGGTCCCAAGGATCTGCCTTCACCTACTGCGCCATCTCGTCGACCATGGTGAAATATTTTAAAAGGGAAACCATGCTGATGAAATTAAGGATGGTGTTTTGATTGTCAGTCAGCATGACTGGTGTGCTGTGCTTTCTATTCCTTCACTGTGATCATGTATTCACAGGAGTGAAGCAGCCAGGACTTTTTACTAGGCTGTAGAGAGCACTGTGGCGACTCTCTAAGCAGTGAACAGCAGGCTCAGGGAACATTGCAGAAGAAAGGCACAAAGAACATAAGAACTGCAGAAGGGGGGAGGGGGTGGGGTGGGGACAGCACTGTGAGGTGCAGTCTTCTGTCCGCGACATGGGTGGGTGCCCACAAACCCACAGTAGCTAAGGTCATCTGCACAAGATGAAGTCAGCATCTGTGGGCCCAATTAGTGCAACAGACAGCACTAACTCAACCTGGTGGGTTTAAAACAAAACACGGGGCTGGAGAGATGGCCCAGCAGTTAAGAGCAGTGGTCACTCTTCTAGAGACCTAGGTTTGAGTCCCAGCACCCACATGGTGGTTCACAACCATCCGTAATTCCAGTTCCAGGTGGCAAGGCTCATTTCTCTGGCCTCTTCAGGCACCAGGCATGCATGTGGGGCACATACGGAGATGCAGGCATTATACATAGAATCATTTTTAAATTAAAACAAAAACAAAACCAGGAGAGGACATGAAGGTTGGAGGAGGACATGTTGGGATTGAAGGGGAGTCTGGAAATGGAGCATTGTGGGTGGACAGGATAAGAGACATTGTATACATTTATGAAATTGTTAAAGAATAAATAAAAGACTCAAAAGAAAAAAATTATGATCATCATTGGCCAGGCACAGTGGCACACACATGTAATCTCAAAAATCCAAAGTTAAGGAGGAAGATCAGGGATTCCAGGCAAGCCTGGCGTTTTAGTTTGTTTTCTGTCGCGTGACAAACACCATGACCAAAAGCACCTGGAGGAAGAACGGGTTTACTTCAGCTTACAGTTGTAACCCATTGAGAAGGGAAGTCAAGGCAGGAACAGAAGCAGAGACCCTGGAGCAATGCTGCTTACTGGCTTGTTCCCCAGGGCTTTCTCACTACCTATCTTATACAACTCAGGAATACTTGCTTAGGGGTGACACCACCCACACTGGGCTGGGCCCTCCCATATCCATCATCAATCAGGAAAACGCCCCACAGTCTTATCTAATGGAGACAAACCCTGAACTGACATTCCCTCTTCCTAGATGACTCCAGCTTTTTCAAGTTGGCAAAAATCCAACCAGCACACCTGGTTTACATAACAAGACACTGTCACAAAACAAAACAAAAAAAGCCCACCCACAGGAAAGAGTGACCTGTCCTCCTTGCAGTTCTCTGCCAGCCAGTGTTCCTTTACTCATCTGCCAACTACTCATGAAGGTCACCTCTGAACTTGTTTTGTCTTTGCCCTCTCTGACATGGTCCCAGTCCCCACATCACTGGCTTTGCCTCGCTGTTCCCTTGCGGGAAATTTTTTTTCTTTGTTCCCATGTGTGACTGCTCCTAAGAGGAGGGTTGTTATTAGGAATGAGTGACTTTTGACACGCCCAACAGATCTGGATATCTGCGGGGTTTCACTGTTCCGATAGGCCAGGAGAAGACTAGTAACAACTCTATATATTCATCTTGAACTCATCCTGTTGGTTTTGGCTCATCTACTTTACATTCTTACAAATACCACTTAAAAATATACTTTTGAATATTTTATTTATTATTTTTATGTGTATGTGTGTTTTACCTGCATGTATGCCTATGTACCACATGCACGCATGCATGTCCACAAAGGCAAGAGGAGGGCACCAGATCCCCTGGGACTGGATTACAGATGGTTGTGAGCTGCCATGTGGGTGCTGGCAATTGAACCCGGGTCCTCTGGAAGAGCAGCCAGTGCTCTTAACCACTGAGCTATCTCTCCAGGCCAGCAAATACCACTTTTGACCAACCTAGGCCCTCAACTTTTAAAATTTTATTTCTCTCTGTGTGTGCTATGTATGCATATATGTATATCTCCATATGTGTGGGCATGTGGAGGTTAAAGACTGACACTAGGTGTCTTCCTTGATCACTCTACTTTAGGTTTTTTTTGGGGGGGGGGAATTCGAGACAGGGTTTCTCTGTGTAGCCCTGGCTGTCCTGGAACTCACTCTGTAGACCAGGCTGGCCTCGAACTCAGAAATCTGCCTGCCTCTGCCTCCCAAGTGCTGGGATTAAAGGCGTGCACCACCACTGCCCGGCTCTACTTTAGTTTTTGAGGCAGGTCTCTCATTGATCCCACAACTTACCATTCTGGCTAGTCTAGCTATCGAGAGCTTGTTTCTGGGATCCCCTATCTCTGCCTCCCAATGCTGAAATTACAGGCAACTGCCACGCCCACTTAGTTTTATAAATAGATCTAGGGGTCTAAATTCTGGGCCTCATGCTTTTACGACAAGCACTTTATATACTGAGCCATCAGCCTGGTCTTCAATTTTACTATTTGAGTTTGCTTGCCAGTCAGTTTGATACTCTATCCATTGTATCTTCTAGGTCAGCACCAAGACAGGCCTTTAACTCAGCAGTACAATGTTACTTTAAAAGCAAACTTCAAGTGTCTGGGCTCAAAGACTGTACAAATTATTTCTATTCAGTGACTGGCTGGTAACTAATATTATAATACCAGGTTTATAAGACTGCTTATCTTTTTATTAATGTTTATACACCACATTTATCTATTTGTGTGTTGGGTCAGGGAGGGTGCATGTGCCATGGTTCAGGTTAAGTTTAGAGAGCAGCTTGCAGGAGTCAGCTCTGGCCTCCGAATGTGGGTCTCAGGGATGCAGCTCATGTCTCAGGCTTGGCTGCCAGTGAATGCCTTTACCTGCTGAGCTTTCATTGATAAAAACCATTTTTTAGTTTTACAGTTGTAGTTCCTTGGGAAGGCAAGTCAAGTCAGGTTTTCTTTCCTTGAAAAAAACATTTTTAGTAACAAACTCTGCTAGCATATAATAATTTGTGATAACTCCATGGTTTGGTAATTAAAGTAACACAAGAAAAAAATCCATTTCCTATAATGAGTTACAATACAAACAATTCTGGAACACTGAGTACATGATTGCAATTTACCTGACAGGTGTGTAAAGGGGTAAGAAGCTTAAATAAGGATTAAAAACAGATTGCCTGAGGGGGCAGAAGTCACAGGCCTGACTTGACACTGTTTTGAAATTTTAGAACTAGTATCATGGTTTAAAAAAAATTAAGTGAATTATTTTTACTTTTTGTTTTCTTTGAGACAGAGTCCCCTCTGGAACCCAGGCTCACCTGGAAATCACAATGGAGTCCAGTCCTCCTACCTCAGCCTCCTGACTGCTAGATTTACAGGTATGAGCCACCAGGTCTTGCAAAGGAATCTTTAAAAATGTGGTGTCTTATGTCAATCAGCATGATTGTTTAAAAAATAAATCAAATAGGGGTATGCTTGTGTTTATGGCAAAACCCCCTCACCTCCCAGGTATTCCCCTTCCTCACCACAGAATGTGAGGAGGTTTTGTGATAAATAAAGTTATGCTTTGAAGGCCATCAGAAGTGACAACTCTCCACTCTCTCCCCTTCTTAGGACCCTGACTCCTTCACTACTGGCCTGTGGCAGGATGAAGCCGGATAGGGAGGAAGCAAAGGCGGCCGGAGAGAAAAGGAAACAACATGGTCAGGACCAGACTGCCTTGCGCTGTGAAAGGCACACCCTCCCCTGGAAGACAGTCTGTGGGCCATAAGAAGCCTTGGAATCCATCTCTGGCCTCACTGTGAGGCGTGCTGGTACTTTATGGTAACAGCTGTGTTTTTCCAGACACTGTGGCAAGTAGTATGTTTCATTTGGTGTGTGTGTGTGTGTCTGTGTGTGTGTGTGTGTGTCTGTGTGTCTGTGTGTAAGTCAGAGGACAACCTCAAATATCACTCATTAGGCATGATCCACCTTTTTGAGACAGACTTGGACCTCATCAAGAAGGCCTGGCTGCATGACCAGTCCTGATCTGTCTGCCTGTCTCTGCTTCCTCAGCTCTGGAGTTACAAGTGAACGACAAATCCCCATGGCTGGCTTAGAAAAACATGTTTATTTGCTTTGTGCATGTGTGGGAGCCTGTGTGAGGATATGCACGCCTCGGGCTCTCTCTCTCTCTCTCTCTCTCTCTCTCTCTCTCTCTCTCTCTCTCCCTCCCTCCCTCCCTCCTTCCCTCTCTCTCAGGATGGAACTGAGGTCTTCACACTTGCAAGGCAAGCACTTTATCGACTGAGCCATCTCCTCACCCCTTCAAATATATCTTAAATGACGGAAATTCCCAGAGAACCTTCCGCCATAGGATTGAATCCTATCTGTATTTACAGACTGTGCACCAGGCTATACGGAAAGAGAAGCCATTACAGTAAAAGAACACTATTAGGATAGATCTCTGTGAGACAGGACTTAAGACCATGACCTCCTGGTCACCAGTTCTTTTTATACACGTCTATTTGATTAGTGTGTGTTAGGCTACAATGGTGGGGAGAAGAGCACAATCCGGGCCTTCTCCATCTTCATCATCTCCATTTCACCTTAGAGCTAAAGCACTTGGCAGACATTCAATAAATAGCTGAATGAATGCTATATCCTCTCTCTCTCTCTCTCTCTCTCTCTCTCTCTCTCTCTCTCTCTCTCTCTGTGTGTGTGTGTGTGTGTGTGTGTGTGTGTGTGTGTGTGTGTGTGTGTTGGGGAGTTATTACTTTACAGGAGAGTAAATTGCAGAACACCCAAGATGACACATAAATAACTACAGGATCGAGGATTCCAAGACCAGACCTTCCCAAGTGGCTGCACAGCCTGCGTTCTTCCCAGCTTCCTTTGAACTGGGGGGCGGGGGGGGGGGCGGGCAGAGGAGAGCCGCTAGACAGGAGCACCTACACCGGTTAAGCCCATGCCTCTACGTAAGAGCTTTGAACCAGTTGTAGTGAGGCGAGCAAAGGTAGGATCCTCCACTCTGCTTAAACCCCACCTATGGAGAGGAAGCAAAATTGTGAGTGATTCCTGCTGAGAATCCAGCACCGATGGGAAGGAGGGCAAAGCTGGAACTCTCTGGGAGCGAGGCAGAAGGTAGGAGGAGGGCTAGGAGGAAAAACGGTGTACATTTTTCCAGGGATCCTGTCTCTTGGGCCGATGGATGTTCGCGAGGCTCAGTGATTCCCTCAGATACACTTGTCGCCTGGATGGTTCCATCACCTGTGCAGGTGGGGCGCTGGAAGGAGCTGTTTCCCGGACCGTGGGCTCACCCCTAACTTCTCCCCAGTTTGAGGTGGGGAAAAGCAGTTAACTATTTTTGTGGGAACCAGGCTTGGTACGTAAGGGATGCTAGGATTCCCGGGAAAATGACTGATGACATTGCAACTTGGAAGGTTGGGCTCTCATTCAAGCATCCTTCCCTACACCTTCCTCTGCCTCCAAGTCGACGCGCCCTACGACGGGACTGAGGTTCTTGTAAGCAAGTCCCCGCTCGCCGACTCCCTGCAGCGAACTGGGTGGGGACCCGCGGCGCCGCGGAAAGGCTATTTTGAGTGTGGGAACGCGGCGGGAGGAGGGGCGCCGGCGGGCTGGGCGCGGGCGCGCGGGGAAAGCCTCCAGCTCGGGCTGCCACGGCAACCGCGTCCAGGCAACGCGCCCGGAAGCGGCTCTGGGAGGCGCGCGGCGGCTCGCGCCCTTCCCGGGTGGGGGAGCCGCGAACCCCGGGCCGGGCCGCGCGCGCGCTGATTGGAGCGCGGGCCCGCAGCCGGGTTCGCCCCGCATAGCCCCGCGTTCGCGGCCACCGCACCCAGAGCGCCGGCGACGACATGGGCAGCCTCGGCGCGCCAGATCCGCGCGCGGGTGAGTCTTCAGAGCTGTCTCCCCTCCCCACACGTCTGGGCATCCTCTGGACCCAAGCAGTGGGTGCTCCCGCAGGGACCGTCTATGTGACCTTGGAGCAACCACTCTATGGATAGGCATGGGATAGTGCTGGGGAGAGAGGGTGAGGGGTGAAGCAGCGCGTGCCCCGTGTGACACTCTGGACACGAGAGGGTTAACTGCATGCTGACGCGCAGGGCTGAAGTTAGGCGCAGAGCGCAAGTGGCATTGCATCTTCGCGGGGGCTGCAAGCTAGCAGACAGGAGAGGCCCCCGAGGGACTGTTTCAGGAGAGCCAAGGATGTGCAGAGTTTGCCAGGACTAGGGGCAAGTCTATCATCCCCAGTTGGAGCTGAGTGACCTTGGGTGGGTTAGTCACATTGCTCCCGCGGGTTCGCTGGTTTTCATCCTTTGAAAGGAAGGGCTCTGGTTCTTTCCAGTTGCAGCACAGGCTGTTTTGCTGGTACTGTGAGCTGAGGAAGGGCCCCTCTGGGTTTGCAAGACTTAACCACGTTTATTCCACAGGGGGTTTCCAAAGATCTGACTCCCAAAGTGGCAAGAAATGTTACCATTTTATGGAGGGAACAGTCTGTGGTCCAGAAAGGCTCGTTAAAATGCATAGATAAAAATCCCTTCGGTGCACTTATGTCCTGAACCCAATCAGGACTCAAGCTACTGAATACTTCTTTCCTGTAGTTGATCTGATAGGAAACTTTGTGTCTGAACAGGTAAAATCAAAACCCAGTAGTGGCAGGCAGTGGCAGGCAGTGGCAAATTAAGTGAGTCATTTCTTCAGTGTGCAGACGCTGTGTGTGTGTGTCTGTGTGTGTGTGTGTGTGTGTGTGTGTGTGTGTGTCGCGCGCATGCGTGCACTCAGCTTAAAGTCTGTATGCTGTTGTTGGAGGTTATTTCACAGAAATAATGTTGGACTTGTTTGGATCTACAGAGAGAATTTCTTAGAACTAGGGGCAGACATTTGCATTTGCTTTTTGAAGATTTGGGGGTGGGGGCTGGCAAGATGGCTCCGTATGGGTAAAGGTCCTTGCCACTAAACTTGAGAACCCCAGTTTGATCCCTGGGACCCACACTGTGAAAGGAGAGAACCATCCAACCCCCACAAGTTGTTCTCTGACCTCCACACCCACACAAGGCACAGAAGCTAAACGGATAAATGTAATAAAAAAAAATTAACGACTTAGGCTTCTGAGAGTAAATATGTTCTTTATTAAGAAATGCACAATTGTATCTGCCTTGTCTTGTCGCGCTCTTGGGTGCGAGCATGTGTGTGTGTGTGTGTGTGTGTGTGTGTGTGTGTGTGTGTGTGTGTGTAGAGGTGACTTACAGGCTGTGGTATTTTTTCTAATTTTAGCACTGGCTGGTACTAAAAATGACACAGAGGCCATTTTCCATCCATAAACTCCCCTTTCCTCCGAGAGGCCACAACAGGTATCCATGATTCCTATCCCAGGACAGTTGAGATGACTCTGACTTTGTGTTTCAAGGACACTCTTGATATTTATGGGAGTCTGACTTTCTCTGTGTAAAAATGTGAGCCGGGAGGCCAAGTTTTCAGGTTGTAAGCTTCTGTCAGCTTGCCTACCTGAGGGCTTAGAAATCTTTAATGACTTACATATTAGAAATCTGATTAGCATACAGATACAAAAATCCTCGTTGCCCAAGAATTCTGCCAGTGAGCCTACAACCCTTTAATGAGCCACAAATCCTGGACCTTAGATCCTTCGTTGGCAAAGGACTGATTCTCCTGCCTGAGCTGGCTGCTAACCCACCAGTGTCTCCTGTGCATCTTGCAGCCCACTCCTGTATTTTCATTTTCCTGTCTCTGAGCCCATCCCCCCTTCTTCCCCTGTGCTAGAGTGTAAGCACTGAGCTTCCTCCAGAACACCCCTTTCTGAGTGGGATGCTTTATCAGAACCAGGATGACCTTGCCCTTGTTCTTTAGTTCTTTAGTTAACACCTCCAAGGTGTTAACTCTTAGACTGTGGTACTTGTCTTCTCAAGGCCTTCTTTCTTGAGTTCCTGGTTTGGTACTTGCCAAAACTGGTGGCCCTTCAGAATTGCTCTGCACATTTTGAAAAAGACAGGGCTTATTTAGATTCTCTCAAATATCAACATGGAATCATTAGGGTGGTATAGGACCTTAAAAAGCCAAAAACAAACAAACAAACAAACAAATCCCTTTCTATAAACAAAACAAAACAAGGCTTAGGTTAGCAAAATGGCTCAGCAGGTAAAGGTACCTGTCACCAAGATGGACAACCTGAGCCTGAGGCTCAGAATCTAAGGACAGAACTGGCTCTTCTAAGTGGCCTTCTGACTTACACATATGTGCCAGGACATGCACAATTAAAAAAAAAAAAGTCTTTGCTTGTTTGCCTAAAAAGAAAAAAAACAAAGGAGGGAGGAGGGGGGAGGAAACCAGCTTGTCTGGTGACTGTTGCTCACTCAGGCAGGGAAACCACTTCACTTGAGGCTCAGAAAAAGTCATAAACAATGACCCAGGAGCAGCTAGCTTCATTTTCTGCTCTGCTAGCTTTGCCGGTGATTTTATGCTGACACCCTCCCACTCAGTGGCCTTGCAGTGCCTCAGCTTTGACCCCTGTGGCTCCTCCTTGATCCCTGTGGATCTGCCTTGACCCCTATGGCTCCACCTGCATTTTCTTTCAACCACTAGAAGTGACCTTTAAGAGCCTTCTCATGTCACTGAATCTTTTCACCTACTGTGATGGTGGCTTTAGCCATCACAGGAGACCCCAGCCCTTTCATCTGTGTCATTGTAATGCCTCAGCCCATCTTCAGGGCTCCACACTTCCATGTCTCCGGTCAGCACATGCGAACTCTGAAAAACACACAATCTTTGGTCTTGACAGGTTTTAACATGTTAATTTTTTTTTTTTGAGTCAGGGTCTTATTATGTAGACCAGGCTATCCTCATATCCAGAAATCTGGCTGCTTCTGCCTCTAGAATGCTTAGCTTAAAGGTGTGTGCCACTGTGTGCAGACTTGGTCTTCTTATATTCCAGTCTCCAGTCCCCAAACTACCCTGATCATCTGTTTTCTTCTCCTTGCCTACCAAGTTATCCAGGAGAAAGTCACAAAGACCTCCCGACTGGTTCTGTTCTAAATTGATGCTGGCTCTAATTCCGTGAAGGCTTGCTTTTCTCTGGAACAAGAGATTTGTATTCTTCACTAACTCGGCCTGCATCCACTTTGCTCTGTGCCACGGCTTTCTATCCCTTAAACTCCAGGCTCCCTTTTAGAAAGTGGTCTTTGATGGATAAGGTGCCAGGCATTCACATTCTCCGTATTGCCCTCCACCTCTGTAAATCAGCTGTGCCCTCCTGAGAGTCTCCAAGTACTTCCTTCTCTCTCTATGACCTTATTGTTTTGGTCTGGAATTCAGGAATCTCTGTGTCTGTCCCAAGTCCAGCCTAAACTTAATCTCATTCCCTTACTCTAGTCCTGCATGCCCCGGATTAGGAATGAGTTCATTTGTCACTTTGTCATTGTCCTTTTGCCTTTCGTTGCTCCTTCTTTCCTCTGCCCCTGCCCTCATTCCGTCATACAGTCAAGTCATCTTTCCTGTAAGAAATGGTGCTAGAGTTTCCATTCTGTTCACTAGAACCTTCTCTAGTGAAGGGAGTCGTGGTACTTACTAATGTGTAGTTATGGAGCTCACAAAATGTGGCTAGTGTGACCAACGACCTGAATTTTTATTTATTTTTTTTATTTACTTATTTTTGAGACAGAGTCTTGCTGTTCAGTCTAGGCTGTGCTTGAACTCACAATCCTCCTGCCTCAGCCTCTTAAGGGCTGAGATTATAGGCATGTGCTTGAATTGAATTTCCAACTTATGTGGATTTGAAATGAACTTAAACTCAATTGAAATAGCCACAGGGAGCCCTTGATTGTTGTGTGCGGAGGGCAGAGCCTGTGTTAAAGTGGCACCAGCTGTTCTGTGGAGCTCAGTGAGTTTTCTCCTTTGAGTGAATGCTTCCTTTATCTCTCGGTGGAAACTGCCTCCTCCCAGGGCCCCTAGAGGGGTCTTGGCTGCAGAACTGATCCTTCCTTCTGCCCCTCTCCTCGATCGATGCCCTGCTGCCCTCTTGTGTG
>CM052706.1:48421676-48610126 GCA_028551405.1 Uromys caudimaculatus
AGGCCAACACTTCTGGTTCTTGCTTTGTGGATGGAGAGGTTGATGTGGAGGGAGCGCAGGATAACTCAAGGCAGAGCTGAGACAGGAGCTCTGGCCGGCAGGGTGCGCTACCGCTTCTGCCTGGCTGGCCCTCAGTCCCAGTGTGCGCTCCAGCCTCTGCCTGGCTCAGGACCCTGACGTGGTCCCTTTCTTCCCCTTTAAATTTTTTTTTTTTTTAATCTTGAACGGATTTAGATTTACGGAAATGCTTCCACAATAAGCTGAAAAGTTCTGATCTCTTCTTTCAGTCGCATTCTATAAATATTAACGTTCATCCACACTTGCTTTATCTTTCTGGCACTTTCTCCCACTCTCTCTTTGCATCTATTTGTGGATGTGTGTATATGACACACGCTTAGCTCGTAATTTCTCCTGTACCATGTCAGAGCAACAGGGAGACAGTGTACCTGTGCTGTCCCAAATACTTAAGCATATATCTCCTCCTTTTAAAAGGACATTTTTTTATATAGCAGTTGTCGAAATCAGGAAATTAATTTTGAATCAGTGGTGTACTCTAATCTACAGATTTATTCAGGTGCCGTAATAGTACTTTATACAGAAGAAGAGGAAACTATTTTTAAAAGGCTCTGATTTAGGAATCAGGATTCAATCTAGGGTTTGAAACAATCCATTTAGTAGTGTGTGTGTATATGCATGTGTGTGTGCATGTGTGTGTGCGTGCGTGCGTGTGTGTGTGCATGTGTCTGTGCATGTGTGTGTGCATGTGTGTGCATGTGTGTGTGCGCGTGTGTGCTCGCGTGTGTGCGTGTGTGTGCATGTGTGTGCATGTGTGTGTGCGTGTGTGTGTGCATGTGTGTGCATGTGTGTGCATGTGTGTGTGCATGTGTGTGCATGCACATATACATATGTATACACATTCATATTCCTGAATATAACCTCTTCAGTCTATATAATGTTACTTGTATGTGTGTTTATTTTGAGAGCTGACCACTTGGATAGCCAGCTGATGTGTGCCTCCCTGAGGAAATCAATCTCTCCTGCTCTCAGCGTTCCTTAGTTACCTGTAGTTCTTTTTGTAGATTTGAGACCTCATGGGCTTCCCCATCCATGTTAACATGTCTGTTATTGTCCTTGTTCAGCCCATGCTTGTGCAGACATGTTGGTGAGATGTTCTGGGTGCAGCTTCTGACATTCCTAGGAGACACCATCTCATGCCAACCCCCCCCCCCCGAAGTTCTGTCTTCTCTAATCTTCCTGGCCCTCTTCCACCACGCTTTAGGTGCAGGAATTGTGTTGCAGCTGTATCCGTTGGGACCGGCTTCACAAGTCTGCCTCTTGATTGTTTGTGGGCTTTTGTAATGGTCTTCATCTGTTTCAAAGAGAAGTTTCCTTGATGAGGGGTGAGGACCACATGTATCTGGGGGTATAAGGAGAAATATTTAGAATGTAGTTAGGAATTATGCTGGTTTAGTAAAGTGGAGGTTGTAGGCTCTCCTCTAAGATCCATGACTTCACCAGCCCTGGGTAGTTAGCTAGGTTTCCTATATCAGGCACGATTTCCCTCTTTTGAGGGTAGGTCACTTTTGTTTCCACCGTGTAGGGCCCAAGGATCAAACTCAAGTCGTCAGGCTTGGCAGCAAGTGCATTTACCTGCCCCTCCCCTTTATAGATAAGGTCTCATTCCAGGCTGCTCTCAAAACACAGAGCAATCCTCCTGCCTTAGCCTCTTGCATCCTGGGATCACCAGATGAGCCACCATGCCAGGCTCCTCTGTTTAGGGTTAGGGCTTTGGTTACCCCCTGCCCATTCCCCGTTTCTCCTTCCTTTCCTTCTGACAGGGTCCACTAAGAAGCCTAGTTTGATGTGGAACTTTGGATTTTCCTGCCTCAGGCTCAGTGATATGTCTCTCTGGCTTCTTTAATCTAGGCCAGTTCCCCAGTTGTTTTGTCTTTTATGACCTTGACACTTAAGAAGGGTCCAGCCTGGGTGTGCTGCAGGCTTTCCTTTGATTGGGCTTGTGGTTGTGCTGAGTGGGGACACTGTTTCCTGCCCCCATGTACATCCAGGGGGTTTCCTGCTCTCATCCTCCTCTGGAGTCAGCTCTTCAACGCCAAGGCTGTGCTGACTCTGCTCCTTGTCCGAGCTTACTGGCCAGCTGGTCTAGCTAATAAGCTTACCTTGTGGATCTCCTGTCTCTCTCTTGTAGCCCAGGCTGGCTTCAAATTCATATGTAGCTAAGGATGTCCTTCCCCTTTCCATCCTCCATCCTCCAGCACCCATGAGCTAGTCACAGTTGTGTATCACCACACCTACTTTTCTGTGATTCAGGGGATGGAGTCCAGGGCTTTGTTCATGGAGGCAAGCCCTCTACCAACTGAGCACCTTCCCCAGACCTTGGCAAGGTATCTCCATGCTGTAGGTGAAGTAGATGTTTCCTCTGATGACAATGAGCCCGTATGGTTGGGGAAAAATGAGAAGAGAAACTTAATAGCATATTAAAAATGGCCCATGTGGTTCTTCACACCACAAGTGAGCAGCTGGATGTGAGAGAAGGAATTCTTCCCCGTTTCCTCCTCAGAGCCCGAGACACCTGTTCCTTCATCGCCTGCTCCCCCCACCCTCTTTCAGCTCCTTGTCTCCCACCATCTTCCTCTCAGTCAGCATCCATCTCCTCTCCTTCCTTCCCTCCCTCTGACTGCTAGCTAGTTCCTTCTGTGAATAACTTGGACTTCTTCCTTTCTCTACGTGGATGGTTTTAGCTTTTGTCTTCTTGGGTGGGGTTTCCCTTTTCTTTGGGGAAATCAGCAAAGTTTAATGAAATGTTCAAGCTCACTGGCCCTGCTGGTGTAGAAAAGCAGGAAGTCTGTGTTCAGCCAGTGCTGGAGGTGATTCAGTCACTGAGAGAATGTGCCACAGGCCTGTCTTCTCATAGAGAGCTGGAGCTCTGAGCAGCCAGAGCAAATCCTCCACACCTACCAAGAAGGGCTCTGATGCCCAGAGCCGCCACATGCTTATGGTGTCTCTGCCAGATCCCAGATTTAGACTCTAGCCAGGTCCAGGACCACAAAGCTTGGAACCAACAAACCTCCATCGGGGCTTCCTGGGGCTCAAGAGACACCTTGAGGTTTCTGCCCATCAAGGCAGAGTGAGTTTTACCCTGGTGGACATGAGGCAGAGAATTGGGGCCCCTTTTTCATGACTTTCTTTTTAAATGTTTATTAATTATACACTAGGGCTGGAGAGATGGCTCAGTGGTTAATGGCACTGACTGCTCTTCCAGAGGTCCTGAGTTCAATCCCCAGCAACCACATGGTGGCTCACAACCATCTGTAATGGGATCTGATGCCCTCTTCTGGTGTGTCTGAAGACAGCTACAGTGTACTCATGTAAAACAAATAAATTAAAAATCATACACTATATATGTAATGCCATATTTTATTATGACATTTTTATACATGTACACAATATTTTTCGATCATAGTCCCCTCCTCCATCATGCTATCCCCCCCCCGCTGATTTTTCCCTCTTTCTAGTGAGACCCGCTTCTGCTTTTATGACCCGCACTCTTTCTTGTGTGTGTGCATGTGTGTATGTGTGTGTGTTTGTACACGTGTGCATATACATGTATGTATGTCCATGTGGGCATGTACATGTGTGGCATGGGTACCTTACCAGGAACTTCGTCCCCCAGCAATGATCCTCAGAGAGGATCAGGGCCTCCTGAGCGTGTCCCCTTTAGGAGAGGATATTGAAGGTTCTGACCTTGTGCGGGCACCCACAGCTGCTGTGGGTGCAACGAACCCGTCGTGCCCAGAAGTGGGCACTCCACCCCCTGCCCGATTTATCCAGCGTGTGTTCTCACCAATTCTGGGTGATGGGGTCTGGGTCTGGGGGGATGATACTGAGATGTCCCTTTTGTGACTGTGTATCTGGCAGTCATTTATTCTCAGCGCTTTGACCAGTTAGGAGTGTCTGTGTTCACCACTGACTACTGCAGAAGGAAGCGTCTCTGACCAAAGCCGACTCGGCCTTGTCCAGGCTTTCTCCCACCTCCCTTCCTCTGTCACCAGGCTCTTCACGACTCTAATATAACCCCAGAGGAGTTTTGGAGAAAGAGGAGACTTGTTTGCTTTTTACTGTTGGGCAATTTTTTGTTCTTTCTTTTCCATAGCTCAGTAGTTAACTGATAGACCTTATCTTTATTTTGTTGTTCTGAAATTTGAACCCAAAGCCTCAAGCATGCTAGGGAAGCAGTCTACCACTGAGCTACTGGTCCCCTCCTCTCAGCCACTTTGATCTCTTAGAAATGTAGTTACTGGTGATTTTTTTAAAAATCTAGCAAGATTTAGTTATCTCTTTCTGTTACACCAGGAAAGTGATTGAGAATGTCTTGCTTGAGAAGCACCAGATTGCTTGAATGAATGCTTGGGTGTCTCCTGAAGCAACAACACCTAGCTTCCAGGGTGACTGGGTCCTGCAGGATCCACCGTCTGGGTGCAGGGAGGTCTTCCCTGCTGAGTGGTGGCCGGCTCCCAGCCCCTGATGGCTTGTGGTGATGACGCCCTCTGTGGAGGGAGCCACCGCAGGAGGCCAAGGGAAACAGAGATCCTGTGCGTGAATGTGGCTTAATAAAGAGAGTGTTTCTGTGGGAGGGAACGTGTGGGGGCTGCGCTGCGAATCATGGAATTCTTAAAATTGTTTAACCGGGAAGATGTTTTTCAGAAGCCCCTAGTGCCTTGAGCTTGGCTTTCTGTTTACTTCATATTGCTTTTCTCCCTGTATTTTTTTTTTTTTTTTTAATTATCCCTGGAAGGGCTCAAGAGTCCTCCCCTGCAGTCTTTAAATAGTTAAGAGTATTAAATGTGCTGTGTTGTGGTCACTTCAGATAGGGGGAATCTCTGGGAAGGAGGTTCCCGGGGCAGGCAGAGAAGGACAGCGGTGTCCCCTGAGTACCCAGACAAGGGCATGAGGCTGGAGGCTGGGGGTTTCTTTCAAGCCCACACCCTTAGCTTTTCAGTTAGAAAGTCAGGCAGGGTAGAAGCCTAAAAGCACATCCAGCCCTCAGCCTGCACGAGAACCAGGAGTCGTGCCTTCCCGCCCGTGGGTGAACCCTGTTGCAGAGCGGGTGTAGGTAGAGAGTTTATACCCAATTTTAATAATATTTTTTTCTGCTCTTGCTGTTGCACTTGGCAGACTCCCTTTTTAACATTTGGTAATGTGTCTTCGCTAATGCTAGAAATAAGTCACCAAATATAGCTGCTGGAAAAAGTAATATTAAGACATTTCTTTGGGTGTGGCTGCACACGTGCAAGAGTGCATGGGTTCCCTGCAAGGTGACCAGAAGGCTGCTGCCACACTCAAGCTGGAGGAGCGTCTTGAGTCAGCCACTGATATGCCACTTGGGTAGAGCACTGTCTTAATCACTGCTCCATTGCCAAGAAGAGACACCACGACCAAGGCAACTCTTATAAAGGATAACATTTAATTGAGGGCTTGTTTACAGTTTCAGGGCCTTAATCCATTATCATAGAGGCAGGAAGCATGACGTGGTACTGAAGAAGCAGCTAAGAGCTACATTCTGCTCTGTAGCCAGAGAGAGAGAGAGAAAGAGAGAGACAGAGAGAGAGACAGAGAGACAGAGACACACAGAGATAGAGACAGACGCAGAGAGAGACAGAGAGACAGAGATACAGAGAGAGACACAGAGAGACAGAGAGAGAGAGACACACACACAGAGAGAGACAGAGAGATAAAGAGAGAGACAGAGAGACAGAGAGAGACAGAGACAGAAAGATAAAGAGAGACAGAGACACAGAGAGAGACACAGAGAGACAGAGAGAGAGAGACACAGAGAGAGACAGAGACACAGAGACAGAGAGATAAAGAGAGAGACAGAGAGACAGAGACAGAGAGAGACAGAGACACACAGAGAGACAGAGACAGAGAGATAAAGAGAGAGAGACACACAGAGAGACAGAGACAGAGAGATAAAGAGAGAGAGACACACAGAGAGACAGAGACAGAGAGATAAAGAGAGAGAGACACACAGAGAGACAGAGACAGAGAGATAAAGAGAAAGACAGAGACAGAGAGACACAGAGAGACAGAGACAGAGAGATAAAGAGAGAGACAGAGACAGAGAGACAGAGACAGAGAGATAAAGAGAGAGACACACACAGAGAGACAGAGACAGAGAGATAAAGAGAGAGACAGAGACAGAGAGAGACACAGAGAGACAGAGACAGAGAAAGAGAGACTGAATTTGGCTTGGCTTTTTAAATCTCAAAGGCTGGGGCCTGAGAGGTAGCTCAGGGGTTAAGAGCACTGGCTGTTCATCCAGGTCACTCAGGTCCAATTCCCAGCACCTATATGATGCTCACACCTGTCTGTAACTCCAGTTCCAGGGGATCTGACACTCTCGTACAGAGATCCATGCAAGCAAAACATCAATGCACATAAAATAAAAAGAAATAAATCATAAAAATAAATAAATAAAACCTCAAAGCCCACCCCCAGTGAAATATGTCCTCCAACAAGGCCACACCTCCTAATCCTTCTCAAATAGAGCCACTCTCTGGTGACCAAGCATGCAAACATGTGAGCCTATGGGGGTATTCTTATTCAGATCACCACAAACACCTCAGTAATTAAAAAGACTGGCCTTTCCACATTAGAGAAATAAAACAGCAGATGAACCCATATTTGTGAGCATCTGTGAAGAGGCATAATGCCTGACCTCCTAAGAGTCCCAGAGTCCTATAGGATGCAGTCCCTCCTGCCCTAAAGCCCCTCAGCTGGGAAGACACCATCCACAAACAGTTCAAATAAACAATAGAGACTCAAATAGCATTTCAAAATAGCTGTTATTAATAGATGAGAACAAAGCCGATCTGGGTTGGTTTTGTTTTTTTTTTCAGGGATTCTCCTCACAACACTGGTGTCATCCTGAGCCCTGGCGAGTGGGCTAATGAAGCAACCACCAACTGTTTCTTGTACTCTGGGGGGTTTGTTTGTGAATCCACCTGACCCGACAGAGGCCACTCACTGTTGCTTGCAAGGCCAGGAAATATTTTAAGCATTCCAAACCTCCTTAAAATGTATTTATTTTAGATTTAAAATTTTCGTTTTATGTATATGACATCCGACCTGCATGTGTGTATATACACGCACTGCATTCATGACTAGTGAATCAAAAGGTTGAATTCTCAGGAACCGGAGTTATGGAAGGTTTTGAGTTACTATGTAGATGCTGGGAACTGAAACCAGGCCTTCTACAAGAGGAACAAGTGCTTCTCACTGCTGAGCCTTCTCTCCAGCCCCTGCCCCTTTATTTGAGATTGGGTCTTGTATACCTTAGGTCGGCTTTGGAATCACTGTGTAGTCAAGAATGACCTAGAACTCCTGATTCCCTTTCCTCCACCTCAGCACTAGGCTTGTAGGTGTCCCCTACCACATTGGGTTTTGCTGCATGCTTGGCAAATATTCTACCAACTGAGCTATATCCCCAGCCCTCTGAAACTCAATTTTGTGAATCAAATAGAGATCCTCCCTCACCTGTCTAGTGCACTGGCATCCCTGTTGTGAAGGTAATAGAAAGGAGGGAAAGAAAGCAAGTCTTGCTCTTGCCCAGTGGATTCAAAGCTATTTGATAGGAGGCACTGCAAATGCCTGCCTGGGACCTTATAAGCCCATCACCCCGAGTGGAATGGGGGCTTTTAAAATGCTGTGGGTGGCACCTGAGAGCTGCTGTGTCTGTGCCATCTGCCCAAGTCCCCAGGGGCAGGTAATCCAGGCCACAGTCACAGCTGTGACTGTGATTTCGACACCAGGCTCAGGTCTCATAATGTGCCCACAGGAGAACGAGAAGGTAAAGCCGACAGCATGTTGTTCTAATTGAGTCATATTGTCTTCTAAACCCAGAATGAGGCTTGCTTCTCCATTTTTTTACAGCCTAAGGTGAGCAGTTTCTACACTTGCTACTGCTCGTGGGTTCATTGTTTCAGTCGAGAAGTGCTTGTTCAAATTTTTGTAATTGTGAAGATAACATGCTTATTAAAATATTTCAAAAATGAGAACAGAATAAAAATATACTTAATGCTATTAGCTACATTTTGACAGCTATCGTTTTACTGTTTTAAAAATGTACTATAGAACAGAGCAAAGGGGGTGCACACCTGTCATTCTAGCTCCTTGCCAAGCAGGAAGATTGAGAGTTCCAGGCCACCCTGGGCTCCATAGCAAATTATTTGCCACCTTGGACTAAATTGAGAGATCCCATGTCAAACAAGGAAGCCAACAAAATTACTGTCATAACGAGCCTCTGTCCTGCTTTTTCCAGGGTGCTGGAGGGGGTTTTCTGAGTTTCTGGGGGTGATGTAGGATTTAGGCAGTATCAAGGTGTGATTAATGACTGTAAGGCACCTGCCATTGCCTGGGTATAGGTGAAGCTGTGTGTCGTGGTTGTGAGCATACACATGTCTCACAGACCATGTACGGTCCACCTTCCAGCCTAACGCCACCTCCATTCTTGAATATGCTGGGCCAGGATTTTTTTATATCTCTCCAGGAATGGCTCACCTTGTTTCCAAACTTCTGGTCTTGGGATGGGGCAGGTAAGCTAACTACAAAGAAGGAGCCAGACCTGATTTCCTGTTCTAGTCTGTTGTCTGAGGCCCTGTGGGAACATGGACAACTATGGTTGCTTGCAGTGGTCTTTCCTTGGTCCGGTCAAGCTGGATATGTTGACTTTAGCAATTAGGCATCTTGGTTTGAGTTACACAGGCCTTCTCTCCTCAAAAGTGGTAATAGCCAGATACTGACCATTCACACCACAGAGGCACATCCAGCACAGGGGAGCAGAGTGGGGTGCAAGAGATAAGAGAAAACAGACACAGCATTTAAATGTAGTCGCAAACTTGGTCTGGGGGTGTAGCTCGGTTGGCAGAATTATTGCCTGGAATAACAGAATCCTAGGTTCGATTCCCGTGTTCTGCATAAACCGAGCGTGCTGGTGGATATCCGTAATGTCAGCATCCAGAGGTAGAAGCAAGAGGATCAGAAGTTCAAGGTCATGCTTGGCTACATAGTGAAGTCAAGGCTGGTTAGGGCTACATGAAGCTGTCTCTTAAAAAAGGGCAATAGAACAAAACCCAAAGTAGCCTCGAGTCTGTTCAAGTCTATGTGTAGAGAAGAGTGCCTATGGGATCAGATAGGAAAACAGGGGAACAGGAAACTGTTGGCCCGTGCACTCGGCAGGATGGGGCTTAGTTTGCTCTTGGGTCTCCTGTCTTAGGCATCTGTGTTAGGCCAGGTTAAGATGGCTTTTCACCATAGTGAGCTGGAGGACAAGGAGGCATAACACTGGGGCAGTGGTAGAAAGGATGGAAAACTTAAGGATCCTTAACACTCTGAAGAGGGTTGGCTAGATAGCCAAGTGGCTAAGGCTATTTGCTTCCAAGACTGGTAAAACCTCAACTGAAACCTCAGGAAATTATGACACAATGAGAATAGCACATGACCCTGACCTGTCTGATTACCTATAGAGCCACTGTGTCAGAGATCTGACTAATTAATGAATGGGAGATGCCTGAGTCAAGGAGGTGCACTGGAGCTGACAACGGGAAGATCTGGGAAGGGACTTTATCTAGTGATTTATTACCAGCCTCTTATTTAGCTACTGTGGAGATCTCTGTCATTATTGTAGCAAAGAGTCCTGGTGCAAACCAACCAGGTGACTAAACAGGTGAGCAGATTCTTGAAGCATCCATGGAAGGTCACCGGCCCCAAGCATGTGTTGATGTGTGTTATGAATTCATGCCAAAGGGAATTTTATATCATAGAGTCAGTGGCAGATAATGGGAAGAGTTGAGGCTGTCTTGTAAATCAGGAGTGTCCTTTCTTCCTTACCAAAGTTCATCTGGTTGAGATTTCTGTAGCTCAGGCAAGTGGGTGGCATCGGCTGTCAAGGGGATGGTGAAAGTCTACATTTGGTCATAGGTTTGTACTGTCTACATTCACTGCCTGAAGTTCTGATGGGGTGCCAGACATACACGGATGGCTCCTATTAGAGGCCAAATGAGCTTTAAGTTGGGCTGTTTCATTAATGAAAATCTCATAAAAGTGTCACATAACCTTAAAAGTGTAAATGCTCTATGATTCCAAATTCCCACATGGGCTTAATTCTATTTTCTCTAAATGGTAGAAGCTCTTAACCTTGACACCTAAGAACTGGTTGAACATCATAACTTGTTTGATATGAGTTACTTTTTTTTTCTTTAAATGTAATTTGCTTAAATTTTAAAGTTCTTTGCCTGGGAAAGTGAAGTGTTCACAGTTTGAAAGCCTAAAAATAAAACACCGGAGAATTGATGCCAAAACAATGGTGTCAATCAGAAATGCTTTCTCGATCCGTGTTGGAATGGGACTAATGACAGAATCAACTCGTGGGCACTCATTGTTTTAAGCCGATTAACCACAGGCTTGAGAGACCTAAGTTCTAAAATCTTTTTAAAACTCCAGTTTTCTGATGAGTTGTGACAGCCAAATATTGTGCATATGTAAGATTTGGTATGAATGGTTATGTTTTATAATGAAGTTTTTAAAATCGAGCATATCCATGTCATTATCTTGGTGAGTAGAGAGGTTCCCCCAAATCAGCTTTCATTAAACATGCATTATTTTTATTTTCGATCTATTTAGAAGCATGCGTTAATTGCTCACCCAGATCAGATTGACTAAGGTGGCTTATTGAAAATTTCTACAGAGAAGTAGAAGATTGAAATCTATTAAGAGATTTCTTTAGGAACTGGGGGTGTCACTGGAGGGGCAGCGCATGTGGGAAGAGCTGGGTTCTAGCCTCAGGATTTCAGGAGACGTGAGATGAAGGTCTTGCTTCTGGAAAAGTAGTTTTCAAGCTCAAGATGCAGATGGAGAACGAGGAAATTTCTGGAACCTCTATTTGATGGTCCTTGCTGCTCTGTGTGGTAAGGGATTGACTGTGCTCATTCCAGAAGCATTTCGGTTTTCCGGGCTCTTTCCCCCTTCTTGGGAAGCATTTGCTGTTTATTTCACGTGTAAAGTCAAACACACTCACAGCTACAGCTGATCAGGGTTTCCACACAACATATGAGCCTCTGGGTAGCTTAAATAAGCAGAGTTTGAGGTTCTTTAAGTTCTAAGTATAAGCTGTCCAACAATTTAGCACTTTGTTTTTTTCCCAACAGATGTGAATTATTAAGAAGAAAATGGCCCAACAGGACACCGTACTTCCTTCTCTTGTCAACCAGGAAGGGTATACTATCTGGAAAATATGCATCTAAGGTATAGTTTTTTTCCCACCCATCCCACGAGGTTTGCTAGAGGGTGTGAAGATAATGAAAAATGATGCCTTGTGGCCATTACACTGTAAAGGGTCATTTTGTTTAAGGGCAAGAAGAGCATTGTTGTGTCCTCTCATGGCTCCTATAGGCCACTTCATGACCCCAAAAGAGAGAGATTTTACAGTGGCCCTGCAGTAGACTTGAACTTCCTGCCAACAGTAAAATCACTGTGGAGCTTGAGACGAATGTTCCCATTAGCTCTTTGAAATCAGTTGCATATTGGATGCTTGTGGGGAAATACTGCTCGCAGAAATACATCACACAGCCTGCATATCCTAAGTTCTTTCTAAATGAGCTGTCATTTAAAGAGTGAGGTGGCCTCACAGCCACATCTGGTTTCCCTGGCTCAGTTTGAGGTATCATTTTGACAGCAAAACAACAACAAAACCAAACAACGACAAAACCAGACATCATTTCCAGATGATCTTTTTATTCGTGGAACAAGATTGAGGTACCCTAGGAGACATACTAGCTCTCCAGCGTCCCCAGCTCTCCTGATTAGATCCTGTGTGGTGCTTGGCCCTTGTTTCTGATGCTGCCTGGCCCCTATAGGTATTAGAGCTCATAATCAGTGCTCTAGGGGAAGGGAGAAGGAGACAGTAGGCCTCTGGGGTCAGTTTGATCTGGCTATCACAGCTAATATGGAGGAGTTATGGTGTGTCCATTCTGCCAGCCTCCCACTTCTTGGGGATCACAGAACCTGCCAGCAGCCCACTTAATTCCATGGACACAATCACCTTAAAATCCTGTCTAGCTCCCAAAGAAAACTCTTTTGGGTAGAAACTTTTCCTTGAATCCCATTTAGTTTGTGCTGGCAGACAATTTGTATTTCCTTCTTTGGGGAATCTTAAGTCTGGCTTGGAAGATTATCTTTTCCCCAGCATCTTTGAACAATGTGACTCCCTTCTGCAGGCGAGTAAGGACCATGCCCCGACACAGCCAGTCCCTGACCATGGCACCCTACTCTTCTGTGAGTCTGGTGGAGCAGCTGGAAGACAGGATCCTCTGTCATGAGAAAACCACAGCAGCACTGGTGGAGCATGCCTTCCGCATCAAAGATGATATTGTCAGCAGTTTACAGAAGATGCAGAATAAAGGGGGAGGTGACCGCTTAGCCAGGCTGTTCTTGGAAGAGCATATCAGAAACATAACCGCCATTGTGAAGCAACTGAATCGGGATATTGAGGTAAGGGGTGTGCAAGCCCGTAGATCGTGCTTGTCTCCCAAGACCTGGTCCATGTCAGGTTGCCCAAGTCTGAGTCCCAGCCGTCACATGCTTTTGTGTGTGCATGCTCACGTATGTATGTGTGTGCACACTTGTGCATGTACTCACCCACTCATGCATGAACAGAGGTTGACTTTGGGTTTCTACCCCTGTCGCTATCCACTTGTCCTAACTACATTTCTATCACTGTGATAAAATACCCCAAGAGAAAGCATCTTAGAGAACAAAGGGATATTTTAGCTTACAATTCCAAGTTACTGTCTATCATTGTGGGGGAGGTAAGGCAGGAGCTTCAAGCAGCTGGTCACATCACATCCATAGTCAACAGCCAAGAGAAATGAGTTCACGTATGTTGCTTTGCTTGCCCATCAGCCTGACTTCCCCATGATTTCACAACCATCCAGGGTGGATCTTCCCACATCAATTAACTTAAAACACCAGCCCTCCACAAGCACACAGACATGTCCACAGGCCAAACCAATATAGATAGTCCCTCACTAACTCACTTCTCTTGGGATTCTAGGTTGTGCTAAGTAAACAATTAAATTATCAATCACAACACTATAGGCTTAGATTTTTTTCAAAACATACCTTAATAAGGGTTTTAAAAGGCTTCAACTTTCTCTCTAGCCCACCATCCGTCAGAGGTAGGGGAAAAGAAAAGTTAATATGAAACGGGGGGGTAGGGGAGGGGTTGAGGCCCTGTTTAGAAATAGTTCTTTGGGGCAATTCCATTCTTCGTTGTCCACAGTCCAGTCCACTAACAAGCACCAAACTCAAATCAGTAGCAACAGCTTGATCCAGAAGAAACCAAGAGGCAGAAGTGGCAAGAAGCAGCCGGAATACCACCAGAAGTTCTTTGGTGCTTTTCTCTCTACAAAGTCACAGCAAGCTAAGATCAGTGAAGAAAGCAAGGTGAACCAATGCCAGAGCGTCATCAGCAGAGCCCAGCGAAGACCAGCAAAGAGTTGCAAAGTGAACCAATGCAAGAGCATCATCTGCTATCTGTTGGGTTATCCCTCATACGCTTTCCAAATATCATGTGTCCTCTCAGGCTCCAGCAGAGCATCACATGCCCTTTCACCAGGCACCTTCCAGAAAAACACCATATATCTGCTTCAGCAAAACATCCTCTCGTAAGACAGTTTCCAGAAAAACATCATGACACCACTGAGTCTTCGACCAAACCAGAAACTCCCACTTTATACTGCCATATTTTTTGAGACAGGGTCTCTTACTGACTCTGAAACTGACCTTTTTGCCTAGATTGGCTCTGGTCAGCAAGCCTCAGAAATCTGCCTGCCTCTGTCTCCCAACTTTGGGATTACAGGTACATACCACCATACTTGGCTCTTACATGGATGCTGTGGCTCCAAACTCAGATCAGCAGTTTGCACAGCACTCACTTAACCAACTGAATCATCGTTCCAGCCCTTACCCCCTTTTGTGATGTAAGCTCACTGTGTAGCATAGGCTGGCTTTGAATTTGCAACTTGCACCAATCCTCCTGCCTCTGTCTCACAAATGCTGGAACTTCAGGCATTTGGCATTAGACCCAAGCTGTCTATCTTGTCTATTATTGTTAGGTATTTTTAGTAATGTTGTCAAGGTTGGCTTGACCCTGTATTACTTTAAACTCCTTATACTTCTGTTTCTACCTCTTAAGTGCTGGATTATAGGTGTGTACTACTCTGCACGGTTTCATGGTGTTCAGGGAACCCAAACTAGGCTTTAGTGCATGCTAGGATAGCTCTCCATCAACTGAGATATACTCCCTGACCCTAGATTTGCTTTAAGATAGGGTCTCATGTGTCCCAGACTGGCCTCAAACTCACTATGTAGCCAAGGCTGTCCTTGAACTCCTGATCTCCATGCTTCCAAGTACTGGAATTAAGACTGTGTACCATAGGGCTGGAAAGAGGCCCAGCAGTTAAAAGCACTTACCGCTTTTGCAAAAGACCTGGGTTTGGCTCCCAGCACCCACATGTTGGCTGACAACCTCTAGTACCTCCAGTCTCAGGGAGTCCAATGCCCTCTTCTGGCCTCCTTAGACACCAGGCATGCAAGTGCACATTCAGGCAAAATACTTATACACATATGTTAAAAATAAATAAATCTTTAAAAAAAATGCTTTGCCTTGTCTTTTCTTTTACTTTTTAAAATTACCGCTTTTATTTGTGTCTGTATGTGTGCTCACATGTGTGAGTGCATGTACCATGGTGCATATATGTAGGTCAGAGAGCACTTGCAGGAGTCAGTTTTGTCCCTCCACCATGTAAGACCTGGGGCTTGAACTCAAGTCATCGACCTTAGCAGCAAGCACCTTTACCTGCTCAGCCATATTGTTAGCCCTGCCTTGTCTATTCTTAATGATCACCAAGGAAACTGCTTGCAGGAATAGCAGAGTTATATTAAACTTATTGCAGTATTTGATGGCAATTACTGTCAGGGCTGTTTGTATGTATTCTAAATTTACCTTGCTGGTTATTAAATCACTTTGTTTTGTTTGGCTCTCAGTGGAGAACTAGACAAAAAGTTTTCCTGTAAACTCTTTCACGCCTCTGAAGACAGTAGTACCTATGTTACCAGATCAGCCCTGGCTGCTGCAGAGGAAATGTTTCTGGGCCGAAAAGATTATACAGCTCGTGTTGTATTATTGAGGCAGCTTAGGCATTTGAATGGTTTTTCACATTTCTTCATTTGCTTTGACATGGAATTAAGACGAGGCCAAGACCGTCTATCCTTAGAATTTGCACATTTATTTCTAATTTTGAATAACCGCAGGGCCCATGCAATTTAGTTTAGAAAGCTTAAGTGTGACACATTAGGCACAGCCTGGGCCCCCATCTCCACACCAGGTCAGTATCATTCATATGCCACTCCTCAGCAATGTGAATAAAAGGTAGATAGCCAGGTGGAGAAACCTTCGTTTCCTGTTGGGGGTTCTCTAGCCAGATTTATGTTTTTGTTTATTTGGAGGCAAGCTCTCATGGGGCCTAGGCTGACCTTGAAGTTTCTAGTAGCCTAGGATTGACCTTCTGCCTCTACCCCCTGTGTACTGGGGTTGCAGGTGTGTAACACCACACCCTGTTTATGTAGCACCGAATGAGCTTGTGGCTTCGTGCTAGGTCAGCCTGAGCTCAATTGAATTGCATCTCCCAGACCCTGGAATCCTACTTTTTTAAAATAACTTTATTGAAGTATAATTTATATACCACAAAAATCCACCTACCAGTATACAAATTAAATGAGTTTTAGTAAATTTATAAGATTGTACAACCATTAACACTATCTAATTTTAAAACATTGCCATTATCCCTTCCCTAAATTCATAGGAAACTGTAGCCCCGCCCCCAGCCACAAGCAATCTTTCATGTAGTACCCCCCTCTCTCCCTCCCTCCCTCCTTCCTTGCTTTCTTCCTTTCCTTATTTCTTTATTTCTTTTTTCAGCATCCCATGTGTCCCAGGCTGGCCCCAAACTCGCTATGTGGCAGAGAAATCACGTACAGCACTTTGCACATGCTAGGTAATGCTCCCCCATTGAGCTGCTTCCCCAGCCAGCATGTTAATGTTAGTGAAGCCCACCTCACCTTGATTTTCTGTTCTATGGTTCATGCTTTTAGTGGTGTGGCCTAAAACCTGTTTGATTACTAACCCAAGGTTGCAAAGGCTCTCTGCTGTGCTTTCTGCCAAATGCTTAGATTTCGTGACTCGCTCTGAGTTAGAGCTGGTAAATGGGGCAAGGTAAGGTAAGGCATTTTCTAAGTGGAACAGACTGTGAGCGCCTCAGGTAAAAGCTCGCTCTATTCATCTTCCCATTGTTGAAGCACAGTGTTGGAAGGCAGTTGGGAAGGCTGTCTGGGACATTTGTGCTGCGTAGTAAAGTACTGGAGAGTGACTGACTTATAAAGAACAGGAGTTTATTTAATATGTGTGTGTACTTGTGCTAATGCATTTATGTGTAAGTGGGCATGAGAGCATGTGAGGCCAAAAGACAACTTGGTGGTCATTCTTGCCTTCCCTCAAGCTCTGTACCTCTTTCTTTTTTTTTTCCCTGAGGGTCTCTTACTGACCTAGAATTCCCCAAGTCGGGTAGGTTGGATGGCCAGCGAGCAAGCCCGAGGCTTCCTCTTGTCCCTATCTCCCCAGTGCTGGGATTACAACTACTCAACTACCATGCCCAGATTTTTTTAAAAATGGATTCTGGGGACCAACTTTAAGTCCTCATGTTTCAAACAAATACTTCAGTGACTGAGCTGTCCCCCAATTTCCACAGGTCCTTTTAAAATAGGTCCAGGATCCATTCTTGAAGGATCTGCCCTTGTAACTCAGTCTGCTTCCCGGTCTTACCTCCTCCCACAGCCATGATGAAGACTGAGCCTCAGCATGGATTTGGGAGGGGACACCCTTATCTAACCCAGAACAAGGCTTAAGAAATGAATAGATGCCCAGTTTAGGGTGAAGGCAGGTGTCTGGTTGCTGCAAATGCAATGTGCCTCCCTTTTAGGTGAGCCATAAAAGTGACCCCCACCCGGAAGCTCATCATCAGGAGTGTTGAGACTGGAAACATCCCCACTCCCCAGTGTGCTCCTTTCCCTTTTCCACTTTGCTGTTTGGGAGCTCATCTTGAACCCTGAACATTTACTTCTTTGTCTGTTTGTATTTAAGACGCCATCTCATGTAACCCAGGTTGGCCTTGAAGTAGCTATATAGCAGAGAACGACCTTGAACTTGTGATCCTCCAGCCTCTGTCTCCTGCACAACCCAGAGGGTAACACTTCAGACTTAGCTTTGTAAATTCAGACTTCTAAGGGCTGGGGATGTAGCTTAATCAATAGAGAGCCAGACTAGCATGGGGGAAGCTCAGGGTTGGCGCTCAAATACAACAGAAACTGGGTGTGCTGGTGCACACCGATAATCCCAGCACTTGAGAAGTAGAGACAGGAAAAATCAGGGGTTCAAGGTCATCCTTGACTACATAGCAAGTTTAAAGCAGGCCTTGGCCTGTCTCAAAAACAACAAAAGCCAAAAACCCAAAACCAAAAACAAAGACTCAGTTCAGCAGTGCAGTGAGTGTGAAATCACAGTTTGTTTTCTATAACGTCTGGAATACATTTTATAGAATGATGTTTCTGGCTTCAACCAGAGAGCACTTTCCTTTTCTGTTCCCATGCAAATACAAAGATGATTTCTGCTATAGAGGTGGAAAACTGAATAAAATCTAATTCGGACAGCAAATTTACTTTGGGTATCTGAATGTCTACTTTCTTGTCACTGGTAATAATTCCGCCTCATGTCGAAGTAACAGCAAGGAAATTTGGAAACGAAAGATTCGACAGTGGAATGTCAGTTCTATGGATTTGGATATATTTTTAACCTGAGCACGTCTGCCTAAACACATCTAAAACGAAGAAGCTTGATGAGACATTCAAAATGCTGCGCTGGAGCCAAACTTCCTCAAACGAAAACCACGGCTGTATTAGTCAGTCTGAGCTGCTATGACAAATAGCAGAGATTTATTACCTGCTGTACTAGAGGGTAGGAGGTTCAAACTCCTGGGCACCTTCATGCACCTGTACACACACACACACACACACACACACACACACACACACACACACACACACACACCTATACATTCACAAACCCTGTTTCCTGCCATCACGGGAGATAGCAGAAAGCAAGTGCTTTTCTTTTTATTATTTACTACTTTTGTTTTTGTCACAGAATCATGTAATCCACGCTGGTCTCAAACTTGATCTGTAGCCCACGACAACTTGAGCTACTGATCCTTCTGCTTTCTCCTCCTGAGTGCTGGGGTAACAGGCGTGCACCACCATGTCAGGTGCGTGCAGTGTGAGGGAACAAACTCATGTGTGATGTGGTAGGCATATTTGTACCAGACCACTACACCCCCAGCCCACTTGTTGTTATATTAGCAGAGCGCTACACATGGAGCCCAGGTCTTTCTAGGACCCCTATGCATTAGGATTCTTCTCCCTATAGCCTAATTGTACCCAGAGACCTCCTCCTAACGTCGGAAGTTAGTCAACAGATGAACTAGAGGAGACATAATTACGGAATGCTAAAAGGAACTCTTTGTTTATCAGCAGTGTGAAATTGGGGTGGTAGGGTGGCTGGAAAGATGGCGCAATACTTAAGAGCACTTGCTGCTCAATCACTCGGATCAGAGCTCAGATCCCAGCATCCACATGAGGTGCCGTCAGCTGCCTGTAATTCCAGCTCCTGGGCACCTGCATGCACCCGCGTGCGTGTGTGTGCGCGCGCGTGCACGCGCACACACACACACACACACACACACACCTACCTGCACACGCACACCTGCACCCACACACACATGAAACAAATTTTAAAAGTCTTTTTGAAAGAGTCGAGTTATTATTACACAAGATAATAGTAGTAAGAAAAAATGATAGTTGCATATCTAAGGTGAAGAGACATTGATGTATTCAGCTTGTATGCAAAGATGTGGTAGGCGTATTTGTGCCAGAGAGCTAGATTCTTACTGAGTTTCTTCTGTAAATCGCTTGGCTCTTTGTTATTTTTTTAATTGATGTTTTATACTTGTTTTTCAGTTCACTCTAATGTTTTACTGGATATTGTTCTGTTAAGAATCATGATTGTAGCCGGGCAGTGGTGGCACACGCCTTTAATCCCAGCACTCGGGAGGCAGAGGCAGGCGGATTTCTGAGTTCCAGAACAGCCTGGTCTACAGAGTGAGTTCCAGGACAGCCAGGGCTACACAGAGAAACCCTGTCTCGAAAAAAAAAAAAAAAAAAAAAGAATCGTGATTGTAGGTAATTTTTTATGCTATAAAACTGAAGCTAACGATGGCTTCCATATCTGAAGTGCACTCCAGTGGGGTGAGAGATTTAGCTTCAAGACTTCATGTATTTATCTGACAAGGGAATTCCAGCCTGCAGCCGAGAGGGCAGTCTAATCCCTGTTAGAGAGACTTGGGGGTTTATTACCACACCCCCACAAGAAAAACATCAGAGGTGGAGGATCCTGAGGAATGAATCTAGGACCTCGCACATGCTAGGCAAGTGCTCTGCTCCTGAGCTATGTCCTCAGCCCTCCAAATGCGTGCTGTTGTGACTGGCTTCCTTTATGTGTACAGGTGTTTTGCTTGCATGTATGTTTGTGCATCACGTGCCTGGTGCCCACAGAGGCCAGAGGAGGGCATCGGATCCCCAGTAACTGGCGTTACAGGTGGTTGTGAGCTACTATGTGGGTTCTGGAAGAGCAGCCAGTGCTCTAGGATAGCTCCCCAAATATATGTTGTTTTTCCTCTACTCTCTAGGCTTGACTCACTAAGAGGAAATAGACAGAATCGGGTGCTCATTGGCCATTCATCCTGTTGACATAGCATTTTGAGTGCAAATTATTTTTTAACATTTTATAATTTTTTGAGAATTTTAGGCACGAGTCTTTATTTAAATATCATTTCTACCCTACCTTGTCCCTTCTTCAACTCCTCCGATGACACATCCCACTCTCTGTCAACTTTTTGACTTTTCTTTAATTTTTATTATTGTTACATATACATAAGTGTGTGTGTACACAGAGACAGGCACAAAACTGGCTGAGTCCATTGAGTATTGAACATAGTTTTTAAATAGTATATAGTGTCTACTTTAAATTTTTTATTATGTTTGTTTTGTTTATCATCATGTGTATATGCACAGCTTGGAGGTCAGAGGTCGACTTTCAGGAGTCTGTTCCTTCTTCCTGCCATGTGAATTTGGGGCTGAGTGAAGCTCATCGGGCTTGAATCTTTACTCACTGAGCTGTCTCCCTTACCCCACTCTATCTATGGTCTTGAACCCCCTCACAACTAACAATAACTTTGACTTTTTGTCTTCCTGTTGACATCTTCAGATTCCTGGTATTACAGGGCAGAGTCCCCAGATGTTGTTTCTATTATGGTTGGGATTGAACCCAAGACTTTTTGCTGCACCAGACAAGTACTCTACCAACTAAGTTATATCCCGACCCCTGCCTCCTATACATTTTATCTTGTCTGGTTCATCTTTGAGGTCCTGATCACCAATGGGATTATGATAATCTGTGAACCTTCTACCTGGAAGACCAGGCCCGAACCATAGAGCTGGGAGCTACATTAGTTGGTAATAAATTTAGGGTGAGGCAGGAACTGTCGGAGTGACAGGAGCTAACATGTTTACTCAGGGATACAAGTTTCAGCCCTTAGCCCCACACCACACTCCAATGGGCATGTGGGCGGTGAAGGCTAAGTAACCATGGTAACACTAGTTTATATCAGTGAGCATAAGACAATGGGATGGAGAGTAACTATAGGTCTGTTTAGAAAAGATGGTCACATGTGAAGGCCAACTGAAGACAGCAGGGAACAGCCAAGCTAAGGTGAAGGGGGTTCCCAGAGAGCCTGTGCCAGAGGCAGAAAGGAGCAGAATGAGGACCAGCAAGCAGCCTGCAGGGTCATGAGCTGAAGGAAGGGACCACTCAGAACCCCTGAAGACCAGAGTAGGATGTTTGGGGTGTGGATGTCAAAGCCATTACCTAGGGCTGATGACATGGCTTGGTGGGTAAGCCAATATAGATATAATTTTTAAAAGCCATCATGTAGATAGTTTTGTTTGTTTTGGTTTTTGGTTTTTGATTTTCTTGAGACAGGGTTTTTCTGTGTAGCCCTGACTGTCCTGGAGCTCGCCGAGTAGACCAGGCTGGCCTTGAACTTACACAGACTTGCCCTCCTTTGCTATCCGAGTTGTTGAGATTAAAGATATGTGCCACCACTACCCTGCAGGGTGTTTGTTTGTTTGTTTTATTTTGGGTGGTTTTGGGTTTTTGAGTTGAGTATTTTGTTATGTTGTGCAGGCTGGTCTTGAACTTGTAATTCCACCCCAACTCCTGAGTAGCTAGGATTATAGCTATGTGCCACCACACCTGTCTTCATTACTTGATTTTAAGTTAAAATAATTCATTCAGACTTGTGGTGCTAAGGATGTGTGAGTGGACAATAAAACCTATAGAAGCCTTTCCCTGCAGAGCTTACAGATTGACAGACTTTGGCTACCGTGAAGAGGTTATTGAGTACCAAGAGTAGAAGCAAAGGGCCTGGGGATGCAGCTCAGAGGTAGAGTTCTTGCCCAGTTTGCCTGAATCCTAGGTCTGACACCCCCAACCTGCATAAACAAACAAGAATGGAAGCAGAGAGACAGGCTAGAGGCCCCCACAGACATGAAAAGCTGTAACTGCAGTTCAGTTGTGGGGAGATGCTGTAGACATGGGGGATAAGTGGGTAGATTTGGGGTTCTTTTAAAGGTAGGGATGACAGAGTCTTCTGTTGGATGGAGAGACTTCTGTTTGGGGCTTGGAAGATTTGAGGGGCCCATGACAAAACTAAATACCAGGTGGAACTAAATACCAGAAATCAGTTCCATACAAGAAGCAGAAGCTGGGAAACTTTAAGCCTCTGGCTTGGAGGTGGAGCCAGGCAGGGCGGTCCCACTTGAAGCAAGCGCTGTCCTGTGTAGAGGGGCCTCTCTCCACCCCGTGTTCCTTTGTGAATCCCTTCCCATCTGAGAAGAGGTGGAGAAAGACTCATGGATCTCTCTCTCTCTCTCTCTCTCTCTCTCTCTCTCTCTCTCTCTCCCTCTCCCTCTCCCTCTCCCTCCCCCTCCCCCTCCCCCTCCCCCTCTCCCTCTCCCTCTCCCTCTCCCTCCCTTTTTGCCCCCCCTCCCTCTCTCACCTGGCAGCTCCTAGGCACCTCTGAGGACCTGGACAGTCAGTCACCTTGCATGCATAAATACCATTACAGGATGGCTCCTACACAGTTGATAATCTATGCTGGCTTTGGGGAGGGGGCTTCTTCAATAATAAACCATGTCTCAGAGAGAGATAGATTTGTCTTTTCCAAGATGACTGGCCTCTTCTCTCTTGGAGAGGGAGACATCTTAAACCAAGGGACTTGGCCCTACACTTAAGCAGCCCGTAGTCTTTCCTGCTACAACTGCATCTCCGAAGGGCATGGGCTGGTACTCTGCACACACCGGCTAACTAAAAGACAGTTTCTCACACTGACAAAGAAGAACAACTCATGCCTTGCTGAAGGCCAGCCCCGTTCTAAATAAAAGCTCCAGCATGGTAGATCAGGGCACATTTCTGACATTACTGGGTTTCTGCAGTTTCGCTGTAGAATCTCTTTAAACAGTAAGCCCTCTAATGGTTACTGTCTCTTCATGTAACTTGTTAGTAAATGTGAATACCGTGTTAAGCTCAGGCCCTTTTTCTCTGTATTCTTCAAAGCATTGCTAACGCAATACCTCATTTGTCTACATAAGAACCCTACAAGTTAAATGCGCTTTTCTCATTTCTAAGCTGTAAAAGAAAAAGCCACATATTTTTTTCTGATCATAAATGTAACATGGTAAATACGAGAAAGAGGAATCCACTTTTCTCTCAAACTAGATAGAATAAGGAAGATGTTAACGTTTCCTGATTTTACGAGGTTCTTGGCACACAGCAGGAACTAACCTGTGTGTCTAGTTTATATTCATTTTCCTTGCTCAGTATTGAGCTTGACACATTTTGCCTTGTTTTAAAAGTCCTCTGGGACAGCAGGCACAGTGCTGCACACCTTTAATCCCAGCATGGGGGAGGCAAAGGCAGGTGGACTGATGTGAATTGAGGCCAGCCTGGACTACATGGCAAGTTCTAGGCTAGCCAGGGCTACATACTGAGAGTTGCCTTTAAATAGACAAACAAGCAGCTAAATGAACAGCCCTCACAAACCTCCTCATGTTTGCACAAAGATGTGAGAGTTGTGAAAACTGAAATAGTTGGTGTGGGTGTCACCTGTGAAAACATTTTTATGCTGACTCTTAAAATTTTAAGAAAATTACCGTCTTTCTTATTTTTTTCTTTTAAGATTAATTCTAAGACATAGAATTACTTGGTTGAAAATTTGAACAACATGGGTAAATTTTGGCTACCTCATCAACTGTGCTTCTTGGATTTTGTTGTTGTACTTTGGGGATTACAATTCAACTACTTCATTTTTAGTTTATTTTTTAGGTGTATGTATGTGTGTATATGTTCAGGCATGTGTATGTAGTGTGTATGGAGAAGTCAGAGGTTGACGTGGGGAGTCTTCCTGACTCCATCCCTATCATAGTTTGGAGACAGGGTCAGATCCTCCTGTCTCTGCCTTTCCAGTGTTGGGATCACAGCTTTGCAGACATGCCTGGCTTTTATGTGAGTACTGGGATGAAGCTTGAGATATTTTCCTTGCATGGGAAGTACTGACCGACTGAGCCATAATAAATAAATACAATTTTTTTAGTAGACCTTGGGCTGGGTGTATATATAAGTACTATACATAAGGCTTTGTGTAAAGTCTCTAGTATAGCAAAACAAACAAACAATAAAACATAGACTTTATTTATTTATTTAGCTATGTTAGGCCCACAGCACAACAGAACAGAAAGCATCCATTCAGCCTGTGCCTCCGTGTGTGTGTGTGTGTGTGTGTGTGTGTGTGTGTGTGTGTGTAGCACCCCTGTTCCACAGCTCCCCGCCAGCCACACCCCCTCAGCCACACCCCCTATTGACATTCTACCTCAGAATGGTTCGGGATCTTTCAAATTTACTACTTGGTAGCCAAAAAAAGACCCAGAACTTTTGATCTTCCTTCTTCCCCCACCAGACGCCAGGGTTACAGATGTATCTGCCGCGTCAGGCTTACTCCGCTCGGATAGAACACCAGGCTATGCAGTGCTCCGCAAACACTCAAGCAACTGGACTACTTCCCCAACCCCCACTGTATGGCTTCTGTTTCTCTGGCTTCTAGAAAGGTTGACCATGTTAATTATTTTAAGTATCTCTTGTGAATTCCTTTTCGTTTTCTTTACTCAGGGATTGAAACCCAAAGCAAGGCCTGGTTTTCCTAGCATCTAATGCCTTTGTACTTTAGGAGAGGGCCGCATTTCTCTTGCAGCTAACTTTAGGTCCACTCCCTAGCTTTGGCTTTTTGGGGACGAGACTGGAGACTCTGCGTATGGAACAGGTCTTCCTGGCGATGTGTGTTTCCTAAAGGCGTTTGAGCACCATGGCCTTGTGCCTTATTATTATCAACAAAATTTGAAGAAGCCCAATGTACCCATTGAGCCGAGATAGAGAGAGACAGAGAGACAGAGACAGAGACACACAGAGAGAGACAGAGAGAGACAGAGAAAAACAGAGAGAGACAGAGACACAGACAGAGACAGACACACACAGAGAGACAAAGAGAGACAGAGAGAAACAGAAACAGAGACAGAGAAAAACAGAGAGGGGGAGAGAGAGAGAGAACGAAACAGAGAGACAGAGACAGACACACACACAGAGAGACAGAAACAGAGAGAAACAGAGAGAGAGAGAGAGAGAGAGAGAGAGAGAGAGAGAGAGAGAGAGAGAGAGAAAGAGACCGCTCCGCCAGCGCCTTTCATCAGTGGGAGAGTGCCAGAGATGAATTAGTCAGATTTGAGGTCTCCTTACAGGAATGTGCTCAGATGAGTAACATTTTGCCATTCATAGGTGATTGTAGCTAGTCTGCATTCTTCTTCAGAGAGCGGGTTTTTCATTCAAAAATTGGGAGCCACAGGAAATAATAGGTCTGGCAATTGCAAATTCCATTTTCAGTGGCAATATAATGTGTCACCAAGCTGAGCAAAACCAGGGAAACAGTTCCCTATATGGGTGCTGGAGGTAAGGGACACCGGTCACTCGGTGCCTGCCTCCTCACTATCCCCCGCCCCACCCCACCCCTTCTTGCGCACCTGGACTGCACAGAGAGGAAGATCTGGTGGTGCCGGCCATGCCTTCAGCCAGGAAAGGCAGAGTGAGGCCTTAGGAATCTCAGTGCTCCCCTGCAGAAGAAGGCGAGGAAGCCCTGTGGAGGCCCACTCTTCCTCTCAGTCTTTGGCTTCGACTGGCACAGCTTCCTCACCCGCTGTGCCTCCAACCTACTGACGCTTCCATTCTTGTCCAAAACACCCACTGAGCACGCCAATGAGCTGACAAAGAAAAGCGTCATCCCATACGAGGACCCAGCAGCCATCGGAGGAGGCAAAGCCATGCCTTCCAGCAGAGGGAACTGATGAGCCAGGAATAAAAGAGCAATTTACATATTTACGACCCCTGAGCACTGTAAAACTGCTGAGAGTTTTGTGGGTCTCAGGAAAAAGTGGAAGAAACCCCAGAGAGATGAGTGTCAAAATCAGAGTGGCGCTGTCAGGAAGGGCAAACTAGACCAGCGCAGGAATGGCAGGAGGTCCAGCGGGAGGGGGCAAAAGGAAAGGGGCAATACTAGTTACACAGGGGAGTTACTCGCGGGTTGAAGAAAAGAGTTTGAAAGTTCACCACGCTCCAGGCTGAAATGCGTTTTTAAAAGCAGAGTAGGTGGCTGGAGAGATGGCTCAGTGGTTAAGAGCACTAACTGATTTCCAGAGGTTCTGAGTTCAATTCTCAGCAACCACATGGTGGCTCACAACCATCTGTAATGGGATCCGATGCCCTCTTCTGGTGTGTCTGAAAAACAGCTACAGTGTACTCATATACATATAATAAATACATTTTTTAAAAAAAAGCAGAGTAGGGTCATCAATGCTGGAAAGATGATTTGGTGGTCTAGCTTGATTCGGTTTCTAGCACCCACCTCAGTGTGATCCCAGTTACTAGTAACTCCAGTTCCAGAGCGTCAGACACCCTCTTTTGAATTTCAGGGCCACCCACACATATGAGGCATAGGCTCACACACACATGCACATAAGTAAAAAATTTGAAAACTTGGCCATGGGCCATGAAGCAAAACTTAGTATGTTAAAAACATGAAATGTCTTACTGACTTTATCATAAACCAGTACAGTGAGGGTTAATTAACAAAGACAGAGCCAGTGAGATGGACCAGCAGGAAAAGGCATTTGCTGCCACTCCCCAAACTTGAATCTGATCCCTAGGAGCAAGGGAATCGACCCCCAAAAGTTGTTCTCTCACAACCTACTCCTACCTAAATAAAATGTAATAAAAAATGTAAAAAAAATCAGAAACAAAAGCTTAACAGCTTGAAATAAAGAAACACAATTTAAATTCTGTTTTTATTTTTTGAGACGTCTTATGATGTAACCTTGGCTAACCTCAAATTCAAATCCTCCTGAGTGTTGGGATTACATACTTGTGCCACTGTGCAGGCCAACTCTAATTAATTCTGACATTCTTAGATATTTAGACATCCTTAAATCAAAGAGAAATTCAAACTGAAATTAAAACCATGTAAAACAAAATAACAGGAGCTGGGCATGGTGGCTTATCCCTGAGAGCCTCAATGTTTGAGGTGGCCCAGGCAGGA
The DNA here is from genome assembly GCA_028551405.1 of Uromys caudimaculatus. Taxonomy (NCBI): domain Eukaryota; kingdom Metazoa; phylum Chordata; class Mammalia; order Rodentia; family Muridae; genus Uromys; species Uromys caudimaculatus. The sequence continues at coordinate 48,448,670 of CM052706.1, forward strand.
GGAAGGGAAATTGAAGACCATCCTTGGTCACACCATGAGCTACTGTCTCAAAAGACAAACAAATAAGTCTACATTCCGCTTAAGGCATAGTGGATATTATCCTGAAAATAAAATCACTTTCATACTAAGGAAAGACAACAAAAAATAAAAGAACATAGTTTTATTGGTGGATTAGGGAACTCTCACTTGGTAGTGGCACCTCTTTCTGGGCTTCCTGGTTCTCTGCTTCTGGGTTCATCAGTTCACTGCTAAAAAGAGCTCCTTATGTAGGCAGATACCCATGAGTGCAAGGCCAGCCAGATCTACACAGCAAGTTCTGGACCAGCCAGGGCTAAGAGTAAGTTTTAAACGTACTAGTTTTGGTTTTAAACAAGCAAGCAAGCAAACAAACAAAAACTTCTTATGACAAAAATGAATCGAGCACTCGTATACTTTCCCAGACTGTAAATTTGCCCGTGACCCAAGTGTCCTTTGTGTTGCTCAGGTTCTCCAGGAGCAGATCCGTGCCAGAGACAACATCAGCTATGGAACTAATTCTGCCTTAAAGACACTGGAGATGCGCCAGCTCTCTGGCTTGGGAGATCTCCGAGGAAGAGTTGCAAGGTAGGCGGACCAGGGACCGCCCTTAGAACGTCCTACGGAAGGATCTTGAAGGGAGGGTTATTTTGGCTCGAAGTTGGAGGCTGCAGTCCACCAGGTGGGGAAGATTGTTGTCAGGAGCATGAGGTGACTGTTCTCAGGGGTTCACAGTAAAGAAGCAGAGGGAGATGGATTATGTTAAGCTTGATTTCTCCTTTTTATTCAGACGGGGAAGCCAGCCCCTGAGGTGGCTTTGCCCACATTCACGGTAGGCTTTCCCTCTTGGTTTCGCCTCTCTGGGAACACCCTCACAGCCAAGCCCAGAGGCCTCCTAGGTGGTTCTGAATTCAGTCAAGCTGGTTAGGGAGCTTATCCAGCACAGCAGGTGTTCAAAGTTGGAGACTACTTCTTGAGAGCAGTTTTTATTTGGCTTTGAGAAGCTCAGGGAGTAAAGCGCTCACTGTGGAAATTGGCTGACCAAAGGTGGAGGGAGGGCACCAACTTCACGAGGTTGTCCTTTTCTCTTCACAAACACCACCACCATCACCACCACCTCCACCACCACCACCACCTCCACCGCCACCACCGCCACCGCCACCGCCACCACCACCACCACCACCATCATCATCATCATCAATACCCAAACTTTTTATGAACTCCAATTTAGTGAAGAAGCCCCAGTAAATTCTTTCTCTACATCCCGTCCAGCTTTGACCATAGAAGCTACTGGCAGACTTCAACTCTGCCTGTCAGCCTGCCATGATTTCTTTCGTTTCTGAAACTGGCTGGGTCTTCATGGGAGGAAATGATCAGAGAGCGCCCTCTGCTGGTGGAAGCTATTTGATCACATAATAGTATGGCCATTGAGTCACATAACACACAGGGCTTACTTACTGTTTGTATGCCTTTTCAAATGTTCATCTTTGCTATAATTAATTTTTGTTTTAATTCCTGAAATTATTGATTTCCCATAGGCTGGTAATTTTAATATGTGTTTTCCTATCGGTGTGAAAAAGTCATTTTCTCTTTACTTGGGTATGTTCCACGAACCCAGAGCCTCAGATTACCTGGGATATTTTTCAAATGTATTTTGTTTACAGTTACATTTATGCATTTATGTGCACGTGTGTGTATATACATGTGTGTGTGCTGCATCACATGTGTGGATATCAGAGGATAATTGCAGAAGTCAGTTCTCTCCTTCTACCCCACCTGTCTCGGGAAACTCAAGTTGTCAGGTTTGGCGAATGTTTACGGGTTGAACCTTCTTCCTGGCTCTTACTTGGGACCTTATGAGCAATGTCCACTATCCCCACATCCCACAGCTACTGAATTAGAAACTGTTTCTAACGAGCCCCCCGGGGTTCTGGGCACACGCATGTTTAAGAGTTGCAAGAGGCCTTCCCCTCCGAATTTCTTTTAGCTGGCTGGGATGAAGTTGTCCTGACTATGTATGGGCCTCTTCTACCCTCTGCTGCTATCAAGCACCCAGTACAACTTTGCAGCTAATAATGGGGATTTGGAGTAAAGAAGCACTTTCAGCCAGCTTGGGGTGACGCTGCGCTCAGGTGTGCACAGGATGAGATGAAGAACAGAGACCAACAGAGACCAGGCACCATTAAGGCAGCAGAGAGAGCCATGGTCTGGTGCGTTTGTAATGAAACCACACCTAGTTACTGACTGATGTCAGTAGGTGCTGGGGTAGAGAAAGAACCTCACCAAGATGCTAAGACTTCATTTCCTGAAGGAGCAGAGGGGTTTAGCCTTCTTGGAAAAGACTGACACCCAGCTAGCTCACTCCAGTTACTTTATTCAAACATTATACAGGGTTAATTGGGGCTGGGAAAGGGTCCAGATACCAAAGTTATCTTGCCCTTGCTGCCCATGAGAGCAGACAACCCACACAAATCTCAGTCCCTTTTGACCGTGACTAGACATAATCAAAAGTAAGAATTCCTGGTTTGTCAGGAGTGTCTTAGGACCAAGGTCAGGGCAGCTGCAAGCTCTCACGTAGCACCAAGTGCAGATTCTCTAGAGAGACAACATTTCTTCAAGGTTCAGGCAGCCTCAAGACAGTTTCTCCGCTTCTACTGATTGACCCAAACATAGCAAAGGCCTTGCTGAGACAATGCACTCAAAGCCAGACCCAGAGGCTTATTCTGCATTTCCCTTAAAGGAGCCATAATGGCTTTACTATACCTATCGTTACCCCACTGCCTTGTATGCTGGGCGTGTGTGTTGGCAGCTGAAGGGTAATGAACAGTTAACAGCTGAGGGAAGGCTCTAACGACTAAATGAAGGGTGAAGTGACCACTCCTCTCTGGTTCTTGCTGGTGTGTTGTTCTTTTTTGTTTTGTTTTGTTTATATTTATTTAATGTGCACATGTGTGCTAGAGTGTGTATATGCAGGAGTCTGTGGTTGAGAAGACAACAGATCCTCTGGGACTGGAGCTATGAAAGGTTAGAAGCTACCCCGAGTGCTGGGGACCGAACCAAGCTCCTGCAAGAGCAGTGAGCACTCTTAAACCTCCGGGCCACCTCCCAGCCCCCCCCCCCTCCTCCTCCTCCTCCTCCTCCTCCTCCTCCTCCTCCTCCTTCTTCTTCTTCTTCTTCTTTATTTGGAATTGAAATGGAGTCTCCGTAGCTCTAGCAGGCCTTGCACCATCTTTTTCTGTCTCAGTCTCCCGAGTGCTGGGGTTATAGGTGTGTTCCACCATGTCTGGCCTGTCTGTCATTTGCTGTTCTCAGCAGGATGAACCCCTCCGGTCTCCATAGTCTGACCCTGTGTGGTGGACATTGCCTGATCTCCTCACCTCTCCCGACTGTTGCCTTGCCCCTTCAGTCATGCCCTGACCTTTGTTAATCTCCACAGAAGCCCCTTCGTTTACCACAGGGCCTTGGCACATGCTGGGCTCCCACTGAGGACAGTTCCACTTCCTCTTCTAACTCCTTGTCCACCTTTAAAGAGTAGTGCAAATGTGTCTTCTCCTCTGGGAGTATTTCCTCACACACACACACACACACACACACACACACACACACACACACACACACCCCAATCTGCAGAGCGCCCCCTCCCCCGACTTAAGCCCCATCCAGTCACCCTGTTGTCTTCTGTATTGTCTTAGAGTGGGCTCGCATCACTTACTTCTGCAGTCAGGTGCCTGGAGCCTGTTGAAAACAGTAGGTTCTCACAGATGCTTCCTTGGCTGAATGGCCAATCTAGAAAAGTCACTGGGGCAGGACTGAAAAATCTTGAGTCCTTGTTTGGCTTTTAAAAGACCCCGAAGCTCAGAGGACAGCAGGGACTTGCAAGGACTGGAGGCCACAAGGAACAGCAGGGACTTGAGGAGACAGCTGAGGATTTTCGTGGCCACTGTATTTGTCAGGGGTCTTTCTCTACAGTAGTGGTCCTTTTAATTCAGCCCCTCATCGTGTGCTGACCCCCAACCATGAAAGTATTATCGTTGCCACTTCATAGCTGTAATTTTGCTACTGCTATGAATTGTAACGTAATTATCTGTGTTTTCTGATCGTCTTAGATGACCCCTGAAAAGGAGTCATTTGACCCCAAAGGGGTCCCCACCCACAGGCTGAGAACCACTGCTCTAGAGCAACAGAACCAACAGTGCTGTGTGTGTGTGTGTGTGTGTGTGTCTACGTGTGTAATGATTATATCGATCTATGCAGTATAGTCTAGCAGTCAGATAATGATTATCTCCATGCTGGAGAGGCTGAGGCCCCGGGAGCTGCTTAGCCAGATGCCTCAGCAGCCCAACTCTGGTGCTGAGGGCCTGGAGGGTTCCCAGAGAGCCAGGGATCTTTAGTTAGAAGTCTGAAGAAACCTGAGTTTTGATATCAATGGGGAGGGTAGCGGTATCAGCAAGAGGGTAGATGACCTTGTTGGTGAGGCTCAAAGGCAAGGAGGCACACAGCACCCATTTCCTCTCAGGCCCACTTTTATCTGGGCTGCCACAGGAAGGCACCGCCCATGTCTAGTGTGGATCTTCTCGCTTCTACTTGCCTGATCAGGAAAATCCCTCATGGGTGTGCCCAGTGACTGGATCCAGTCAAGATGATAACCCAAATTAACTGTCACACTGCTGTGGGTGCAGGTGGAGATTTAGGGCACAGGTGTGCCACAGGCAGGGAGGGAGTAGGCAACAAATGGCTGCTCTCAGTACCTCAGCCGGAAGTGAAAACTAATGTCCTCTTTAGGACATTATATCTAGACCAGAAGAACTCTCTTGAGATGGCTTCTGGAATCTTCTCTGCTTCAGCGTGACCCATCAGCTTCTCTGTCCAACTTGTTCCTCCCTGTTGACAAACACCTGGATTCTAAAACCACCTCGAGTGTTTGTTTTAAGCACTGGATATTTTGGGTTTGTTTTGTGGCTATATCTGTCTTTCTCTTGGAGAGCTAATGAGACTTTGTTGAAATGAATTCTCATGAGATAAAATGCTCTTTGGCAAGAGTTGATTGCATAATTGTGTTGAAGAAGTATGGCTTTTAAAGTGATATTACTAAATTTCTAGGCTGGCATATGATTTACTGCTTGGGTGTGTAGTTTTAATGGATCTATTAGTAACATTACAGTTGGCAGCAAGCAGGCCCTTGCGCTTGGCTGTAGATCTAGGTCAGGCAGGCTCTCTCCTTGGAGGGACATTCTCCCACTCAGCACAGCGCGCCTCACGTAGGACCTAGCCAGAGATTCTTTCTCATTTCTTCTGGAAACAGAGTTCATGTTAGCTTCCCAGTTCCTACTGGAAGGTTTGCTCCCGTGTTTGGCACATGGTCTGCATTTTCCCAAAACTCAGTGGCTACTTCCTCTTTCTTCTCCCATAGGGTGTGGGCGTGGCTGGTGGCAGAGGGTTGGGGGGAAAATATCCATATGCCAAGGCCTAGGTGCCGGGAACTGGGAATTAGAGAATAACACTGGAACCTTCACAAGGGCACCGCAGACCTGAGAGTACTAGCTCCCCTCCCTCCCTCCCTCCCTCTTCCTCTCTTCCACTCTCTCTCTTCTGTTCTTTATGAAGAGATTTTGTGATATGTAATTCACATATGGGCAAACAATGGAGGAGGGGCCTGGAAGATAGCTTAGCACTTAGGAGTGTTTGCTGCTCTTCCAAAGGATCCAAGTTTGCTTCCCAGGATCCATGTCAACTCGCACGGCTCACAACTGCCTGTTACTCCAGCTCCGGGAGGCATGACAGTCTCTTCTGAACTCTGCAGCAGACATTGCACACGCACGTACACACACACACACACACACACACACACACACACACACACACACACATACACACACACACACACACACACACAGAGGAGGGAGGATATTTAGAAATAGAACTTTGAAGCGTGCAATCCCGTGGGTTTAGTGTATTTACTGTGCACAGTTAATCACAGGATATCTGAACAGTTCAGAGAGAAATCCATCTTCCCTCAATCCCTGTCTATGGCAACCACACGAATTCTTTCTTTCTCTATGATTTGCCTCCCTGAATGTTTCCTGTGAATGAATCATCCCAGACCAGCTTTAAGAGAAGCTTTTTACACTCAGTGTCGTGTTTTTAGGGTTCATCTGCGTGTGGCCTGTCAGCACATCATTGCTTTCTGTGGCTAAGAGACACCACATTGTGAGCGCATATGCTGCTTCTATTTTTTAATCTATCATAAATTATAATATTATAAATGATATATAAATAAATTTAGAAACTATAAATACAGCTGAGGATATTCGTTTATGAGGTCTCGTATGTTTACATTTTAAAAAGATTTATTTATTTTTATTTTCCATGTAAGAGTATTTTCCTTGCATACATGTATATGTACCGTGCGTGTGTGTGTGTGTGTGTGTGTGTGTGTGTGTGTGTGTGTATGTGTGTGTGTGTGTGTCTGTGTGCAATGACCATGGAGACCAGAAAAGGGCATCAGGTCCCCTGGAGTTGGTGTCATAGGTAGTTGTGCACAGCCCTGTGTGGGTGCTGTGAACCAGACTCCATCTTTCTGCAAGTGTCCTTGGCTACTGATTTATCTCTCCAGCCTGGAAGCAGCATTTTATACATGGTGTGAGGTAGGGTTCCAAGCTCGTTCTTTTGCATGCTTAGTTCTCTTCAACATCATTAGTCAAAAGTCTAGGCTGTCCCTCACTGGATTGTCTTGGCACCATAACTGAAAAACATTTGGGGATAGGGACACTTAAATTCCTTCCTTCTCCCTTACTTTCCCCCTTCCTCCACCCACTCCCCTTCCTCAGTCCCCTCCCCTCCCTCCCCTGCTCCCCTCTCCCCACACTCCCATCCTTCCCACTTTCCTCATACACTTTGCTTCTCTTTCTGTGCCTTGCTCTCTCTCATTGTGTGTGCACCAGAGGTTAAGCTCAGGTGTTACTCTCTGGAAACATCTACTTTCTTTCTTTCTTTCTTTCTTTCTTTCTTTCTTTCTTTCTTTCTTTCTTTCTTTCTTTCTTTTTTTTTTTTTTAAAGATTTTTATTTATTTACTTTATGTATATGAGCACACTGTTACTGACACACCAGAAGAGGGTATCAAGTTCAATTACAGACAGTTACAAGCCACCGTGTGGGTGCTGAGAATTGAATTCATGGCCTCTGGAAGAGCAGCAGTGCTTTTAGCCACTGAGTCATTTCTCCACTTTTTTTTAAAACTGTGTGTGTGTATGTGTGTGTGTGTGTGTCACATACAACAGTGTGGAATCAGTTCTCTCTTCCACTATGTGGGTTCTGAAGACTGAACTTAGATCCTCAGATTTGCACCAAACCACCCTGCTGGACAAAACTTGTGTGTGCGTGTGTAAAATGTGCATTTTCAGGACACAAGCATGCACGCACCATGGTGCCAGTGTGGAAGTCAGAGTGCAATTATTGAGGGTTGGTTCTCTCCTGCCACCTTGTGGGATCCAGGGATTGAACTCGGGTTGTTGGGCCTGGATGCATGTACCTCTATCCTCTGAGCCATCTCACCAGCCATTTTAAAACAAAACGGGCTCACTTGCTGGCCTTGAGCTTACCAACTTGGCTAGACTGGCAGCCAGTGATCCCGAGAGATCTGCCTGTCTCTGCCTCCTCAGTAATTCCAAGTGCTCACCTTCTCACCTGACTTTAATATATTATTATTTTTAATTATGTGTAGGTGTGCATGTGGGTGTAGGTGCCTGCTGAGGCCAGAAGTATTGGAGCCCTGGAGCTGGAGTCATATCTAGGCTGTGATGAGCTGCCTGATGTGGATTCTGGAGACTGAGCTCCAGTCTTCTGCAAGAGCAGTAAATGCTCCTAACTACAGAGCCATCTCTCCAGCCTGACACCTGGCTTTTTTGCATGCATTCTGAGCATCAGACCCAGTTCCACATGCTTTACTACCTGAGCCTTCTCCACAGCCCAGGAGTGCAATTTCTGAGGAGCCCTTGCATTTCCCAGTGCATTTTATAGTATTCGAGGCAGCTCTTACACACGCTTTTAAACTTTAATGAGTGTGTGTCCTTTGCCTGGATAGGTGTGATGCCAGCATAGCCAGACTCTCTGCAGAGCATAAGACGACCTACGAGGGACTCCAGCACTTGAACAAGGAACAGCAAGCAGCCAAGCTGATACTGGAAACAAAAATCAAAGACGCAGAAGGACAGGTATGGCCGGGTCAGGAGCCTTTTGGAAGCTGGAGTTTGTTCTCAGCTCAGAATAGCACGGTATTGCTTGGTTTTCTGCAGCAGTGGCCAGCTGGGGTCCCCAGTGTGGGTTTATGCAAATCCTCAGCTCTTTCTGTCCCTTCATGAATCTGGAAGCCAGATCACAGAGAGTTGTTGGTACAGTGCCAGTTGAAAGATCCTTTCCCCTTATTCATAAAACAATTCCCCAGAGCTTCTACGTTACTCCTCCCAAACTACCTCTTGCACAGGCGAGTGACTCAACTGCTGCTTTGGACGCTGCTTATCTCGGTGTCTGATTCAGGAAATGTTCTTTACTGACCGGGACTGGTTGCATGTACTGACTCATCGAGTGGTCTGAATGTGGGACTCTGGATTACAAGGGTTGCAAGCCATGGGACATGTAAGACATGGGGATGGGAACTGGGGGCGGGATGGGAGGAGATGGAGCGGAAGGGTTTGGACTCTGAGGAGTTGTGTTCTTAACTGCAGAGCCATCTCTCCAGCCCCTACTTCATCAGAGTTTTATAGTTTGGATTTTGTTACTTACAAGCTCCCCTGTCATAACAGGTGTAGCCTCCTAGAACTTACCCACAGTATCTGCCTAATTTACTATTCTTTACATATCTAGAGACTATTCTAGAAAAATAGGGGCGTATAGGTAATTTTCAATTCTCTTAAGCAGGGATCTAAAGCTGCTTGTAAAACAAAGGTATTGTAAAACTTTAAAAAGGAAAAGCAGGCCTTTGTATTGTTTTTCTTTTAAAATGAGCAGGGCCTGGCTTCATAGCCTAGTCTATAATCCTAGATAGTCTGGAGGCTGAGGCAGGAGGATCCCACACTCAAGTCTCCTACGGGCTAAAGAGTGAGTTAGGCCAACCTGAGCAATTTACACATCTCAAAATAAAAAGCAAAGTCAGATGGCTCAGTTGAGTGGAGGCACTCGTCAAGCCTGCTGACCTGAGTTCAGTCTCTGGAACCCACATGATGGAAGGAGAGAACTGACTCCCCACAGGCTGTCCTCTGATCTCCACACATGAGCTGTGCCATGTACACATCTACACACATGCACACCCAGGAAGTAAATCAATGTTACAGACACGACTAAGGACGGAGCTTAGCGCTAAAGTGCTTGCCCGGTGTTAACTAAGCTTGAGGTTCAGTCCCTTGTCTTTGGCTGATTTATGGGTTCTTCTTTACCCCTTCTGCCATCTTTTCAACCCCTTAATGCTAGATATGAGAGAAAAACGGATAGAGGGGAAAGGAAAGAGATCCCTGAGCAAAGTCAGGGGGTTGGAAAGGGGAGACATTATTGTTAGACTACTTCCTGCTGATTAGAGGCGTGGAGTTCCTTGGGGCAAGTTTGATCTCGTTGTCCTGACATCTCATTTCTCCCTTTACTTCTTCCTTCTTTGTGCATGACCACTTAACAAAACAAACCCCAACAAACAAACAACAATACAGCCCACCTCTCAGGGCCCTAGCATTTATATACCCTCTGAAAATCCCCACAATTCCTAATGTCACACACTCACAGAAACTATCTGCAGCAGGCAAATCACGCCCCTGCTAGAGCACGAGGCAAATCATAGTCAGCTGCTGCGGAAAATATGAAGCAGCCCCAGATCCCACACCTGGGGTTAAAACAAAAACATATTCTTGTAATATTACTGTGCTTTTCAAAGAAACCAAAAATCCTGAAATTGTCACTACAGTTCCTAGTCATGGAGCAGGGTCTGTGGGAGTGAGAATGAGATTATTACAAAAGGAGAAAAAGAGACTTCCTGGTAGCTAAGGTGAGTACAATACAGAAATCTACCAAAGGAGACATCATGACGACGATGATGATGATGATGATGATGATGATACTGATGATGTTGACCTACATCCTACAAATATCATGAATCTTAACTCAGGAATGTTGAACAACACTTTTCAGAAAATGAGATGATTTCATACAGGACTAGTTTAACATTGAGCTTTAGTGAAAACAAAACCCAAATAAAAACAAAGACCACGAGTGGAGAGCAGAGAAAGGACCAGAGGGAAATAGCTCACAGAGGGTCTTCTGTGGAGCCTCACTTGATGAGGAAGTACATCTGGAACACTGACTCATTTGTAAGCCATAGAAATTCTGCCCTCTAGAACTGGCAGCCAGGGTGCTGGCGGAAGTCCGAGGTAATGATGGCTGCATACTGTGACAGCTGGTAGAAGTACCAGCCCTGGGCAGGAGCTGGGCTTGCTCATTAAAGAGCTCTGAAGTTTAGACTCGCTTCCTGATGAACATTTGGCAGTGCCCTTTGTCTTTATTTTTTGCTGGGTGTGTAAGAAAGTAAATAAAGGCAGTGGCCACGTAGATGGGCACCAGCAGAAAGGCCTGGGTTTGGATCTGCAGCACCCGATTGAAAGCTAGACACCGTGAGGGCTGGAGAGATGGCTCAGCAGTTAAGAGCACTTGTTTTTCCAGAGGACTTGAGTTCAGTTTCCAGTACTCATTCAGTAGCTCACAGTCATAACTCCAGTCCTAGGGAATCTGATGCCCTCTTCTGACCTCTGCAGGCACAAGATACACACACGGTGCACATACATACATTCAGGCAAACACTCATGCACATAAAATAAAATAATCTAAAAAAAATTTTTTTAAAGCTGGACTTTGTGATACGCCCTGCACTGGGTGGAGGAGAAGACAGGCAATCCTTAGTTCTTATTAGCCAGCTATTCTAGCTAATAGGTGAACTCACCGTTCAATAAGAAGACCTTGTCTCAAAAAATAAGGTGGATCCGGGCAGTGGTGGCACACGCCTTTAATCTCAACACTTGGGAGGCGGGGGCAGGTGTATTTCTGAGTTCAAGGCCAGCCTGGTCTACAGAGTGAGTTCCAGGACAGCCAGGGCTACACAGAGAAACCCTGCCTTGAAAAAAAAAAAAAAAAAAAAAGGTGGAAAGTGATCGAGGAAGACTACTCCTGTTAATCTCTGGCCTTCATATGTACCTGTGTGCACATGCACCTGCATACACACACAAACACACAGATACTCACACACAGAGACACATACACACACACACAGACACACAGATACTCACACACAGAGACACATACACACACACAGATACACACACAGACACACAGATACACACAGAGACACATACACACACACAGACACACACACAGACACACAGATACTCACACACAAAGACACAGATACACTCACATACAGAGAGACACAGACACTCACGCACAGAGACACAGACATTCATGCACAGAGACACACACACAGACACAGACACTTACACACAGAGGCAAAGATACTTATACACACTTATACTCACATGTACACACACAGAGCTACACACACACTATGTACACAAACACACACACTCACATATAGACACATACACAGACACATTCTCACAAACACACTAACACACACAGAGGCACATACACAAACTCAAGCACAGATACACACACAGACATATACTCTCACACACAGAGACACATACACAGACACACACAGATACAGAGAGACACAGACACACACAGAGATATAGACATTCATACACAGAGACACAGCCACTCACACACAGAGGCAAAGATACACACACATACACACTACACATACACACACAGAGACACACACATTCATGCACACAAATATACACACTCACACATACAGACACACACACAGACATATACTCTCACACACAGAGACACATACACAAACACTCTCACACAAACACACACTCACACGCACACATGGAAAGAGGAAGGGAACTCCTAAATGGACTTAGTAAAGTGACTCTTAATGCTACTGACCAGCATGGAGCATATGAAATGTTTTCTGAGACGGCCCATGAAGACATAATATGAGATCTTTATAATGTAATCTCCTTTTCCAGATTTCTCAGCTTTTGAACAGAGTAGACTTGTCCATCTCAGAACAGAGCACCAAACTGAAGATGTCCCACAGAGACAGCAACCACCAACTCCAGCTCCTGGACACTAAGTAAGCCCCCAGTTTGTAAAGGGTTTCGTCATGTTTTTTCTGGGTTCATGAAATTCACATTTTCTTTCTCTTGCTTTTATTTAAAAAATATAATGTCTAAACTTCGTCGGTTTTAAATATTTATTTTTATTTATGTCTGTGTGAGTATGTGTACATGAGGGTAGTGCCTACAGAGGCCAAAAGAGGGCGTTGGAAAACCTGGAGCTGGAGTGAACAGCCAGATATGGATGCTGGGAACTGAGCGCATGTCCTCTGGAAGAGCAGCAAGTGCTCTTAACTGCTGAGCCATCTCCCCTGCCCACCTCTTAGCTTTTATTTATCATACAGAGTGAAAATAATAATGAAAGCTAAAAGAAATGGTTTCCATGTGGCACTTCATAATGATTGCTTCTAGGGGCTGGATGATGCCCGTCTTTTCATCCAATGTGTATTTGGGTCATTTGTTATATTTTAGTGTGTTTATGCATATGTGCATGTGTGTAAATGTTCAGGGGTGGGTTGAATGTGCCCATGCATGTGTGGATGAGGGCCAACACTGGGTGGCTTCCTCTACCTGTCCTTATGTTATTTATTTATTTATTTTTTTTTTTTTTTGAGGCAGAGTCTCTCCCCGATTCTGTTAGATTAACTGGCCAATAAATCTGTCTTTCCATATAAATCCCCAGTGCTTGGATTATAGATGCAAACTATCTTGCCTAGCTTTTTACATAGGTTCTGGGCATCCAAACTCAGTCCTCATGTTTGGGTAGCAAGCACTTTATCCACTGAGCCATCTTCCCAGCCCCTCTGTATTTGTGGAGCACTTGCCTAGAGACTCTTGATCTAGTAATGAAGAAAAAAACAAAACAAAACAAAACAGACCTTGTTCTTAGTCCTGAAGAGTCTACAGTTTAGGGAGCTGACAGCCAGGTGTTAGATAAGGGCTTGGGCAGAGTGCTCTGTATTGTTTATTACTGACAGTGCTTCAAGGGATATACGCATCCCTTGTAGTTACGTTAGGTTGAATAATGTGGTTCCCCAGAATTCTCCATGTGAATATGTTTGTTAACTTTTAGGAATAAAAGGAACTTGGCAGGTGTGTTTCAGTGTCTTCAATTGGGAATATAGTCCAGGAGTAAAGTACTTGGCTAGCATGACCAAGGTCATAGGTTCAATCCCCAGTATAAGAAAATGAAAGCCTTTTAAAAGATCTTTTTATATGTACACGTGTGTGCACACACACAGATGTGCACACCATGGTAGACATGTTAAGGTCAGACTATAATCTTGGGTGTTAGTTCTTACCTCTAACTTTGTTTGAGAGAGGGTCTTTGGTTGTTCACCATTGTGTACTACAGGCTGGATGGCCTGAGAGCTTCCAGGGTTTCCCGTCTGATACCCATCTTACCATAGGAGTGCTAGAATTATAAACCACCTCTGGCTTTACATGGGCTCTGGGGATCTGAACTCGGGTCCCCAGGCTTGCACAACAAGCCCACTGAGCCCTTTCCCCCAGCTCCCTAAAGAAGATTTTAAAATGGGTGGGTCATTCAAGCAAGCCTAATGTAATCACAAGAGTCCTGTGAGAGGAAGGCACAGAATAGCATTCTGGCAATGCTTACTTTGTGTGTGTGGCTGGGCTTTACTTGGGTTGTCTAAGTCCTGGCGGTAGCCAGTGTCTCAAGCTGTATGGATAGCTGTATTAGTTCGGCTACAGCATAGCTCTATGTTGTGTGGTCAGTGTTCTAGCACAGACAGGACAGCTCTGACGACTCAGTGTGGAGCCTCTACAGCTCCAGTCCTTGCTTTTCCAAGCTGTTACAGAGGGAAAACCTAGGGCAACAGCTGTGTTTTGAAGGATGTTACCAGAACCATATACTTCTCTCCTTCATGTTCTGCCAATCACCTGACTTATTGGTATGCTGCACTGTAACTGTTACATTTCTCATTGCTATGACCTGACAAAGGCAACTTGAGTAATGAAGATGACAGTTTGGCTTGCAGTTTGAGGGAATACCATCCACCATGGTGATGAATACATGGTAGCAGGAGCACAGGATGGGTAGTCAATTGCATCTATAGTCAGAGGTTGAAAAGATGAATGCTGGTACTCAGTCTGCTTCTTCCTTCCTCTTTTTGTTTTTTATTTTTTATTTATGGGACCCCAGTCCATGAGATGGTGTTTTACACATTTAGAATATGTCTTCCCTCTTCATCCAATCCCTCTGGAAACACTCTCACATAATGCTCCAAGGTGTGTCTCCTAGGTGATTCCAAATCAAGTCAATATGACACAGAAGATTAATTATCATATACATCTAGCTGCAAGGGAGGCTAGTAAATGTGGTCTCTAGCTAGGCAGCCATGTTCTCCAGTGAGATGTGAAGACTCTTTATATAAGAACACAAAAATAGACATTTCAGTGACTCTAATGGGTGTTCTTTTTATTAGTTAAATTATGCTTCTATGTCTATTACATCTCTATACATATCTATATATATTCTTTAGTTTCATTACATGCTAATATAGATAAGAAGGTGATTAAGGGAAACAACATTCCTTGATAGTTATTTTAAGGATGCTGGAGGGCAAGGGATTAGAGGAATGGAATATTGTAAGGGTAGTTTCTTTTGAGACAAAGTCTCAAGTAGATCAAACTATTATGTATTCTCTATGACATTTAAACTTCAAATCCTCCTGGCTCTGCCTTCCAAGTGCTGGGATTGCAGGCCTGCTGATTATCCCTGGTTTATTTCCTACTGGTTTAGATTAGGCTATGTCCATAGGGAGACAGAACAATAGAAAACAAGAGAAAGAAAGAAAGCCAGCCTCTAGTCCTGGGAGATACAAGAGGCAAGAAGAAGAGTACACAAAAGGAGAGGATTCTAAAAAGGAGATGAAGGATGATATGTCCTCTGAGCAAGGAGTACCATGGACCCTTAGCACAGCAAAGATTATCCCCTGACATCTACTGTGCCACCTCAGCACCTGCATTGCTGGTTCCCATGGGTAGGGACATCACTAGGTGCTTTTCTGTTGCTTGCTTCCATCCTGCACCAACTTCATGTTGAATGGGACCCTAAGAGAAGGTAGGTATGCCGTTCCCATTGAATTGAGACTGTTTAATGTTACTTAGAACTGTTTTACGTTCAACTTATTTGCACACCTCTTCTTTCTTTTTTAATGTTTTAGATTTAAAGGTACCGTTGAGGAGCTCAGCAATCAGATTTTATCTGTGCGGAGTTGGCTGCAACAAGAACAGGAACGGATAGAGAAAGAACTTTTACAGAAAATCGATCACCTTTCCTTGATTGTTAAGGAAAACAGTGTAGGTGTTGATGTTTTTCAATAATAGATATTCAGTGGCGGCCTGCAATGTCTGACCAACACCTAGGGACTTAGCACACATTTATTTGGTACCTTCTGAAGCTGTTCCTGCCTTTGAGTAATTTCCATGTTCCTTCCCATTTCCCTCTTTTCCTTCTTCCTTTCCCATGCCCCCCTTCTCTTTCTCTTCTTTCCTTTGTTCTGGGCATCAAACCCAGGCTCTCATACCTGTTATCTTAGTTTCTTTTCCTTTTGCTATTAGAAAATACTCTCACAAAAGCGACTTAAAGAAGAAAAAGTTTATTATGGCTCACTCTTGAAGGGCACACATTATCATGGTGGGGTGTTAAGGCGGCAGAAGCGTGACGCAGCTGGTCATGCTGTATCCATGAGCAGAGGGATGAGACAGGCTCAGCTCACTTCCCCACTTACACAGTTCAGGGTCCCAGCTGGGGAACGGTGCCACCCACAATGGTTGGGTCTGTCTACTTCAAGCAAATAAAAATAATTCCCCCCGTCATGTCCAGAGGCCTGGCTCCCAGTTGATTCTAAATTCTGTTACAATTAACACTAACATATCATATCTGCTACTTTTGAACTTTGCCACCCATTCACGCCCCCCATTTCCTGTTCTTCATATTCTTCATAAAGACAGGAAGTGCTTTGTTTTATATTGGTTAACGAAGGCCAATCTAAAAATTTCAGTTAACGCTTGAAGGCACAGCTTTAATGATCCCGATTGTTTATCACACATTTCTAAATAAAGCTACAGTTACTTACTTGATCCTGTTTTTCTGTTTGTTTTTTTAAATGATTTATTTATTTTTATTTCATGTGCGTTGCTGTTTTGTCTGCATGTATGTCTTCTGTGTGAGGATGTTGGGTGTGGTGATCCTTTGGGACTGGAGCTGCGAACAGTTGTGTGCTGCCACGTGGGTATTGGGAAATGAATCCAGGTCTTGTGGAAGAGCAGCCAGTGCACTTAACCGCTGAGCCATCTGACCTCCTTTCTCTTTGTTTTTAATATTGTCATCTAGTTTTTGCTTTCACCAATGTTGAGTGGCCCTCTGTCCCTCCAGGCTCTTTCCAGTGCACTGTAAGAAAAGTGTGCCTGGGCATCAGATCAGAATCTACCATTTCCTTTGCTGTCTACTTCTGTTTCCACCCGCTTTCTCAAAGAGCTAATTTTTGCAGAACTACCAAAAATATCTTCAAAGGGCCTTGTATTTATCACACTTTTAACCAGCAGGCTTGGAAGCCAGTGCTAGGTAGGCAAATTGGGTTGGGTTTTCTTTTGTCTGGCTGGCTTTGGCTTCCTCCCGTGGGGCTTTGACTGAGCAGAAGTGGCTGGTGTGGTTTGCCTGTCTGACTGCTGGGCCCTGATGCCGAGCCATTTGTTGAGTTGCAGGCTCTGCATCAGTGCCATCCCAGGATCATGTCATAAAATCACACCTGATGAAAGGCTTGATGCTCATAGTTTTGACCACTAAAGCTTGGGAATGCCGAGTTTCTCAAAGTGTAGGCATAGTGGACTGCACTACTTTGAATCTCCCCCACCCAGTTGTATTCTTTGCTGTGCCTTGACACACCCTGACATGTTTGTGGAGTTCTGGGTCTGTGACTGACCATTTGATTTTCATATTGGCTGATGCTAACAGTAAACTCCATAATAATGGTGGCTCCTCTGAGATGAATGCGTCCTTCTCTCTTACCAAAACACATCCAGGTGTGCATTCTCTGGGACCCAGATGAATTGAGAACTTGTCAGTCTTCAGTAACTTAGAGTCCTTTTAGATTAGATTTCTGCCATCCTCAGAGAGTAGTGCTTGTCCCTACGATTCAGGATGGTTGATAGAGCTCCAGCCATTGACTTGATGGTAGAAACAGAAGGGAAGGGGAAAGAGTTAAGGGCATGTAGCAAGTGTCCTTTAAATTTTTCTGAGAGCAGTTACATGCACGTGTTCTTACACTTCACTGGTTAGATTACAGGGCCACGCCAAACTCAGGAGACAGAAGTAAAATGTAGACTTTCTCACTCTGGGTGACCTTTGAGAATGGATACCGGATGGATAACGAGAAACCACTATGATTCTGGTCCCTGCAGATGGTTAAGTACTACGGCTGATGTGAGACAAAGTACACACTCTTCTTTTGCAATAACCAAGTGTAATTCTTATCCTGGATCCCAGGGAGCCAGTGAAAGAGATGTGGAGAAGCAGCTCAGCCAGATGTCGGCCAGGCTGGACAGAATCGAAGAGAGTCAGAAGAGGAACTCGGAAGGACAGAGAAAGCCGGAAGAGGAGAAGGTGCACGGGCGGATCAGCAAACTGGAGCTACAGATGACGGAGGACATGAAGGAGATGAAAGCAGAGGTTAACGCTGGTAGGCCAGACCCCACCCAGCTCACGTGGCTTGTTTATCTAAAAAGCTATTCACTGAGATCTCCTCCGAAACTGAGTCTGAGCTGGCTAAAAAAAAAAAATCAGCAAAATGTTCTCAGTTGCTTTTCTAAGTAGCTATGCAGTATTTAACAAATTCATTTATTTATTTACTTATTGCAGTGGTGGGAATTGAACTCAGGACCTCACAGTTACCAGTGCACTATACTCCCAGCCCTAAAGTACTAGTTCAACTGCAAGTCTATGAAGTGCCTCCATGACTCACAGCAAACACAATGCTTAACGTGCACGTGATTGACATTTTCTTTAATGCGACCTGCTGATTCCTTTCTGTTCGTGGCCAAAATCAATGTAGACGTGAGGCACTTCTGAGAGCTTCTCCTGCACTGCTGGCTATATACACACAGCACATGCGGGTGGAGTCAGTTCTGTGGGTCCCTGCGACGGGACTTATGCCCTTAGGCCTGGCAGCAAGTGCCTTTCCTCACTGAGCCATCTCACCAGCCCCAATCAAAACTTTTTTAAAATGAATAATCTTTATATTTTTTCATAAATTGTCATATAAAATTTCTGATAAAAAAATAACATTACAAAACCCTTTACTGATTTTAAAAATCAGTAAAAACAAACAGAATAATTTAAAATTCTTCTTTGGTAGAGATGACTTCTTTTTTTAAAACCTTTTTTTCATAATCAAAATTTCATTTAAAAGATTTATTCCCACTGCTTTCCACATGTGATGTGATGTGTGTGTGTGTGTGTGTGTGTGTGTGTGTGTGTGTGTGTGTACAAGTATTTGTGAGCCACCTGATGTGGGGCTCTGAACTGCAGTCCTCTGATAGAGCAGTAAAGTATTCTTAGTCACTGTCCTAGTTAGGGTTACCACTGTTGAGATGAAGCACCATGATTCAAAACAACATGTGAAGGAAAGGATTTATTTGGCTTTCCACATCATTGTTTATTACAGAAGGAACCTGGAGACAAGAACTTCTGCAGAGGTCATGGAGGGGTGCTGCTTAGTAGCTTGCTCTCCATAGCTTGCTTGGCCTGCTTTCTTATAGAACCCAGGACCACTAGCCTAGGGAGAGTACCACCCAGAATGTGCTGGGCCTACCCATCAATCACTAATTAAGAAAACACCTATAGGCTTGCCTACAACCTGATTTTATACAGGCATTTTCTCAACTGAGGTCCTCTCCTCTCTGCTGACTCTAGCTTATGTCAAGTTGACACAAAATCAGCCAGCACAACCACTGACACGACTCTCTAGTCCTCAATTATTTTTTAAACTAAAAATTATTTGTATATTTAAGGTTTATATTTTGATATATATAACAAAATGGTTACTATGTTTGTGCAAATCAACCTACCCATCATCCCACAAGGGTGTGTGTGTGTATGTATGTTTGTATATGTTGTGTGCGCTATATATGTGTGTGTGTGCCTATGAATGTGTGTATGTGTATGGTATATGAGTGTTCATGTGTATCTTGAGTCAACTCTTTTATCAAAGACCCAGAGACAATATATTAGAATTTCCCTCACCCTGTGCATTAGATCTCATTTTATGTATTTTGCTCTTTTTTTTTTTTTTTTTGGTTTTTCAAGACAGGGTTTCTCTGTGTAGCCCTGGATGTCCTGAAACTCACTTTGTAGACCAGGCTGGCCTGGAACTCATAGAGATCTCCCTGCCTCTGCCTCCCAGGAGCTGGGATTAGAGGCGTGTACTACCTCCACTGGGCTATTTTGCCGTTCTTATCCTTTGACCTGAGTCCCCTTACCACCCTTCCTCCCAACTACACACATCATGCCCCTGGTATCTGCTATTTTATTCTGATTTTGTATATTTAACTTCTTTTCCTTTTGAGTCTTCATATGAAAGCATGCAGCATTTTTCTTTCTGTGTGTGTCTTTCATTTAGCGCAGTACCCTCTAGTCTCAACCGTGTTGTGGCAAATGGCAGGATCTGCTTTTGTGAGGCTGAATGATTTTAGTGGTGTACACAAACCACACTGTCCTTGTCTATCACATCTCCTGACAGACACTTAGGTTGTCTCTGTGTCTCAGCTATAAGGAATAAGCGTTGCAATAAACACTGGAGGGCCAAGGCTGGAGAGATGCTATTAAAAGCACTTGCTGCTCTGGCAGAGAACTTGGGTTCAGTTTTTTTTTTTTTTTACAATGGCACACGCCTTTATTTATTTCATGTATGTGAGTACACTGTCGCTGTCTTCAGACACACCAGAAGAGGGCATCAGATTGCATTACAGATGGTTGTGAGCCACCATGTAGTTGCTGGGAATTGAACTCAGGACCTCTGGAAGAGCAGTCCGTGCTCTTAACCACTGAGCCATCTCTCCAGCCCCTTGGGTTTAGTTTTTAGCATCTATCTGGTTGCTCACAATCATCTGTAAATCCAGTTCCAGGGGACCTGATGCCCTCTTCTGGCCTCCATGGACACTGCATGCATAGGGTGCACATAGAAATACACAAGTGTCTATATACATACTGGGCAAGCACTCTCCTGACTGAGCCACATCCCCAGTCCTGTACACTGTTCAAATTCTAATCTAGAATCTCACATAGTCCTTGGTTCTTATGCTTCTTTACTTAGTCTTGTGCATCTGGATCAATTCCTCTGTGATGCTGTTTTGCTTCTTAGATGGGGTCTATCGATGTAGAACAGGCTAGTCCTCATTCTTCCAAGGCCTGGACGGCAGGCATAAGCCACCATTCCTGGCTGAGCCTAGCAATTTTCTCAGTGAAGTGTGTCTTCTATCTAGAGTCCCTGTTCAGTGTGTCAGGCCTAAAGTAACCTTTTGGAGCACAGTAGTGTTGACTCCAGGTCTTACAGTAAGAATTGGAGCCTCAGAAATCAGAACCCCTCACTCATGAACCCCAGAGATGGTTGGAAACAAGACTCCAGTCTGAGAGGTGACCCTGAGAACGCTGGTGCCAAAGCTCAGGCCCTACACTGACATTTGAGGCCAATGGGCCTAGAGATTTTGCCGTAGTGTTCTAACTGGTCCCATAAGAACAGCAGTTCTCAACCTGCGGGGTCACAACCCCTTTGGGGATTGCATATCAGATATTACATTACAATTCATAACAGTAGCAAAATTACAGTTATGAAGTAGCAACAAAATAATTTTGTGAAAAAAAATAATTCTGTGGTTAGGGGGTCACCAACTACAACAGGAGGAACTGTACTAAAGGGTCACAGCATTAGGAAGGTTGAGAACCACTGCCCTAGAAACTGGAGACCTGCCCCGGCCCACGGGGTCCTCAATGTGGACCTAAGGAGGGGGCTGACGAATGAAAGACAAGAGACACGAGAGAATGAGAGCAAGTCTGTATTCTGACCAAGCGCTGAATGGCTTTGTTCTATACAAGTTTTTATAATGAAGGGCAGGGAGGCAGCAGGGATAGGGGAGAATTCCACGCAGCCGTCCAATCTGATGTGAACGAAATGCCCTGAACATCCCTTGATACATTAACAAAGCGGCTATCTCTACTGCTTAACTGCTGGCCATATCTCTTTACTGTAATTGTTCACCCATAAGGAATGTGCCTGGTTTCTGGGAAGCCTTCTCAGGAGCAGGGACTTAGGCCTATAATCACTCCAAGTCTAACTCTAATACAAAATGGCATTACCTAGGTTAATAAGAAAAATCCTAACTCTGTTGGTTCCTGGCAGAGACCAAAGCACCTGGTGCTCTCTTGACCCACACAAACCTGGTATTTTTAGACTACAGGGCAGTGTTTACAGAAAGCTCCTCAGTTGGGGTTAGATTGTGTCCTTATGGTATAACCTGGAACAGAGATGCTGTGGGGTGGATGGACACCCTGCTCCGGCCGTCTGGTCATCGGGTACAAGGTGTAATATATCCTGGTGACAATGCTGTGAGCCTTGGTCACTTGGTCAAAGCTGCATCTACTGTTTTCTTGACTGCAATAGACCCCTTTGTACTTAAAACACAGTTTTCATGGGGGTCCCCATCCAGTGTTGATCCCCCAGAAGGGTTCAGCACTTGTCAGAACCAGCCATTACTGTTGCTGCAGAAGCTGGCAAGACACTGCTTCTTAGCTGTTAATTCCTGTGACATTTGCCTCTTCCTCAAGGGTTTACAGCCATCTACGAAAGCATAGGGTCCCTCAGACAAGTCCTGGAGGCCAAGATGAAGCTGGACAGGGATCAACTGCAGAAGCAGATCCAGCAGATGCAGAAGCCAGAGACTTCCATGTGAAGAGGACTGGACCTGACGGGAGGGAGACTGCCTGTGGGCTAAGAGCCAGACACCTCTGCAGCCAGATCGTGGCTGGGTTCTGGATCCCATCCAGGGTGTGGTGTGCCAAGAGATGCGCTCTCAGAGGTCTAAGCGTTTACCTTCAGTCTTGAATGAAAACACCCTTTATTTAAAATCTTAAATACAGTTTTTACAACGTTATTTCCCTAAGTGCAGTTGAGCCCAATCCCCTCAGATTTTGAAAGGCTTTTATGAATGAAAAGAATTTATTTTCAATGCCTGATGCTCTAGCCAACACTACTATTTTGGGAAAAACAAAAACAAAAAACTGCCATGGTGATTTTTTTTTTTTTTTGATTACGACGTGAATGAGTTTCTACAGGTCTGTATTGCCCCTCACCCTACACTAAGAGAATGCTCTGGTAGATTAGAGTTCAGCTTTAAGTCTACATCTGGATTGTATTATTGTTGTCTATGCGTTTTGGTTTCTTTTAATGTTGGGTTTTTTTGTTTTTTGTTTTTTTAAATCACCTGTCTTTTGTAGAGAAGAAGTTTAACACTGGGAGAAAAAAAAAAAAAACCAAAACTCTGCCATTTATATAATGAAAATAGTTTTTTAAAATTGATAATTGCCATACAGATTACAAATTAAGTGGAAACTTACAACATGTATCTAGATCCCACAAGGCACAATATTTGTATCCACCTAGAGGTACCGGCTTTTACTATTTAAAGCTATTTTTGAAGCCACTCACAGCCTGTGTAGTGATAGCCATATATTTAATAATGGGTGACAGTCTGTTTATCACACAGTTAATTGTTCATCAACTGTAATGAATGTGAGAATTTTCCAGACTTTACGATTTCCCTAAATGTTCCCTAAATAGGCACTAAGTGCTAGGGTTTATAGACATTTGTTGTAACTGTATATCTGTGCCTTGGTTTCTATCACGTCACCGTACTGTCCTCTGTAAAAAAGAAATTACCAACAAAATAGACAGTGTGGTAAACACATCAGGGTTGTGATGTAAAACTGGGATCCTATGTACTTTTTAAACATCCTAATGATGTCATCGTTGTCATGATGGTCCAGATTCAGCATCCTTCATGGACAGAGAGTCAAAGCAAGACTACATTTATAATGTCATGAAGAGACGGTGTCCCGGCACCTTTGCAGGCGTTTTATTTTCAGTCGCCATGTTTGAGTCATTGAAGACTTGAGCCCATGCGGATTGCACGCCTGTGGGTGTGCCATACCAACAGAAGACCCCCATGTTAAAGTGAGGGTCCCCCGGGAGAGAGAGCAGGAGCATTTAAAAGTTCCAAGAACAACACCCCGTCCTTTCCTCTGTCATCTGCTAGGACTCAGGACAATCAAAAGCATTTTCTATTTCTAGAGTAAACCACAATGAGATTCTACCTGGCTCTTACTGTTGACCCATGTAAGATATGCTGCTAAAGTACCTAATATTCCACTCGTGGGAGCTTGAAACTTTGGTTTTAGTTTGGATGCATGAGAGGTTATGTGAGGAACACGTATCCACCCTGCATTCCTTCATCGCCCCACACATCTTTTCATCTCCAGATAGGAAGCTCTTCCCACCTAGGAGAAGTCAGTGATGGTCTGTGAGCAGACCGTGTGATTTCTTTTTATCCCTATGTGCTAGGTTAGCCATGTTTTATCGAGTGATTAAGCACAAGCCTCAGGACCGGGCCACACCCCCTCAGTGACCCTCTCCCCTGGGGACTCTCAGGGGGAAGCGTGAGCACACAGGACACTTGGGAAGAGGGGACAGGGGACACCTGCTGACCCTGGCCTAGCAGGTGATGTAAGCAGGTGACACCGATGCTGGTGATATTGCCAGGTATTCAAGATGTTGCCTACCCATGTGATGAGAAACTGTGGCAGGGACCCCCCACCCTGGCTGCTTGGGGTCACTTGGAGAGTTTAAAGAGCAACTGATGCCAAACAACCTCCTGACCAATTAAGTCAGAGCATGGGGAGGTAGTCACCAGCACCAACCAGTATGTGTCACACCCCTAACCCCCCCCCAGTGATTCTGTGTCCTGCTGGGGGGCCAGCCATCCAGTGAAGACAATGGAGTACTCTTCTCGCCAAAGTTTAAAGGAGAATCAGCTGCCCTGTCTTTTCCTTTACCAGAGATTTGCAATAAAAAGAATAAAATTTCCAAATAAGTGTGGCATGGGACTTTTAAATGGGAAGACTCTATTGGTGTGGGAAGAAAACCTTGGCAGGCCAAGTGCCTTAGGAAAGATACTGCTTTGCTTTCTTGATGCTGCCTCTGGAGTCATGCCAGTGAGCTGGCTATGTGCCAAGAACCTTTTTAAGTCTGTGCTGAGACTCTTTTTAAAAGTATTTTTTAATCCCATTGGGTGCATGCGTGCACCTGTGTGTGTGCACAAGTATATGTATGTGTGCGTGTGGGAGTGTGATACACACTTGAGCATTGGCTCAAGGAAGTCAGAAGAGGGCATCGGATCCTTTGGAGCTGGAGTTACAGGCAGTTGTGAACCACTTGACATGCTCTCTGGAAGATCAACAAGTGATGCTAGCTGCCCACCATCCATCCCCACAGGCTCTCGCTGAGATTCTTGTGTGTGCTCATTCATTGTTTAACAGTATCTAGTTGTGTACCATTGTTCCCAATTTATGAAGTCACATAAAGATGAAGCAACTTACCTCAAATCCTACTGCTCATAAATAGGAACGCTGATTCTGGTAGGCACTCGATTATACATCCTGGGAGGTACTTGATTATACATCCTGGCTTTTCCATCTGAAGCCATCATCCACAGCCTCTGTCTGACCATCCTGGCTCATTACCTTTGTTTGTTTGTTTTTAAGACAAAGTCTCACATAGCCCATATTGGCCTTGAACTTACTATGTAGATGAGAACGACCTTGCACTCCTAATCCTCCTGCCTCTATTTCTCAAGGGCTGGGATTAGAGGGGCGAGCCACCATGCTTGTTATTGTTGTTTTAAATTACATTTTTATTTATTAAATTGTGTGCGTATACACACGTATATGTATGTATGCGCGTAGGGGTGCCACAGTGCACATATAGAAGTCAGAGAAAACCCTGTGGGAGTCAGTTCTCTCCTTCCACTATGGGCTTTGTATAAACTGATGACTTGACCACTCCATGGCATGGCTGAGGGGAAGTTTTTTGTTGTAGATATGAGAGGGAGGCCAGCCACAGGCATCTAGAAAAGTCTAGATCAGAGAGAAAGGAATAGATTGGATATGGCCAGCAGACTGGACATGGCCAGAGCTGTCTGTGAGAGAGGGGAGACCAGCAGAGGTCAGAGAACAGAGAGAACACAGTGTGAGAGACAGGGGCAGAACGCGGAGAAGAAAACATACCAAGAGTCGCAGAGTTCTAGGGAGAATTGCATGGCTGGAGAAGGGAAGCCATGAGCTGGAGGGAGTTAGGGTCGGGGAGGAGGGGAGAAGGTCTGGGATGCTAGCAGGAACTTTGAAATGTATAACAGCGACTTGTGATAACAACACTTGGAGACCACTATGGGCTTTGCTATGCTAATAGGCACCACAGGTAGCCATATCTCATACTTATTTATTTATTATAATTTATCTATTTTTATCTGCATTGCTGTTTTGTCTTCCTGTATGTCTATGTGAGGGTTTCAGATCTTGGAGTTACAGAAAGTTGTGAGCTGCTATATAGGTGCTGGGAATTGAACTCAGGACTTCTGGAAGAGCAGTCAGTGCTCTTAACCGCTGAGCCATCTCTCCAGCTCAGTAGCTATATATCTTTTATGCCAAAGATAAGGGATATAACTCCTTTTGTTAGAACATCAAAAAATCAAAGAAAATACTAGAAGGTATAAAGATCCCCCATGCTCATGAATTGGCAGAATTAAGTTTGGGAAAGAAGTCGTATTGCAAAGGAGCTTATTGAGTCAACACAATTCCCATCAAAATTCCTATGTCGTTCTTCACAGAAGTAGAAAAGTACAAAATCCGCACGGAAACACAAGTGACCCTGAACTGCAGGAGCAGCCTTGACCACACTGTGATAAAACACCAGGCCCATAAAGGATGTGGCGAGGAAAGGGTTTGTGCCAGCTTACAGCTCTCAGTCACGGTCCATTGCCCAGGGAAATCAAGACAGGAACTGAAGCAGAGACCCCAAGGGAGGAGTGCTGCTTCCCGGCTTGCTCCCTGTAGTTTGCTCAGCTTGCTCTTTTATACAACCTAGGAGCTCTGCCTAGGGATGGCTCTACCCACAGTAAGCTGGACCCTTCCACATCAATCATCAGTCAAGAAAAATCACACACCTGCTCACAAGATAATGGGATGGAGGCGATTTTCCAGATGACTTTCTTTCTTCCCATGTGACTCTGGTTTGTGTCAGGTTGCCAAAACTACCAGTGAGTGTTTGCTACTAAACCTGTCGACCTGGGACCCACATACTAGAAAGAGTGAAAGAGCAGGAGTGGTCCCCAACAAGGGGAAATGGCTTTAAAAGGCCAGGTGATTACTGATCCCATGCAATTTTCATCCAAATCCCTACGCCATTTTTCACACAATAATCCCAGAACTCAGGAGGCAGAGGTGGGGGGATCTCTGTAGTTTGAGACAAGTCTGTTCTACAAAGTAAGTTCCAGGCCAGATGGAGTTACATGGTGAGACTTTGTCTAAAAATAATCAATAAGTAAGTAAATTACAGACAAATCATTGACAGATGATATGTGTCAAGTTGAAAAGATGCACATAAGGAGGTCAATTACCAGAGTCAGGATCCTGAAGAATAAGACAATTTTTTTTCTGTCAATTATTCATTTGAGAGGGAGTTAATATTTAGAATATTATGAACTAAAACTTTTTTAATGCCCAAAGAAGAAATAATCCAATCAATCAAGCACATTCAATAGAATTTTCAAAAGAAGTACAAATAAATGGCTGATAAAGTCATGAAAAGTGTTCATCACCACAGTTAGCTACCAGAGAAATGCAAATCAAAAGTACATTGAGAGTCCATATCACCCCAGTCAGAATCGTTCTTAAGAAAACAGACAAGGGGTGGGAGATAGTGGCTCAGTGGTAAAGAGTACTTGACTGCTCATCCAGAGGACCCAAGTTCAATTCCCAGCACCCTCATAAAACACCCACAACCATCTGTAACTCCAGTTCCGGGGGATCCAATACCTCTGGTCTCTGGACACGTGCATTCATGTGTGTATACATGTCCATACACACACATCCACAACTAAAAAATAATAAAAATACATTTTAAAAATAGGAAACAAACAATAGGCCAGGCACGACGCCACAGGCAGGAGAACGGAAATTCAAGTCTAACTTGTACTACGAGGTGAAATGGTCTCAAAAGCCAAAACAACACTACAGATGTAGACAAGGACATGGGGAAAAGGAGCCCTTGTGGCTGAAGAGATGCTCTTGGCTACGAGCACTGGCTGTTCTTGCAGAGGAACCAGGTTTGGTTCCCAGCACCCACATGGCAGTAACTCCAATCCCAGGGGCCTCCGTGGCCACAGCACACAGATGACGCACAGACATGTATGTAGGCAAAACACCTACACACATAGAAATAATAAATAAATGTTCAAAAATATTTTAAAGGAACATTTACACTGTTATAGGAAGAATGTAAACTAGCTCACCTAATCTGGAAGTCAACATAAAAATTCATAAAATAACTTCCATATGATTCAGCCGTTCTCCTTCTGGGAGCCAAAGCCACACAGAGATGGCTGCACATCCACGCACCTTCACGACAGCACTGGGCACAACAGCTGAGTCATAGAACCGCCTCGGTGCCCATCAGTAGATAAATGAGTGAAGGAAAGGTGGGATGTCTTCCATCATAACGGAGGGTGGAGTTACCCCACTGCAGGGGGATGATGGTGTTGATCACTGTCAGTCAGACTCAGAAAGGCAAATATCACCTATTTTCTCTTATCTATAGAATGTAGACGTTTTTCAAAAGCATTAAAGTGGAAGGAAGACAGTTTGAGGAGAAGAAGGCACCAGTGGGCTGGGTGGGAAAGACAGAGAAGAGAAAGGGGTGGATATAATCAAGTGTATTCTGTATACCCATGAAAACTTCATGATACAGATTGGTTTGTACAATTAATGTATAGTAATTCAAAATTATTGAACAGAGTCTGGGGAGGTGGTTCATTTGTTAAAGCACTAACTTTACAATCAGAAAAACATGAGTTTGAATCACCAGTCCCCATGTGAAAAGCCAGGGTTAGCAGCATGTGCTTGCAACCCCATCTTTGAGCCCGCAGATCACAGGGGCTCAAAGGTCAACCAGTCTGGCTGAAATTGAGAGACCTTGTTCAGCAGTGACCCTGCCACAAAAAATAAGGTGGAGACTGCCAGAGGAGACTATCCTGTGATCAGCCTCTGGCCTTTGTATGTACACACACATGCATATAACACAAACACACGCATGGGCACACACACACACACACACACACACACACACACACACACACACACACACAGAGAGAGAGAGAGAGAGAGAGACAGACAGACAGACAGATCTTAAGTAAAGGCCAGAGGCTGGAGAGATGGTTCAGCATTAAGAGCATTTGCTGCTCTTCCAGAGGACTCAGGTTCCATCCCAGAGTTTTCAGTGGTGGCTCACAATTGACTGTAATTCTGTTTCCTGTGGCTCCAATGGCCAGCTGAGTACACATTTAGTACACAAATATGCCTGCAGACAAAACACTCATACATGTTACATATGTATGTATATTGTCTTAGTCAGGGATTCCATTCCTGCACAAACATCATGACCAAGATGCAAGTTGGAGAGGAAAGGGTTTATTCGACTTATACTTCCTATTGCTGTTCATCATGAAAGGAAGTCAGGACTGGAACTCAAGCAGGTCAGGAAGCAGGAGCTGATGCAGAGGCCATGGAGAAATGCTGCTTACTGGCTTGTTTGCTTCTCCTGGCTTGCTCAGCCTGCTTTCTTATAGAACCCAAGACTACCAGCCCACAGATGGTACCACTCACAAGGGACCCTCCCCCCTTGATCGCTAATTGAGAAAATGCCTTACTGTTTCATCTCATGAAGGCATTTTCTCAACTGAAACTCCTTTTTCTGTGATAACTTCAGCTTGTGTCAAGTTGACACACAAAACTAGCCAGCATATATATATATATACACATACACACATATATACATATATTATGTATATACATACATATATATGTAAAGTCTATCATCTGAGGCCATTCTTCACAATCTGATGCAACAATTTATAAATATTGAATATTTTATTGATTAGTTTTAATTTTAGACACATTTTAGCCAGGTGTTATTTAGCTTGATGACTGAGGCCTCTGGCTCTCCCTCCTTTGCATTTGGCATTGAGTTCAGGGCCTCTCTCACCTTACAACTAACCCTGACCTGCCCAGCTCTGTGGTTATCTGGGGTTAAATGCACCAACCAGTAGTTATAAGTGGGTTGTCTTGGGCAGATCTGACTGGTTTGGATAATTGCTGGTCTGTTTTTATTCCTCACTGCCTTTCTTTGTTTACTCGATAACTTTGGATTTTGTTTTTCTTGAGACTAGGTTGGACCACAAAGAGCTGAATGAACTATACTTGTAGGATTTAGGAGAAAGAAGTAAAGGTGTTTGCTGCCCTCACACGGCAAAAAATGGGAACTGTTAAGGAATCTGCACTCAGAGAGTCCAGAAGCAAAGCGTCCATTGATTCGTGCCTCGAGGAAGGGGCTTGGGAGAATTACTGGGCGCAACTCTCTGCAACAACAAACCAATGGTTGAGAAGTCAGAAGCGGGCCAGGAAGTATGCAGTACCGGAAACTGGCTGTTGCTGTATTACAGATAGCACCAGCTCTGCAGACTAACAGTTCTCCTTACAGAACTGCCGGTCTTGCAGGAGGTGGGTGTAACAGAAAACAAACAAGTGAACACCAGGCCAGGCAGGAGGTGGTAAGTTTTGGGGAAGAAAACAAAGTGTGTGTGTGTGTGTGTGTGTGTGTGTGTGTGTGTGTGTGTGTGTGGTGTGTGTGTGCAGGTCATAAAACTAGAAGCAGGAGAGCACAGCAAGGCAGGGCTAAGGAGGCCCTTCCTGCACAAGCTCTCCCAACTGAGTTTCATACCTGGAACCCAAGTAAAAGGTAGAAGGCAAGAACTGACTCCAACACACTGTGCACACACAATGCTAATAAATAAATTGATTTTTAAAACTAGAAAGGAGATCAGGAGGCATAAGGAAAACCTTTTCAGGGGTGTGGGGGAGAAAGATGGGGAGGTAATGGACTGTGTGGGATGACAGTAACACAGAAGTGGGGACTATCTGGGGGGGTGGGGGTGGGGAAGAAATCAGCTAGAGGGAGCTGAGGATCCAGGGAGAGTCTGGTGGCGGAGGCAAACGAATTTGATTATAATGGATTGTACTGACACAGATGTATGAAAATGTCACAATAAAATCCATTTCTTTGCTTGCCAACTAAAAATATTAATTAAACTGCATTAGTTACTGTATTCATGGCTCTGACAAAATACTCAACAGAAGCAATTTAAGATGAGGAGGTTAACTTGGTTCAAGCATAGTCAGTTCTTAAAGGTCCATGGTATCATGGCAGCTGATGCTCAAGGCTGCTGGTCACACTGTGTCTGCTAGTCAGGAGGAAGCAGGGACGAACATTGGTGCTCAGTTTGTTGTCTCTTTTTTATTCAGTCCCTTCCCCTAGCCCATGAAGTCGTGCCAGCCAAGTTTAGGGTGTCTCTTCCCACTTCAATTTACTTAATCTAGGAAATCTCTCGCAAATAGCACCAGAGGCTTGTAGTCTAGCAGATTGTAAACTTACCTAATTGACTGCCAATATTAACCATCACAAGGACGGAGGGAGGGAGGGAGGGAGGGAAGGAGGGAGGGAGAGAGAGACAGAGGAAGGGAAAGGAGAAGTCACATACAAACCCTGGAAGAAGATGAAGAGAGAGACGTGTTGGTGCCAACTAGCTCTGCTTTTTCCCTCGCGATATTCAGGCATTGTTGCACACCAGGCTGGACTGGAAGAAATGAAGCTTAATTGGGTGGTGAGTTAGACAGGATCTCGGTCGGCATGAGTGCAGGAGAAACAGCTTTCTCTGGAGACCGTTTTCAGTGAAACAGCTCTCCTTTATTGGGGGGTAACAAGGGCTATATAAACCTTGGGGAGTGAGTAGGGGTTTCCGGCGTGAGTGTCCATTATTGGCTGGTGACGAGGTGCTGGGAATGGTTGGTTTACATGAAGAGGAATTCCAGACGCTCGATGGACATGTCCTTACGAGGAGCGAGGAAGTTTCACCTGTAATCTAGCCACCGGGCTACACGGCATCTAAGAGTGGTGGAGGTGGGGGGTCGTGCGTAAGGCTTCGTGCACAGGGTTATGCAGGCACCGAGCAGGGAGGAAGCAATCTTACTCCTGCCAGTCTCAGGATGAGATTTTGGGGGTTTGGACACATCTCGACTCTGCTCTTGCTCTGGACTGTCTCCTCCAGGTTCTACAGCTTTCAGACCCCACATTTCAATGTTTAAGAGTGCTTACTTCTCTTGCAGTGGGCCCAAATTTGGTTCTCAGCAACTCACAACTGCTTGTAATTCTAATTTCCATGGGGATCCAGCATCCTCTTTGACCTCCACAGGTACCTACATGCATGTAGTGTTCATATAAACAAATAGGCACACACTCACATGCACAATATTTGTAAGCTAAAAAAAAAGAATATACTGGATCTGGTGAGACGGCTCTGCAGGTGAATGTGCCTGCTGCTAAGCCTGACTACCTGAGTCTAATCCCCAGGACCCACATAGTAGAAGATGAGAGCCAGCTCCAGCAAACCATCCTCTGACCTCTACGGATGAACCATCATGGCACATGCAAACTCACACACATACACCCAACATAAATAGATGGATGTAATTCAGGAGGCTGCAGAGATGGCTCAGTGGTTGAGAGTACACACTGCTCATGCAGAGGACCCGAGTTCAGTTCCCAGCACCCACATTAAGCATCTCACACATGCTGTAACTCCAGTTCCAGAAGATCCAGCAGGATCCAGGAGATCCTACCTTCTTCTGGCCACTGTATATGGCATACACTCAGATACATACACACAAGTGAAAATAAAATAAACCAGGGCTGGAGAGATGGCTCAGTGGTTAGGTGGACTTGCTGCTCTTGCTGAGAACTGGGGTTCAGTTCCCCACACTTACATGGTAGCTCACGACCCCCTGTGACTCATGTTCTAGGGGGCCTGGTGGTCTCTTTTTGCCTCCAAAAGCACTAGACATGCACATGGTGCCCAGACACACATGCAGATAAGAGACTCATACAAATAGAATAAAAATCAATACATTTAAAAAAATAAAATAAATTCATAAAAAATTAAATGTGGCTTTAAAAATAATGGAAAAGATAAAACAAGCTAATGACGTTTTATTAAATAATCTTTCTGGAGAGTCTGTATTTGGGGGTGAGATTCCAAGAGGAAGGTAAAAATGTTGGGACTACTGAATGAAGCCATCCAAACACCTCCACACTGCTTTGGGAGCATTTCATCTGTTTCATATATTATTTGTGTAATGTGAAGGTACTTTTCTTGTAGGTTCTTCTTACAGCTGTTTCCAAATCTAGAGAGAACAGATTGATCTGATTTCATAAGACCCAGCAACCTTGCTTCAGCTATTTTAGAAACAAATCCAGAGCACTGCTTACCACCAGATGGCAGAATATGTTAAAATTTCAAGAACCAAACACTGCTCCTCTCCAAATGTCTTAGGATAATCCAGGTGCAAGGCTTCGCGGTTCACAAACCAGTTTTATGTTTGTATGTTTGTTTGGTTGGTTGGTTGGATTTTTGAAACAGGGTTTCTCTATGTAGCTCTTGAATTCTGTCCTTGAATTCAACTGTAGACCAGGCTGGCCTCAAACTTACAGAGCTCGGCCTGCCTCTGCCTCCCGAGTGCTGTAAAGGAGTGTGTGAGCCACCACAGCCTCAAACCTTTGGACCTGAGAGTTAGTCCTTCCGACATCACTCACTAGGTTACTATCCTTGTTCTCATTTTCAGATGGAGAAACTAAGCTTATTTATTTTTAAAGTTTTATTACATGTATTTGGGGGGGGGCAGATGGAGACGAGTAGTGCTCTGTGGGGTGTTAGAGGACAATTTTTGGGAGTCTGTTCCCTCCTTCCACCATGTGGGGCCACAGGATTGAGCTCAGTCCCTAGATTTGACAGCAAGTGGCTTTATGGGCTGAGCCCTCTGGGTGACTCCAAAATTCCTCAATTTAATTGATCACCATCTGTGTGTCAGACACTCTAAGGTACATATGTCATTTCACAGTGAGTAAGAAAGTACTGTCTCCACTTTACAACAGGAAAAAGAAATCTCTAGCTTGGTTCAGGGCATTCAGCCACTGAAGAAGGGCTGAGCACCCCGCCCTTGGGCATCAAGATTTATGGTTTCCTAACACAACTTACGACATTCTGGAAGCTTCTAGGAAGGAAGCCCTGTGTTGGAACCTTGCACTGGGTTGCAATGCCCAAAGGTCTGCATTTCTTAGACTCTGAAAGCTTCAGAAAACAAGCAGGAGAATGCGGAACATCTGTGTGTGAAACTCATTCCTTCTGATACCAGGTGGGCAGGGAGTTACACACGAAGAAGTGGAAGAAAACCACAGTGGTGTGTTGGTGGCTGTGTCTCCTGATGTCCTGAATGGCTTTCTCCCACCTCTGTGCCCTACACAGAGGGATTGAATCTGCACAAGACCTTATGGTCTTATAATATCACTTGCATTGAGGGTTTGATGTACCCTCCTTTTGTAGTCTTTTCAAAAGGTTCA
Source organism: Uromys caudimaculatus (assembly GCA_028551405.1). Classification (NCBI taxonomy): domain Eukaryota; kingdom Metazoa; phylum Chordata; class Mammalia; order Rodentia; family Muridae; genus Uromys; species Uromys caudimaculatus. Next base: position 48,482,755 of record CM052706.1, read on the forward strand.
TGGAAAGAGAGACCTGAAAAGGGAGATCTGGTCTACCACAATCTGGAAAGGAAGAGAGATCATCTTATGCCATGATCATATCATCCACTTCATAAATATTCACAAAACTCTTTTACAGTCCACAATGCAGAACTCCCTGGACAACTTCCCGCCCTGGGGCAGCCCGCTGCCATCTAACTTTGGAGTGTCTGCTTTGCTTAGCTTTGCTAAATAAATTTTCTGCTTAAATTGAATATATCTTTTTTTATTCTTTCAATTTTTCAAGACATGTGTTCTGTGTGTAGCCCTGGCTGTTCTGGAACTTGCTCCGTAGACCAGACTGGCCCTGAACTCTGAGATATACCTGCCTCTGCCTCCTGAGTGCTGGGATTAAAGGAGTGTGCACCACCACCAGCTGAAAATACCTTGTGACTCAGTTCTCTCCTTCAGAAAGACAGGAAGTAAGTCTTCCAGAGGTGCTGCTGCCAAGCCTGCCCACCTAAGTTTGATTCTCTGGCTCTACCATACAGTGGAAGGAGGGAACGGGCTATTTCAAGTTGTCCTTTGACCTCCATGTGTGTGAGTAGGTACACACACACAGAGGCTCAAGCGTGTACACACACACACACACACACACACACACACACACACACACACACACACCCTGTGATACTGGGACCTTAGTTTCTGAGATAGTAGGAACAATTTAAATGTGGCTTTGAGGGCAATCAGCCACAAAGGCACATCTGACCTTACGCGCAGTTAGCAACATGCCTCAGCAGCCATCCTCAGGTGCCTTGAGTCTAAGTCCTTGTCTGCTGTGTGTCCCTCACTGCCCCTCTTGCCATGTGTCCTCTACTGCCCATTGTAAGTGGCTTTAGGAGGCTTGGCCCTCATCTCAGAGCCTCTTGTTTGGCCTTCTATTTTGAATATTCTTCACTGAAAATGCTTGATAGTAAGAGAGCCCCTCTTCAAATTGTCAACTCCAAGTCTCCTGACTCTAAAAATGCAAACTATTACCCAGTGTCTATGTGGTGGTTTGAATAGGAATGTCCCCCATGGACTCATAGGCTTGATCCTTAGGGAGTGGTGCTTCTTGATAGACATTAGGAAGTGTGGCCTTGTTGGAGGAAGTGGGTACTGGGGATGGGCTTTGGGGTTTCAGAATCCCAAGCCAGACCTAGTGGCGATCTATTTGCCTGCTGCCTGCAGATCCAGATATATAACTCTTGGCCACCACAACTGCCTGAGTGCTGCTATGCTATGCCCCCCCATCGTGAGGATAATGGACTGAATCTCTGAAACTGTAAACCAGCTCCAGTGAAATGTTTTCCTTTATAAGACTTGCCTTGGCCATGGTGTCTCTTCACAGCAATAGAACAGCAACCAAGGCAGTCTAGAAAATGGGTGATAGAACAAGTAGCCGGTGGATAGCATGAAAGAAATATTTACAGCTGTAGAAAAGAAGCCAAGAACTTCAAGAGAGCCCAGCCATGACCTTATGGGCTCTCCATGTGTGCGAGTGGATGGAGGCTTAGACTTGATTCTGTTAGTGACTGTGGGAAGAAGAGGCCCAAATGGTTCAGGGAACACAAAAGGTCAGAGGGGCAGAAATCCAGCACTGGGGCAGATGGTGATAGAGCAGGGGCGGTGGGGGCGGGGCTATGATGACATCAGAGTTCCGGCAAGAGTTGTGGAGGGAAGCGCTCCCTACTTTTGGAAGCATTCATTCACTATTTTTAGAGACCATATCTTACTATTTGGCCCAGGCTGGTCACTAAAGATCCTCCTGTCTCAGATTCCTGAGTAAGTACTGAGATTAATGAATCCACTGTCACTCAGAGACTGTTAAATAAGATCGAGAGCAGGCTGGAGAGATGGCTCAGAGGTTAAGAGCATTGTCTGCTCTTCCAGAGGTCCTGAGTTCAATTGCCAGCAACTACATGGTGGCTCACAACCATCTGTAATGAGATCTGGTGCCCTCTTCTGGCCTGCAGGCATACACGCAGGCAGAATGCTGTATACATAAAAAATAAATAAATAAATCTTAAAAAAAAAAAAAAAAGATTCAGTGCTAGCTTCAAGGGCGTCTGTGGCAAAATGCAATCCTCTCTCATCAGTCACAACATATGTATCTTTTTTTTTTTTTTTTTGAAACAGTGTCTCACTATGTAGCCTTGGCTGACTTTGAACTCACTATATGACCAAACTGGGCTTGAATTTACAGAGATTCACCTGACTCTGCAGGGGGAGGGGAGGTCGCTGGCTCTTGTCCGTGGAAGAAGTGAGTCACACACACAAAAAGCAGCGAGTTGTGCTGGGGAGGACAGGGTTCCCCTTGGCTTCTTGCCTTGGTCAGCCTCTATCAGACAGAGGAACTAAGCGACCGTAGCTGCATTTCTTACCTTTATAATCTCATGGGATCTTTATAAGACCCCACACTACAAATCAGCATGGTTCATAGAAGAGTAACTTCCCTGTTTGCCATCCAGTGAGTGGCTGGGGGGAGGGAGTGCAGCACAAGGACCAACAGCCTCTTTCTTACTCATCAGGTGCCTTTCCATAGTCTTGGGCCATCCTGGTGAGCATTTTCTAGCCACCTGGACGCAGGAAGATGCTTACCTATGGACCAAAAAGGAGGGTATTGTTCTCTTAACCTTTAGCATGTTCAAAGCTCCTTGGCATTGAGTCTGTTTTCCTAGTAGCTGATTATTGTAATCCCAGGAAGCTGGTTATTGATTTCAGTTACTTTCCAGTTGGTTTTGCTGATGTGTCTTGGAGAGCTCAGGAGGAAGTAACTGCTCAGAGCCGTGGCCCGCAGGCAACTGAGATAAACCATTGTTACATTGGCTCCTTGGATGCCTGCCTTTCAGCAACAGGTGCTTGTAGCCTTCGCAGAGAAGTTCTCCACCCTTGGCCCCATAGGCTTGTGCTTCTGTGCATTTGGCTGAGAGAGATAGGAAACCTGGTAACTCCGTGGTTGCTTCCTCGGCTTAGGTTCTTGGGGTCTCGGGTATACCAGTTAAATCCCATAGCTTTGCTGGAAATGGTCCAGTGCCAGGTGTTTGGTGAGGCACTACTATCGAGACTGCAGAAAACCACTGTTGTGGGAAAACCTCTCAACAGTGGTTCATTGCTTCCTTTATTCCAAATAAGAGATTGATGGCCATATTCTCTCTGTGTGTCTCTCTCTGTCTCTCCTTCTCCCTGTTTTTCCCCTGTCCCCTCAATGGACATGTGGTTATACCTGACTTTTAGATGGTTCCTCAGGTCTTTATGCTTGTGTAGCAAGCACTTTAAACTCTGAGCCATCTCTACAGTCCTGTCATCTTTCTTATTTCTAATTCTTGTTGTTATGGTGTGTTTGAAGGGTATTTTAGTAGAATCCTCATTTGAAAATAAGCTTCAGTATTGTTGGGGTCCAGGAGTCACTTCACAAACCACCCAAATACTGATCTCCGTCAGACAGGGATAGTTTATTGATTATACACCCCAGGACTAATTGATCAGGGCTACAGTCCAGATTCTGGAACTGAACCATGACACTGAGTTAATATCCTACAGGATTTTAAAGCCTAAAATCCACAAACATCTGTGCCAAGTTATTTCACCAACCAGGATTTAGGGATAGGGGATTTCCTTAGGAACATGTCTTTGTTGTACATTTATCCTCTTCCCATTGGTTGGGGTATTTAACTGTGATGGGAACTTGCCTTGTCTAATATTTTTGTTGTAACTTGCTAATCAGGATGTGAGTTACCCACGTACATGTCTCTTTCTACCAAGTACGATGTTAGTTCCCAGGGAGGTCTTGGGAACTTAAACTTTACTTGATCCCTAGTTAAAATGGAAGGCTTATTCTAAATAGATGTATGTGTCTCTCATGTTGGGGTCCATCCCAGTGACAGCCCATGAAGGCAAATACCATAAAAGCTTATACAGAGGTACAGGAAGTGCTGCTAGGTGATTGGTTTGAGTCAAAGCTTATTGTGGGTAACTATACAAAGCAGTTCTACTGACTTCTATCATGATTGGTTTCCAAGGAACATAACAGACTATGCAATGAACTTGGGCATGAGAAAATTTCCTAGTAACAGCAGAAACAACATATGAGAATGTTTCTTTATAATATTAGTAATAGCACAAAATAGCACAAATAGCCAGGTAACAGTTACCTAGATCTTAACATTCCATTTAGTCCTTATTATCTTACCTAGGCCTTAACAAGTATAAGAGTAGATAATGAACTGGATGAAGACTGACTTGCTAAGACTGCAGAAGAAAGAAAAAAAATTATTTTCAAATAAACACACTTCAACTCAAAGGTATTTCATGCGATTGTCCTTGGAAACAGAATAGAGAGAAATAGAAACAGGTTAGGACTGTTTGTGTTGAGATTTACGAGAGGGAGGTGGGGGGAGGCTGTGGAAGAGGCAATGGGAAGGTCACGTGATGAGAAAGGAGGCCATGACAGCTCCTCAAAGCTTTATTCCCTGCAGAGAAGCCCAGACCCCAGGCAACAAAACCCCTTCCCCAAGGTGGGCCAGTAGACCACAGGTGTTGTGTACACAGCATGCAGGAGCAGCAGCTTCTCTTATTTGATTGATGGGGAGTATCTATGTCCTTTTTCTTATAATTCCCTACCCGACCTGGCCGATGGACTATGTCCTTCTGGTAATGAAATGACCTTTCCATGACTCCTGTAGGTCCTGATAGTACATTCCCAGCAGATCCATCTTTAGTCAGAACACACCAATCACGTGCTCAGCCACGAGCTGGGCAGACGATGCTGTAAGCTGGAAAGTTACCCTGATGCCAAGGATGGGAGGCAGTGATGATGTCAGAGGAGGGGCAGCCACCGCTTGCCATCTGGCTCCATGGACAGAGCAAATTCTCCAATGTCTCCCTAGCCTCGGTGTTCTGCCAACACATTTATCTTAAGCACAGGGTAAATATTTAATCTCTCCTGTCTTGTCATCTGTATATCTGAATTTATCCTAATGCCTCTATTGATTCCATGTGTGCTGGTTGCATGAGTCTTTCGTCTTCCTCCTGGGTGCTGACATTTGGGGTTGAGCCCTGACAGCTGCGAGCCCCTGCCAACAATGAGTAACTTCATTGTAATGCAGGCCTGCCCAGAAACACTTGTCTGTTCTAGTGAATGATTCTATTGCATTTCCTTGCTGATTTTCTTCCTAATTTCATTAAATAAAATTGTATGAACTTTGTCCCCCCCAACCCCCCCAGACTCCTCCAGTTTCGAAAATATCCATCCGGAGTGTGATTGCCCACTCACACCTTGTCTTTCTTTGGGCAGGCAGCTAGGTAAACTACTTCAACAAATTCCATCCCTTGCTAACCATAAGGTCCCATGGCCAGAATTCAGTCAAGAAATGTTTGTAAAACACCTACTCTGTGATACATTCTGGTCCAGGCACTGGGGATACATCAGTGAAAGGCAAAAACAAATAAAAATGAAACAAACCTGTTCATATGTACTGGGAGGAGGCAGGGAATAAACAGAAGTGAATCAGCAAGTTGACTGGGAAAGAAGGCTGACTATAAGGTGATCAGCCAGGGAAGAGCCTGGGAAGGGGACTTAAGGGGTGAGCCATTTCCATCACTGGATGAACATTTAGGGGAGAGCAAGATGTCTCAGTGGGTTCTTGCTGCAGAGCTTGATAACCTGAGTTCAATCTCTGGGTCCTGCAAACACACACACATACACACACACACACACACACACACACAGAGTGAGTGAGACATAGAGACAGACAGAGATGGAGAGACACAGAGACTGAGAGACAGAGAGAGACACACAAATACAACATAGAGTGAGAAACAGACAGAGAGACACACACAGAGACTGAGACACACACATTCACACACACACACACACCCAGGGTGTGTGAGAAAGAGACAGAGAGAGATGGAGAGACACAGAAACTGAGAGACAGAGAGAGACACAGACACACACAAAGAGTGAGAAAGATCCTGGGAATAGACCACAGGTGATTACAAAGATTTTGAAGAAGGAGATGCTGGTGTGGGGGAAATGGCCAGGGGATCCATGACCAGAGCTGAAGGGAGAGAAGCAAGAAAAGAAGTAGAGGTCATAGATATGGCAGAGGGCAGACTGTTTGAGCAATGCTTTGAAAAACACCAGGCTTTGCCCGGGACAAGAACCAATGGATGCTTGTCAGCAGAGGAGAGCTGTGATCTGATTGATATTTTACCTTGGTCTCTCTAGATGCTTTGTGGAGAATGACCAAGGCCCAAGCTGAGGGCAGGAAACTAATGGTGTGTCCTCAGTGTTGACAGTGGTTGTTCATTACAGAATCTTGAGCATCAAGAAAAAGAACTTGGATTCAATTGAAAGCCATTGAGAAATTATGGAAAATGAGAATGGAATTGGGATTTATATAATCTGCCTGTTCTATGGCCTTCAGTGATAGTTCTGTGTGTGTTTGAGAAGTTGCCTTCAGATCACATCTTAAGAATTGGAGAGATGAGTTAGCAGGTAAACACTTGTCTTAAGTTGAGCTACCTGAGTTCAATCCCTGGACCCATGTGAAGACGGGAGAAAACTGACTCCACATGGTTACCTTCTGACCTCTCTATGTGTGTACTACCATGTACACTCAATGCCCCCTCACACACACACACACACACACACACACACACACACACACACACACACACACACAGAGTCAAACAAATAAACAGATAACATCTTAGCACAGAATTGCTTGCAGGGTTGGGTGGACTTCATTTAGAACAACTCTCTCGGGGTGGTAAGGGAAGGAAGGCTCAGATGAAACCCATAGGGATCAATCTCGGATCAATAAGGAGATAAGGGCAGACCACCAATGACTGTGGACCAGGTCTGAACCCATCTGTAGCATGGTGCCTGCTACATTGGTGATGGCTTGAAAACCTGTTCTAGCTAAACTTTCAACCCACACATAGCCAGTGCCAGGACAGCATGGTGAAAGCCCTAAGTTTGGCATGGAGAAGCCAGTGTTCTAATCTAACTCCGCCTTCCTAACATCCCAGATCTGCCCAGACTGGCACTGTCTGTCTAGTAAAATGAAGATGCTGGACTAGAGCCATGGGTTTACTCTACCCTAACTGGTAATTTTGAAAATGTTGTGCCTTGTAACTAATTCAACCCTTAACTGGTTGTGAATATGGCGGAAAGAGGGTTATTACCTGTTACAGGTAAGGTAACCATAGCCTTTGACACTGTGATATTTGTCATCTACAAAGTTTACACACTCAAGAACTGTGAAACAGTTAAAAGATGAAGAGGAGAAGGTACAACAAGAGAAAGAGGAAGAAGAGAGGAAAGAGGAGAAGGAAGAAGCAGCCTCAGAAGCAGCAGCAGCCAATGAGATGGCTCAACTGATAAAGTCTGATGACATGAATTTGGTACCCAGGACCCACATGATGGAAGGAGAGCATCTACTCTTGCATGTTGTTCTCTGACCTTCATACATGTTCCATGACACACATGCCCCCATAAATAAATAAATACATACATACATACATACATAAATATAATAAAAATAAAAAAGAAATAGTTTTAAAAAACCCTCATAATGTTTAAGCAAAAGCAAGTTTACAATTTTGTTGATGGGTTTCGTTCACAGCTATCCTTGGCTTTATGTGGCCACAAACCAAAGGTTGGAATGCCCGGGAATGACTCTGTTTACTCAATGAGTAAAAAGAACTCAGAGGGGCTGGAGAGACAGCTTGGCAGTTAAAAGCACTTGCTGAGTTTGCAGGGGACCCAAGTTCAGTTCCCAGGACTTACATAGCAGTTCACGAGATCAGCAACTCCCATTTCAGGGGATCTGATGCCCATTTCTGAACTTCATGGGCACCAGGAACACATGTGGTGCACATACATACATGTAGAAAAAACACTCATACACATAAAATAAAATAAACCTCAAAAATGTTAAGTAGAACTTAGACTATTCAAAACTCTCTTTCCACTATACTGTACCACTGGGAGAAAGTTCTTTTTACATCTCTGTTTATTAACTCAGTTTCTCCAAACAAGGTGCACCCATTTACTCTCACATAGTACTGCACCCCAGCCCCTAGTTCTAAAATAAGAATATTATATTATGATATTATATAAATATAAGTAAATAAGTTGGTTCTCCCCTTCTGTCATGTGAGTTTCAGGGATCAAACTCAGGGTGACAGGCTTGGTGGTCAGCATCCTTACCTGATAAGTCACCTTGCCCCCCCCCCCCCCGCTAGTTTTCAATTTTGTTTTTATTTGTTTTATGATTAGACTTGTACAAGTGTGCATTGTACACACCCCTCTCCAAGCAATGCATGAGCAACCTCAGAACCTCATGGCTCCACAGACTCCCGTCTCTGAACAACAGAATAAATAGCATAAGTCATCATTAGACATTTTCTATTCAGCTTTGTTCCCAACATATCCACATATGAAGAATAGAAGGGCCCATCTGAAATTCAAGGCAACCGTCCTTTGTGATCTAAAAATAAATACTTGAATTAAAAATAAGCCTTGAATCTATATATACAAAGAGGAAGGAGGATGTAGGTGTATTTATCTACTAAGGTACATTTAGTTTCATTTTTAAAATTAAATTATTTTATTTATTTACATTTCAAATGTTGTCCCCCTTCTGGGTACTCCCTCCCAGAGTTCTTCACCCCCTCCCCTCCGCCTGCCTACCCCTTCCTCCCTCACACCCCCACCTCACTCCTACCTAGCATTCCCCTTCCCTGGGGCATCAAGTCTCTACAGGATTAGGCACATCTTCCCCTCTGAGGCCAGACAAGGCAGTCCTCTGCTACATATGTGCCAGGGGTCACAGACCATTTGGTTGGTGGCTCAGTCTCCGGGAGCTCTGAGGGGTACGAGTTAGCTGATGCTGTTGTTCTTCCCATGGGAGTTGCAATCCCCTTCAGCTCCTTCAATCCTTTCCCTAACTCTTCCATAGGGGTCTTGGACCTCAGTCCAATGGTTGGCTGTAATTATCTGCCTCTGTCTCAGTCAGCTGCTGGTAGAGCCTCCCAGAGGACAGCCATGCTTGGCTCCTGTCTGCCAGCACAACATGGCATCATCAGTAATAGTGTCAGGGTTTGGTGCCCACCCATGGGATGGATCCCAATTTGGGCCAGTCACTGGATGGCCTTTCCTTCAGTCTCTGCTCCATTTTGTCGCTGCATTTCCTTCAGACAAGAACAATTCTGAGTCAAAATTTTTGAAGACGGGTGGGTGGTCCCATCTCTCCACTAGGGTCCTGTCTATCTGCTGGAGGTGGTCCCTTCAGGTTCCATCTCCCCACTGTTGGGCCTTTTGGCTAAGGACATCCCCACTGAGTCTTGGGAGCTTCTCACATCCCAGGTCTCTGGGACTTTCTAGAGGTTCCCCCACCCACACAGCTGCAAATTTCCATTTGTTCTTCTGGCCCTCTGGGCTTCTCTCCTGTCTCCCCCATACCTGATCCTACCCCCTTTCCCCCTCCCTTCCCCTCTCCCACCCAGGTCCTTCCTTCCATCTGCCTCCCATGATTATTTTGTTCTTCCTTCTAAGTGGGATTGAAGCGTCCTCGCTTGGGTCTTCCTTTTTGTTAAACTTCATATGGCCTGTGAGTTGTATCATGGGTGTTCTGTACTTTTTAGCTAATATCCACTTATCAGTGAGTATATACCATGCATGACCTTTTGGGTCTGGGTTACCTCATTCAGGATGGTATTTTCTAGTTCCATCCATTTGCCTGCAAGATTCACGATGTTCTCATTTTTAATAGTTGAATAGTATTCCATTGTATAAATGGACCACATTTTCTGTATACATTCTTCAGTTAAGGGATATCTGGGTTGTTTCCAACTTCTGGCTATTACTAATAAGGCTGCTATGAACATAGTGGAGCATGTGTCTTTGTGGCAAAATAGAGCATCTTTTGGGTATATGCCCAAGAGTGGTATAGCTGGGTCTTCAGGTAAAACCATTTCCAATTTTCTGAGGAACCACCAGATTGATTTATAAAGAAAGAAAGTAAAGACTTTCTAGAATTCAATGAAGATGAAAGCACAGTATACCCAAACTTATGGGACACAATGAAAGCCATGCTAAGAGCACTAAATGCCTTCATAAAGAAATTGGAGAGATCCTATACCAGCAACTTAACAGCACACCTGAAAGCTTTAGAACAAAAAGAAGCAAACATACCCAAGAAAAATTGACTGCAGGAAATAGTCAAACTCAGGGCTGAAATCAACCAATTAGAAATAAAGAGAATGATATAAAGAATCAACAAAACCAAGAGTTGGTTCTTTGAGAAAATCAACAAGATAGATAAACCCTTAGCCAGACTAACCAGAGGGCACAGAGATAGCATTCAAATTAACAAAATCAGAAATGAAAATGGAGACATAATAACAGAAACTGAAGAAATTCAAAAAAATCCAACAAAACTGAAAAATCTAGATGAAATAGATGGTTTTCTAGACAGATACTATGTACCAAAGTTAAATCAGGTAAACTATCTAAACAGGCTTACAACCCCTAAGGAAATATAAGCAATCATTAAAAAACTCTCAACGAAAAAAAAGCCCAGAGACAGATGGTTTTAGTACAGAATTCTACCAGACCTTCAAAGAGGAACTAATACCAATACTCCTCAAACTATTCCACAAAGTAGAAACAGAAGGAACACTACCTAATTCATTCTATGACGACACAGTTACTCTGATACCTAAACCACTCAAAGAACCAACAAAGTAAGAGAACTTAAGACCAATTTTGTTTATGAGTATCGATGCAAAAATACTCAATAAAATTCTTGCAAACTGAATCCAAGGACACATCAAAACCATCATTCACCATGATTAAGTAGGCTTCATCCCAGGGATGCAGGGATGGTTCAATATATGAAAATCCATCAATGTAATCTACTATATAAACAAACTCAAAGAAAAAAATCGCTCAGCATCACTGAGGTAAAGTGTTTCTGGAAAGTGTTTCTTGAGAGCACACAGAAGCTGTGTTCTAGAGACAGTTTAGGTTATACCTCATACTGGCAGCTAAACTTGGTAATATAAGAGTCACCCAGTTGGTGCTGGTTTTGAAGGCTTGAAGGAGTCATGGAGAGCAGATAAGGCTTGACACAGAGCCTGGATTTTTGAAGTGTCTGAACTTGTAAAGACTGTGGGACTTTTTAAATGTATAAAATGCTTTATTTTATAATATTGATGTTAAGGTATGATCTTGCAGATGAACAAGAAAGGAAAGGTTATGGCTTAACAGTGATATATTTGTGTGTCAAGTTAACAAGGGATCAATTGCCTAGCTAGTTTTATGTCAGCTTGATACAAACTGGAGTCACCTGAAAGGAGGGAACATCAACCGAAAAACTGCCTCCATAAGATCCAGCTGTAGAGCATTTTCCTAATTAATGATTGATGGGGAGGGCCCTGCCTATTATGGGTGGTGCTATTCATGGACTAGTGATCCTATATTCTTTAAGAAAGCAAGATGAGTGAGCCAGGATTAGTAAGCCAGTCAGGAGTACTCCTATAGCTTCTGCATCAGGTCCTGCCTCCAGGTTCCTGCCCTGTTTGAGTTCCTGCCCTTGCTTTCTTCACTAATGGACTATGATGTGGAAGTGTAAACTAAATAAACCTTTTCCTCCCTAACTTGCTTTTGGTCATGGTGTTTCATCACAGTAATAGTAACCCTAAATACCACAGACCTCATACACATAAAAATAAAATGTCATCTCTTACCCAACCCGAGAACATGAGTTTGTCATGAAACAAAGAACAGGAGTGGAGCCTGCTGAACAGGAGCATCTTCATGTTAGGTGGGTTTCAGGGATTGTGTTCTAGGGATGGAAGTCCTGTGGGTCAGTCAGGTTCTCACCTCCATCCTGGGCTCTTTGGGGAAGGTTAGAATACCTTTCAAAAGTGTTGAAGGCAACCAATCAGAGAATCAAGATTAGTGTTCAGTAGAGACTTGGTATTTTATTTGGTGTGTGTGTGTGTGTATATATATATATGTTTTGTTTTTGTTTTTGTTTTTCGAGACAGGGTTTCTCTGTGTAGCCCTAGCTGTCCTGGAACTCAAGCTGTAGACCAGGCTGGCCTCAAACTCAGAAATCCACCTGCCTCTGCCTCCCAAGTGCTGGGACTAAAGGCGTGCGCCACCACTGCCTGGCTATATTTTTTGAGATACAGTCTCTTATAGCCCGAGCAAGCCCTAGACTTTCTATGTAGCTAAGAAGGAACTTGAACTTACAATCCTCCTTCCTCTGCTTCTTCATTGCTTCAGATAACAGGTGTAATCATGGCAGTTTGCACATAATCAGCAGGAGCCAGGTGGACCACAAAGGATATTGCTTCCCAACTGTTGGCTTGCCCCTAAGTCTGTGGCCCCTGGTGACTTAAAGAGCCCAAATAGTGTGGTGTTGACATCTAACCCACTCCCTCCCTAGCTTCCTGCTTTTTGTCTGACCAATAGGAATGCTGCAATTGTAAGCCACCGAGGAAAGTATACTGATCTGTGTTGTAGGGGAAGGTAGCTGGATTCTGTCCAATTTCAAAAGATGCAATGTGTTGAAGGACTTACCAGAAAGGATCATAAACACTTATCTGAAATATTACATTATCTTATTTAATGTGAATCATCAAGTAGTGACAATGTGTGCTTGCACCCTTCGTTGTTGGTGCTTTCAATTAGTTCAGTGCCCGTATGCCTGAAGGTTAGTGGATGTCATTTCCCCGGGGACAAATGTTCTGTATGGCATTGCATATGTGCATATGCTTGTGCTCACGTTGATATTTGTGTGTTTAAATACACACATAATCTAGTAAGTGTGTTAGCAAAATCCTAATTATGTACTCACATAATTAAGATTAAAGACCCAACAAGGGTTTGAGGCAGTAGAACAAAGCCTTGGGTTTGATCCCCAGCACTGCATAAGCCAGATACATCCCTGAAATTCCAGCACCTTGGAGGTAAAGAGGGAGGACTAGAAGGATCATAAACACTTATCTAAAATATTAGATACTCTCATCTAATGCAAATCAGCAAATATAAATAATGTGTGCTCTTACCTTTCACTGATGGTGCTTTCAATCAACTCAAAGTCTATATGCCTGATGATTAGTGACTGTCATGAGTTAGAGTGTTCTCAAGGCTGGCCTGAGCTGAAGAGACTGAGCCACAAACCAGACAAAATAAAACAAAACCAAACAACACACACAACCAACAACCAGAAAGAAGATAGAAAAATCCCAAGGACTTAGAGACTAACATTCTTCAAAATGATTTCAACAACAAAGAAATCAAGGGCAGCTGAAATGTTTCAGTGGACAAAACACTTTCTCATCAGCCTGGTGACTGAGGCCCACCCAGAGGTAGCCACATAGATAAAGGGGTAAACCATCTCCTGCAAGTTGTCCACTAACCCCATCTACCCGCACCCGTCATAAACATGTCTACCTCACCCCCAATAAATAAAAAGTGTGAAAAAATTAGTGAAGAAATCAAGAGTGAAAATAGAAATTAGAAAGTGAAGAAAAATGAAAACCCACCACATCAGTATTGGTGACTGTAATGTCAGCATTTAGAGAAACATTTATAACTGCTTTCTATCTCAGGAGAGGAGAGAGCTCTCTAAATTATGTTACCAGCTGTTTTGGGGTTTCTCTTGCTGTGATGAAACACCAGGATCAAAAAGCAAGTTGGGGAGAAAAACGCTATAGCTAAGGCATAACAAGTAGCAGGCTGTCTTGGGACAGACATCACTTGCTATATGCACTGCTAACTCTCATTATCCTAGGAAATAAAGAAAAACCATAAAGCTAGAAGCATATTTCTGAGACTCTTGTCCACTTACTACCTTGCTGTGAAGACCTTTTTTAAGATTACTCCTTCAAACCTGTCTGTCCTTTTCTATCGTAACATCCAGCTCTTGTCATTTAATGTTTTTCTCCACCACTATTCCTTCAGGGTGTTGTTTTGAGATAATATCCCTACATAGCCCAAGCTGGGCCCAAGGTCTCCATCCTCCATTTTCAGCCCCATACGTGGTGGGATTACGGGTGTATGCCACATAACTGGCACTTAATATTTCTACTAGACAAGATTCCTCATTCTATAAAACTTACTTGAAAACATTCCAAATAACATTTATGTGGATTATTTATATAAAATAATTACAATACTACTGAAAGATATTGTAGAAAAAACATACAGAGACCATAAGTTACATCTTTAATTATTTGTAGTTGTTCTTCTAATTTTCCAAGGAAAAGATTCCTTGCCCCTGGTAATTCGAAGGAGACAGAGTATAATATCTGTGGTTGTTACAATCCAAGTATCAACAGGATCCAAGCATCTAAATTAAACAGACCAAGTGTGAACTAAAAGCTTCTACCACTGTCAAAATGAAACATTGGACTTTGGAGCCAAGAAGTTTAAATCATTCAATCAAACGTTTTTAGAACCACTGAGATAAAAATAAATCAAAATAAAATAAAAATAAATAGTTGTGAAGAAAGGCAAGGACTAAAACCACAGAAGTCAACCCTTGGCTCGGTTTTATATGTGTACCCATCTGCTGCCGCCCAATGCAGTAAGTATGCATCTTAATCATCCATCACCAATGGGTCTGAAATAATATTTACATTATCTGTGGATCTATTACAGAAACCAACAAAAATTGTTAGGACGAAAGAAAGAGATTTCAGTGAGCTTAAGATGGAGGGGTAACCAGGAAGGGGGATATCGTTTGAAATGTAAATGAATGCAATGCTTAATTAAAAAAAAGATATACTTTGGCTTCCTTACAAAGTTCAAACGCTGCTCATAAATTGTGTGCCATTGAAAGAAACACTGTCTGCCGGATTATTTAACAGAGCTCCTTCAAATCCCAAATTTTATTTTTTTATTATTCAAATAATTGGAAAACATGACCTTGAGCCATGCTGATTCGGATTGTATTTTCCTTAAATGGCTGATTAGATAAAACAAATACTGTTTCCCTTTTCCCTCATAATTTGTTGACTAACCACCCACAGTTATGTAGTTTTTCTTGTGAGGAGTGACTTATTTCAGGCCCAGTGACGACGGAATTTTAAAAGTGGTTGAAAAGCCTTTTTTTTTTTACTTGTTGTTTGAGACAAGGTCTCCCCATACAGCTCTTGATTACCTGGAATTCACTATGAAGACTAGGCTGACCTTGAACTCACAGAGATCCACCTAGGGCTGCTTCCTGAGAGGTGCGGTCAATGGTGAGCACCACTACACCTCGCTTCTCCCCTCACCCCATTGGGCTCAGGAGTCTTTCCCCTTTCAGCCTCCTCAGCAACATGAACTCCAAAAGTGCCCCACTACTCTTGCCTTTAAAACTGATAACATGGTGGTAGGGCACATCACCAGCCTCAGCTCTCGGAGGCAGAGGCAGGCAGATCTCTGTGAGTTCTAAGCCAATCAGAACAAATCAACAACCCCCCCAAACACACACACACACAGACACACACACACACAGACACACACACACAGACACACAGACACACACACACACAAATACACACACACACACACACACACACACACACAGACACACACACACACACACACAAAACTACTATCACCAGTAGCAGCAGCACCACCAAAACCCTTGACAATATGGGCTACCAAGATGGCCCAAGAGGGTAAAGGTACTTGGCACTAAGCACAGTGACCTCAGTTGAATCCTTTGGTCACGTGATGAACCCAGAGAACTGCTTCCCACAAGTTGTCCACCAATGTACACACATGCATGGTGGCATGTGCGTGCCCTACACACACTCATGTAAATAAAAGTAATAACAGCCTGATACTGTCCTAACTATGGTGCATCATTCCACATCTTACTTTCTATATAACTCAGGTAATAGTGCATTTCTAATAATTAGTAGCATGTGTTTTGAGTACAAAATCTAGTTTTAGGATAACAAGGACGGAGAGGCTGTGAACAGCTGCTAGGGAAGCAGAGTGTCTGCATGTTCTAAAGGTAAGTTGATAGAAACTCAAGTTCAGGACTGTAACTTAAGTGGGCTAACTGTAATTCCTAATGTCATCACCAAGAAAATATTCGTAAGAAATATGAAAGCAAGTGAGAAAGAAAATGTTTCACTACAAAAAAAAAAATTAACTAAATAAAAAGGGAGTCAGTGGTGCTGGAAATAAAGGATGAAAGACTACGTTTAAGGCCTATCAAAAGCAAACAACAAGGAAAGACGGAAACTGCATTTTATCGGTCATTTCCTTAAGTGTAAACAGATTAAACTCTAACCAAAAAGAAAATCTAACCTAGAGTTGAGGTGTTGCTCAGGGCTACAGTGCTGGTTTAGCAGGAGAAGGCTGTAGGTTTGCAAACAAACGAAAACACAAACAAAACCCTCCTTCTCTCCCTCCCTCCCTCCCTCCCTCTCTCCCTCCCTCCCTCCCTCTCTCCCTCCCTCCCTCCCTCTCTTCCTTCCTCCCTCCCTCTCTCCCTTCCTCCCTCCCTCCCTCCCTACCCTGAACACTAAAATGAAAAGAACAAAACCTGTCCAGGACTGGAGAGGTGACTCAGCGGTTAAAGTACTTGCTGCTGGTCTTGAAGAGGACCCACCCAGGTTTGGTTCCCAGCATTCACAAGGACAGCTCACAACCACCTGTAATTTTGGGTCCATGGGATCTGATGTTCTCTTCTGGCCTATGAAGGCACCTACAAACACATATTCATGCAAAACACACACACACACACACACACACACACACACACACACACACACACACACTTTTAAATACAAATTTAAAAACAGTTTTAAAGTATCTTTTTGATTGTTGATTTGAGACAAGCTCTCAATACATAGCCTTGGTTGGCCTGGAGCTTGGAACCCATCTGCCTCTGTCTCCAGAGTGCTGGGATTAAAGGTATGGGCCACCATAGCTGGCAAATGTGTCTTAATGATAAAAAGATAACAATTTAGTTGTCAAGCATGGTAGCACAGATTTATAATCCCAAAATTTGAGAGGATTTAGGAAAAGAATCATTTGAGATCAGTATCCGAGATTGTAACAGGGATCTAGAACGTAGTAGGCCCTCAAGACCTTACCACAACTGGCTCCATGATGAAAACGCCATTCAGGCTGTAAAACCCAGCACATGGATAACACTACCAGTCAAAACTAAAACAAAGACCTAATCAGTCAAAGGCTTAATCCATCATAGTCCACAGTTCTGGGAAAGTCTCTAACTTTACTAACCTTGCTTTTTGGCTTCTGTAGTTCTGCCTCTGGCTAACTGTTCTTGTTAACTGAAGTCTGTCAACCCAGGATATGGTTTTTGTGCTTAAAAGCTCACCTTAAGGAAGGCTTTGGACTACACTGAGATCCTGAACACCCAGTGTAGTTGCCAACTGGCAAATACAGATTTTCTATTAGTTTAAATCTATGTCCAAGCAGTCTTCTCTGGTGGCTAGCACACAATAAGACCAGCAGCCTAGGCAATATAGTGAGAGTCCATCACAGACAAACTCCAACTATATGCTGTCTAAAAGGGACTCATTTCAGATCCAGAACAAATAGAATGAAAAGACATCCCTTGTAAATAGTAAGCAAAGATATCAGAGGTGGCTACAATAACACCAGATAAAATAGACCCCAGGGCTGGTGGGATGGCTTAGTGGGCAAAGGTACTTCCTGGCAAGCCTCATGACCTGGGTTTGACCCCTGGGGCCCACGTGGTGGAAGGAGACAATCAACTCCTGCTAGATGTCATCTGACTTCTATATTCCGGTGCCATGTGATGGTCATGCACACACACAAATAAATGTGATTTTTTTAAAAAAGGAAAATATTTCTGAAATGAAAGGAAAAGATTATGTAACAAAGAAGGAAGATTCAATATGTCAAGATGTAACAGTAACAAGCGCTTATGCACCCCTTAGGATGGACTAGGAAATACACAAAACAACACTAAGAAGACTGAAAGATAAAAGCAGGGCTACTGTGCTAGTGGGAAACTTCAATAGCTCCCTCTGCACAGAAAGGGCAGTGGAGAAAAGACAAGACTTAACAATGCAGTGGGCTCAGCAGACAGAACTGACATAAATCTTCTTTTATGGTAAAACCACAAGCTAAATCAAAATCCGGTATACGCACTCAATGAGTTTTTATTTGGCTTAATAAAGAAACTCTGACCTACCTTACAACATAGATGAACCTTAAGAATATTGTAGTAAGTCAAATGAACAAAAAAGAATGAAGACTGCTTGTATGAGAGTCCGGGTAGTCACACCCATAGAGAATGAGCAGAACGGCAGCTACCACGGACCAGAGAGGAGGAAGAAAGTGGGGTTACTGTTTGCTGGGCACAGAACTTCAGTTGTGTGGTTTATTCTAAGACTTATTTTTGATTATGTGTACACATGTGTTACCTGTGTGTGTGCATATGTGTGCACATGTGTGCAGATACCTGTGAAGGGTAAAGAAAGCATCAGATCCCAGGAGGTGGAGTTACAGGTGGTTATGAGCCACCCAACATGGATGCTGGCAACACAATCAGAGTCCTCTGTAGGATTAGGAAGTTCTTTTTTTTGCTGTTGTTGTGGTTGGTGGTGGTAGTGGTGGCAGTGATTTTTCAAGACAGGATTTCTCTGTGTAGCTCTGATTGTCCTGGAACTCGATCTGTAAACCAGCCTGGCCTCAAACTCAGAGACCCACCTGATCCTGACTCCTGAGTACTGAGATTAGAGATATATACATCACCATGCCTGGTTCAGGAAGTGTTCTTAACTGCTGATCCATCCCTCTAGTCTCGAACCTCAGTATTATAGACTGGGAAGAATTATGGAGTTGGACGGTGGACACTAATTAATATACTTAATACTACGGAGCTGCACACTTTAGTTGTTGAACATGTGTATGTACCGGTAATCCCAGCACTCAGGAGCTGAGGCAGGAGAATTGAGAGTTGGAGGGCAGCCTGGGCTCTATAGTAAGAGTGTCATGGTTCCCACTGCTTTCTGTAAACTCAGTCTTTTTATGTGTCAATCCCCCCAACACACACACACACACACACACACACACACACACACACACACCCTGCATGTTGGGGCCAAGATGGCAGCTCTTTCGCTCTCCTATCCCTTTCTGGTTTTGGTGGTCTGATGACTAACTAGCAGCAGCCATTGCTCTCACTACTTCAAGATCTTCCCCTGACACCCTAAGCATCTTGGCCCTTAGATCTCAGGCTTGCCCAGTAATCTGTCCTGGGCAGTCAGTCACCCAGCATGTCCAGAGGCCTCATGATAGACACACAATCCTGGCCTCACTGTGGCCTGACCTCTATCAACCTTCAGCAGCCAGACACACAGGTCCTCTTGCAGAAGCTGAATGGCAAATCCTGAATTCTTTCCTGCAGCAGTGATACCCCCTGTCTTAGTCAGGGTTTCTATTCCTGCACAAACATCATGACCAAGAAGCAAGTTGGGGAGGAAAGGGTTTATTCAGCTTACTCTTCCACACTGCTGTTCATCACCAAAGGAAGTCAGGACTGGAACTCAGGCAGGTCAGGAAGCAGGAGCTGATGCAGAAGCCACGGAGGGATGTAACTTGCTGACTTGCTTGCTTCTCCTGGCTTGCTCAGCTGGCTTTCTTATAGAGCCCAAGACTACCAGCCCACAGATGGTACCACCCACAAGGGGCCCTCCCCCCTTGATCACTAATTGAGAAAATTCCTTACAGCTGGATCTCATGGAGGTATTTTCTCAACTGAAACTCCTTTCTCTGTGATAACTCCAGCTTGTGTCAGTTGACACAAAACCAGTCAGTACACCCCTCTCTTTTTTTTGAGCCTTTTCCCCTAGGTAGCATCTCAGCCTGTGGTTCATCTCCCCCCTCCTCATTCTCTTCAAGTTCAATCTTTCAAGCTGGCCTCCTTTCTCTCTCACCTGAGCTTTCTGTCTAACTACTTCTTGTTCCCACCCTTTACTCCCTTTCAACCTCATAAGCCTCCAACCTCATAAGCTTAACTGCTGTCTCCCTGCGCATGTGTGTCTAAGCAGAGCTGGCAGAACAAAGCCCACAGGACCAGGTTGTTTGTCTTTATTGCAGTGTGGTTTACCGGCAAGATCTTAATGAAACTTGATAAGTCTTTTGTGTTTGTGCTTGGTTTCTCCATGTTTTATTAGCCCTGGCTGTTCAGAGTTTTCATTTTAGTCAGTTTGAAGTGTATTCACATGACATGAGCAGTGGGTGTAATTTTATTTATTTTCCACAGCTGTTCAATAAGTACCTTGCTGGACAATATCACTATATATTTGTTTTTAAAAATGATCTAATGACTTTATAGATATTATTTTTTATTAGAACTTAAGGATGTTGGAAGTCATTCTCAATGAGGAAGCTCAGAAGAACTCAGAGACTCAAGCATTATGTCATTGCCTTGAGAAATATTGAGATAAGTATTGCATCTGGTCCCTTGGTTGCTTGCACCTGTGCCTGTGCTAAACAAGCAGAGTGTGCCCTTAGTGTGCCCATTCTGGACAGGGCTGCACCAAAAGTGATGGCTTCTTCTCCCCTGGGCTTGCTTCCCTCTAACACCAGCCCTTTAGATAAGGAAGAAGAAACGGCTTTACCTTTACTCGGTAAGACCCTAGCTACTGATGTTGACACAGGACAAGACACATCTGCTTTCTCTACATCAGAGTCCAAGGACACTTCTGAGCAATCCACTTCTTTCTTGAGACTTTTACTTTTCTTTTTGGATGAAGTAAATATTATTTATGAACCTCGACAGCTAGCTAGCCTTCTTCTCATCTCATAGACAGTTAAGAAGCTAATGGTAGCTGGGCAGTGGTGGTGCACGCCTTTAATCCCAGCACTTGGGAGGCAGAGGCAGGCAGATTTCTGAGTTCGAGGCCAGCCTGGTCTACAGAGTGAGTTCCAGGACAGCCAGGGCTATACAGAGAAACCCTGTCTCGAAAAACCATAAACCAAAAAAAAAAAAAAAAAACAAAAAAACAAAGAAGCTAATGGTAGATTTCCTAGTAATTAATAAAATTTGAGCCAGCAGAGGTGGCTCAGTGGTTAAGAGTGTTCACTGCTCTTGCAGAGGATCTGGATTCAGTTCCTAGCACCTATATGGCTGCTCACAACCCTCTGTAACTCCAGTTCCAGGGAATCTGATGCCCTTTTCTGACCTCTGTATACATCAGACATATACATGGTACACAAACATAACTCATTCACATAAAGTAAAAAATAAATCTTTTTTTTTTTTTTTTTTTAAGAAAAAGGAAAAGATTCTAAAGTGTGAGCTGGAAAGACAGCTCAGCAGTTAATGGGATTTACTGCTTGTGATGGTATGAATGAGAATGGCCCCCATAGGCTCATAGAATTGAATACTTGGGCCTAGTTGGTAGAACTGTTTTGGAAAGATTGGGAGGCGTGACCTTGTTGGAGAAGGTATGTCACTCCGGTTGGGCTTTGAGGTTTCAAAGGCCCAGTCTCCATCTCTACCTCCAACTTTCAGACACAATGTAAGCTTTCAGCTACTGTTCCAGCACCATGCCTGCCTGCCAGCCTCTGCTCCCAGTCATGATGGCCATGCCCTCACCCCCTGAAACTCTAAGCAAGCCCCCAATTATATGCTTTCTTTTATAAGTTGCCTTTGTCTTGGTGTCTCTTCACAGCAATAGAACAGTAACTAAGACACTACTCTTTCTGAGGATGCGGGTTCAGTTCCCCCACCCTCACATGGCAGCTCACAATACTCTATAATTCCAGTTCCAAGGGATCCAATGCCTGCTTCTGGTCTCTACAGATACTGAATGCATGTGGCTCAGGCACATAAAAGCAAAACACCATATAAAATATAAACAAATAAAACTTTTTTAAAAAAGAAGAAAACATCAGATTTAGTTTGGGGTTGAGAAAACTGCTTTGGAAGGACTGACACCCATCTTGAAGGAAGGTGAGCTCAGCAAGGGCAGCTTAGGGTATGCTCCTAGGTCCACAAGCTGGAATAATTCAGAGTGACACTGCGTGCATTGGCTTGGGCTCTCTCCCTTTCCTTTTCTTTCTTATTGTTTTTCTGACAGGACTAGGATTCCTGCAGCATCTGTAACCTGGCATTTGTTTTTGCAATTTATCAGTTGACTGGGCCGTACCCTCACCATCTAGTTCCTTCCTGTTGACCAACAGGAGACCATTAAACCTGATATATTTGCTCAAGGCACTGAAGTGGAACACTTTAGTCTGAACAGATTCTCAGCCAGGACAGGGCTGTGGAGGAAGACATTGCAAACAAACAACTGGGGTCTTAGAAGCTGTGATATTTTGAATGAGATATCCCCCATAAGTCTCAGGCACTCCCCAGTTGGTGACTATTTGGGGAGGATTAGGAGGTGTGGCCTTGCTGGAGGAGGTATGTTGTTGAGGGTGGGCTTTGAAATTTCAAAAGACGTGTGCCAATCTCAGTGTGCTCTCTACCTCCTGCCTACAGCTTTGAGATGAGAGCTCTCATGTGCCCCAGCACCCCCTCCCCCGTACCCCTGCTCCTCCATCATGACTCTAATCCTCTGAAAGCATAATCCCAATTAAACAGTTTATTTTACAAGCTGCCTTGGTCTTAGTATTTTATCACAGCAGTAAAACAGTAACTAAGGCAGAAGCCTAGAAAGCAAATAAACACATGTGCATCCTAAGAGACCAAATGGAGGCTTTCTGTTGCCTTTCTTCTTCAGTATACAACAAGTCAAGATAATTCCATTAAAAAAATTCTCATTGCCCACAGGATAAATAAGGCTTTCACCCATCCAGGGTTCAAAAGTGTGTCTAAGGGTGAGCAGTATGAACAAGGATACCTTCAGGCTGAACTCCACTCAGTTCACACCTGCACAGAGGTCCTCGTGGTGTATTATATGTATTATAGGATGTCTTTATGCGTCCAAAAAGACAACATGATTTGGGGTTGCCGATCTCTCTCTGTCTTTCTCCTCCACCTTTCCCCTGCCCTCTCTCAATGATCTATTTTTAAAAGATTTGTTTATTTATTTGTTACAATTTTGTGTGTGCATGTACAGAATATGAGTAGGCGGCACCTGCCTGCCACATCAGGCATATGGAAGGTAGAGGACAGCTATGTCGAGTGCATTCTTTCCTCCTACTATGAGGTTCAAACTCATCATTAGTGGCAAATGCTTTATTTGCTGACATGCCTCCCTGGCTCCTGTCTATCTGTTTGTAATCTATCTATCTATCTACCTACCTATCACCTATCTATCTATTTATCTATCCATCCATCCATCTACCAACCCATCTACCCTTCCATCCATCCACCCACCCATCCACCCATCCTTCTGTCCATCCATCATATATCTTTCACTCTGAGGCAATGAATCTATGCAAAGACTCTCCAGGTAAGTTAGAACACCAGTGTCCTGGTTAGTTTCGGCTGTAAAGTTGACACAGTTCACAGTTATCTGAGGGAATCTCAAATGGGTAATTGTCCAGATCAGATTGGCCTGGAGCCATGTCTAAGAGGAGTTTTCTTGACCATTGATTGATGTGGGAGGGCCCAGCTCTCTGTGGGTGGAACCCCCCCCCCCCCACATGTGTATATATCAATGCTAACTGAATGTGAACCTGGAAGCAAGCAAGCCAGGAAGTAGCCTTCCTCCATGGCTCCTGCTACAGTTCCTGCTTGAGCCCCTGCTCAGATTTCCCTCAGTGAAGGATTGTTACCTGTAACAGTGTAAACAGGAACACACTAAACTTTCCTCTCCTAAGTTACTTTTGGTCATGATGTTATTGCAGAAAGCAAACTAAAAGAACCATCTAAGATAATTCAGCTTCTATAACATGCAATGGGGGTTCAGGGTCCAGAGCCAGAAATCCTGAAACAGGATCCAAGTGTGGCTTTAAAAGGGTAGGTGTCTGAGAGAAGAAACTACACGTTACCCATAAGTCCCTAGGTTCTCTAGGAGGTAGGGGTCACTTCCTATTTCACCTAGATAACATCACTCTGGCTGTATATGGAAAATACAATGTTCTGCTGGGCTTTCCCCTAAGTATATGAGAATCATCTTGGGTCAAGTGGCCCTTCTTGTCCATCCTGGGGTAAGGCTTTCCTCAGTGAGCCTTCGGCTCCAGACTTTCCCAACAAGTAGATTTCATGAAACATTCTTTCCATGCAAGGACACAAGCTCTCCATCCAATCAAGACAGCTGTGGGGTTAACCAGAGGATTATCGGAAGGCTTCCCCCTCCCTACTCTGTTTCCATAGACGCTCCGGCCTCTTCTCTCCTTTGCTCTGAAGAAAGAAATCCTCACCTCCACACACCAGCTTCCTTTCAAAAAAGATGGGGTCTTCCAACTCGACCTTCACCACCCAGGGAGGGAAGGACCTGACCTTTACTTTCCCAACTCCCAAATAACCTGGAAAGATTCCAAACCAGAGGATGGGTTCTTACCACCATATCAGTAGTGCTTCTTCTGGGCAGCAACACGCCTCTCTTCTGTAGCTCTTCAGCCAGTGAAAAGTTCAGAAGAGCTGGCAAGGATGGAAAACTATGGCACTGAGGCAGCCTGGCAGACAAGTGTAGGGATAATCTCCTGTGCACTGTGTGGAAACATCACATGTCAATAAAAATCTGATGGCCTATTAGCAAAAGGGTAGAATAGAAGGTGGGACATCCGTCAGAGAGGAAGGGGAGGGGACGGAGGGGAGGAGGAGGGAGAGGGAGGAGAAGTGGAGAGTAGGGGAGGGAGAGGGAGGAGGGAGAGGGACGGGGAGTGAGAGGGAGAGAGACATAAAGACACAGAGAGAGAGAGAGAGAGAGAGAGAGAGAGAGAGAGAGAGAGAGAGGGAGAGAGAGAGACTCTGGGTAAGAGTGAGGTGTGGGAAGATTTCACACGCATCTGACATATGTATGAAACTAGAGAGAGGTTACTAGCCATGTGGCAGACATAGAATAATATAAATGGGATAATATAAGTTACAAGCTAGTTGGGGAACAGACCTAGCTCATGGCCTAGGCATTTATTCATAAATAAATAAGCCTCTGAGTCATTATTCAGGAACTGGGGTGCCTGTGGAAAAGCCCACGGTTGCAGATATGCCCCAGGTAGCACAGGACAGGGATAGATTTCAGGGGCTTTGGGTCAGGACAGCTCATGTTAGCTCAAGATTTGCATACTTAGTAATGGGTTACCCTTGAGATGTGTGGAGAACATAACAAGCCCCCAGGCCTTAGCACAACAGACTCCATGATGGAAGTACTATTCAGGCCATAAAACACAGCTCTTAGACAGCACCACCTGCCAAAGTGAAAACAAAGACCTAATCTATCAAAGTCCATAGTTTTGGGAAAGTCTCTAACTGTACTAACCTTGCTTTTTGGTTTCTGTAGTTCTGCTTCTGGCTAACTGTTCTTGTTAACTGAAGTATGTCAACCCAGGACATGATTTTTTTGTGTGTGCTTAAAAGCTCACCCTGGGAAAGGCTTGGGCTATACTGGGATTCTGAACATCCATTGTAGTTGCTGGTGGTTGATAAACTTTCTTCTGGCTTGAACGTGTATCTGAGTAGTCTTCTCTGATGGATACCCCATAACAGAGAACAATATTGATCCATTTACCAAGTTCAACTGAAATAAGACTCTTTAGAAAAAGGGAACCCCAAGACCCAACTCTTGTTTGTGTGGGAATAAACCTAGAACTAGACTAGACTAGACTCTAGGCCAAACTGAAAACAAGCCATGACAATAAGGCTGTCAGTCTATATGCAAAAGTCAAGATTGTTTCAAAGTGTTTTCACACTCTCGAAATGAACAAGAGAACAAAGGGATGAGGTAAGAGAGAGAATCATCTTTGCTTGGGATGTAGTGATGGCTCAGGTGTTTTATAAGCACAGGAACTTGAGTTTGATCCCCAGGACCTGCATAAAAAAGTCAGCCATGGTGTGCACCTGCAGGGAGAGTCTGCTGGCTCCCTGAGGCTCCCTGGCCCACCCACCCATTCTCTTTGATGAGTTCTGGGCTGGCGAGAAGCTCTGTCTCAAAACTCAAGGTGGATAGCGCCTGAGAAATGACCCCCGAGGTTTTCCTCTGGCATCTGCATAAGCACACTCCAGTGTGCTCTCACTCACACATCATGGCGAGGGAAGGCACCTGTGGAGGGAGAGGAAGGAAAACTGTGGTCCAGCCAGTATCACATACCAGCCTCAGGAATGTGAGCTGCTGCCATAGACCAAAACAACCAGTATCACTGCTGCCTGTGGGTAGCACTTGTTTCTCCTCCTTTTGTCTTCTTTCTTGCTTCTTTATTCATCTCCCTAAAAAGGCAAACACCTGAAAATTGGGAGCATATGCTGGTGTCTTACATGGTGTACATACACTCAAGCAGGCACGTGCACACGCGTGCACGCACATACACACACACACACACACACACACACACAAAACAAATCTTTAAGACGTAACACGTATGTATATGCATGTAAACTGGAGAAAATGTAGATAAAGCCTAGAAAACTAGAAAGGAGACCACGAGGGGATAAAACAGGAAAACAGGTGGTGAAGCAAGGGGGCAGGAGCATACATGTGCCAGACATGAAAGTGGAAAGGAAGGAGACAAGAGGTGGGTACACAAGGGTGAACAGGAAGTAAGGGAGCTGAAGGAGGGTACAAAAATCAACAGAAACAAATTCTGCTTCAAAATATCATAATGATACCTAATACTTTACATGCTAATTTAAATATATAATTTATACAATATGTTTATGTTTATTCATTAAAGCATTAGCATAATAGAAAAAGTTCACTTCGTGATACAGTCCTAAAACAAGAGCCAAGGCTGGAGAGATGACTCAGCATTTAATAGCACGCACTGCTCTTCCAGAGGACTTAAGTTTGGTTCCCAGCCCCCATGTTGAGTGGTCACAACCACCAGTAACTCCAGCCCCAGGAGACCGACAGCCTCTCTGACCTTCAAGAACACATTCATACGCACATACACATACATATATGCATAATTAAAAATAAACTTTTTTAAGCAAAAAAAAAATGCAGAAGGACACAGAAGTGAAGTAGGAAGGCACAATTTATTTTTATTACACGTTAGTGAAGGAAGTGTTTATCACAGGAAGATTGACCAAATTCATAGCAAGGGTTTCTTAGTGTTTTGGCTAAGACCAAATGCAAACTCCATACCAAAGAGTTTTTATGAGTAACAAATGGAAGATTCATTATTTATCAATGAAAATTCATATTCGGGTGCCTAGACTTCCCCAGAACCAAGTCTGAAAACGAAGAGAGAAAGAGTAGTCAGACCCTTGGAACAGTGCTGGTGATCGAGTCCACTGGTCTGGCTTTTGCCGAGCATGTGCAGTCCCCAGAGCAGCAAAAATATGAATTTCCCACAAGTTTTACAGCCCAGAACTGATCCATGTGCTGAGAGGGCTGTCACTGAGAGGTTGATCATGAGTTTGTTAGACATGTCCACTGACTTCCAGCATAAAGTGTTTTCAAGACCATTTCAAGTACAGCCAAATAGGAAATTCTGACTATGCCCCAGAGATTGTCAGGAACCCCCAAGTCACATGTTGATGTCAAGAGGCGAGAGAGAGAGTGAGAGAGAGAGAGAGAGAGAGAGAGAGAGAGAGAGAAATAGAGAGACAGCAGAAAGAGAGAGATACACACACAGAGAGAGACAAAGACAGAAAGACAGAGAGACAGAAAGATACACAGAGAGAGAGAGACAGACAGAAAGACAGAGAGACATAAAGAGATACACAGAGACAGAGAGACAGAGAGCACACAAGCAGGTGGTTCTGGGCCATTGACACCTAAGCATGCATGCACGGAAACAGAAAGTAGCCATGCCCAGTGGCTCGCAAGCCTTAGTCAGCAGCATTCATAATGACACTCCTTATTATACCTCAGGAATGTGCTCAGATGTGAAGTGTGACAATCAGGAAAAGACACAGAAGACAGTTTCAAAACCACAGAATGAGTCTGCTTGTCACGTCTGAGACCCACTGGACTCCAACACTGGTCTTAGGAACATAGCCACAGCCGACATTAAGAGGGTCCAGTCTGAAGAGCCGCCTGGTTGGCCAATCCTGATGAGACCTTGTACGCTATCATCAATTCAAGATGGAGCATCTTAAATGTTCTTAAACATGACTTCAGGCTGTACCTAAATTCCCTCTGTTTTGGGTTTATTTCATTTTGTTTTTGAGATAGGACTTGCTATGCACCCTTGACTGGCCGATAGTCTCAATCACAGTAATGAACCACTACAGCCTTCTTAGAAATGTACTTTTCTCTGAAGGAAAATGGTTCAACACGAACACAATTAAGGTAATTACTTAAAAGTTGGAAACGAGAACAAAAGATTGGCAACATGTTTGTTGGTTATCACGCAAGGGCATTCTTTATGTGTGTTTATGTGTGTGGTGTGTATGTGTGTATGTGTGGTGTGTATGTGTGTATGTGTGTATGTGTGGTGTGTGGTGTGTATGTGTGGTGTGTGGTGTGTATGTGTGTATGTGTGGTGTGTATGTGTGTATGTGTGTATGTGTGGTGTGTATGTGTGTATGTGTGTATGTGTGGTGTGTGGTGTGTGGTGTGTATGTGTGGTATGTGTGTGTGTGTATGTGTGGTGTGTGGTGTGTATATGTGTATGTGTGGTGTGTGGTGTGTATGTGTGTATGTGTGGTGTGTATGTGTGTATGTGTGGTGTGTATATGTGTATGTGTGGTGTGTGGTGTGTATATGTGTATGTGTGGTGCTTTGACTATGCTTGGCCTAGAGAGTGGCACTATTAGGAGGTGTGGCTTTGTTGGAGGAAGTGTGGCACTGTGCGAGTGGGCTTAGAGACCTCCTTCTAGCTGCCTGAGAGTCTTCTGTTGGCCTTCAGAACAAGAAGTAGAACTCTCAGCTTCTCCAGTGCCATGCCTGTCTGGACGCTGCCACGCTTCCCACTTTGATGATAATGGACTAAACCTCTGAACCTGTAAACTAGCCCCAAATTAAATGTTATCCTTTATAAGAGTTGCCTTAGTCATGGTATCTCTTGACAGCGATGGAAACCCTAACTCAGGCAATGGTGTGTGCTCATATATGTGGATGTGCATGTGTAGGCCAGATGCTGATGTTGGCTATCTTCCTTGGAAGCTTTCCCTCTTACACAGTGAGGCACAGTCTCTAGCAGAACTCTGAGCTAATCCCTTCAGCTACTCTAGCTAGCTTGTTTGCTCTGGGGATCACCTGTCCCCACCTCGAACGTGCTGGAAGTATCAGCAGGTCACTATGTCCACCCAGGGTTTTACCACTGGGTGGGTTTCCAGGGATCCAGAAGGAGACATCTCTACAACCCAAGGATATTCTTCTTTTCAATGACATTGTGCATGTGTGTGTGTTTTGTGTGTGTGTGTGTGTGTGTGTGTGTGTGTGTGTGTGTGTGTGTGTGTGAATAGATTAGCCTAGAATCTTATTTGGTTTGGGTTACACACACACAGACACACACAGACACACAAAGACACACAAAGACACACACATACACAAACACCTTATAATATGCATCGGAAGCCTAATTCCTTCACCTGCATATACTGTGCACACACCCTCCTCTCTAAACAATGTACCCAGAAATTTCAGAACCTCCTCTACCCAACATGCATCTAACTACATGTACTTTTATCTCTGGACAATGGTTCAAGTGTCCTTATCCTTGGTAACAATCAAATGTAAACAGTTTCTGTGCAACAGTATTGCCAGCACATTCAGGTATAAAGAATGCCCGATGAAGGCTGATCCAGCATGAAATAGTTTTTGCTGCATGTGCAGTGAAATGAAATGGTCTCCTAGTCACCTTTTGGGTAAAGAGTCCTCTCTTTACCACCTCATGCCTATGCACGATTGTGTGCATATGATTAAAATTCCACGCATAATGGGAGCCACTGACCTCAGAAAGACATGCTTTTGTTTGACATAGGTATTTGCTGTTTGTTAAAGGCTCACACTTAGTAAAATTACATCTTGTTTGCTAGAGAAGCAGATGACTTCTGCCTGGTGGAAGAATACTATATCACCAAATACTATGCTTGGTGTCACTCTGTAGTCACTTACCAGTTTTGGATCTAACCTAGGAACTTTCCTCTATAACTGTCTACCGAGATCCAGTTTCTCAGTGTGCTCTTAAACCAGCCCTGCCAGCTAACTGCTTGTCTGGTCATCAGTAAGCTGAGTCAACCTTTGCTATGCCCACTGTAAATTTGCAGGAAGTCATGTTTTTTAACTTTGGGGAAAGTATTTTACCATAAGTGTCTTTTCCTTTCTGGTTGGGCACTGAGCTCAAGGTTGCCACTGTGAACTTTGGGGTTTTCAGATTTGGATTTGAAGACTTCTTAGCCCTTCCTCTGCAGTCTTCCTTCTGCAATCCTCCCTCTACAGTCCTCCCTCTGCAATCCTCCCTCTGCAGCCTTCCCTCTGCAGTCCTCCCTCTGCAGCCCTCCCTCTGCAGCCCTCCCTCTGCAGCCCTCCCTCTGCAGCCCTCCCTCTGCAGTCCTCCCTCTGCAGCCTTCCCTCTGCAGCCCTCCCTCTGCAGCCCTCCCTCTGCAGTGCTTTTACACGCTTCCTCCTCTCACAGCCCCCTCTTCTGGTGCCCAGGATGGCTCATTTGCTTATGTTCTCTTCATGTCCATCCTGTCTTTGGCACTGGCTCCCCAGGCAGCCTCTTGACTTTTGGCCTTTTGCATTTTCTTTCTCTGCTGCCACAGAAGGATTCTGAGATTGTGGTTGTGACATGATACTCCTGGGATGAAGATGTGGGGCAGCAGGATCCAAGAGTGAAAAGAAGCAAGTAGCTGTCTCTCAGTCTCAGTCAGAGGCTTGGTGTTTGCACATGACATGAATGGAAATCTAAAAAGAGCACAGGCACTCTCTTTCCACAGCCCAGAGCCTTGGACAGAGGGCCTTGCAAATGCTAGGAGAGCGATCTAGCCCTGAGCTATACCCCGGTCCAAGAACGCAGACTTGTAGAGGTCTCCTTGGCACGCAGAGGGTCTCCTGGAATGACACCGGACTGCAAGCCTGGATATTATTGGGTTCCTCATTTATTTCCTTTTGGGAAGTACACAGTAGACCAAGGTCTCACTAACAGGCATGAAAAATGGGGTGCCAACTAACTAGGGACTTTCTGGCTCCAGTCACATTCTGCAGTGCTCCTTCCTGCTTTCCCCTTGGAAAACTTTGGCACCTGCCACTGGTTGGTTTCCGCCCGGCCCTGCCCCCATACCCATCCTTTATCCTGTGTGCTCTACCTTCTGTTTCCCTTCAGCCCTCTGACCTCCCAGTTGCACTTCTTTTAGATTTTCTTTTTTCATGTGTACGAGTGTTTCACTCACAAGTATATCCATGTACCACATGGGTCTGGTGCAGGAGGAAGTCAGAGAAGAGTGTTGGATCCCTGAGCCTCCCTGTGGGTGCTGGGAATTGAACCTGGATCCTCTGGAAGAGGAGCCAGTGATCTTAACCACTGAGCCATCTCACCTGGCCCTTCCAGTTGCACTTTTGTCTTCCATTGCTGACAGCACTGTCTAACTGCTCCTCCTCTTCTTCCTCCTCCTTTTCTTCCTCCTTCTCCTCCTCCTTCTCCTCTGCCTCCTCTTCCTTCTCCTTCTTTATTATTCTCCCACAGAGAACCTGCAATCATGTTAATCCTTAGTTAACCCGACTTGTGTTATAACAGCTCAGTGGTTGCCTCGTGCCATTCATTTCTTGAATTTCTTGAGCGATTACACAGGTCACAATAAGTTTTCTGTCAGCCAAGCAGGAAAGTAATTAGAGCCCACAAGAGTGTCTTGCCTAACTAGCACACAAGGTGCTGTTTCAGTTTGGCCAAAAGAAACCTAATGGGGGAAATAAAATCTTTTAAGGCAATTAAGATAGATTTGTTTGCTTTCTTTGCTACGGACATGATTATCAGGATTACTGGTCACATGTGTGTGGGTTTCTTTTTTTCCTTTCCACCCTGTGAGTCAGTCCTAGGGTTTAAACTCAGGTCATTGCCTCGGAATCAAGCTTCTCAGTGGAGCTAGTTTGCTGGGGCTTGTTCATTCTCGTTTGAGATAGGGTCTCAGACTATAGTCCAGATTCACCTGGAACTTTCTGGCTAGCCTTGGCTAGCCTCAAAAATCCCAGCAATCCTTCTGATTCAGCCTTCAGAATGCAGGGACTGCCGGTGAGAGCCACCATGCCTGGCTGAAATGCATTTCAACCTTTCTTCCTACAGAGCTGGGCAGGGCACATCCATTTAACCACTTATACATTTTACCCAAGGCAACGAGGGTGAAGCTAAGGAGACTACTTCCAAGCTGATTTGTGGGCTGAGGGTGAAGTTTAGAGACAGAGCATTTAGAGGCAAGCTAGAGGCCCTGGATTTGATCTCCAGTGTAACACACACACACACACACACACACACACACACACACACACACACACACACACGCATGCACTGCATTGCCTGAGGTGAACCCAGTGCAGGGAGCTCTGTCTTCTTAGACAAGCCACTTTTTTCCTTTACACAATTCACCTTTAATGGGAGAGACAGAAGCTCTGGGAGGAGACTGCCTATAGCCTAGGCAACAAGGGAAGGGCAAGAGGCCACTAGTGGAAGTACAATCTACCCAGCAGCTCAGAGGAGGCAGAAAAAAGAGAGACTGGCCCAAGATGAGGCCCAGCATTCAGAAAGAGCCTGGCCATT
The DNA here is from genome assembly GCA_028551405.1 of Uromys caudimaculatus. NCBI lineage: Eukaryota > Metazoa > Chordata > Mammalia > Rodentia > Muridae > Uromys > Uromys caudimaculatus. The sequence goes on from CM052706.1 coordinate 48,515,537, forward strand.
TCCAGGAACTGACAAAAGTACCCATGGGGGCAAAGAAAAAAAATGTGGCTTTGAAGGTGGGGCAGTGTGGGTAGGCCTGGGTCTGGCAATCCTTTCCCTCCAACTGTCTGCTGGGCTGCCATGTGCTTCCCCATCAGGTATGGGCCTCAGTATCACTTCTTGCTGGATGCCGTCCACGATCTCTAATCTCCCATAGAGACAATTTAGGTCACCAGGTCACAGGAGCCCCTGCTCCTTTTGGTACGTCCTACACTATTCTGGTTTGAATGTAAACTGTGCCCCTCCCTGCCTCCACAAGTGTCTAAGCAAATATCCCCAGCAGGTAGCACTGTTTTGAAGGGTTATGGGGCATTTGGCACTGTGGTCTGCTCCTGGAAGTAGGTCTCTAGGGGCTGGCCCAAAAGGTAATATCTACCTCTGGTTCTAACCAAGGTTCTCTTGTGATCCACCAAGATATGAACAAGAGTTCCCAAGCTCCCATGACCATAGGTGGAGCCAACACAGCCACTACCATGTCTTCCCATCCATGACAGCTGTACCTTCCAAACTGGGAGCCCAAGCAAAGTCTCTTTCCTGTCAGGGAGGTAAGAAAAGTAACTAGTACACATACACGCCTATACTTGCTTATTTATTGCTCACCAATTCTTAGATGTCATAACTCTGTGGTCTGTCATTCTCTGTGGTATGTTTGTCAACACACCCCTGTAAGTCATATAGATAAGGTGGCAGATGCAGGAAGAGTGTCCCGAGTTCCCAAAGACATGGCCATTTACAAGGTGAGTTCTAGCTTCCCACCACGGCCACATGCTAGTTGAATCTCCAGCTCCTGAGCTGAAGCTATATCATTTGAAGGCAAATTGGAGACAGGATCTCTAATAGGAAGTACCAATTTTCAACCTGACCTGATGCAGAATCTCCCAGGAGACAAATGTCTAGGCGTGTGTATGAAAGAGATTTTAGACTAAACTAATGGAGTTGGGAAGACCCACCCTAGATGTGGGTGGCACCACCCCATGGACTGGTGTCCTAGCTTGAATAAAAATGAGGTGAGCCTGGCACCCTGTCTCTCTACTTCCTGATTGTGGATGCAATGTGACCGATTGACTGCTTCATGTTCTATTGCTATGCCCTCATTGCCATGATGGACTATATAATTGAACTATGACTCCAAACAACCTATCTTTCCTCAAGTTACTTTTGTCAGGTATTTTGTATCAGAATAAGAAAAGTACCTAATGAAAGGACCATAACCAGTCTGTGTGACCTCCTCCCCCAGTAGAAGGCGACCCTGTGCCTCCTTGGCAGGCAGGTATGTAGAGATGAGAGAGGGGTTCAGGGTTTTCCCACTCCCCTCCCATCTGTACTGCACCCAGACATGTGCAGACTGTCCTGTGTGAACTGGATGTCAGAGCAGTACAATTGCCATAATTACACATGTGCCGGTCCATGCAGGGTATCCGGAGGGTTCATTGATGGCACTTCACAGGCTGGACCCATCCCAGAGAGGGCCCAAAAATACTTCCTTCATTTGCTACTGAAAAGATAGTGTGTGTGCGTGTGTGTGTGTGTGTGTGTGTGTGTGTGTGTGTGTGTGTGTGCGCAACACAAGGCTGTACACACCTGTGTGTATGCAAATGAAGGACAGAGGGAGACAACAATATCTTCATCTATCACTCTCTGCCTGATGGTCTTAAAGCAGGTTCTCTCTCTGAACCAGAAGCTCATCATTTTGGCTAGGTTAGGTAACCAGTAAACTTCCAGGACTACCTGCCTCTGACGCCCCTCCCCCAATGCTGGGGTTACAGGCACCCTGAGCCATGGTTGGCTTTTGCATGTAGATTCTGGGGATTTGTACTGAAGTCTTTCTGTCTGTATAGCAAGCTGAGCCAGCTGAGCCAGCCCACCAGCTACCAGTAGAGTTTTATTAAAATAATTTTTAAAAAAGAAAACTGGAGTAAAGTGTGTTGTATATTATTTTATTTAATGCATTTTTCGCTTTGCATATAATAGTTGACACAGTGGTTACTTTTGTTCAAAGAAGACAATGTCTTGTGTGTGTGTGTGTGTGTGTGTGTGTGTGTGTGTGTGTGTGTGTGTGTTAGTGTGGATAAACTCAGTGTTTTCTGTGTGTTAGGTAAGCATTCTACCATGGCTCTGTAATACTCCATAATACTCTTAAGATACAAGGGCATGAAGTCATACCTCGTGAGTGGTGGATGGTGCAGATGTTTTTGGGTGTCATGTTTAGAGTTTATAGCTCTTATTTATCATTGTAAAACATTCAGATTTCATAAACAGGATCTCTACTAGCAACTACTTTGACTTAAACACACTCACCCATAAAATCTCTCTTCTTCCAATAAAGCAGATGAGATCTCTCATTCACCTGCCTCAGACAGGTAAAATAAAGAAAAAACCTGGTAGGTCACTGTAGTTAAGGGAAATACTCTTTTGTATTTCCTAAGATGAGTTCAAGATAACTTTTTTTTTTCGAGACAGGGTTTCTCTGTGTAGCCCTGGCTGTCCTGGAACTCGCTCTATAGACCAGGCTGGCCTCGAACTCAGAAATCTACCTGCCTCTGCCTCCCAAGTGCTGGGACTAAAGGCGTGCGCCACCACTGCCCGACTCAAGATAACTTTTAAAAATCGGTGCACTAATCCAATTAAAGCAAAACATTGACAGAAGCCACCACTCAACATAGCATTGTGGTTGGTGTTTAACCCTTCCCCCGCCACACACATACTGACTTTCCTGGCATGTGTTTGTATAGAAACAAAGCTGGCATGTGTTGGGTAGAGGAGGTGGTGGCAGAGAGAATGGAAGCACTCGCTTCTGGCCTGAATTTTTACCCTGAAATGTGTTTTTTCCATACATGTGACTCTGGATGTCTCTTCATTAGAAAATGAGTCTGTATGAGCTAGGAATTTGTGAATGTACCTGAAAGGAGATATTTCTCCCTCGAATAAATGAAGCTTAGAAGTCTGCAGCCCAGGACTGGCGACATGCCTCCATTGTATTAGTGTCATTAATGTTCTGCACGCCTTGTGAGTTATATCAGTGTGTGTGTGTGTGTGTGTGTGTGTGTGTGTGTGTGTGTGTGTGTGTGTACATGCTTCTGCCATGGTGCTGCATGGAGGGCAGAAGACAGCTTTCAGGAGTCAGTTCTCTCCTTCTGCCATGTGTGTGTATTTCAGGGGTCAAACTTAGGTTGTCAGGCAAACACCTTTACCCACTGAGCCATCTGGCCATCCCTGAAGTTTTATTTTCAGAATTATCTCTTCACTCTTCATCCCCAGGACTTCCATGATATCCAGTGCATCTCTCTTTATCTTACATGTGGCTTTATAATGACCTGTTCTCAAGTGCTTCCACTATGAAGATGCTGCACTCCTTTTGAACAAGGACTGAGGTCAACAGTCTTTCAGCTGTACCTTGACTCAGCAGCTCTCCCTAAGAAGGACTGTAGGTCATGGGAGTGGACAAAAGGATCAAACAGGGCCCATGCTCCACATTACCTGCAATTGGGTCTACTCAGGTCACTTCCCAAGAGGAGTCAACTTAATGTCAGTATTAACACAGCTTCAAATCCCATCTTAGGACACTTCAGAGAATGTTGGTTAAGAACCAGGCACATTGAGGTGCACTGACCTGTAGTCCCACTCCAAAGTGAAGCAGAAGGATGGAACATTTTAGGTTAGCCTGGACTACAAAGTGAGAGAAACCATGTCTTTAAAAACAGTCTGTTAAGCAAAGTCAATCCATTTAATGTTGTGTTAGTTATAATTATTTTGGCTCGTGTGTGTGTGTGTGTGTGTGTGTGTGTGTGTGTGTGTGCGCGCGTGCGCGTGGCTTGCTTCAGAGAGCCACTGTCTATAAATTCATAGATTTACCAATAAACCACAATTCTAGGATTTAAGAGGTTGCTCATTCTCCTAGGGTGCTGAGGTAGCTGCTCAAGACAGACAGCAAAAGAAAAGCCATTGAGTTCTTGGACTCTTGTTGGGAAAGCAAAACAGGGCTACATGGTCATTGTCCTTGGGAAGCTCCTGGCAGTACAGGGAGGGAGATGAGATGGCATGAGACAGCCTGAAAACAGCATGGCTATGGCTGCCATTGGCTGTGGTACATAGAAGCAAGGTACATAGAAGTGTACAGTCCAGCTTTGGCAGGAAGATGGAGAGGAAAGAACCTAGGCCCCTTTATGACCCAGTGAACCAGTGACTCTGGCCAAGTGCACAGGAAGGAGATGCTTGGGTTGCGCATCCCAAATCACCCTCTTACTTCCTGACTCCTCTGTGCACAGGGAACAGATGCTCTGAGCTGTGTGGATTTTTGTCCTTCCTTCCTGGAAGTTTTTCCTGTTTCACCCTGGGCCATGTAGGGTGTGTCCAGGAGTGGAGGCTAGAGGGGGGAAGATGGAAGGTGGAGGGTGGAGGAAGAGCTACAGGGTGCCCTTGATACTCATTAAAGGACAACTGAACATGCTCTTTTAACTTTCCTTCCTTCCTTCCTTCCTTCCTTCCTTCCTTCCTTCCTTCCTTCCTTCCTTCCTTCCTTCCTTCCTTCCTTTCCATATTTTTTATTTTATGTGTATGGATATTTTACCTGAATATATGTATGCAGTGCCCACAGAGGTGAGATGAGGGTGTCGGATCCCCTGGAACTGGAGTTCTACGACCAGTCTGGGAGGTGTCTTGTGGGTTCTGGGACTTGAACCTGGGTCCCCTGGAAGATCAGTCAGGGCTGTCAACCACTGAGCCATCACTCCAGCCCCCAAGCTTTCACTTTTACATCTTACAAATCTTACAAATTTTGCCTAAAGCAAAGTAGAGCTCCCTGGATCTGTTAACTACTTCCCTGGCCAGGGACTCTGTCCTGAGGCTTTGAGATTGAAGTTCAAAACACCCTCCCCACCACCTTCACCATCCTACTAATCTTAAAAACCAGCACCAGTGTAACTAGAAACACACACACCTGGTTTTCCTGCTTATCTGAGTCACAGCCTTCTCGTAAAGACAACCGGGACTGCCCTTGCTACCCATGACCCTTGACACCCATGAGCCACCCTGCAAACAACCACTCTGTTCTGAAAAACCTCCAAATTCTATTGCCCTATGACTAAGCTCTGAGAGGAAGCAGAAACAAAGACTATGACCTTGAAGCTCACATCTGGCCCAAGCAAATGCTACCACAGCAAAATAAATGTTAAGTGTGATTGCGGATATAAATTTAATGCCAATTGGTTAGACCCTGGCGCCAGGACCCCTTCTGGCTACTGTCCTGTTGGATCTGTAGTATCCCCTGAGCTTCCATGGAGGTTAACACTAAACCTCACTGTCTTCCTGGATCCCCCATGATGAGCCTGGCCCATTATTTCCGTTCCTTACAACTGTAACTTAGACTTTCAGAGTAGTTTTCCTGACATACAGACTGAACTTAGGATGGGGAGGTAAGAATTTGGGAGTCTGGCTAGGACGAGTTTCAAAAGCAGCAGCAAAGTGGTAATCCTGGAGGGGAAACCAACCCCCGCCCTTATACTCAGCACATGCATAATTTCATTTAGGACACTTCAGGTTGTTGAACACTATCATGTTTTGAAAGAAGTTTCTAAGTCCCTCATGTCTTCCTGGATCTTGGAAGACCTCCTTCAGGCTCACTTAGTTCCAATTGTCAGTCCTCAGAGGGGTGAAGGACCCTAGTGACAGGCCTCATCCTTAAGGTATAGCTTTTGCCTTGAGATGTGCCTGGGAGCCCAGCTGGGGACTGGCCCTTTTTCCTTCTTGCCAGTGTTATATCTTCCTTTCAGAGCCAACATGAAATTAATGTGGGATTCACTGACCATCTCTCTTCATGTCTTCCAGATCCCTGCAGGCGTCCTGGTCCTTGTCTTCCTGTGTTTCTTTGCTCCGTCCTCTCTCCTACACCTGCGACAGTCAACTGCAGCTCATCCCTGATCTCATTCTATCTAGACCCGGCTCTCTTTCCAGTAGGGTGGGTGAATTCTGGGTCTTTTCCCTTACTGTATCACAAGTATCAATAGTATAGCTTGGTCTAGACCAGTGGTTCTCAACCTTCCTAATGCTGTGACTCTTTAATACAGTTCCTCATGTTGTGGTGACCCCCCCCATAAATTTATTTCCATTGTTACTTCATAATCATAATGTTGCTATTTTATGAATTGTAATGTAAATATCTGATATTCAGGATATCTGATATGGACCCCTGTGAAAGGGTCTTTCAACTTCAAAAGGGTTGCAACCTACAGGTTGAGAACCACTGGTCTAGACTCACAAATGCTATTTACACCTTTCTTGAGTTATTCTGTGAGTAAATTTGTTCTTTTTATGTTGACACTGAAGCCAATTTAATAATAATCTTTATTGAGGGATTTCCAGTGTCAGGTTGTGTCTGCCAAGCTCTTCCTTCATATGAGTTATTGTTACAACGGGGGCTAGAGAGATAGCTCAGTGGTTAAGAGCACATACTTCTTTTACAGAGGAACCAAGTTCAGGTCCCAGCACCGACATCAGGCACCTTAGAACCAGCTGTAGCTCCAGCTCCATGTGACCTAACACCCTCTTCTGGCTGCTAAGGGCATTTGCTCTCACATGCACACAGATGCACATGTGTAAACTTAATTAAAGAAAAAAATCTCTAGGTGCTGAAGAGGTGGCTCAGCAGCTCAAAGCAGACACTGCTCTGGTAGTGGCTCTGAGTTCCTCCCCCAGCACTCTTACTCACTGTGAAGCTTACAAGTACTTGTAACTCCAGGTCTAGGGGTGACTCTGATACTCTCTTTCGGACTCTTTGGGCACTTACACTCAAGTACACATCATGTATATGTATACGTGTATGTGTATGTGTGTGTGTGTGTGTGTGTGTGTGTGTATGTGTGTGTGTATGTGTATGTGTGTGTGTGTGTGTGTGTGTGTATGTGTATGTGTATGTGTGTGTGTGTGTATGTGTGTGTGTGTGTGTATGTGTATGTGTATGTGTGTGTGTGTGTGTGTGTGTGTATGTGTATGTGTGTGTGTATGTGTATGTGTATGTGTGTGTGTGTGTATGTGTGTGTGTGTGTATGTGTGTGTGTATGTGTATGTGTGTGTGTGTGTGTGTGTATGTGTATATATATGCACATAGCTAAAATTTTAAGAAAAAGAAAAGCTTTTTTTTTTTTAAATGTCATTCCAAAAAGCCTATAAGACAGTTCTTAATGCTGGTACCCATGGTACAGATGTCACCAAGTCACAGACTGATAGAAACATTTGCTCCAGGCAGAAACCAGCAGAACCAAGATCCAGACCCAGCTTTTTCAGATAAGTCCTACATTTACTTTTAACTACTCTGCATGCGGTGTCACTAACATGCAGACTATCTCCACAAAATAGTTTCATAGCTGGCTAACATGATTCTCACATATATTTCACAAGTATGAGTAGCTATTTGGGTTATCTTGAGAATAAAATATTCAAAATATATTCTCTTTATTGACTGCACGATGCAGGTTTTTGTTTGTTTTTTTTTTTTGTTTTTGTTTTTTTGTTTTTTGAGAAAAGAAACTGGAGGAGACTGCCTATCAGAGAGAATCCATCTATAAAGATATTGGAGGGGTTTTATAGGCTTGGATTTTTTGAGCCAAGTATTTATGTTTTAATATTTTGTCCCAGAGATTTTTATTGGTCAACAATGGAAAGTCATGAGAATACACCCCAGGAGCTGGCAGAAGACAAAACCCATGAAGCCGGGCCAATGAAAGAAGGGGTGCCGAGAAACTTGCACATCTCCATTGCTTTTGGTGGGTTTCCAATCTCTGGTCAGAAAGTGCTGGGACAAGAAAAAAAAATCTGTTCCTGCGCTGAGAGTAGCAGAAATGTACATTTACAGTCTCTAGAACAGGACGTTCTCACCAGACTGTGACGCTGGCAGCAGGACTGAAAACCATCTGGCTTGCCAGCAGCGTCCTTGCTAGGCTCTGCCAATAGGGGCGCTAGTAAGAGACAGCTAGGCTGAAGGAGAGACTTCCGTTTTTTTCTATTTCCGGTTTGAGCATCACTACGTCAACGCCTACTGACCTCTCGAAAGACGTTCATTTTATTTTTGTACCTGCACAATGACCAGTTTACAAGACGACCCTGCCGCCTCTAAGAGGTCTGGATCCCAGCCTAGGACCAAGCTTAGAGACCTTAGCTCTGGTTGAGCAATGCTCCCTTCCTCAGAGCTCAAGAGTTTGAGCTTCCAGGGGCTCTATGCAAACTTCAATTTTCGCTATTTTCCATTTCTTGAATTCTCCAGCCAAGGAGTGGTAGAGTAATAGCTACTTCCAATGGCTCCTGCCCGAGTGTTGTCCCATAACAGCTATTACCAATAGTTCCTTTGGGTTTGGGGTGCTGGTGATTAGACCCAGAACTTCACATATGCTATAGGGCAGATCTGTGCGCCCAACCTCCTAGATAAGTCCCTTATATTCAATTGTTTTATTCAGACATTTGCCAGGGGATACTGCTCTTTGTTAGAGACATCTAGGGATGAGGCAAATGCCAGCAGCTTTGAAGAAGACATTTCCCACACCTCATTGCAAAAACCACATCAAAGGTTTTCAGTGAAGCCCAACAGCCCCTAGTGCAACCTAGTCTTTAGACTATCAGCAACACACAGCTGTCAGATGCAAATAGTGAGCTCTATCCTCTGGATAGCTGTGTGCATTTCTGTGACCCACCCGTCTCTATAACCACCATAAATAGACAAAAGGTACTCTTGATTTTGGACAAACAGGTTTTCCAAATTAGTGTACGCTGTATAAGGTAAAGAATCTCATTATGTCAGTTCATGTATATAATGTGCTTTGATTATACTCATTTGATTATATTACCCTGTCTTTCCCGACACATTTGCTTTGCCCTTCCATATCCTTAATAGCCCCTTGTTACTTTCATACACCCCCACTCCGGGTCCCATCCCCAAGCCAGAGTCCACAGGAGAGTAAACATGCTGTACTTGACTTTATGAGCCGGCTTTTTCTGTTCATCTATTGATGGGCATCTAGGTGGGTTCTTAACTTGGCTGTTGTAAGTTGTGCTACAATAAACATGAGTCTACAAGTGTCTCCATGGTAAGCTGACTTCGGTACCTTCAGGTGTATACTCAGAAATGGTATAGCTGGGTCACATAGTTCCATTTTATTTTTTTTCTTTTGAGGAATCTGCATACTGATTTCCATAGTGGCTCGACTAATTTACATTCCCACTATCAATATACAAGGGTTCACCAACCCTACCGACATTTGCTGGGTTTTCTTATTCTAGCTGACTGGAGTAAGACTGAATCTTGGTGATTTGCATTTCACTGATGGCTGAGGAATGGGTACATTTTCTCATGTATTTATTGGCTATTTGAGTTTCTTAATTGGAAAATTGTTAAGCTCTTTGCCTACTTGTTGATTGGATTATTTATTGTTGAATTTCTTTTTAAAGATTTGTTATTATTATGCATATATATGTGTGTTTGTATGAGTTTAAGCCATGTGAGTGCGGGTTACTGTGGAGGCCAGAAGAGGGTGCTGGATCCTCCGGAGCTGGAGTTACAGGCTGCTATGGGTGCTGGGATCCAAACAAAACTCTGGTCCTCTTCAAGGAGTATTAAGTGCCCTTAGCCACTGAGCCACCCTTCCAGCCCTTATGCAGAAGCTTTTTAAACCTGTCTGTTAATTCTTGGTTTTATTTCTAAAACCTTGAAGCATTGTTCTTTTGTTTTCCTCTGGACGTTTCAAAGTTTCAGGTCTTCCATGAAGGTTTCTTACCTCTTTTGAGTTGGTTTTTGTACCAGGGGATAGGAGATAACAATCTAGTTTCACCTTCCCAGTTTTCCTAGCACCAGTTGTGAATGAGGCTGTCTTTTTTTAATGCATATTTTTGGCCATTCTTTATCAAGAATTCGATGACAGTTTCCATGTAGATTTCTTTTTGTTCGTTTGCTTTGTTTTGAGACAGGGTCTCTCTATGTAGCCTTGGCTGTACTGAAACTTGCTCTGTAGACCAAGCTGGCCCACCTGCCTCTGCCTCTGCCTCCTGTGTGATGGGATCAAAGATGTGCCCATCACACTGAGTCCAATGTAGATTTATTCTAAGTCTTCTATTCCCTTGTACCATTGTCTGTTTTTACACTAGGATCACTCTTTTTTGTGATGATGTCTCTGTAGTATACTTTGAAGTCAGGTATTCTGATACTTCTAGTACCTGCTTTTTTATTCCTCACTTTGGGATTCTTTTGGCCTGTTGTGTTTCCAGATAAATTTTTGAGGTCCCCCTCCCCATTTCTCTTTAGTATTCCATTCAGATTTAGATGAAGATTACAAAGAATTTGTAGGTCACTTTTCTAAATGGCAATTTTCTCAATATTCTGCCAAACACATGCCTTTCTTTCTTTAGTTTTGGTCTCAGACTGTCCGTATTTAGACGTCAGGCTGTCCATATATTTACAAATGAGCTCAAGCTGGACTACAGAAGAATTTCTAGATAAAAGCCAGCAGTCCTCAGGGCCTTGAGAAGCAGGTTCCAATCTGCCAAAAGGAGCCATTTCCCTTGCCTCGGCAGAAGAGGCATGTGACACCATTAACACAGACGTGTGGTGCATACCAAAGCCCATTCTGGCCTCCAGGGTCTCTCAGTCCCTACTTGTTAGACATTTCAGACTAGCACCCTAGCTCTTCTTCCTTCCCCAGGCATTCATCCTCTTTATAAGGGAGGACAAAATCTTTCCCTCTGCCCCTCCACTCACCCTTCTCCAGCAGATAGCGCTGGCCAGGTCCAAAATGTTACTTTCTGCTTTGAACTCTTCCAGATGTATCTGGATATTTTCTCTCTCTGGTCATGTCCATTCTTTTCTCTCTGCTCTGGACTCTAAAGTCTGCCCCCCCCCCCATTAAAAACCTTCCCCTTAACCATACCATGGAGCTACCATATCAACAGTTTCTTTACTGTACTCCCTTGCATACATTGGTGCTGAAATGCTAGCATACATATACATTTAGTGCTTCATACTTTCTTTCTTTCATTTGTCTTTTTGAGACACGGTCTCACTATGTAGCGTTGGCACCTGGAACTCACTATGTAGCCCAGGCTGGCCTTGAATTCATAGAGACCTACCAGCCTCTGCCTCCCGAGTGCTGGGATCAAAGGCTACATCACCACCACGCCCAGCCAATTCTTTCTTTTCATCCTCCAGATTGTTAAATGTCTTTGGCTAACTAAGCTTTAGTACTAGTTGGATTTCTTCAGTTTTGAGGCTGTTAGGCTTGGTTCTGGCTTCCTGACATTTTCACAGTGAGTTGTTGATTTTGTATATTTCTCCTTGGCAAAGAGTGTTTACTAGATCTAGATCTTCTAGTGGAGTTCCTGGTCTTGTATGTGTAGGGTCGTATCACTTGAAAACAAAGGAATTTGCCTTTTTTGAGTATCTTTTTATTTCTTCCTCTTGACTTAGCAGTAATTGCTTTCAAGGATGAACTGATTTGTGTGTGTGTATATGTGTGTGTGTGTGTATATGTGTGTGTGTGTGTGTGTGTGTGTGTGTGTGTGTGAGAGAGAGAGAGAGAGAGAGAGAGAGAGAGAGAGAGAGAGAGAGAGAGAAGAAAAAAAATAAAATTCCTTGGGTATTTATGCTATCTCTTCCTCCTGAGATGTCCCAGGAGCACAAGGAGAGACATTTTTACTCCCAAACAAAAGGAGACAGGGTATATCTGTGACAGCTGTGTATTGGGTGAGAGAGGGAAAGGCTTGCACGAACACTGAGTTTCTACTGAATAGTGTCAGGGCAGGAGAGCACAGACAGAACTGGGCTCTTTTGATTGAAATGCTTTATTGCTTTCTCAGATGTGGCCAGCATTGTTCCTGTCCCCTTCACCTCCCAGAATGACAAGTGCTTGAGACTACAGTCCTGAACTGTTATAGCCTAAGTTCACTCCCACTTCTGAGAACAGGAAGTCAAAAGGTAAGTGACAGAGCCACCTGCTGCTCTCTCCTTTGCATAGGTCTAACAGGAGCCCCGGTGAGCTCCTTGGACGGCTTGTGAAAATGAGCACATTAGTCTGGGAGGTAAGAAGGCAAAGACTGTAATGTTAATTTGTACCTCTATAGAAGCAAACTAGCCTTCACTCCACAGACTCACAACATTGGAGAAAGCTCCCCTAAACAGCCAAGAAGGTGCCAAAGGTGAGAGCTTTCCTCATTTTCCTTCTTAATTCTTATCCCCAAGAGTTATTACTGAAAAGGATATAATGTTATGTTCCCAAAGAGATGAACCAGAAGACTAGAACCTACTGGAAGGATGTGTTATACTTTTAATTTATTTTTGGGGGAGTGGGAGGTGGATTTTTCTTCCCCTGTAAATCTGGTTTCTTTGGTGGTATTCAAGATTTGGTGTTGTATTTTAAAAGTAGGTGTGGTTTGTGGAATAAGCACCAGGCTCATTCATAGACACAAAGACTCAGGAAGGCAGAATGGAGAGAAGTCTCCAGTCCTCTAACATGTGTGATATTTGAGAAGAGCTCAACTTCGATTTTTCTGTCAAAAAAGAGTCTAGTGGTGACTAGTTGATTGTGAAGATTAAATGGGACGCTGTACAGAAATGATCACAGATGATAGTAAATATCCTGGGTGCATAATCCTGCATAATCCTCTATGTAGAGATATATTTTAAATTAGATATAGCATTTGACTGCTGTTAATTTTTGGACAATATTGAATTGCTTTATATTTCTTTTTATTTTCTATTATTATTGTTTTTGTTATTATTATCATTATTATTTTCTTTGAGACAGGGTCTATGTAGCCCAGACTGGCCTGAACCTCACTATGTAGATAGGTTGGCCTCAAACTCAGAAGTCTGCCTGCCTCTGCCGCCTGAGTGCTAGGACTAAAGGTGTGTGCTACCATGTCCAGCTATTTAATATTTCCTTAAGGATATTTTAAAATGAAAGGTTAGCCAGAGACAGGATCTGAGTTTAGAATGATCTGGGATGTGAAGAGTCTTAATATAGAGATTAACAAACTGAAGCAAGAAATATTGCTTTCTTTTAAAGGGGCTCAATCTTCGAACTGATGGTAGAGACAATTTCATGTGACTTGTTTCCAGACCTAGCAATTCTAGACCCCAGATAAAAGTTCATTCTACAGCAGCAAGGGGTGGGAAGGAGGAAACCGGACGAAGGGTGGGTATTTCCTCCAGCTAATTGCACCTTTAATTCAGGGAGCCCAGCTCCAGGCTTCCCTCTTTCCAGAGGTAAGGGTGGAACTGGTCCCTGTGGCAGTCTGGCCAGCTGCTTTGTAGGGAGGGCAGTTTTAAGTCTCCCTCAGCAAGCCTGGTGGATGGGTTCCTTGCCTGGTTTTCACTAAGCTATTTCTCCAGAGAAGAGATCTCTTCTGCCATCAGAAGTTTGAAGTTGAACTTGACATTCCTGGGAACATGTTTAGTTAGTTTATAATCAGAGGTTCTTTGTTCTGTTCAGAGAGCCCACACCCTCCTCTGCTGGGCAAGGCTTGATGGTCCCCACCTGTGAAGATGATTATTTCATGGAGGAGGCTCTGTTGGCACTACCATGTGTGGATCCTGGGCTGCTACACACTGCTGGCCATCATTGCCCTGAAACTGTCCCTCAGATTGAAGTGTGATTTCGATGTCATGGATCTGGACTCAAAGGAATTTCAAAGCCGGTACTGCAGGGATTTCCTGTACAAGACCCTGAAGCTGCCAGCAAAGAGCTCCATCAACTGTTCAGGGGTCATTCGAGGGGAGCAGAAAGCGGTGACCCAGGCTCTACTGAATAACCTGGAAATTAAGAAGAAGCAGCAGCTCTTCACAGAGGCTGACTACCTTAGCATGACAGCAGATTGTGAGTACTTCAAGGCCAAGAGGAAGTTTATACAGGTCCCACTGAGCAAAGAAGAGGTCAGCTTCCCCATTGCCTACTCCATGGTGGTTCATGAGAAGATTGAGAACTTTGAAAGGCTGCTGCGAGCTGTGTACACCCCTCAGAATGTATACTGTGTCCACGTGGATCAGAAGTCTTCAGAAACTTTTAAGCAGGCAGTCAGGGCCATTGTGTCATGCTTCCCAAATGTCTTCATAGCTAGTAAGCTGGTGTCAGTGGTCTATGCTTCCTGGTCCAGGGTGCAGGCTGACCTAAACTGCATGGAAGACTTGCTCCAGAGCCCTGTTCCATGGAAATACCTCCTGAACACCTGTGGGACAGACTTTCCCATCAAAACCAATGCTGAGATGGTCAAGGCCCTCAAGCTATTGAAGGGGCAGAACAGTATGGAGTCAGAGGTACCACCTCCACATAAAAAATCCCGTTGGAAATATCACTATGAGGTGACAGACAGATTGTATATAACCAGCAAGAAGAAGACCCCACCACCTAATAACATAACCATGTTCACTGGGAACGCCTACATGGTAGCTTCTCGAGACTTCATTGAACATGTAATAAGTAACTCAAAAGCCCGACAACTGATTGAATGGGTAAAAGACACCTATAGTCCTGATGAGCACCTTTGGGCCACCCTCCAGCGTGCCTCATGGATGCCTGGATCGGATCCCTTGCACCGCAAATTTGACCTATCAGACATGAGAGCCATTGCAAGACTAACCAAGTGGCACGACCATGAGGGAGACATTGAGAATGGGGCGCCATATACGTCTTGCTCAGGAATCCACCAGCGGGCTGTCTGTGTTTATGGGTCGGGGGACCTGCACTGGATACTTCAGAACCATCACCTCTTGGCCAACAAGTTTGACCCAAAGGTGGATGATAATGTTCTTCAGTGTTTAGAAGAATATTTACGTCACAAAGCCATCTATGGGACTGAATTATGAGACACACTGAAAGACGATTTTTATCTGTGTGGCAGGAAAATGCCAGGATCTACTGGGGCAGTATGGGATGGGCAGATGGGGCTCTAGACTCCATGTGTCCCTTAGGATGAGAGGGCTGCTATTGGACAGTGGGTAAGTAGACCTCTGCCCCTTGTGAGCTGTTGCTGGTGAATGTAGCTGTTCTCCAGTTCTCTCCCCAACACGCTTTCTTTGGCTTCCTCACAGAGCAAGAACAAGAAAGACTATTATTTGGGAAAATAAGGGAGGGGACATGTGGCTCAGGGATTCTGGATTTTGGCTGAAGGCTTCCTGTTAGATTCTCTAGAGACTTTGTTTCAAATACCCCTGGGGTTGGTCTTGGGAGGGGAACTTTAGTGCAAAGAGCCCTCCTCTTTTGTATTGTTAATTTAAAATAAATAGCTTCTAAACCAAAGCCCTACCCCTTCAGTGTTGTCTATGAATCCAGAAATAATCTAAACAGGTAAAATGTGTGAGACATTACTTGTATGTTGAGGACAGTTAGTGTCTAGTGGCTGGTAAAAAAGTCTCCATAGCAAGCTGAGTAGATGGCAAACTGAATCACAGAGCTAATTCTCTCATTGCTGAAAGCCTTCCTAGTTTTGCTTTCATTGGTAGATTCTGAATTTTCCATAAGGGGAAGAACAGAGCGAACTAGTTTGCTGATTACGTGCTTAGGAGAAACGTAGCTTCATGGCCAAAGCATAGCAGCCTGTATTGAGCAGCCAATTTCACTAGAGCTCAGTTTGCCAGGGGTAGAGGCTTCACTGTTAATCATTAGGTTGGGGAGTGAAAGGAAACTGTTTCGCTAACCCAAGATGCCTGAGAAGTCTGTGTTTAAACCCCTTGAATCAAAGCTTCTTTATTTTAATATGTGAGTATCAGGCTCACCATTTGCTGCTTTGTAGATTGTGTATTTCCCTGTGGGGGGACACAGTAATGTGTGTAAATACATATGTACAGATGCTAAAATATGTAATGTGTGTAAATACATATGTACAAATGCTAAAATATGTAAATTTACAGGCAGACATTCCCCAGTGAAATCACTTCCTCTCTGAAGACCCAGAGCTAACGTTTGGCCAGTATGCATTCTATTCTGTAACGAACAAGGGGCACTAAAAACTACAGGCAGAACCTTTGACTATGGTTTAGCTGACTTTCTGTGTCTATGTCCCCCAAGAGAGGTTTATGTACAAATTAACTTGTGTAATTTAAATGAGGCTCCCATTAATATGTTAGAATGTCAACAGGTTTCTTCATTTCAATTCTTGATCCAGTTAAGGCTTTCTATCTACAGTCAACTTTTATTGTAGCCCTTGTCTCTTTCACAGTTAGTGTGTGCTGAGATTGTCTTTTTTTCTTTTTGGTTTTGAGGCAGGGTTTCGCCATATAGCTCTGGCTGTCCTGGAACTCTGTAGACCAGGCTGGCTTCGAACTCAGAGATCCACCTTCCTCTGCCTCCCCAGTGCTGGGATTAAAGGGCTGCAGCACCATGCCTAGTGGAATTTCTATTTCAAAGTGAGCAACTTCCTTTTTAAAAAAGATTGTCCTCCCTGGGTAATGGGCGCTGTCACCACAAACTTGCCCAGCACTGCAATATTGGGTCCTTGCTCACAGCCTTACCTCAGAGGTGACTGTCATGAAATCTGTTGCCAGCAGCTGTGATTATTCCTGTCCCTTCCTCCAGGAGGAAAGAAGAGGACTGCTGGCCTGTGGGATGTGTGTAGAAACACCTCCCTGAAGACACATAGACTGAGGAAAAAGCCAGATTCTTTATGGTCAAGTTTCCCCCAAAGCTTTCGTAATAAACTGAACTGTAGCTTTTCATAGAAATACATTCAAGCTATTGGGCTGTGGACCTGCCATGTTTTGGGAATTTTCCCAAGCATTAAAATTTTCTCTAGAAAATATGTCGGGTGGATGAAAGTAGTTTGTTTGTTCAATAACCTGAGGTCATCAATTCAGAAGGATCACACTTCACCTGGTTTGTTTAGTGTACTTTCAAGGTCACATGGGTAAGCCAGCACATCTGTTGATCTTTCCTTTTTGAGTCTTCTCTGTTTTGTTAACCCTTCTCTGGAAAGGAAAAGGCCCAGAAACAAAGTGAGCTGTTATGCTTGTACCACCTTCCAAGGCCTAAGTTTTCTCCTCGTTTTGATATATGGTCATCACTTAGCTGTATTTTAATAACTTTTTGCTGCTCATTCTATCTGTTCTTGGTTTAGTGAACGTTTACTAAGAGAAGAAAAACAGTTGCTAACTTTGAGGGATATAATTCAGATGGAGAGGTCAGATACACTGTTTAAAAATGGAGAGACTAATATCTTGCTGGTTGACCTAGTGCTGCTATGTATTCAAATACTAAATTCTGTACCCCAAGATGTGGTTGCCCCAAGATGAGTGAATTCCCACATATACCAGCTTTTGTTGTGCAAAACTTGCCCCCCAATTTAAAGTTAATTGGTTAATTAAGTTTAACCAATTAAAATGGTTTAATTAACAGGCTAGAGCCTGTGATTGGGCAATATAATAACTTTTTGTTGCTCATTCTTTTTGTTCTTGGTTTAGTGAAAGTTTATTAAGAGAAAAAAACCAGTTGCTAACTTTGGGGCATATAATTTAGTTGGAGAGGTCAGATAAGCTGTTTAAAAATGGAGAGACTAATATCTCGCCTGCCTTAAAACACCTTCACTGACTAAACCAAAGTCTATCCATATGTATCTCACTCAGTTGGAATTTATTGAAAAGGCAGAATAAGTTATGATTCTTCATTAATCTTGATGTGCTGACAACCAATAAAACAATTCATTCCACATATGTGAACCGAGTTCTTGGTGCTTACCACATATTGTGATGAGGTTTTTATTACATTTATTCATTTGTGCATGGAGGGAGGCGTGGCAGGACACACACACATGGGATGGCTTGGGTGGGGTGCTCAGAGAGCTGTTTTGGGGAGTAAGTGCTCTCCTTTCACCATGTTCATTCCAGGATTGAACTCAGGTTACGAGGCTTTGTGGCAAGACCTGATCAGCCACTTTGCTGGCCCCATACATTGTTATTGACACTGGGAATACAACTGTCTTCAAAATGTGAAAATTCCCACACTCACATTATTCATTATTGAAAGTGCCCAATGAAGAAATGAGAAAATGAAGGGGGTGATGAAGACCTTGGGAGAATAGGGTGCAGAGGATGTTTTACGTTTTATAAGGTGGTTGAGAAAGCCCTCAGTGAAAATACCACTTTCTAGTAGAGGTCTGAAAGAGGCTAGGGAACAATCCATTAATGAAAGAAGAACAATCTAGGCAAAGAGAAGAGACTTGCAAAGCCTTTCAGCAGGAACACATGTGCCAAATTTCAGAACATCAAGGAAGCTAGTTTGCATGGAATGGAGTGGAAGACCAGTTGGATACCTATTAAAGAAAAAGGAATTATGAGTTTAGCAATTGGGCAGCCCCATCAATTTGGTCACTGGTAAGTGTCTTTCTGGCTGCATCGGAGTTGAGTTTCAGTGAGGGACTGTGGATATTGGGTCGGGCTGTGGGCATGTCTGTGGGAGTTGATTCAGTTAATTGATGTAGGAAGACCCAATCTAATCTAGTGTCAGTGGCACCATTCCTTGAGCAGAGGTCCTGAGTCATACAAGAGTAGAGAGACTTCTGGATTCCTAGAACTCAGGAGGCAAGGGCAGTGGATCTCTGTGAGTTTGAGGCTAGCCTGGACTATATAGCAAGTTTCAGGGTAGCTGAGTCACACTGAGAAACAAAAAAGGAAAGGAAAAAGAAAAAGAAAGAAAAAGAGTGAAGAAATTGAGTGCTAAGCAAGCAAGCAAGCAAGCAAGCAAGCAAGCAAGCAAGCAAGCAAGCAAGCATTCATGTTTTCTGCTCTTCCTTGTGGATTTGATGTCAGTAGCTGTCTGAGTTCCTGTCTTGACTGGACCCTAGTGATGGACCATAACCTGGAACTGAAGGCCAAATAAACCCTTCCTCCTTTTAGTTGCCCCCGTAATGGTCAGGGTGTTTTATCACAGTATCAGAAATGAGGCAAGGACAGGGCAGATGAAGATGTGGCCACTGGAAGGAAAAGTGAGGTGGTCAGCTTGATAAAGATCAGCGTCTGTGGTATGAGAGGGCAAGAACCTGACTGAAGGTGATTTTGAGAGAATGCTGGAGCAAAACTGGATTCAAAGAGTATAAATAAATCACTTGAGGAGTTTTGTTTTAAGCCAAGGAGGAGGGGGATTCTCCATTAACTGAAGTTGTCTTGAACTTTAGAAAAGTGATCATGTGTTTTTGTGTTGATGGGGAAGATCCAATTAGAGCAAAAATGTGGGAAGCCTGGAGAGGCTTGTCAGAGTGCCAAGGGTTTGAGGAGGAAAGGGATGGCTAGTGAACAGGATGAAAGCTTGATTTTCACTGGAGTCATGGGCAAGGCCCCCAGTAGGACTGGAGGCAAAGTGGGTAGACTCAGCCATGGGTGGATGGGAGGATGTGGTAGGATTAGCAATGGAACAAACCTTCATCTAAAGAGCCACGCTTCCAGCCACAGTCTCTACCAAACGAAGCCAGCTAGCCGCCAAGCCAAGTGTGTTTTTATGTGTGTGCTCACCACACATGTGAAGAGCAGAACACTGGAGGTCTTCCTCGGTTACTCCCCGCCTTCCTTTTTTTTGAGACAGAGTATCTCACTGAACATGGTGCTTGCCAATTTCACTAGTCTAGCTGGCCAGCAATCCCCAGGGAATCCTCCTGTCTCTGCTTCCCTAGTGCTGGGATTATGGGTACATGCCACAGCATCTGGCTTTTTTAAATGTATGGGTTGGGGACCAAACTCAGGTTCTCATGCTTTCCAGGTAGGCACTTTACTGACTTGAGCCACCTTCCTAGCCACCTCCTCTCATTAGCATATCATCTGAGGTATAATATACATATAGAAAAGTACAAAATGCCTATATATGGCTGAAGAAGTTTCACAAAGTAAGCACACATGTACAAGTAGAACCTGGATCATGGAATGTAACATGACCCACATCCCTGGGTGCCTCTGTGCCCTTTCCATAGTGAAATCACTACACCATTTTACTTTCCTAGCAACAGAGTACATGGGTACTAATTGCTTTACTGTCTCGTCAACATGTCCAATATTCTGCCTGCCAGTGCTGGAAGAGAACAGCAAAAGGGTAGCAGCTGCCCTGGAGCTGGAGTTAAATGTGGTTGCGAGCCACCTGATATGGGTGCTGGGAAGTAACTCAGGTTCTCTGTAGGAACAGGACTTGCTCTTAACCACTGGGCAACCTTCGTCAGCCCAAAAGTATAGTTTTAAAGGCAATTTCTCCTGGACTGGAATTTCAGGAGCTCCATAGACTTAGAGTTGAAGAACATTAGGTAGAGAGTACACAGTGATCCAAGGAGCTAAGTCCACTTGATTCTTTCAGCATATTGCAAGCTGCTGCACCTTTTGTAAAATAAAACAGCTTGCGTACCCACCATCCCATGAAGATTCCATTCACCTATGTACTCAGAAAAATAAACCATTTTATTACATCATACAAAAACAACTCGATATATGAGTTCTTACTGAAGTAGAGGCATTTTTAGAATAGATTAACACAATCAATTTATCCTGGAGTCCCTTAGAATCTAAAAGTAGTAGACAGCAAGCAGTTATGTAGATTATTTCACAACATAGAATATATGTTGTGATATGAACACAATGTGGTCAGAGAATAAGCAAGCCCTAAGCATTTTGTGCCAGAGAGTGTACTTACTGGTGTTTAAAGCCTTTTAAGAAGCTTTGAAACAGAACTCAGTTGCTAGAGCACTCCCTTAGCATGCATGAAATCCTGTGTTGGAGCCCCAGGATCACAGAAGCCAGGGGTAGTGGTGCATACCTGTCACTTGGGATGTGGTTACTATTTCAACAACTATTTTTAACACCCACTTCTCACCCTTTATGCTTTCTGAAATGGTAGACACCAAGTCTTTATTATATTAGTTGTACGAGCCTGTGTTAATCCAGTGGGTTCTCACTTCATTTCATATAGCATGTCCCTTGGTGAGTAGCAGCAGAGATTTAGAATGCTTCTGTAATTACCAATGCCACAAAGGATAGCTAGGGTATTTTCATGCATTCATTTTTAGCTGTTAAGGTTTCATGGCTAGTTTTCTCCCTGACTGAATTTTTGGTCATGGAAGCAGACTTCTATCAGGGTCTCACTTTTTTCCTGCACTCAATGAGGAGTTTGGACCCATCTTTGAGTTCCATCATCCTTAAATGTTTCTGATTTGTGAACTGCATCTGTGACCACGAGCTGGCATCTTGGTCAGTAGGTTCTGATTAACCATCTTAACTTCAGGCTCTGTTGATTTGTCATGAAAAATACCCTCATCTGGGGCTCTTGTTCCTTTACTTATTTTCCCAAACCTATTTAAGATCTTGTCTGAGTATTTTTTAAAAATCTTTTTTAAAGAGTATTTCAGCTTTGTCCTTTGTATTTTTTATCCACAAAGAACATTAAATGACTCCATGATGAGCTAGGTATGCAGAAGCTGGGAAGATGGCTCAGTGAGGACCAGATTTTGGATGGAGGCAGGTAGATGCAGGGAGTCTGGCAAAATGGAGAGGCTAAGGTTCAGTAAAAGACTCTAACTCAAGGGAACAAGGTGGAGAGTACTAGAGTAGGCCATCTGAAGCCCTCTGGCTTCTGCATGAACATGTACTGGGGAACACATCCATACCCCAAATATGTGCTGACGCACAACAGTAACAACCCTAGCACTTAGGTGGCAGAGGCACAAGGACTTTTGTGAGTTTAAGATCAGCTTGTTCTACATAGCAAGTTTTAGACCAGCCTAGGAATCTACACAGGGGCATAGATCTTCCCTCAAAGGATAAAATAAATGGAGGAAAGAAAGAAAGAAAGAAAGAAAGAAAGAAAGAAAGAAAGAAAGAAAGAAAGAAAGAAAGAAAGAAAGAAAGAAAGAAAGAAAGAAAAAAGGAAGGAAGGAAGGAAGGAAGGAAGGAAGGAAGGAAGGAAAAAAGAAAGGAAGGAAAAAAGAAAGAGCAAGCTAGCAAAGTGACTAAGAATCTCCACACCTAGATTGTTGGGTTAGAGTGATGTGTGGTCCCGTGTCCACCCCAGGGCTTGGGCCTCTGGGGGAGGTGAGACATGCTCACCCCACAGCGCCTCCGGGTGGGTTTTGGGCTGTGAGAAGCCGCGGGACACCGCCTGGGGGTGTGGGAGCGTGGCCTGCAGTCCCAAGGACTTCACAAAGCCGGCTCCATCTGGGTCTCAGGCTCTCGGGCATCCCAGGTGAGGCTGGATGATGTGGAAGAGCTGAGAACGGAGTGGGGACCCACAGGCTGGATCTAGCCCGGGGACCAGGGGAAAAGGCGGGGAGGAGCCCAGTTGGGTCTCGCCGGGACCGAGTCTTTGGCTTGGCGGGCTAGCTGGCTTGGTTTGGTAGAGACTGTGGCTGGAAGCACGGCTCTTTAGATGAAGGTCTGTTCCATTGTTCCCCATGGTGGATCCCGATGAAGAGAGACAGTCCATGGCTTTAGGGCATTTATTGTCATGGCAGAGAGTGGTGATGAGTGAAATCATACTCCACTTTCTCAGGGCGAGCCTGAGGTTAAAATACCTTTTGCAGGGAGGAGTGTCTGGGATGGGGAGTTTATTGGCTAAGCCTCTAGGTGCCTCATTAAAATGGAGATGTCTTGAGGCTATGTGACCACACCTCTACCTGTGGAGGGGTTTGGGGCATTGCACTTACGTGACTGATGGTCACAGACCTATGGAGAGCTGCAGACTCGTGTCAGGAGCCTGGGGCCCAGGAGCATGGCAAAACGCCTACTGACCCTTGTATGGTTATCCCCTGCTGGGGACCCTCTACTGGATCTCCAGGGTTTTAAACCTTAGCTCAACCAGAAACCAGGCTGCCTTTCACGGTCCTACACTAGATTTCAAGGCCTCCTATAACCTACACTGATTCTCCAGAGTGTACAAAAATGAAGTGTTTTCTATTTCTCATTGTCGAGTATTTTGATCTCACCAAATCCACATTTCCTTATTACACTGCAAATGCTCTTAGTTGAGACACGTGTTTATACACAAAGTATGTATGTTTGTGTACAGCTTCTCATATACCTATACATTTACGATTTTCAGAATGTGTTAATGACAAATTGTGAACATCAGGATTAAGGACTATTAGAGATGAAGTATTTACCACTGTGGTGGTTTGAATGAGAATGGCCCCCACGGGCTCATATGTTTGAATGCTTAGAAGTTCCCAGTTAGCAGAACTGTTTGAGAAGAATTAGGAGGTGTGGCCTAGTTTGAGGAGGGTATGTCACTGGGGGTGAGCTTTTAAGGAAATTGCCTTGATCATGATGTCTCTTCACAGCAATAGAATAGTAACTAAGATATCACTTCTGATTCAAGGGGGATGACCACAGATACCAACCAATCACTCAGCTGTTATTAAATCCACAGTAAAGGTAATTCTTTGTCTGGATCTTAAGTACCATGCATCTAGATAATTACAGGATCTCAAAAAGCACAGCTTTATCTCCTGGAAGCAACGAGCTAGTTGTTTTCCTCTTGTGCACTGATCAACAACTGAACTTCAGTTCCTGAAGCCTAGTCTTGTGCAGCCTCTTATGTGACCCTTTCCTCTAATTCCAGGAGAGTCCCCATTAACACCATGGGATAATTAAATACCACAGGGCTGGCAAGATGGCTCTATAGCTAAAAGCACTTGCTGCCAAACCTGACAGCATGTGTTTGATCCCTCAAAGCTACATTGTAGAAAACAGGCTTCCACAAGTTGTCCTCTGTTCTCCACATGTGACTTCACAGGTGACCCCCACACCAAATAAATAGAAATGTAATAACAAAAACTACACTACACTACAGAGCAAGTGTTGGTCACATGATGTGTAGTGTATGAAAACAATTATAACTAATATAATCTGCCAAGGCAAAAGCAGGTGTGTATTGCGGTTAAGCCCTAGAGTAAGAACTCCACCAACTGATGAAGGCAGAACTCACGCTGGGCAGTCCATTCCAGTTAGCTGTCCATTTACTCTAGTGACCTGAGATAAAATGTGTCCTCTCAGAGGCCACTCACCCAGCTTCTGAGCAAAACTTTAAATACAGATCATATCACCATACACAGTTAAATGTAGAAATCTGGATTCAACTACACTATATACTTATTCTCATTCTCTTAGCCTGTGTGCTGCCTTACAAGAAGCTACTAAACAATTAGTAAGGGCCTGAAGAGACCTCAGTAGGTAAAGTGCTTATTGCCTAATAAGCATGAGGACCCACTTGGCGCCAAATCCACTTAACCACCAGCTGTGGTGAAGTACACCTGTAATCTCAGCACTAGAAGAGTAGAGACAGGAGGTATTTCAGGACTTGCTGGCCACTCAGTCTACATTGCCACTACATGGTAAGTCTCGGGTCCCAGTGAGAGCCTTGTTTATTCATTTTATTTTTTTCAAACATAGGCATTGTGGATGAAACTGGGATCCTCAGGGAAGGATATTTTAACACATTTATGAAACACTACTTTGCTCAATAGTTCTGCCAATATCTTTCAGTAGAGAGAAAATAATAACCCTTTTGCTATGGAGGCGTCCTCTCAGTTTTCTCAAACAAGAGAATTCAATTGAGACTATTTTCTCTTTTCTTTGTGTGCAAGGTAATGTTTGTGTGGGTATGTGCATCCACATGGAGGCTGGAGGCTAACATCAAGATGTCTTCCTCAATTCTTCATGTTTGAGTATCTTACTGAACCTGGAGCTTGCTTCTCTGGCAAGACTAGCTGGTCAGCAAGTTCCACGAATCCTGTCTCTGCCTAATCAGGGCTGGGATTATAGGTGCTCTTTGAAGGACTTTTGTTTGGGTTCTAAGGATCCAAATTCTTGGTCCTCATTTTGAGCAGAAACAAATTACTTGTTGAGCCGTCTTCACAGTCTGAGTTGCACAAGTTTAAACCGAAGTTTTAGTAAAGCAAGCACTCCAGGGTGCTTGGGGTGGGCAGGCACTGCACTGTGAATTTTAAAGTTGTATGAAACACTTAAGAAGTTCATATTAATGACTATGCCTGTGGTGGTTTGAATATGCTTGCCCGGGGAGTGGCACTATTAGGTGTGGCCTTGTTGACTGTAGGGACTTTAAGACCCTCCTCCTCGACACGCGGGAGCCAGTCTTCTGTCTCTGAAACAAGATGTAGAACTCTCAGCTTCTTCAGCTGCCACACTTCCTGATAATGGACTGAACCTCTGAACCTGTAAGCTAACCCCAATTAAATGCTGCCCTTTATAAGAGTTGCCTTGGCCATGGTGTCTCTTCACAGTTAAGGAAACTCTAAGACAATGGCCAAATCATGGTAGGCCAGATCTCCCCATAGGGTATATTTTTCATGATCCTACAAAGGGAATGTGTCAAAACCACAACACAGAGGGCAGGGAAGATGGCTCAGCCACAAAATGCCTAACCATTTGTATATTCAATCTCCAGAACCCACATAAGGAAGGAGAAAACAGACATCCTAAGTTTGTCCTCTAATCCTCCACATGCATGCTATGGTGCACCTCTGCCCTTGATGCCCCCGACTACACACACATCATCAACAATAAAGTCTTAAAAGCAAAAAAAAAGGTCAATTATAATGGAGACAAAGTCTTTTTTAGGATGTGATTCCTTTATTAGGTCACATGTTCCACTTAAGTTTTGGTAAAGCAGGAACTTTATCTTCAGCTTTAAGAATGCTTAACATCGTGTCAGGAATATAGCTACCAGAGACACAGTTATAGCTCTCTTGGTGACCTATCTGCCTTGTCTGATCTCAGGACAAGCTGTCAGTTTTGGCTATTGTCTCAGTCAAAACAACAGCATTATACAAAACAAAACTGATGCCTATGATAAAAGCTGGGGCCAGGGTTTTTACATCAGCTTGTCAGGCTGTACAAACAGGACCAGGTTGGCTGTCTTCTAGGTCCCTTTCCCCAACTCTACTGATTCTAATTCTCATCCTGATGTGTTAGCTCAAGTAGCCTGGGAATGCTAGATATTCACTTTTACTGAGTGATAAGGGCCAGGTCTTTAAGTGAGGTCTGGATATGCCAACACCAAATTTATCCCTCAATCACCTGCTGTCTATCTGATCTCTCGAGTGTCTAAATAGCCACGCTAGTATATTTGTACTAGGACTTTAACAAAGATTTGTGTTTTGCTTGCATGTATGTATGTATGCTTACCACATGCATGCCTAGAGCCCTCAGAAGTCAAGAGGGTATTGGTTCCCTTGTGAGGCACCATGTGGGTGCTGGGAGCCAAGGGTCCTCTGGAAGAACAAGTGCTCTTAACTGCTTGATCCATCTCTCCAGACCCGGGATTTTGGATAAAGATTAGAATTTCCAGTAATTGGTAAGACTTAGATCATTTAAAAATGTATGATCACTGATAAGGGCCAGGTCAAAAATAAGTGACATGACACACAGGATTGCTGTTTAGAGCAGGGCCTTGGTTCTGCTATGTTAGTTATCTAAAATTCATCTCACTCCCCCTAGCTCCAGTTGCTCACACTGACAATTATCTTTGAATATGTTCTTTGAAAAGAAAGTATGTGAGATCTTCTTAGTAAAATTCCTTCTACATTCAGGTCTGCCCCTGGTATATTCCATATCAGATAAAATTACAATTGACAAGGTGAACAGGATTTTATCGAAGGACACCTTTTCCAAGTCCCTCTTCAGTTTATCTGGTATTTTGACAATTCCCTGCTAACCAACTGCATCAAGTATTACTCACAACAAGTTTTAAAACGAGTTTATTGAAGAATAGTCTTATGAAGGCAACCACTTTTGATTTGTCATTAAAAAAAAGTTACATTTCTTTATGCTGTGTACTAAAGGTCATTTAAGAGAACAGAGTCACATGCTTCCCTCTGTGGGACCCTTGAATAGTATATATAGCACAGTGTTGTCATTTCTGCACCGTGAGAATAAATAAAAAAAAGTCTCTTCTATGTTTCTCTTCAAAAAGCGATGAAAATAACAGAAGGTGGCATAAAAAAGTCGCATTTCTCTACTCATTCCGTAGTATTGGAGCCAGTATCTAGAAACAGGAAAGAGATCAATTCAAGGAGCGAGTCCTAAAAATCAGTACTTTAGGAACAACTAGGAAAAGGATGAGAAGTGGTGTAGGAGGAGAAGGCGGGTGGACAGAGACACTCCAGAAAGGCCTGCCAAGGTCAACAGCTTCCTTCTCCAGGCAGAGATAAGATACAGCCTAAACCTCTAAGTATTTGCTGTGGGCTAATATAAACAACTTTTCCAGGCTACATCCT
This sequence comes from Uromys caudimaculatus, assembly GCA_028551405.1. Classification (NCBI taxonomy): domain Eukaryota; kingdom Metazoa; phylum Chordata; class Mammalia; order Rodentia; family Muridae; genus Uromys; species Uromys caudimaculatus. The sequence goes on from CM052706.1 coordinate 48,542,795, forward strand.
GCTGGGAAATACTTTCTGGCTCTGGCTATTACTGCCCTTTCCTCTGCTACTTTAATGGAAACACAGCTTAATTTTAGGACACCAATTTTTAGAAGAATGGAATTTTAATGAACTGAACTTAATTTCTGAAGGCGAAATTGTATTTTATCCATGTCTATGATTTCATCTTTTCCTGTGGATACAGAAAATATGGAATCCACCACAACCATTTCTTAAGCATGTAAATCTTAGTTGAGGATTAATTACTATGGTTTCCTTTAAATGGGGGCAGTTCTCCAGTGACTTAAGTGAAGTTGACATGGGTAATTTGTCTAAGGTTGGAATACAATCTTGTATCTTTAAAGAAGAACAGCATCAAGGACCACCAGGCAGAAGCTCCTGGAAGTTAATACATCTATCCACACTGGGCTCTTTCTGCTATTAAGGTTGCTCAGAAGGTTTTATTTGGTTCAAATGACAGAATCTGACCCTCTATTATGCACATCTTTCCTGCTCAGTACAGTAGCCACTGGTTAGCTACAGGTAGCTGTTTACAATTTAAATTAATTCAATGAAAAGAATTAGCTAATGAAAAGAAACAGGATGAATGGTTTTAGTTGCCCTACTCACATTTTAAGTGTTCAAGAGCCATGCGTGACTACTAAGGACTCAGACAGAACATTTTCATCATTACAGAAATTCTCCTCAATAGTATTGGTGCTCATCACCTGCTCCTTTCTCCAGGGCTAAGGATTGAACCTAAGACTTCATATATGCTGAGTCCTCTATCAATGTGCTATCTCCAGCCCCCCTTTTACTCTTTCAGACAGGATTTCTTTTAAGTTGCTCAGGCTGGCCTTGAGCTCACTCTACAACTTAGTCAAACCTTGAAGATGTTATCTCCATTTCAGCTTCCCAAATAAAGCAGATTACAGTTCTGTGCCACCTGGTCCTTTTATATCAATTCATTTATTGCACTAATTCTATGGTCTAATAAACACTTTAAAGCCCAAGGGTTAAAAGGATGTTATTAACTTACATTAAAGAGAAAGATGCAAGAAAATATAAATTATTTCAAGTGTAGAAATGCTGTCTAGTAGTGCAGGAAGCAATACTATCTTTGTAGAGATGGAAAATAAAAGGTGATCAAAATGTACATTGTTCCTAGTAAAAATAAAAGATCAGATGTACCTATGGGTCACACAAAGAAGTTTCTAGGACTACTGATGAGGAGTCCTAGCTGGATTGTTGATGAGTAAGTCAGTATAGTGGTGCTAATTTCCTAGACTTTTTGTCATCTGGAAGAATTTTTTTAAAAAAGCCTGAACAGGTGTGGCAGCATGTCTTTAATCACAGCATTTCGGAGGCAGAGACAGGCAGATATCTGAGTTCAAAGCCAGCCTGGTCTACAGCATGAGTTCCAGGACAGCCAGGACTACATTGAGGAACCCAGTTTTGAAAAGTCAAAATCAATCAATCAATCAAAAAAGCTAAAAATTTTATGTAGCCATCAGAAATTACATTAAAAAGAATAATCTACATGAAAAATAAAACATGTGTAAACATATCTCTGTGCACAGATGCATTACTATAAAGACACATTCCTAATCCCTGGAAATCATTTTACTTGTGAAGGTGAACCCTTATCTGCAGAGGTGGGTCATATATGGAACTTTTCTCTATTCTCTACATTTCTTCAGTGATTAGATATTTCTTTAAAAATCCAAATTATAGCTAGGCAGGGTGGCACATGCCTTTAATCCTAGTACTTAGGAAGCAGAGGTGGGAGAATCTCTATGAGTCTGAAGACAGCCTGGTTTACATAGTGAATTCCAGGCCAGTCAGGGCTACAGAGATCCTGTCTCAAAAACCAAAACCAAAACAAACAAAATCCATAAGAATTGGAGACATCACTTTCTCTATTTCTCTTTGCCTTCCCTCCCATAACTCCCTCCGTGTAGTGTGACCGTCTTTTATACACCAGGGTCTGGTACTTTAAACATAAGCTGCTTGGATTATAAATTGAAGTAAATACACAATAAAACGTGGGCTGGGGCATGACTTAGTATTAGAGCACAAATACAGCAAGTCATAGCCCTTGGGTTTATTTAAAAATACACATAAGGAAATAAGCAGTCATGGAGCACAAAGCAGAGGTGTGCCACCTTAACAATGTCTAAGACCTGAAAAAACTTCAAGGTCTGATATGGAAAATTCTCTTGTATAAAATGTGCAAATCAGAGGAATGAGTATCTCCCATTATAACTGCCAGGTTCATAATTAGTTTAAATCAGTTTTAAAGCAATTAACTTCTTATATATAAAGTGTAGGGTTATCAAGCAACACAGAAATCTTAAGATAAATGGTCAAAACCACATTACTTTCTTAAAGAGAAAGGTGGCAGTGAGAAGCCTAATGACTGCTTCAAATAAGTCAATGGAAGGAAATTTAGGAAATAGCTTATTTTCTTTGCACCTGAATTTAATCTATGTTAAGTATCTATGTGTCACCTGAGCGTACAGATGAAAGGTCAGTAAGAGGACAGATTCAGAATCCTAAAGCTAGGTTTTTAATCTGAGGGTCGATCACCTGGCCACTTTATCTCTTGAGGTTTTCAGACAGATCAAGATAATTAAAGAGGAGAAAAAGATATTCAACAAGTTTTGCTTTCACAGTAATTAGGTGAGCACTTACTTTTACCATCACAGGCTACAATTTTCACTTTATCCACTTTAATAAGTTCTGTCACCTCTCTGAATTCAACATCATTCAATACAAAAGTCCAAACATTATCGCAGAATCTGTATGTATTTAGAGAGCCCTTTAAAACAAAACATTGAGAAATGCCATGAGAAGCCATTGTTTCCCCTATGCTTTATTTCAAAGCAACCCAAGAAAGCTCAGCTACCAAGTATATAGCTGCTAAAAACAGTGTGCTTAGTGCTTAGCTTAATTTATTTAATTACTTTATTTCATTTACTTAGAACCAAGCAAGAGAAAATCTGGATAAGTCAGCTCAGGTAAGAGTTTAAAAACATTTTAGCTAGCCAACTATTTTTAGTACTCTAAAATAATGTACAAATTACTTACCTGAGATGTAGTACTGTATGAAAGCTTGAATTTGTGTCTACTGCCCTCTTGTGGATAAATTATGAAAATTCCATTTGCATTCTCTCTCTTGAGAAAGGATCTCTCTACACAGCCCTGGCTAACCTGGAACTCACTATGTAGACCAGGCTGTCCTGGAACTGTCTACTTCTTTCTCCCAAGTGTTAGGATTAAAGGTGTGCATCACTACATTCTGCCCATTTGATTAAAACATTTTTTTTTAATATATGCATGCGTCTATGTGTTTGGTGCATGCTTGCCTGATTTTGTATGTACTACATTTGTGCAGATGCCTCTAAAGGCTAGGGATGGGAATCTGATCCCCTGGAACTGGAGTCACAGGTAGTTGTGACCACCTGACATGGGTGCTGGGAACCAAACCCAGATTTTTTGCAAGAGCAGTAAGTGTTCTTAGCCATTAAACTTTCTCTACAGCCCTCACTTTTGACTTTTTGTTTTTTGAGATAGGGTTTTATGTAGTCCTGTCTGTCCTGGAATTCAGTATATAGACCAGACTGGCTTCCAACTCAAAGAGATCTGCCTCCAGAGTGCTAGAATTAAACACATGCACTTAATATTTAAGACTCCATATTCATTGTGTTTATTTTCTAAACTTGTATAAAAGCAGGGTGGGGTTTGTTGGTTTTTTGTTTTTTTTTCTGGCTCAGAAGCATCACTGTTACCTACTCTTTAAGACTACTTCGAATCAGCTTTTTTCTGTGACTCTACGTAGTGTCATTTTAGCCAGAAACTAGAAAATGATCAATTTGTCTCTCTCCATTTCACCATATCCATAGCTGTCAAGTTCCATTAGATGCGTCTTTTAAAGTCTCTCCATTTCTAGCCATCCCTTGTTAGAACTGTAGTAAAGCTACTTTGACCCCTGATTCAGCTAACTAGGAGGCATGGTCTTCTGCCTCTAGCCTCATTCCCTGGTAACCCATTCTTTATGTCAACACCAAAAGGGCAAATCGAGTTGCATGACTCCCATGGTTAACAGTCCTTCATTGACCTCCTAAAAACATTAGCACAGAGTGTGGAGTTGTTGGAGCCTGTGGTTCCTTTGAGGTCTCTTTCACACCAGTCTCTCTGGAAGCACTGTTTTCTGGAACTTCCTCCCCTATTCTATTCCAAGTGCTAGCTTCCTTTCCAGGGCACCAGCACTCCTTTCTCTGACTCAGTCATTCTTCAGGACTCAAGCCCTTTGTCCTCCATACCTGTTGTACCCCCACCTGTTCTCCTAACACTGCTAACATATTTGTTGTAACTGTTTGCTTGCTCAACTATGCTGGTAGCAGAGACCTAGCTTTCTTTTGTATTCTCAGAGTCCACAGAATCTAGCACACAGTATTTATTCATGTCTACTAAGTTTATAGCCACCAGCCTTTTTTTTTTTTTTTTTAAAAGATTTATTTATTTATTATATGTAAGTATACTGTAGCTGTCTTCAGACACTTTTTCTTCTCGCTCCGGCCCCGCTCACCATAGCTGTCTTCAGACACCCCAAAAGAGGTGCATCAGATCTCATTACGAATGGTTGTGAGCGATCAAGTGGTTGCTTGGATTGGAACTCAGGACCTTCAGAAGAGCAATCGGAGCTCTTAACCACTGAGCCATCTCTCCCCTAGCCATTAGTTTTTAAAAAATCATCCTTATATTTTGATTCAATCAGTTTTCATCAATATGGATGATACTGTAGGAATAATTTAGAATTTTTTTGTTTAAATATCTTGTGCTTAATTTCACATGTGAATGTATGAATGTAGGCATAATTTGTATTAGGTTTGGATTCCATTTTGTTGGTGTTTAACCTAACACTTTTTTTCATACTTAAAATGTTTCCTTCTATGTCTAAGGATATGTTCTTGCTCCTAGATAAAAATCTAAACCAAAACAACAACAATAAAAAACAACAACAACAACAACAACAACAAAAGCCAAAAAACAAAACTCCCAAAACCCAACCAAACAAAAATGAAAACAAAAAAACCAAACAAAACAACAAAGAATCAGCTGCAAAGGACGGTGTACCTTTACTATATATAATTTTTAGTTACTCAGATATCTTGTTTTCTTCTCTTGTATTTCATTTGAGACTCAAAATCTAGTATCTTGCCTATAAAAACTGGAAGAAGAGTTGCATTTTAAATGATTTTAGACTCATTCCTTCTGTTGAAAGAGTTCCTTGTAACTTGAACACTTGCCTTTGGCTCAAAACTGATTTTACTGATTGTCTTAAATAAATACACAATAGGTGGGTGGTGTCTGTATTTCTAAAGTTAAAACAGCAATTTAAAAGTTACAGTACTCATTTGTAGAGACAACAAAACCATTAAAATAAAAGAAACTGTTGAAAGAAGGAATACTGCTCTTGATCATTTAAATGTTTTAATGCTTATTATTGTTTGAAACTCAGTATTATGATGTTTAGGTAGCTATTTCTTCTATTTATGGGCAGACATCCTCATCAGTGCATATAGTGACTCTTTAAAAGCCTAGTTATATATATATTAATTCTACGTGAATTTACTGTATAAAAATCTACCCAAGTTATCTATTTATTTTTTACTTTTTTTACTAATAAATTTCAACATATAAACAATTAAAGCTTTAGTTCTCATATTCAAGGATTGTTTTAATATCACTTATACAGAACTTACTTAAGGATTTGAAACCAAAAATTGGCTTTTATGTTGTGTATGATGACTCTACTCCTAAAATGAGTAGACCTAATCTTATTGGTAGCAAAATTATTATATATATAAAAAATATATATTTATATTTGGTCAAGCAATGTGACTTGGAAAATTAAGTAATGTTTGCTACCAAGCTAAACTTAATGATTTGTATATGTAGTTTGCTGTAATCGAGGGGCAGGGTATGGAAGCCTAGGCTGCAGCAGTAGTAATGGAAAAAGAAAAAATAACTGGAAAATTAAGACCTAGTCAGGGCACCAAGCCATTACAACTCTTGGAAAAATGATGAATCACAAAACACCATGTATGAGAAATGCAAGCATCCAATTACCTTCTGCCAAAGAGGCCTACACTAGACACCTCTAACAGAGCAATTAGCAGACTACCAGGTCTTGTGACTCTTACTGCCTCTGATAAGTAGTCCATAATACCTTCCAAAATAGCCAAAACTTATGTAGTTTAACATGGATCAATTTAAAATAAAAGTTGAAATTTTAAACTGGGCAGATTACCACAAAAAATTTTGTCAGAACCTCTACTGTTAAAATTTAAGAATCTACTTGTCAAATTTTATACTATTAAAGACATGACTCCCCCCTTCCCCCCTTCTTTGAGCCCTGGCTATCCAAGAACTTTGTCTGTAGACCAGGCTGGCCTCAGAGGCAGAGGCAGAGGCAGAGGCAGAGGCAGAGGCAGAGGCAGAGGCAGAGGCAGAGGCAGAGGCAGAGGCAGAGATCCACCTGCCTCTGCCTTCCCAGTGCTATGATTAGAGGTATGTGCTATTATGCCTGGCTGATACCTTTTTATTTGACTATTTATGCATGTAGTTTGTAAATATGTAACACTGATAAGACATTTATACATAACATAAATACATATTTTAATCTCTTGAGTAAAATGTAGGTCAAATAGAGACCTCATTTATCTTGTTTACCTTTGCATTTTCAGTACCTAGAACAACCTAATAGGCACTTAAATGCTTAAAAAAATACATTCCTTTGTATTTTATCAACAAAACATTCTTCTTGCCTCAACACTGAGGTTTTCTTAAAGTAACTCTTAGGTTCTTTTCTTCTATTGGCCTTCATATGTTTTAAATTTATTTCTATAGTAGGGCTTATCTTGTAACATAGTGTAAGATATTTGAGAAATATAACAGGGTAATAGCAAACATCCTTACCCACAATGTGTTTCTACTGATATCACATGGTAAACTGCCACATCTTGCAATGAGTTCTTAATTCTAAATAACCATAATACTGAGAGTGATTATTTTGTTCAAAGCAGAGATGATCCAAAAGACAGCCAGCTACCAGAACAGACTTTTTAAGTCAATCTATCTAAGGGTAGATGGGAGGCAACACGAAGACTACAGATAGCCAACCTTTCCTGAAGGGCAGAGTGCAAAACACATAACTGAACTTAAGAATTATTCATCACTTACCTTCCATCTTGCAGCTAATACTTTCAGGCCTTTGAAATCTCAGTAATTCTCCAGGGGAAAAAAGTCAAACATATATAGGAAGATTTGTGAAACAGTAAAATTAAAATCTAAAAGCAATTCTGTATCACATGGAATGGATGAATTTAGCACAGCTGACTTAAAAATAGCAGATCATTCAACGATTAGAGAACAAGTTCCCAAACCAGACTAACCAAATCTTCTTGCTATGATGAGTTAAGTCCATGTAAGCTCTCAGAGTTAACGTGTACAGACTTCCAGATACAGGAAAATATCCTTACCCTGAAATTGACTCTGTTCCTGACTCTCTGAGCCAATGCTGAATTAATAGCTTTATCAAACTGAAGTAGAACTTGAAGGGCAAGCTGGGGGGTGATCTGTTGAGACTGAGAAAAAAATGAAGAACATAAAATTCGCTAAGGGAAGAACATTTAAGACAAAGTATATTGATTATAGTCTAAAAGTTAACATAAGTTAATCAGAACTTGTGAAATAGAAACCCTTATTCTCCTGTGATAATGAAGCAAAGCCTGAAAATAATTACACTATCTTGACAAGAAAAGGAAACTTGTGATGAGTTTGCAAAAACAAATAAGACTTGCTAATCCTTCGGTAGCTGGACAAAATAGTCAACAAATGGGAAACCAAGTTTTTTTCTTTTTTGTTTTCTTTCAAGACAGGTTTTGTGTAATCTTGGTTGTCTTAGCACTCATTCTATAGTGCTACTTCAACTCCACCTGCCTCTGCCTCCTGAGTGCGATTAAAGGTGTGCACCACCACTGCCCAGCTAAGTTTTTTTCTTAATAAAACATTTGAGACCTATATATAAAGAACAAAACAAAACCAAATCATACCAAAGTCTATATAATAACATCAGAGCAGATGGGGCCAGGCATGGTGATACACAGCTGCAATCCCTGCAGGTGGGGGCAAGGGCAGGAAAACCAGAAGCTCTAGGCTATTCTTTTTTCTTTCTTTCTTTTTGAATATTTATTAATTTTTATGTATATGAGTGATTTGTCTTTATACACACCAGAAGAGGGAATCGGATCCCATTACAGATGGTTGTGAGCCATCATATGGTTGCTTGGAATTGAACTCAGGACCTCTAGAAGAGCAGTCAGTACACTTAACTGCTGAGTCATCTCTTTAGCCCTTCTAGGCCATTCTTAACTACAGACCATTCAATGACAGCCTGGACCCTGTCTCAAAAAAAACCCAAAGCATCTCACTCCCACACGTCCCTCCAGACCCCAACAGAACATAAAAAGAAACACTGAGCACTTTCTTAGTTGTATGATTTGAGTAAGATTAATTCTTCTAAAATTGAAATAGAAATTCAAAATTCTAACTCAAATCTCAAAGAACTTTATAATATTGGGCAGAATTACTTTTAAAGTGATATAATTTGCCTTTCCTCTAAATTCGAGATGAGAAGACTACTTTCAGGGATCATTTCTGTAGTTCATCATTAAACATCAGAAGGAAAAACCATTAATTTTAAAAATTTCTAACAAGAAATTTGGAAGATGTATATAGATCATGTTTAATGTTTAGCCGCACCTGTATGAGCTCATCAAGACTCTCTTGAAGACTGTTCCCCAAAGTTGTATTTCTGTATAACTGATATGCCATGGCTTAAAAGGAAGCGATTACTTTTTCTTCAGGCTTGCATTGATGTCCTACAAATTTAATATAAAAGACCAACTTGTAACAATGTAAATTATATATAGTAGTCTATCACTTCATGTATTCTAACATGGAACTATGAGAACTCAACTATATATTACTACATTAATTATCTTGTAAGTTCAAAGAAGTTGATTTTTCTGATTTTTACCAGTATGATATATATCTTTTTAATTCAGTATGCTGACATATTCATTAAAATGTGCATCTTTATTTTTTCCACAAGTTTCCCTTAGTTTAGAATTTTCCACATAGCATATATTCTACCTGCTGTCACATAGTGACTTGACATCTGCACTTGGGACCTTTATTTTTCTGTTTTCTTAAAATTCCATTAGAGTTTTCACCAAAAGGATAGCACTACAATAGGAAACAGAGACAAGATGAATAAAGATGAACAGGTCCTAAAATCTGTCTACAAAGGGTAATAAAAAGTTAAATTTGGTGTAAAAAGAAATAATTCATTGTATGATATAGGTTCCTTGAGGACTGAGTCGGCTTAGAAAAGCTTCCCAGTCTTCAAAGGAAAGCCACTTTAGAATGGGTAAAGGTGAGAGGAGGGTAAGAAAAGCCACAGAAGTGTGAAAGTGTAAGGTTTGTGGAAATCTCTGTGAGTAGAGGAGCAGCAGGTGAGGATGAAGCAGAGGAACAGATGAGTTTGCCCCACAAGAGAGCTGAAGGCAACAAAAAGCCCTTGAAACAACACTTCAGGCAAGAAAGGCAGAAAATCCGGCTTATGGTACCTGAAAAGGGTATATGAATACAGACTTAACACAGGTCTATTGACCTCAAGTAGTACTTATAGTCCAGACATGGACAGGAGGAGACATATTCAAACAATCATTATCAGATAAGACTTGGTGAGGCTGGAGAGGTGGCTCAATAGTTAAGAGCACTGGCAGCTTTTCCAGAGGACCCAGGTTTGATTCCAAGTACCCACATGGCAGCTTGAAACCATCTGTAACTCCAGTTCCGGGGATCTGACACCCTCACACAGACATACATGCAGGCAAAACACAAATGCACATAAGATAAAAATAAATAAATCTAAAAAACAAACAAAAAACCAAAAGAGCAAAACAAAACAAAAAAATCTTCCTGAATCCTAAGGAGCTCCCCTCCAGGAAGGAGTACAATGAGATTTGGCAAAACTAATGACCTGCCATCTTCAGATTACACTTGGTCAGCAACTGATCCAACAGATCACAGAATCTGGGTTACCACTCTAAGTTCTTTCCTCCCAGCTCATGGAACTACTGTATTTCCTGTTTGCTTTGACAATTCTTCCTCAGCTCCCTGACTTCCATTTCCTGAATTAAGTTTAAGGCTCCAAAGTCTTCTCTTTACCCGCTTTCCCCGTTAGTTATTCCATCAAACTTATGGTGTTAAATAAATCCTATCTGTGTGTTGATGGCTCTGAAACCTGTTATCTCCTCCCCTCACTTCTCTCCTTGTACCCATATAAGAATGGTCTACTCTACATCGAAACAATTATCAAATAGTTAAGACACCTCTTCTACAGTTAAGAGCAAATACAGAGGACCTCTTGCAGAAGACCCTGGTTCAGTTTGAGGCACCCACATTGGGCAGATCACAACTGGCTGTAACTCTAGCTCCAGGGAATCCCATGTCCTCCTCTAGCCTCCATGAGCACCCACGTACACTCACGCAAGCACACATTCACACAAAGTTTCACTCCTATCAATAACTAAGGCTCACACATACATGGTACTGTCTTCATCTACTATACTAGATGCTACAGGAAGACAGGGAAATCTAGTTCAGCTATGTACCACTGACAATGTATGTAGTATGCATTCAAAAATATTTGTTGAGTGAAAAAACTTGGCATATCAAAGTACTAATACAAAACATTAGAAGTACGTTTACATGGGGCATATTTCTACTGACAAAATTAATGAAAACTAGAATCGTACAACCACATCCACCTTTCACTTCTGCCTACATCCATACACTCTGCCTTTCTGTCAGGTCTGTCATAGTCAACATGATTTTATCTGCATGCAATTTCCCACCTATCAGGCCCCCCATTTTTTAGCATACTTGAAGATATTGTTTAACATTTCAAGTGATTCCTTCTTTCATAATCAAATTTTCCCTTTTTTCCATCATTTCTATCTGCAAGCAAACTGGCAGCTCCTTCTCCCACTGTGGATAGAGTAACAACAACAACAACCACTCACATCCAACTGCCCTGCTACCTACATTGTATTCCTATGATTGGCAAAAATTAAGAGTTATCTGTACTCACAGTTTTCCATTCTCCCCCCACCCCGAAACTCACACCAAACTTTAGGCTCTAACTGTAATGAAACTCATGCTGCAGGTCACCAATGGCACTGCTAAGGCTGATCTTCACCAGATTGGAGAATCTGACGCAAATGACTTCTGGCTACAGGATCTCTGCTTGGTACTTCACTTTTGGGGCTGTCTTCTTGGATTCACTGATTCATCCTGCTGACTGACCTCTTCTCTAGGTAATCCTGCCTTGTTTGGATCTCTGCCTCCTGGATGCTGGGATCAAGGATGTATCCCACCATGCCTGGCCCTTCCTTCCCCACTCTTTACAAACACAAGACAGTATTTGACTGTTTACTATTTTTGTTCTAAATACATTTATGAAGTAAATCTACATTCATTTTTATGACTTTGAACATCAGCTGGTGATTCCCAAATTCACAAATCCTCCTAACATTTTCATTTCTGGAACTAATCTATTCAAACCCTCTACTTGTCCTTTGTATCTCAGTTGAAGTAACTCTATACTTCTATGGGCCCTCAAATCATATAAACCATAAAGACAGTCCAATTCCTAGCACATCTTGTAAGGGCAACCTTCAAAATGAATCCAGAATCCAACCATTTCTCAACATCCCCATTATTACTTCCTTGTGCTAGGCCACTAGTACAAGTCATTTGAATCTGGTGTCCAGATTTCCTTTACTCTACACCCCCCTCTTTATGATTTGCAGTGGGGTTATCTTTTGAAAATATGGGCCAGTACATAATTTTCCATCAGCTTCCATGAGGCCTGACAATCTGGCTACCTTTTATGTTTGGTTTTATCTACTTTCCACCTCCCCTTGCACTCTCAACTGCCCTGAGCATAACAGGTACGTTACCGCCTTTGTGATGGCTGTTCTTTCTGCCTGAAATGTTCTTGCTCAGATATTAATTTGGCTAACACACAACTCCAATAGCTCCACTCGATAGCACCTAAACTGACCACCATATATAAACTCCAACATCCATTGTGAAACTTCTCCAAACCCTTTATCTCCCTAAAAATTTTTGATAGCACCATCTGCCACAACTTACATAACGACGGTCTTATGTTAATTTTCAGCATAAAATGTGAAGTCCACGAGGGTATGGATCTTTATGTTTTGTTCCTTTGATGTAACCTGCGGGCCGAGAACAGTACCGGATACTCGACGAGTGTCAAACAAAACATTTAGCTCGTTAAAAGTAAACGCCAATCAGTACGTGTGTGGAGACCGGGCAAAAAGGGTCAGAGAGATATAAACTTTAAAATAGGCCAGGAGGGAGCCATGTCACGCTCCATTTGACAACTAAAGCATTATTTAGGAAACAGCTAACAGCGACTTCAACGTCTGCTGAAACTAGTTGCCTCGGCCATCTCCAATCTTTTAAAGTGGCGGCAGCTGCAGAACTTCGGAATCCCCCTCCTCACTGTGGAGCTGGAGCGCAAGCGCTGTGTGCGCCAGGTCTCAGAGCTAGACGCCGGTCTACTAAGCGCGGCCTGAGGAGAGCGGGAAGGCGGCTGCTCCCGCGCGGCTGCGTCTGCCTGGGGTCGGCTTCCGGCAGGCACAGCGCTCAGTACCGCCCGCCCCGCCGCAGCCTCCCCGCTCCCGGCCCCGCCGCCGCCTACCTGAGGGAAGGCGCTTCCGCCACGGCGGTAGCAGAGCCAGGTAGGGAGCCCGCAGCTACCACCTCCTCAGCCGCGGAAACCGCAGCCCTGTGCCAGTGACCCGGAAGTGCTCGCGCGTCCCGGAGGTGACGCCAAAGGAGTCACGGCCGGCCCCTACCTCAGTTTCCGAGAAGGGGCGTGGTCTCTCCCGCGGCGCTGAGGAAGCCGAGCCCGTGGGGGCGCCTCTCTGGCTTGTCAACGTTTGTGGGACTGCATTGTAGTACAGCGAAAGGTTTGTGAGTCATTAATCCATTTCATTGGAAGATCTGCTGCATAAACTCCGTGACCAATACAAACGCAAATACGTGGATATTCTGAATTTCCTGAACTTCAGATTCCTTTTCGTATTAGCCGGGGTGCTTGGTTTTGTGTTTTCAAAACAGCAGCTATGGGTACTACAAATGGCCAGTATGTGAACTGTGACTCTGGAGTCAATGCAAACACCCGAGGTCTGGGAATGAAACATGTTCTCCTTTGTGCCAGCTGTAGGTTTTACTTTTTAGCTTTTAAAAATCATATCCTTGCAACCCAAACTGTTAAATAATTCGAAACTATGAAATACAAATATGATTAAAGTTCAAATAATGTTAAGATTTTAAACAGGCTGAACTAAGCTATCAATCAAAAGAACCAGAAGCATCCGAACTGCAGGATTGTAAAGGCTGATATTTCAGGCGATAATTCAGTATAAAAAGTTAACAATCAAAGAGGAAAACAAGGCACAAATGTATATTCCAACTAATTTATTAAAATGCATTAAGGTTGTAGTAATACGTGCAACAAATGAGGACACACCACTGTATCTGGAACAAGTCAAAGGAAGAGAAAATAGCATATTTTGCAGATCAGCAGCTTCTCACTGACAAGAACCAGAGCTGTATCCTGCAGATATTCTCACTGAAATGACAGTACTAGAGTCAATTACTATCTAAGAACAGCAAAAAGGTCACAGTAAGTTAATTTTGTCGAAATGACAGCATGCCAGCTCCTAATGAAAATAGTTTTGAAGTATGAAAGTGCAACAGTGTTTGGTGAACTCCAAATTGTGTTTTATGTGAACAGAACCCCGAGGACTGTGCAAGCCAGCAGCCCTGAACATCAATATTTACTAGCTGGGTATTCCTGAGTAAACAATGAAGCAGCTGTTACAACATAACCTTTGGAAGTCTATATACAAAAGGTAGGATGGAGTAACTGACAGTTACCAAGTTCTCTTGTCAAACTAGATATACAAATATACAACTTCAAATTCCAAGTTTTAATTATTGTAGGAAATCTTAGCTATCTGAAATAGCTTATATCATTTTTTAAAACTAATTTTAATGCACTGTTCTACTCCACCACACCTCCAAAACCCAGGGCAGGTCTCACTCTATACACCAACCTAAGTTGTCCTGGAACTTGCTAAGTAGTCCAGACTGACCCCAAACTCCCAATCCTCCTGCCTTAGTCTCCAGTGTTGGAATCACATGCACATGCCACCATGGTAGGCCCCAAAATGATTGGTTCCCATCTGGTGCTTGATTTCAATTGTCGTATGTGAATTTTTCAAAGCATTTTACTTTTGGTTCCACACCATTACATCTTATAGATAATAGCAACAAACTGCCCTATTCAAATTATAGTTACCTCTTACTGTTCCACATCCTGTTTTGTTTCAATTACCATTTAGAACTTAAAAGCTCCATTACTTGGTCTTCTCCTGTACTGATTCTGAATTCATTTAGGATCTCAAAAGGGGAGCTGAAGGTAAAGGGCTCCCCTGACAGGTCATTTGTACTAGCTTAGAACACTGGGCCCAGTTCTTGAGTCTTAGCAATGCCCACTACACAATTCCCATTACAATTTACAATTCCCTAGTACAAAGTAAACTCTCACTAGCTCAAGTGTTTGCCTGTATATAGATTTTTCTTATTCCAGTCCTCTGAGATATGACTGACCAATTTCTGAAATATCTAAAGAAAATATGGGTATGGGGAGTGGGGGTAGATAATACAACAAAACCAAAGCAGAATGGGGTGGCTACCTCTGTTGTCAACTATCTCTGCATCTCTAACAGTGTTAACAATTTTCCCCCCTCCATCCCTTTTTTCTTGTTTTGTTTTTTTGAGACAGGGTTTCTCTGTATAGCCCTGGCTGTCTTGGAACTCAAACTGTAGACCAGGTTGTCCTCAAATTAGAGATCAGCCTGCCTCTGCCTCCAAAGTGCTGGGATAAAGGGTGTGGCCACCACCATCCAGCAACAATTTTCTACTTAAAACACAGGACAAAGAATGCCAAAGCTACTGTCACCTTTCATAGAGACATACCAATTCCATCAAGAAACTGGCCTGCTCTACTACATGTCATAGTGCTAACTCCTAGCATGTCCGCATGAAACTGTCTCAAGTTCCTTGAGCACTCACATACATGGCTGCAGGAACATGACACAACTTCTCTGGAAGAATAAATGTCATGGAGCTGGTGACATTAAGTCATGACACTTAGCACAGAAGCCAACATTAATGTTTACCAACTGTGAAGGGTGGAATCGGTCTCAACTTGGACACTGTAGCTGCTATGCCACTGGTCAGATCTGCTTCTGTCTGAAGATGCAGGACAGGAGAACATCATCACCAGGGCCATTGGCAGTTTCCTTGTCAATCCACTCCATATATGATCTGCTTCCTTCTGGATACAGGAAATGGAATCACTGGCTGCCATACAGAGTATGTCCCTTAAGAGGGACCCTACTGGGGGCATGTAGGTGGTGATCAAGCCTTTCTTTATAATGGCCCATTTTCTCATTTATCTCCTAACTCTGCTTAGCACCACACTTCCTGGCACCTCTTGTCTCCTGGAGTTATAGGCTTCAAAGTGAGGTGGAGACCTCACAGCTTCCCTTGATGCTTTTTCAGGAACACAAGCAGATCACAGAGTCACATTATTTTCTAAGAAAACCTTTATAAAAAAGGGGCAATCAGAGCCAAAGTATAACAGATGGTAACAGAACCATGAATTAAACCTGGCAAGTTTATCCATGACTCCTGCAAAGAAGTCAAAGAATTATTTTATGCATTTTCACCTCAATTAGTCATGAAAATTAAAATACGATGTGGGAGAATGTTATGATGCACAATTAAAAACCAACTTAATGTGGCTTTCCGTCTAGCCTACTATTCATCTCTAATCTTGCAGGCATGCTTACATTTACTGTGGGCACATCTCTATAGTATTCATTCAAGTGCAGGTTAAAGCACTGTCCCCTTCTTCTTCAGTCAAGGGTTTGCTATGTAGCCCAGATAGGCCTCAAACTTAGAATTCTCCTGTTCCAGACACCCTAGTGCATGGTGTATGTCATGATACTTGGCTGTTCCTTTGTGAATTTTATTCATTTTTTAAAAAAGATTTTGTGTGTGTATGTGTGTATGTATGTACGTATATATGTATGTATATGCAGATGCCCAGAGACCAGAGACTGCAGCAAATCCCCTGGAGCTGGAATTATAGGCGGCCATGAGCTGCCTGCCATCGGTGCTGAGAACTAAATTTGGAAGTGTTCTTACAACTGCAGAGCCATGCTCTAACTGAATATAGGCTACTTCTACTTTTTAAAAATTTACAAAACAAACAAACCCAAAACAAACAAACAAAAAACCCAAACCCAACCACTTCTGCAAAAAGTAAAACACAATAGCTATTATCTATATTTTGAAACTGATGATCTAAGTACTTAATGTGGAAGAAAACCAAAGACAAAGTTCAGTCCATCCTGAGACAGAGATAGGTGAGAGGCTCCTAAGACATTCTACAAGGTGCTCATGATTCTGGGTAAGTTCAGAAGTGTATCTATGCAGCTATGTAGACCAGGCTGACCTTAAACTCACAGAGCTCTGTCAGCCCGTGCCTCCTAAATTTTGGGATTAAAGACAGATACCACCACGCCTGGTGCTATACAGTTATTCTCAAAGTTTCCTTCACCAACACAAGTAAAATGGTTTTGGCTTAATGTACTGCAGTAACACTAGTGCTGGATCTAGGCTGAGAGGTTGTGGAGAAATGTTTTACCCAGAAAGTCCTCCAGCTTGACTATAACTGGTTTTAGCCTAGCAGGTCAAATTTATGCCTGAGAAGGACAAAGAAGTAAAGAAAATTTCCCTTTTGCAATAGAAGCTTAACCCTAAAACCTGACAGTAGTGAAGGTCATGTGCTAAGTGTGAGAGAAAATAACCTAAGCTTAGCTCACACCTGCTTCAGTGTTGTTTTGCTAGATCACTTTTGTAAACAGCTTACAGGAAGGGCTGGGTGTTGTGAAGCTGATACACACTAAATATGTATACACCAGGCATGTCCATGACGCAAGACTAGACAAATTCATTGTTTTAGAATGACTTTGAAGGTAATTAGACCCTGCTTGGAGGCACAAATAATATTTATTTCAATGTTCAGTCAAGGTATTAACCACATGAAATGAAGGCTTACATACAGCAAATGGCATCCTGAGTGCACAGCGGCTGCACTTTAACCTTTACAGAATCGACCCATGTATAGCACTGTCACCATCCAACAGCAACGTGAACACCCATCTGCGTAGGCCAAATTCCACTGTGGTCAAAGAGCCGACGACGAAGTACTCTGGTAATCTGCCCTACTGTGAGAGCACTGCGATAGCATTCCATCTGCTCTACAGATGCAGCTGATCATGAGTACTCATTGAGGCCGCTATAACACCTCACAGCTTCACACACACGACAACTCATGTCACATTACTAACACAATCTTAAGAGCTTTCTTTCTTTCTTCTTTAAACAGTTCTGACTTTGGGTTAAGTAAAATGTCCCTTATATACAAATATATAAACCCTAACTACTAGCTTTTGAAAATCTCTAGTTCTGGTTCTAACACATCTTTAGAGAGGAAGCAAGTCGTTCACCAACCTGACCTTCCACCACATTAAGAAACAATATGCTTTCAGGCGAGGAGAAGCTCGGGCTGCTGCTACTACTGCCTAGACCACATGCATGACCTTAGGTACTTCTTGGCGTCAGTTTACCTGTCCCTGCTTTAGGACAACTCAGCCTAAGTTCCCCAGGAAATGTATCCAACCATTTACAAAAACAAAGTCTCACATGCACTTTACATTTAAAATCGTGGTCTTATTTACTTGTTTATATTCATCCACGAGATAGGTACACACTAAAAAATATTGCCCCCAACATAAAAAATATATATTATTTCTTTCCTTTGTCATTTATGTATATAAATACTTTACTGAAGATGTATCATTCAAATAAACAAATGTAAAAATTGCTTTATATAAAGTGTAGTTCTTTGCCATTTAGCAATATAAAATGATTACAATATAATTAGTCATTAAAGAGCTAAATTCAAGAGTTGCAAACCATGACAGCAGTGAACAGTCCCTTATACAAGAGTCCATTTGGAAAGAAGTCAAGTAAATTTTGTAACAGATTACATAAACTTTGAGCCACGAGTGCACTAGGATGCACTACAGCCCTGCCTCCCCGGTGCTCTCTGTCTCATCTGGGCTGGGCACGGAACTTACTGCTCACTTTTTGGTGGTTCTTGTTTTCCATTAAGCTCTTGATCAACTCTGTTCAATGAAAAAACACAGCTAATTAAAAACAGTCATGACACTGGTAACTGGATGACTTCTTTCTGAAAATGACTAATTCTAGCACAGATTATTCTGTTAAAAAAAACAAAGCTTTGCAAACAAAACAGATATAATAGGAAAAAAAAAATCAAACAAACATTTCCCAAAAGGAACAGAATTTTTCTAAGCAACAGGACACTGGCAAGGATACAAACATTGTCACTATTTTTTTAAAGATCACAGGATACTTTATGTTCATAGCCATAAACATCCTGAGAGCTGATGACTTATAATTCCACTACAGCAGGAAGTTTAGTGGGTAAGACTGTTGACAGAAAATCAACTCTCTCAAAAATGACTGTTAACTGAAACTTAAATGTGTCACTTAGATCACTAACTGACCAATTAGCATTTTAAAATCCAGAACCAAACTGTGTATTATAGAATAGTAACTATTTTCTGGAATTCACTGGTACATTGTGTGTGAATGCTTTTCATTTGTTTTGACAGTAAGCCATATGGAATCAACATTCAGAAGCATCTACACAAGTTAAAAAATCTCACTGGATTAATAGTTGGTTGGCCAGAGGTATTACGAAAATATAGGCACATGGAGATGAGAAGATGATGTGGTGGCAGTACTGCCTCTGGGCAGTAGTGTGAATGGCTGGCGTGGGTATGTAAGTCACACTAGTACAGAGCAGGAAGGTCCTTTTCACACCAGTTTCCATTTCTACACTCACCTATCTGTCAATCAAAAGTAAAAAGCCCTCGTTTGTTGTAAAAATATATTATGCTGGCATCAAAGATGAGATAATACTCTTTTTTTTTTTTTTTTTTTTTTTCCCGTTTTCCGAGACAGGGTTTCTCTGTGTAGCCCTGGATGTTCTGTAACTCACTCTGTAGACCAGGCTGGCCTCGAACTCAGAAATCCACCTGCTTCTGCCTCCCAAGTGCTGGGATTAAAGGCGTGCGCCACCACTGCCCGGCAGATAATACTCTTGTTAAGGCCTACACTATACAACTGATTTTTTAAAATATGAACTACTGTTAAGAATTAATTATAGGCACTGTTGAAGCATGGCAGTTACCTGGCCACAGGACACCACATTAAGAAAGAAAACAGGTAAAACATTTAAAACGACTATACTTCAATCCTTAGTTCCTAGCAAATACTGGGAACACCTCTCTGGGTTCCACTTAACAGATGCTTGCCATATCTACCACCCCAAGTTTTGTTTTAAACATATTTCTATATTTTGCGCTAATTAAATATTTCTCAAATCATCCTTTTAATACTAAGTTTTATAAGAATTAAGTGCTGAAAGACATCTGTAATGACCCTACTGAGGACTGAACACAAGCAAAATGGGGAAAAATCCCAAAGAAATGACTGTATTTGTTTTTGTAGCAGGGGAACGTAGATTAAGAAAGGGTGAGAAGGCAGAAGGGATTCTAATGGAGGAATACTCAGAATGGAATAACTGCAAGTTTTCAAACAACAGAAGTAAAACCATTTAAGTTTTACTTTTGACGTGATGCCTGAATTACTTCTGACAGCTGATAAAATACTAAAACCTTTTAAAAAGGGCATTACCAGCACATTTCCTCAATAGAAGCAAACACATACACACATACATACACACAGGATCTCCCCTCCCCCCTTTCTCAGTGCCTCTCACCCTGAAACTCGCTATGTCGACCAGGCTGCCCTCAATTCACAGAATCTGCCAGTCTCTGCCTCTGAAGTGCTGTGATTAAGGGCATTTGCCAGCCCCAGTTCCCAGTAAGTCATTTTAAAGTCTAGAAGGTAGGTGGCCTCAAACAACTATCTATAATTATCGATGATATTTTAAGTTTCATCCACTCATCAGGCATACACACAGCACTGCCTAGAGAGAAAGGCAGACCCCATTACCCAAGCTACTGTTTATACATTGCTTTACACAAGATTAGTGAATCTTGTTTAAATTGTAAAGTGCCACACAGAAATAACTCTTTAATGGTTAGCTGAATTCTCACCAAAAGAATCAAACTGTTCAAATTAAGACTACACCAGCACAGATTTTAACTGGTCCCATAGATGGTTAAAGTAACACATGTAAATCTCTCATCTTAGTCTCTAAGATCATATTAAGTGATATTTTGTTAATGCTGTTGTTAAAATTTAAAAATAAAATAAAAAAACCAGTGGGTATGGGGGTAGAGAGCCACAACCTCACATTTGGATACTGAAGCAGAAGACTGTGAAAGAGAGGCCAGCCAGAGATACAGAGTAAGACCAGTTACAAAACAAAACAAAACTTCCCAAACTAAACTATAAATAAATTAGGCCCAAGGCCTATACTTTTCTAAACTACTATATAAAAAGGTAAACTATTGTTTACTCTGCCTTTCATCTTTATGCTAAGACATTAACAAATGAAAGGTTGTTACACTCAAAGCACAAGTGTTCAAAATGAAATTTAAAGTAGAAAGCAGAGTGTTTAACTGTTAAATGGTACACTGAATTTTAGGTATTTTATCACATGTAGAGTTTGACTGGTTAGCAGGCTATTTAATTTAAGCATATGAAAATCAATGTTGGTTAGCCAAAGAGTATATGCATTGCAAATATAATCATCGACCCCAAGGGAATAAGCTGTTGCTGGAAAAGGTCTGTATACCTATTTCAAAAGCAAAATGCGAAAGTCTTCAAAGGCCTGGGATTTTAACCAGGGCTCCCAGTCATTTCTCTGGGTTCAGCATCAGTACTAAGACCAGCACACAGTGTTAGAGGCTTTGATGCTAACAGGCATTAAGCATGCTCATATTGAGCAGGAGGAGCTTGGGGTTCACCCTTATTGGGCTCTGGGCGACATTTATATTTACAAATGCTATTCTCTGTTTGCAAGCTAACCAACTAGCAGCAGGGTTAGTCTGTGCGATGCAAATGGACTAGTCTAGATGCAACCCAGTCAAGGTGTGCATGTACCTTTTTTGTCTCTTTTTAAACTTTTCTTCTTCATACCTTGGTAGGGAAGAGTTATTTCAGTAAATGCACATTTTGAGATTAAAAAAAAAAAAAAAAAAGACTGAATGTGTAACTGTGTAGGCACAAGTATGAAATGCTAACATTTAACATGATGTAGAGAATAATAACCAACTCGGTAAACTCTGGTTTGGATACATTTAAGCCTAAGCCCTGAGACCAACAGTCAGAGATACACTTCCTGCATCATAGCACTGTGATGCCACGTGTTCAACCAACAGTCTCACCAAGTCTCTTAGAAAACAGGTGGAAGTGAACGATGAAACAGAAAATTCTAATTTCTGGAAGATAGTAAGACCAAGCTGATTTAAGTAACAACTCGTTTCTTTAACAATATGAGTTCTTTCAGTAACATGATGAATTTATTCCATGTGAGAGACTAATATGTCAAGTAGAGAAGTTACTCCACAGGACTGTCCCTTCAGGGAGTCATCTCTCAAACCGTAAGCAGCACTTAATGTATAGAAGGATTCATGAGAGGCAATCACCTCTAGTTATGTAAACATGGTACTGTAAGGGGGAGCTGTGGGGAAAACAGGTTCTTCCTCTACTTCTTCCTTACAAAACCCCTGTGTTCTAGAATACAGTGAGACAGAAAAGCACTGCTCTTGCACAGAAACAGGAAGAGAAGGAAAGCAGGGGAGACGTACTGTTTGATGCACTCTGGTATGCCAACATACTCCATGGGAACAAGCTCTGCCAGTTCTGCCAAATTAAAGACGTATCTAATTTTCTGACTGAATTTTGAACTGGGGAAGAAACACAAACAATATCTCAGTACTTCTGACACATAAAACTGACATTTAAATACAAGAAACTTTTAAAAAAAAAAAAAAAAAAAAAAAACACTCAGAAAATTACCTAATAAATGGTCTTGTAACAGCCAGAAGTGTTCGGATAAACCAAGAGGGGTGCACAATGATTAGAGACTTTAAATTTTTCCTTAATCTGGAGACAAAAAGAAAAAAAATTATACAAATTTCTACAAATTATAGCACAAAAAGTTAGACATAAATGAGTATAATGCAAGTTTGTATAAAATAGATGAAAATACCAAATATTTTCATTTAAGTGTAACACTTCTAAAGACAAGAAAATACATTCTTGAGTTCTAAACATTCCTCCTCTGCCGTGAAATAGAATTTATCTAATTTGTCCAAATTCATGTCTTATTTTGCCTGCTTTCAAATGTCTCCTAGCATACACACTGATCCAGCAAGGAGAACATGAAAGTAAACCATTTTTTTGGCATTTGCTTCTAATACCATGAAAAGCACTAACTTGTAAGGGGAACAGGAGTCAGACCCAATAACATTTTGAGATTTAAAAATTTTCACTATAAAGTAAAAGCCTCTTTTTAGATATTTGTATGTATTTTTTTAAAAAACAAATCACAGAAGATAATGAACATGTTTGCCTGTAAAAAGAAGCCTATTAATGGGTCTGGGTAAACCACTTCAGTCACCTAAGGCAAAATTTAACTATTAGCAAGATTAAAGTTGCTCCACTAGTGTGGACAAATGACTCTCAAGACAACACAGTGTGTTTGTTCTGAAAACTACAGCTGGACTAGCATTTTTAAGAAACCTGAGAGTTGGGGGATGGCCTAGTAGGTCCAGTGCCTGCAATGTAAGCATGGGGACTGAGGTCTCATTCCCCAGAACCCAGATAAAAAAGAAGAGAATGGTGTGGCAGGTATGTCATCTCAGTGCTGGAACTCTCTAGGTACCTGGCTTATTAGCCTAGTCAGTGAGTTCCAGGTCTGAGCTAGAAACTGTCTCAACAAAGGACAGCACTTGAGTAGTGAGCTTAGTGACTCCTGGCTTCCACACAGAGGACAGCGCCTGAGTAGTGAGCTTGGTGACTCCTGGCTTCCACACAGAGGACAGCGCCTGAGTAGTGAGCTTGGTGACTCCTGGCTTCCACACAGAGGACAGCGCCTGAGTAGTGAGCTTAGTGACTCCTGGCTTCCACACAGAACTTGTGCACTTGCACTGGTCCCACAGTACAGTACACAGCAGAGGGACATTGTGCAACCTTTTCTAAGATGAATATTAAATAATGTGTTCCAAACGGCATAAGAAAGAATGGAGAGCAATCTTGTGTGTTTTGAAGAATTAAAATCACTCTTACTAAAAGCAGACTCAAGTTATTCGCCATGACATTGTTCAGTGCCATTTAAAAAAATAAAAATATTCAGAAGTTGACAAATATAACCAAAGAAATCAATGTTATCTTTAAATGGCAACAGAAAGTATACTTTAATAAAACTACTGTAAAAATCTCTCAGTCAAGTCTACATCACCGTCTATCAATTTGCTGGTAGCATCTCCTGAGCCATCCCAGACTGGGCATTTTCCTCCGAGTTGTCGCACCGTTTAAGTAAATGATCATGTAGTTCTCTGCTACCAAGAGCTCTAAAGTGCCAATAACATATCTATAAAGACAAATTAATACATGTCTTAGACATCACCACTCAGGACTGAACGGGCTCCCAAATGAACACAGTTCCCTTCCTTCTTCCACAGTAGGAGCAAGCACCTGCAGTAGGTGATACTGGGACTGTTGAGAACAAAGTCACAACAAATCCTGCAGTCTGAATGGCACTGTGTGTGGTCAGCAGACAGGTGGGACCGGGGCATGGCATGCTTGGCTTTTCTCTATGTATGCTTGAGAGCTTAACATTACAAAATGAAAAACTGCACTAAGCCAAGAGTGACTTGTCAGTTCACTAGGTCAAGTCCCAGTGATATAAGTAATTTAGTCATATAATTTTAATATGGTCAGTTACCTTTTTAAGTAATATGTTTCAAATACTGAAGTTGGTTAAGATAATCTATACTCATTTTAAAATGTAACTTTTTTCTACTGAGTTGGAAAATATATAATGCTAAAAAATAAAGACCTGGGGACTCAGAAATAGGGTGACTTCTCTATGTTATTACTGTTATTGCCTGACTGTTATATGCCAGGTCAGAGCAGGTACTGAACTGTATCCCCAGTTATTGTTGACATTGTATTTTGCGGCAAGGTCTCATTAGGTTGCCCAGGTTGACTCTAACCTTGATCTGTATACAGTTTGCACTTGTAATCTTCCCCCTTAACCTCCTGAATAGCTGGGATTATTGGCCTGTACCATCAAGCTGGCTTCTTTCTTTCTAGTTTTTACAAGACTTGCATAAATTATGAATCTAATCAGTTTAGAATTCTGTTCAAACATCTTTTTAAAATACAGTTACTTAGGTGGGCAGTGGTGGCTCATGCCTTTAATCCAGCACTCGGGAGGCAGAAGCAGGCAGATCTCTTGAGTTCAAGGCCAGCCTGGGCTACAGAGCAAGTTTCAGGACAGCCAGGGCTACACAGAGAAACCCTGTCTTGAACACAGCCCTCCAAAAGCCGTACTTACTTAAAGAGATTGTCCATCAAATATCTATAGTTAGGCTGACCACTCTCAGGCATGAAACAGACAGCAAATACAACAATGGCATTTAAGCCATCCCCATAATAGCCTAGGGGGAAAAAAAGAAGGGAAAATAAACTCTTTGGCATAATTTTACTCTATAGGATTATCATTTTTAACTATGTGTATGTGAATGCAGAGTTTCCAGATGAACAATGACTGTAGGGATGACCAAGTGACACAGCTCGCAAAGCAAACTAAGTAGGAACAATTTCATAAGAAAAGCTCATCTGGCTAGTGTCTGGACTTTGAGACTGTAACACATTTTATCCGGAGTGGACTGCACTGTCACCATGGAAACGCTGGCACTATTTGCACAGCACCTAGGAGAACTCCTACACTGTGTGGTCAGACCAACAGAGTGACAGCTTGCCATTTCTGACTGACTTGCAAGGGTCCTAGGGGAATGAACTATTTTTCTGTATCCCCAAATGAAACAAACAGTGCTCCACTGAGCTAGGTGAGTTGTGCATGAAAAGCTGCAGTCAAGTCTAAGCCTCACAAAGCCCAAGAAGAGGCTTGTGCCAACACTGCAGCATCCCAGTCACATCCCAAACTGCAAACAACTCAACACCCAATACTGTAGCGGATGCACACACACAGTTTATTTGGGCAATGAATATTCAGTGATAAGAGAATAAACTGGATCCATGACATGGATGTAGCTGCTCAGAAACATGCTGAATGACAGGAAGTGCACACTGAGACCAGTCACATGGCTTTTCTTAAGAAGCAAAGCTGACTATGGGCTAGATTGAGAGTAGTGGTTATTAGAGAGGATGGATTCACTGGAAAGGTGTAGAGATTCCTGGACAAAGTGAAATGTTCTATATGAGTGTTGATCATACCTATGTGTGCATATATGTACACGTTTGTATATACTGAGAGACATACTAAGTAAAGGGTAAATGCTTGCAAAGGGTTCAAGAAGCTAACTTCTTTTGAGCAGTAAACATACAGGGTGTAACTATTATACTTTCAAAACTTATAGTAAGCATGTAAAAATACTGTTTAAAAGTTATTTGTACGGTACCCATACAGGCCATAAGAAGATATTGGATCCCATGGGACTGGAGTTGCAGATGACTGACAGCTATCGTGTGGATGCTGGGAACTGAACTTGGGTTCACTGGAGGAGTATCCAGTAAGTAATCCTACTGCTGACCCATCTTTCCAGCTCCTATATAAGTAATTCTTAGTTATCCTTTTATCATTTTACTTCAAACTTCTTATAATCCTTGGGCTGGAGAGATAGTTCTGCAGCTAAGAGCACTGGCTGTTCTTCCAGAGTATTCAGGTTTGATTCCCAGCACCCACATGGAAGCTCACAACCATTTTCTAACTCCAATTCCAGAGGATCTGATGCCCCCTTGTAGCCTCCATGGAGACATGAGATACCCAAGTGGTGATGTCCAGACTACATAAATGCAAAACATACATCTACATTAAAAAAAAAATTAAGACAAAGTGTTAAATCTTTGATATCAGAATGTCTGAGGAACTTTTCTTTTTCTTTCAAAATAAGCTACTATCTCTAGGCACATTTTTGACAGCATTAAATTTTGGGACACTGCATCTAAAGATCCAGAGGATCTGCCCTAACCCTCACCTCCATGGCTAATAACTTTTTTGTAGGGTTCGATTGCCTTCATGTCCACTCTGTGGTCCTGCTCTCCAATTCTGAACATGCGCCAGCGGCGTCCATCTTCCTTTTCTTCTGTGGCTGTGTATTCAGTAATTGAGCCTTTCCTAATGACTTCAGTAGTTTTGGGTTTGGGAAGATCATCTGTTAAAATAAAAGGTTTTTGAATCACAAACTGTTATTTACACAATAAAAATCAAAATTGTAAGTTAACCACTTTACTATCTATATTACTCCAAGTTTTTTCTGTCTTCTTCTTGGTATGCTGTGGGGCTCCCCAGGCCAGCCTCACACTCCTGGGCACAGGTGATCCTGCTTTAGTTTCCCAGTATCTGGGAGTACAGGTGCATACCACCACATACAATTAACAGAGAATTTTCAATATATAAGCTGACATTATCACCTTTATAACAAGAAAAGGCTTGTTCTTACTTAAGGCCAATTTATGTCTTTAAAATCAGTTTACTTGAACTTTCTACTGCCCAATTCAACAAAGCACCAAGCTATAGTGCAACATTTACATCAGGGTTAGGAAAGACCGAGCAATCAAAATCTTACTACTTTGCATGCCTTTCCAGATTTCATTCAGGACAGCAGTGTCCATTAGAGTTACTAATACAGCTTACTTCTAATAACTATCTCAGAGCCAATTGTTTTTTAGCACATGCACTGATTATAAAACACTGTAGTACAAGATAGAAAGTGGTTAACTACTTGGTGATTATTTTCCCTTTGATCAGTTTTATAAAGCAGACATATACTTCTGAAGAACACATGCAAAAATTTACGTAAATTAACACTAGCCAAAGCTCCAATGATTATGTATAATTTATGTTTGCAGATTGCAGATTAGTTGATTTAAAATGAAGTAATGATTTCCAAAACTTTAGTATGACAGTCCTTACCAAAAGACGGGGGAAGGGAAACCTACTGCATGTTAGTTGTTTCCAAGACAAAGCTGTTAACGGAAAATATCCTTCCAGGAAATGACTACAGCAGCATTAAGGAGAGAAGAGACAAAGACACAGGCAGAAAACTATTTCAGTGTCTGTATAAAAGATGGCTTCTTACTGGGCTGCTATTGAACCAGTAAAACAGGGAAGGGAAAAAAGAACAAAAGCTACAGAGTTCACTCTTCATTACCTATTGTCTACCTCTTTTAAGTATAGTTTTGTTGCAAAATTCACTTTAAAGATGAAACAAAAAGATTATTAACATCCATCTAAATAGCACAATCAATACTGCCTAATTCTAGAAAGCACACACACACCAATGCCTCTGAATACCAACTAATTAGAACAGCAATGTCAGACTGGGGCCAAGCGCTCACTACTTGAAGGTGCAGCTTTACAAGTGCAGCTGTCCTCAGCAACCCTCTACACCAGTGCTTAGACAGTTACTGTTATTATTTGGGACAGGATCTATGTCGTCCTGAATGTCATTGAACTTACTATGTAGACCAGGCTGGCCTGGAATTCAAGAGACCCTCCTGCCCCTGCCTCTGGAGGCTAGGAGTGAAAGGACGTGCCACCATGCCCAGCCCCATAGGTGGTTTAGCATATTTTTATATGTCTCTTTAAATCTATTTTTATTTATTTATTTTTTAGCATATTTTTTATATGTCTCTTTAAATCTATTTTTATTTATTTATTTTTTAGCATATTTTTTATATGTCTCTTTACATTTATTTTTATTTATTTATTTATTTTGGTTTTTTGAGACAGGGTTTCTCTGTGTAGACCAGGCTGGCCTCGAACTCAGAAATCCACCTGCCTGTCTCCCAAGTGCTGGGATTAAAAGCGTGCGTCACCACTGCCCGGCTTATCTGTCTCTTTAGGGGACTTTTTTCCCTCCTAGATTGACCAACAAGAATATACTAGAATATTAGGCAATACTTTGGAAGCAACTATGAAAAATCAGAACTATACAATATTGGACAAGTAAGGAAAAACTAAACTAAAACAAAGCTACCTGCATAATCTAGTCTTGGAAAACTTCAAGTACTTTCAGAATCTTCTACTTTAGAAACAAACTTAGGAACTGCAGAAAAAATAACATATTTAAAACAAAACCCTTCAATGGATTTTAGCAGGCGTTAAGATTTGGCCATATCCTACTTTTCCTAAAGAGAACACCATGGTAAACACTATGTAAAATAAAGATTCACTCACAAAGCTCATATAAAAAGAGTGAATTACCTTCCCACTCAAACTCATCACTGTTCTCTGACGGGGTGTCTAAGCCGTCCAGGTCGACTTCTCCGCCTTCATCCAAATCATCTGACCACAGAGAGTCTTCACCAGGATCCAGGGTCAGGCTGATGTCTGGGGCCATTAGTTTCTTCCGTACTTTGTTTCCATTAACTTCTAATGAGCCTGAAATTGGAAAACAAGGAAGACTGAACTACTCAGATGCTCCATTTCGAAGAGAAACATTTTAGTCACTTCATTTTTGAGAAAACATTCAAAAAAAAAAAAAAAATCTAAAGTATTAGTTCATAACAAAACCTGTTTGTGATCACTGCTGCTGCTTGCTTTTTTAAAAAAGATACATTTTTATTCTATTTATTTTAATTTTATGTGTAGGGGTGTTTTGCTTGCATATATATCTGTTTACCACTTTTGTGCAGTGCCTGAGGAGGCCAGAAGAGTTCCTCAGATCCTCCGAAACTGAAGTTACAGATGGCTGTGAGCTGCAATGTGGATGCTAAGAACTGAGCCTGGGTTCTCTGCAGGAGCAGCAAGTGTACTTAACTGCCAGGGCCATTTCTTCAGACCCAATTTATTTTTAAGTATGTGCATACACGTGTGTCTATGTATGGGTATATGCACCTGAGTGCAAGCCCACAGAGTCCAGGAGAGGAGAGTGGGCCTAGGGAACTAATTACAAGCACTGTGAGATGTCTGAGTGGACTTGGAAAATGGCACTGTCTCTTCTTAAAAGAATTACTTACTACTGCTTCTTTGTCAAGAGATCAAAAATGTACCAATTTCCTTTTAAACAACAGAGGTAGATTTTATAGTCATTTTTTATTAAATAGTCTCTTTTGCTTCTTGTAAAAATTTCTAAAACCAAAGGTATTAAATTTCTCAAGGATTCCAAAATTTGCCCTTTGACTCACTCTATCAGGAAAAAAAAGACAGAAAGAAAAAAGAAAGAAAGAAAAAAGCTCAATGTTGTTGGATATATATATATATATATATATATATATATATATATATATATATATATATATATAAAGAAATGTATTTAAAGGTAACACCAAACTCTTACCAGGCTGTCTGTCTGGACCAGTTACATCTAGTATGTCTGCTTCAATGCTGTCATCTTCTGGTAAAGGTCTAAAAGACATAGACAAGCTCTTTAACCCAGAAATTAAAAACAATTCTTTTGAAGCTCAAAGATCCATTAAAATGTCACAGTTATAAGGACTAAAGCCATGTTTCTTAAGTTCTACAAACCAGTTTTTGTGTGTGTGTGTGTGTGTGTGTGTGTGTGTGTGTGTGTGTGTGTGTGTGTTTGTTGAAGTCAGAGATAATCTCAGATGTTCTTCAGGGGCTGTCCACCATTTGAGACAGCATTTGTCACCAGCCTGGGAATAATCAAATAGCTCAGGCTGGCTGGCAGGTAAGCCTGGGGATCTGGTCTCCATCTCCACAGTGCTGGGGTTACAAGTGGACATACCATGCCTGGCACTCCATTCACTCTTGCAGAGAGCTGGTAGCCAATTCCTCCAAAAACCTAAGACTTTAGCTTAAAACACAGCTCTCCCAAAACCTCAAGTTGAAATGATTAAAACAAATATGAAGAGCTAATCAGCCACATAGTTTGTGGAAAATAACTTTTATTTCCCAGTATCCTGTGATCACTTGTAACCTTCTTTTTAAAGACGCCCAACATTCATGAGCCAACATTTCATTAAAGAAATTCTGATGTTTTGTTCCAAATCAGTTTAATAAAAAGTACTGCTCACATTGGAAAATCTTCATCCTGCCATTCTTCCTTCAGCTCCACACCTTCCATCCTCAGCCTAGACTCAATGTCAACTTCCAGCTCCTGGCAATCCAGGCAGCCAAGGTCCTTGGGTGGAGAAAGGGGAGAAAGAAAGATGAACAGCTCGATTTCCACTTTGCCCTTCGTCTGCTGCAAAGGTGCAGCAATCTCTCTTCAGGCTCACATCTCCACGCCAGCAGCCGCACAGGCTTTAGTTCAATGGTCTGATTATGAAACTTGACCTATTGTAGATAAATGGCGACTCTATCACAGAATACTAAATCAGCCTTCTGCCCTCTGCACAGGGGTGATCTAGAAAGTGCACTGGCACATTACATGTCCATGCATATTCACCAGAGCCCAGTGCTGTGCAGTGTTTACCTTCTCACCACTCCTAGGTCACTATTCCGGAGCTTGTCCAGTACATGAATTGTACTGATTTCTGATGTGCTTACCATTTGTACCATGCCTCTCTCGTAGAACTCAGTGCTCTACGAGATGCTACTGATGCTGTCATATATGCAACTATATATTTTAATTCATGCCCCAAAGTTTAATCTTGGTTTTTCTGCACCAACTCACCTTCTGTCTGACAGAATAAGATAGCCAAGGTACAGTATAAGTCATGAGAGAGGCTAGCAAAATGGTTCAGTGGTCAGTTCCCAGCACCCACATGATGGCTCACAACCATTTGAGACCCCATTTTCAGGGTGCTACACACTCTTTTGACCTTCAAGAGTATGGCATGCATGTAGTACACAAACATGTTGACAAAACACATATAAAATAAAAAATAAACAAATCTTTAAAAAGTCATGACTATCAGTTGGTAAAAAGTACAACAAAAGCAGCTGGCAAATCACGGAAGCAGAGATACTCTGAGTGTCAACTCATTTACATCAGTAATCAACAGAGCAAGTTTCTACAGACAGTACTGACACACAATTCTCTGAGACACACCCTTGCCCTTTAGTTTAGGCTGTCTTCAAACTTGTGACCTTTCTGTTCCAACCTCCTACGTTCTGGGACTACAGGTATTGGCCAGGATGCCTAGCTTCCAATTTTTCTTAAGGGCCACACAGCAAAACTGGAACTACAAAAATAGATAAAAACAAAAATGAAGTAGTAGTAGTTCTAAGTGGTTGACACAGAGAAAGGGCAGCACACCCAAGCAGCACACCCATGCCCTTCTCCAATTCCTGATTTTAAAAAACTGTGTTGTGTGTGTGTATATATATGTATGTATATGTGTGTGTATGTGTATGTTATATGTGTGTGTATATACTTATATATATGTGTGTGTGTATATGTGTGTATATATATATATATATATACACACACACATACATATATACACAAAACCCCAAAACCTTTCTAATAAATGAGAACCACTCACATTCATATCAAATGATATTCTAAAAATAAACTAGAGGAAATTAAATCCCTGAATTGTTAAGTTTCATATAACAAACTAAATTCATTCCTCTAATGACTAGAGTCTCTCTACCTCCCACCTTGAGTTCTTACTTATACTTGGGAAGGTCTCAAAGGGCTTACATTTTTATAAATCTTTTTATTAGTACAGGGAAAAAAAGGTAACCTGCCAACTTTCTGTTACTGAACTACTGGCTGAGTAAATAACCAGAACAGTTCCCACGGTCTTGTCCCACCTTTCTACTGGGTATTGGGGGTGGGGTTGGGGAGAATCAGAATATTCTGGGTATCTTTTTTAAATAACCAGAAAAAAATCTCAGAAGTAACAGCAGGAACCTACAGTTGTTATCAATACATTAACCTCAGCACAAAGCTCAGCACATTGCAGGCTTCACAGTGGAGGCACACCAGAACTGGGCAAGCCTTGGTCAACCCCTTAAGCTTCTTTTGCTTTCTGAACTATATAAATAGTTAATGAGTTTCCCTTAAAGAATGTCTTTAGAATACTTTGTGAGAACGTAAATATATGCATTATAAATTACTGTTGGTAAAATTACTCTTTGTTAGAAGAAACATTTCTCTTGTGAAATGTTTCTCTTCTAGCTGCCTTATTACTTGAAAACTAACTCCTTCAGAACTGTCATGGAGGCTCAGGTTTGCAATCCTAGTACTTTGGGGCCTACAAGAAGATTACTGTTGAGATTGAGACTAGCCTGGGCTATGTAGCTAGATACTAGTCTTAACACAACTAAAACAAAACAACAAAAAGGGGGCTCCTTATATACAGGGTTGTAATCCCAGCCTCTGAGGCTGAGGCAGGAAGACTGCCATGTTCAAGGCCAGCCTGAGCCTTTGCATAAAACCCTGTTATAAAATAAAACTGGAAGGCAGGGTGGGGCTCAGATACTGCCTGCTCAGCATCTAGGGCCCTGGGCTCCATTCTCAGCAGCACGAGCAAACAGGGAAAGCCTAAGTCCTTGAGCCCTCGAAGCCAACTTCCTCAATTTTACTCTGATGTTCTCGGTCTTGTGCTGTTCACACCTCATGGATTTTTAATTATGGGGAGGGACAATTATCTAGGCTGGTTAAAGATGGAACAGAGAGAAACAGAGTAACTCCACCATTTCACCAAGAACTTCGGGGGTAGCACACTAGGTAGATAAAAACAAAGCCAACAATCGAGTTCTGTTCTTGGAAGCACTTTATCACCAAGCAGCTGTAGGAACAGGAAACAGCAAGAAAGGCATTGAAATAAGCAGAACTGCTCTGGAGGGAATGCGGATGCCTCTGACTCCCAAGCCCACTGCCTTCCCAGTTTTGCTTTTAGAACTTTAAGATGTTAGAATACAGAGACAGTACTTTAATACACTATTTGGCAAAATAACACCCTTCCACAGAAATAATATGAGATCCGGGTAGCCTGTCAGCACATCTTCATGCCAGTTATGTGTGGCAGTCAGAATGAAAACAACAGCCTTTGACTCTAGTCAGGTTAAAAATCAAAGATGATGGATTCCTCCCTACACAACTTCAGAGGGGAGGTGTGAATCCAACCAACCTAGAGAAGGGAAGCCACAAGCAGTTTAGGAAGGTGAACAGAATTAAGTATTAGGATTCTATTTTGACCTATGTAGGCTGTAACTTGACAGTTTCCATGGTAATACTACTGTTATGTGCTTTAAACACTGCTGCTAGAATAGGTACAAGTAACTGTTATGCACGCTGAAGCCAAACACAGAGGCAGAAAGCCTGCACTTACACAAAAGGCTCTGCTTGGTTTCATTTATTATGAACAGTCTATATGTCCCTGAAGAGCAACCACAACAAAAATCCCTGGAAAAATCCTTCAAGTTAATCACATCCCTTTAAAATTCTATCTTTTTGAAACACACACCCACACCCACATAGGTCAGGCAGGTTAGTGGTGTGTGCTCTGGCAGGACAGTGGAGGTCAAACAATTTTCAGGTGTGGTTCTCTCTGTCCACTTTATTTTGAGGCAGGGTCTCTCTTCTACTTTCTTTGCTTGCTTCATGCTCCCAGCTAGCTGGCCATGAACTTCAAGAAGCTTCTCTTGTCTCCTTCTCCCATCTTGCTATAGGACTGCTGAGATTACAGCTGGTTTATGTGGGTTCTGGGAGTAAAACTCAGGGGTTCAGGCTGTCTAGTCAAGTGCCCTTACTGACTGAGCCATCTCCCCTGCTACGATCATGTAGGGTTTTCAAGACCAAAATGCTTCCACAACAGTGTTCACACATGCATACACACAATCAACAAACTAGAATGGTGCTAACTTCTCTCAAAACTGTAAAAACATAGCATAGGATAAACCTTTAAGAATACATTTATTAAATTATCAGTATGCGAAAGGTATTGGAGATGTGTCAACACCTTTAAGTAGACTAAATTTTAACACCTGATCTCAAACAGTCTGCTTGTTAGAAGCTGGTTATAATCTCAAGTCAGGACTATCTGTGACATTACGTGCTTACTTTGTAGGATGTAATCTTAACACAAGACTTGACAACTGTCAGCCAAAGCCACTTTGGTCAGATGCCCTCTTCTCTCATTGCTACAGAAAGAACAAACAGAACCACTGCCCCAAAGAGTATTTCACCTTTACTTCTATATCCATTAAAAACTAATGAGTCATTAAGGCTTCAACTGACCAACAAATGTGTGAGGCAGAATGCAATGTTATTAGCCCTTTATCTTAGATAAGAGGCAAAAGACAGACCCCATATCCTGATTCCCAGTCTCCACAAATAGGTCTGTAAACCCAGATTTGATACTCAAGCGTGGAAGGTACTGCAAGGCCTAAAGATGTAACTATGCTGGTTTACGGCAGTTTAGTTCCTACTCCGTGCACACCCGCTACATTTCCTAGTTCAGCAACACCACGCTACCGCTAGAAAAGACCTAGGGATAGCAGAGAGAGAGAGAGAGAGAGAGAGAGAGAGAGAGAGAGAGAGAGAGAGAGAGAGAGAGAGAGAGAGAGAGAGAGAGAGAGAGAGAGAGAGAGAGAGAGAGAGATTAAGAACCAAGCAAAAAAATGTTCAAGGCAACAACATTGGTAACTTCAAGTATGGGTAACTTAGATAACTTCAACTCTAACTAAGAAACACCCACTCATGAATTACAGAGATTCTACAAGTGAGGGCTAGAGGGATGAGTCAGTGGTTAGGCATGCTTGCTGCTCTTCAGAGGACCCTATTTCAGTTCCCACTACAATAGGCTATAATGCCAGCTCCAGGGGTTCCAATGCCCTCTGCAGTAGCCTACACCACGTGACACAGACACATTTAAAAAAACTTTTGAGGAAAAAAAATTCTACAATTAAAGGATTCTAATAAACCATAAGAAAACGTGCATTTCATTGAAGGTGGGAATTCAAGTATAAGAAAAAACATCTTAATTAAAAGTGACTCTAAAGAAAGCAATACTAAGATGCAATCGCAAATGGAAGGCACAAGAACTACCTTAAGAAATACTGCAAAAGCTGTGTCCTCAAAGGGTTCCTAAGACAAAGGAAGTTTCGAAACAATGTAATATAGATCCAAATAAGTTTCTGCTTGAACGTGAACAGACCTAGGAAGAATTCTTCAGTGGCATCGGATGCTTATAGCAATCCAAAGCATCCTGGCCGGTATTTAAATGAAGAGGTTAAGTGTCTGAGAACAACCAAGGATTAGGCACTGACGTACACACCCTACCCTAGGATATCACACTCAGGAAGGTTCAAGAGAGCCCTGATGACTTATAGGATGCTGTTTGTGTATGCTGTCTGCGTCCATCCCCTCGAGGCTATGGGGTGCACTACACGCCCAAGTTTCTTTGTTCTGCTCCGGACTGACGCCGGTTAGGAACACGGAACAAACGTGGCTAGGGGAAGCCAAGAACCGGGAGGTTCCGCCCCAGGCTCTCGGCCACAGACGGAAAAGGAAGGGGGCGCGAGACTGGCACCAGCGCCCGAGGCAGGGCGGGGCCCAACAGCGCTCGGACCCGGAACGCGGACTCGCCAGTCCACAGCCGCCGCCTCCGCCTGGCCTTGCGGATCCTCCCGCAGCCCTCCAGCTGCGCCCTAGCCCGGCCCGCTACCCCGGCCGCGCTCACCCCGGAGGAAGCCGCGGCCCCCTCGTCCTCTTTGCCCCTCCAGGCCGGCGACGTGGGGCTGACGGCCAGGTCGCAGAAAGCGGCGCCGGGCAGAGCCCGCTGCCCTTGGTCGGCTGTGGAGACGGGGCCCAGCTTTTCCCGGACGGTCTCAGCTGCAGTACCGGCGGCAGCAGCTGACCCGGATTCAGTGCGCACGCCCCGGCGGAAGTGACCACCTCCGGACTCGCGCCGGGCGCGGCCGAGGGAGGAAGCGGGGGCGGGGCGTCATCCTAAAATCTGCAGCATTTCTTCGGCTGCGCACGCGCAGCCCTGAGACTTTTAAGTCCGGAGCTTTGGTTAGCGGCTGTAGGAGAAGGACCTGGGCGTTGCTTTCTAAGGCACTTTCCGTTTCTGTAGGGACATAAGTTCGCCATCTGAAAGGGCTAGTAGTTTCTCTGTGTTTGCCTTTACTTGACATCATGTTAAATATATTACAAAGTGAACGAAAAGGGGGTGAAAAATAGACGATGTCTTATGTAGAGTAGCAAGGTCCTAGAAGAACCTACTTGGATAGAATTTCCGACGTGAATAGCTTTTCTCTCCAGTAGAGCTTCTGAGAGTAATAAGTACCCCCTCCTGCTCCCCAGACTCTTCTCTTGTGTTCCGGGTTGGCCTTGAATTCCTCCTAGTGTATCTAAAATAGCCTTGAAAAGTAATTCTCCTGCCCCAGTCTCTAGAGTGCTGAGATTATCAACACGATTGTTACTACATGTGGCAGAGACAGAGAAAACATAGGGCTTCCTGGCCTCTAGGTAAGCATTCTATTATCTGAACTCTCGGTTCCCTCACCCTTTAAAATAGCGGTTCTCCACTAGTGGGTCGCAATCCCCTGGGAGTGTGACAACGGACTCTTTCTCGCAGGGGTTGTCTAAGATAATAGGAAATATCAGATATTTACATTACGATTCGTGACTGTAGCAAAATTACTGTTCTGAAGTTGCAACGGAGTAATTTTGTTGTTGGGGGTCTCCACAACATGAGGAACTGTATTAAAGGGTCCCAACATTAGGAAGGTTTAGAACTATTGCTTTAAAACATGCTTTCCCCAATTATTTTTGGGTCCTATCTTGATGACGTAGAAAAATGAAAATAAAAATGAAGTCAATAAATGTAAAATATTTTATTGTCACAGTCAACAGTCCTAAAATTGGCTGTTGTAAAAAAATTCCTCAAAAGATCTCAACTTCTGTACTTTTTTGTGTGGTCCACTAACAATTTTTTGAAGGGCTACAGTCTATGAGCTGTACTTTTAAGAAGCTTCAAGGGACTATTATTTTGGAGGACATAGCCATCCCTCTTAGAAGTTGAACGTGCTCAAATCTGTCCAGACGTCTAGTAATTAACTATTTGAGCACGTCTATTAGTCCTAAAAGGAATGGTGAGATCAAAAATATTTCAAATTGACTCAAAGCACAGTACTTTGGAGATTCAGTTTAGATTTGTTCTCTGTTGGCAGAGAGTTAAGCACTCTGTGATGTACCCATAAAATAGGGGAAAAAAATAATGCCTACCTCACGAGGCTTTTGAGACAGAGCAGTACATATTTCTGAGACAGGCGCTTGGAATGTTGTTATCATATGTGCTAGGCATTATTATTTCTCCTAGCAATTTTCTTAATTGCTGGTGGGGAAACAGATGACAAACCGATCCACAAAGTTTTACTTAAACCACTTGGCCACTGGAAGCATTTTCTCCTCAGTTACAGATTTTGATGCAGTGTGCAGGGTTCCCCACACGGTGGCAGAAAATCGTTTGTGATCATGCTTAACATGAATAAACTTGATTCCATGTTTGGTTCTGAGTAAGCCGCTCTGTTACATTTTCCTTTCATGAACTATTTATACTTGTTGTTGAAACATTAGAAACTATGGATGAATAAAAGAATCATTATAAATGATAGCTTTCAGATTTGAATATACTTATATTAATTGCATGTCTTTCTAAAAATTAGTGAATGTAGTTTAATCAGATAACTAAGTTTGTAAGTTAGTTTGTTTAAAAAACTTTAAATTTATTTTTAGGACCTCACACAAGCACTCTACCACTGAGCTACCCTTCCTCTTTTGTTTTGGAACTGTATCAGGAATTCCTTTTCATATTTATAACTGAATTTCATCTCATTCATTCATTCATTTCACAGTTTTAAAAGACAAGGTCTAGTGTATCTCAGGCTAGCCTTCAACTTGCAGTGTAGCTGAGCCTGGTTTTGAACTCCTGACCTTCCTGTCATTACTTCCCAAGTATAAGGATTGCACCCTGTGCTTAATTTTCAACATTATATTGATTACCAATCTTTTATTTACCATTCAAGTTGTTTCATATTTCATATTTAAAAATGTTTCAAAAAAGCAGAAAAATGGACTGCTAACTTATTTTTAAATAATACACTAGATACATTTTCAGATAATACATTTGACATATTTTTCTTTAACTTACATTTAATACCTTTAAACCAATGTATCTAAATGTGTTAAATACTCTTTCAATCCTGTGTTTACAAACTTTAGAGGCAATATTTAACAGTTTTTTAAAAGATTCTTTTATGTGTACAAC
This sequence comes from Uromys caudimaculatus, assembly GCA_028551405.1. NCBI lineage: Eukaryota > Metazoa > Chordata > Mammalia > Rodentia > Muridae > Uromys > Uromys caudimaculatus. The sequence continues at coordinate 48,581,540 of CM052706.1, forward strand.
TGGTTGTCTGCATGTATGTTTGTGTGCTGTGTGTTTGCCTGGTTCCTGCAGAGACCAGAAGAGGGTATCAGCTACCCTGGAACAGGAGTCTTAGATGGTTGTGAGCTGCCATGTGGGTGCTGAGAATGGACTCCAGATCATCTGCAAGAAAGCAGGTTCTCTTAACTGCTGAGCCATCTCTCCAGACATGTGATCCTGGTATATACCCTTTCTGTCTATTTCCCCTCTCTGCCTGGCCTTCTCTTTCAGAGAAGCCTGAGTGAGTTTTACTTTCCACTCTACGACTCCCAGTTTCTCGGATTGGTCCTTTCAGCTTTGTGATTTTCTGTTCCCATCATTAGTCCTCTCCCCTTGGGACATGTTACGCATCTGTTCTAAAAGGACACACTGTACTCCTTGAAATTGCTTTTGTGAATGGTGAAAGGGGCTGGAAAGATGGCTCAGTGTGTAAGTGTGCATATGGCTTTTGTTCCCAGCAGCCAAGTCAAGGGCTCACAGACAACTGTAACTCCCTCTCCATGACTACAACATCCTCTTCTAGCATATGCACACGCCCACACACATACACATAATTAAAAATATGTAGTCTTTTCACACTGCCATCTTGGTGTGCCTGAAAATCCTGACTGATAAAGAGGCAAACACCAGCCATTCTCCAAAGTCATTGTCTGGTCCCTAATGAAGCATTATTACATTAGCAAATTTGAGGTCATGAATGATCACAGAACTAAGAAAAACACTGTGAACTTCACAGGCAGGTTAAACAAGTGTAGAGGGAACAGCCTCAGATCTGATGTGCAGCTCAAAGACTTAGATGACAGAATAATCTGGTCCTATCCCGTAGATTTGATTTTATTGTCCTGACTACCTCGGCTGGCCTCATGGGCCATGAAGAAACAAAATAAAAGTACACAGGAGGGAAACCCATGGAGCATTTTTTCTAAGGTTCTAAAATATATATAAAGTGTCACAAGAGAATAAATCTTTTTAAAAAAGAATATGTAGTCACACAGCTTTCTCTGTGGCACATGGCAAAATCAGGGTTATCCATCAGAGAAAGAAAGTTTCTCGTGGAGACAGTTGTCTATAGAGTAGTCCTGGGAATTCCTTCTGGTGTGGTGAAGTTCCTTGGGCCAAGGGTAATGAGTTCACATGTGAGTGTGTCTGTGTATGCGTTCATGTCTCTGTATGTGCATGTGTGTCTGAATGTGTCTGTATGCATGTGTGTATGAGTGTGACTGCATGTGTGTGTGTTCATGTCTCTGTATGTGCATGTGTGTGTCTGAATGTGTCTGTATGCATGGCATGTGTGTATGAGTGTGACTGCATGTGTGTGTGTGTGCGTGTGTGTGTGTATGCGTGTGTGTGCATGTGTATGTGCATGTGTGTTCATGTCTCTGTATGCGCATGTGTGTGTCTGAATGTGTCTGTATGCATGTGTGTATGAGTGTGACTGCACGTGTGTGTATGTGTGTATATGTGTGTGTGTGTGTGTGTGTGTGTGTGTGTGTGTGTGTACTCAGCCTGAGGTGTCCTTCCTCAGCCTCTACCTTATTTTTTTCCAGATTTGTTTGTGTGCCTGGGTGTTTTGCCTGCATGTAAGTCTGTGCACCATGTGTGTGCTTTAGGTGTCAGAAGAGAGTGTTTGATCCTCTGGAACTGAAGTTAAAGATGACTGTGAGCCATCATGTGAGCCCAATCCAGGGCCTCTTATGAGCAACAAGCACTCTTAACCAGTGATCCATCACTTTAATCTCAGCTACTTGTTTCTGAGAAGAGGCCTCTCACTGGGGACTGGAACTCATGAAGTGAGCTGGTCTAGTTGTCCAGTGGAATCCAAGGATCCTCTGATCTCTGCTTTCCCAGCAGTGGAGTTAGACGTGTGCCACCATGCCCAGCTGCTTACATTGGTGCTAGGGATTGGACTCAGGTCCTTGTGGCTTGGACACCAGGCACATTACCAAGAGAACAGTCATCTCCCAGAAGTGAATGATGGTTTTTTTTTTTTTTTCTGATCCCCACACAGGCACTTTTTTTTTAAGAATTTCAAAAGTCATTCCCTCATTCCCCACCAATATCTTAGAAGTGAATGCAATCCCTTTATTTCTAATAGAAGGAATGTCTTATTCTGCCAACATGGCCCCTCTGGAGGACTGGTTCTAACATGAAGCAATGTCTAGATTCACTCATATATGCTATTCAGTGTCACTCCTAGATCTGCTCTTCAAACCTGGGCCCAGAGAAGGTAAGGCACAATGAAGAATTAGATATTTGAAATAATGCTGGAAATTGCTTGTATAATTCCCATTTCATGAAGCATAAGATGTATTTAATAAAAGAAGCAAAAAAATTCAAAATACATTACCTCACAAGTTTGGAAAAAACCCACAAAATACCCTTTTTTACATAGATTGAAGATATTTTTGCTGGTAAAGCTGAGGATAAAAGTGGATATAATTATATATCCATTTAATTATTCATAAAGTCAGTCTGAAATGCATACATATATTCATACATATTCACTTTATAAAACCCAAAAGTGAAATCCAGCAGCAGTTTTTCTTGGGCATGGTGAATGTTTCCATTCTATTATGAACTTGCCAAAGAAGTCGTTCCAGAGAGAATTTGTGTACTCCCGTTTCAGAAAGTCCGATAGGACTATACATATCACCCTGTGCACCATTCTCTATTCCAGAGTGTACTGGAAAGAACCAGTAAGACACATTTTAAAGAAACACTCCCATGCTTACAGTTAGACTGTAACTGTTCCCAGGGAACACTATGCTTGTTTGTTAGTGTATTTTAGTACACTGGGCTTTAAGAATTTGACTGACTGAGAGTAGGTAGGTTGTGGTTTGAGGTTATACAAGTGTGAGAGTTCAAATTTGAACATGGCCATGGTTGTTGAACATGGGAGAGATGGGTCTTCACTCAGTGAGGAAAGATGAACACTAGGTTAGATTACCTATCACAACCAACAATGGGGCTAATCAGAGTTTATCTTCATGTCTTTGGTTAGAGATGAGTCTAAAAGAATTGGACTAGGAAGATGGAGCAGTAGGTAAAGTGCTTGCTGTGCCAATGTGGAGACTGGAGTTTGGATCACCCAAGTAAATGCCAGGTGTGGTGTTATATACCTGTAACCTTAGAGTTGGGGGACAGACACAGGCAGATCCTGGGGGCCTGCTGGATCCACAAATGTAAGCTTCAGTTTCAATAAGAGGCCATGCCTCAAAAAATAAGGTGAAGAGCTATTCAAGAAGACATCCCAACATCTCCTGACCTCCATGTGAGCACACATGGGTAAGCACATGGAGGTCGGTGCACATGCTGGTACACCCCCACCCACCCACACATGCACAGAGTGGGGGATAAAATGAAGAAGGGACAGATGCAATTTTATCATCTAAAATCCTATGATGGTATGGTGGTGCAGGACTTTAGTCCCAGCATTCAGGAGGCAGAGGCAGGCAGATCTCTGTGAGTTTGAGGCCAGCCTAGCTTACAAAGCAAGTTCAAGGACAGCCAAGGCTACACAGACAGATGGTGTCTCAAAACATATAAGCAAGCAAATCCCAAGGTTTGATAAAATACAACAACTTGTTATCATAGCCACTGTGTGGGCAGAGATCTATTTTATCGGAGATCATTTACACTGACCCTTCACTTCAAAACAGTACCCAAGACCTCTTGTCCTAAATAGGAACACGAGGTCAACTGAAAAAATTAGAAAAAAAAAATCACTCTACCTAGTAAGTATGAAGACATGGCGTCACCACCACTAGTTCATGACTGAAATAAGGATTAGCTTGAAGAGGGAGGTAGATTGCACTCTTCTTAAAGGTATGAAGTATTGGTAGCACCATGAACATTCAAAACCAGTAAGTAAATTAAAAGGAATAAAACTAGAAAAGACGTGGAGTTTGATTGACTGCTGCTGGGACAGTGATGATTTTAGCTGAGGGAGAGCTCTCTCAACTCTGGGTCTAGTAAGCATGAAACTTGATTAACTAAAGTTGACTGTTTCAAGATTGCTTATGGAATCCTTGCCTTGATCAACATAAACCTGCAATACTATATTCACCAGAAAGTTTATCTTCTTTAGAATGTGATCTACCTCTGCTTTGGGAAAACAAGTACACTGCAAGATACACAAGCAACTGCTGCATTGATTAGAGATTTTATTATATTTAGCCAAATAAAGCATTAACATGCTTTGCAGATTGAAGGGTAGGCATCAGCTAATTCATTGCTCCAGTGGGCAAATGGCCTCTAAGTGTACTCTGAAAGATACTTGATGTTCTGCATTAGTTACTTTCTGTTGCTGTGATAAAACCCATGGCCAAAGAGACTGAAGGAAGAGAGTTTATTGTGGCTTACACTAACAAAGGGAGAGTCTGGAATGGTGAGAGATGGATGGCAGCAGGCAGCCAGGTTAGAAAGCTGAGAGAGAACATCTTCAAATTACATTCAGGAAGCAGAGAGAGCTAACTGGACGTGGGGCTTGGCTGTAAACCCTCAAAGCCCACCACCAGTGACATACACCACATAAGAGATTCCTGAACAGCACCACCAACCAGGGACCAAATGCTCACAGATGTGTACCAATGGGAGACATTCTCATCCAAACCACCACGCATCCTGAGAGTAATGTACCCAGTAGAGAATCTAAAGTAGTATTTGTGTTGTAAAGCATGGGAGCCAGGTGTGATGGTGCAGACCTGTAACTTGAGTGCTTGGCAAACTTGAGGGAGGAGAATTGTGAAGTGAGTTCCAGGCCAGCTGGTTCTATAGCGAGACTTTCAAAGAAAAACAAAATAAACAAGAAAATGCGATCTTACTGACAGTTTTCTCCATGGGTATGTGTGTATGCATGTGGAGGCAGAGGACAGCTTTGGGAGCCATTCCTCAGGCACAGCCTACATTGTCATGGTCATTGTTGGCTTGCTAGGTTGGATGACAGATGAGCCCTAAGGATCTCTTTGTCTCTACCTCTCAGTGATGGGATTAAGAGTGTCACCATACCCAGCCTTAAACAAACAAACAAAACCCCCAAACAACCACAACAAAAAACATGGGTTCTGGGGATTTGAATTTTTTTTTTTTTTTTTTTTTTTTTTTTTTTTTTTTTTTTTTTTTTTTTTTTTTTTTTTTTTTTTTTTTTTTTTTTTTTTGGTTTTTTGAGACAGGGTTTCTCTGTGTAGCCCTGGCTGTCCTGGAGCTCACTCTGTAGACCAGGCTGGCCTCGAACTCAGAAATCCACCTGCCTCTGCCTCCCAAGTGCTGGGATTAAGGGCGTGCGCCACCACTGCCCGGCTGGTTCTGGGGATTTGAAAAGATCCTCGTGCTTTCAACGCAAACGCCTGACAATCTGAAATACCTCTCTAGTCCCCTGACAACTCTTTTTAAATAACTTTCATTACAACTCAGGAGGAAATATGAAAATTGTCACATTCTTCATTTATATAGTTTTCTTACAATGAAGATAAACACTTGCTTCCAGTCCAGTTTCTAAAGTACCATATTATACTTGTTTGGAAAGATTTTCTATTTCAGATAGACAGAGGCACAATGTACGCACACACTTACGGAATGGAAGAGATGAAGTGACAGGTTTCCCTTGAACATTTAAAACGTCCTTGATTTCTAACATCCTAGACTTGGCCTTTAGGATGTCACTTATGCATATACAGGACTGTAGTATGCTTTATATTTGTATGCTGCTTGTGTTTAGTTTGGGGTGTGAGAGAGTATGGAGGGGGAGTTAAACCAGTAAGATGGCTAATGCCTGAAATGGCTTTGTTAGTCTTCCCCTAACTAGTTTATGATGCCAATCCATGTTAAAATGCATTCTATTTTATAGAAGTGTTTTTGCACATAATCTTATGCTGAAGTGAAAGTCATTGGGGTGAGAGAATACATTTTAGACCTTATTTTGCTATCCCCATATGGCACTGGGCAGTTATGTAATTCCCAATCACTGCTCATTTTCCTGTTATTTATGAGGTCCTAGAGATTTGTTTTTCATCTACTTTGGCATTTTGTCAAAGGTAGGATAATTCTCTCTCTCTCTCTCTCTCTCTCTCTCTCTCTCTCTCTCTCTCTCTCCCCTCTCTCTCTCCCTCTCTCCCCCCTCTCTCTCTTGCTCGCTCGCTGTCTCTCAGAATTCACAAAATGCTATATAGATGTTCAAGTATAAACAGCTGAAAAAAATCACATCTTGTATGTCTATTTTTCCATCTTTTCCTGGACCCTTGGGGCTCTCAGAGTCTGAAGCACCAATCAGAGAACACACACGCACTGGACCTAGGTCCCTCAACATCCACCTGTAGCAAATGCTTAGCTTGACCTTCATGTGGGACCTGAACAACTGGAATGGGGGCTATCCCAAAAGCTGTTGCCTGTCTGTGGGATATGTTCTACTAGCTGGGCTGCCTTGTCTGGACTCAGTGGGAGAGGAAGTGCCTAACCATGCAGAGACTTGAAGTGCCAGGGGGCAGGGTGGGTGCTCAGGCAAGCCTCACCTGCTCAAAGGCGAAGGGGAGGGAGCATGGGGGAAGAATTGTGGGAAGGGGAGACGGGGAGGGGGAGTGTGAGCAGAGTGTAAACTGAATAGTAAAAACAAAATTAAATTAAAAATACGGTATAAGCAACAAACAATCCAAATTAATATACAGTTCCATGTCCCATAAAAAGGAAGATGCCTTAATCTAAATATTTATGTCATATTTGGGGTTTGCAGGTTTGTTCAATGTATTCGACAAAGCCCATACATGAACACAGAAACAGGAAACATCCTTTAGACTTCCAATCTAATCATGGAAGTCATAGATTTTCCCCCATCCCATTCCCTGTATCCACCCCCTTAGATCAGAGAGCAAGCAGTAGCCATGAAGAACCAGATATTCTCAGGGAGTCTCAAGGGCTCTTAGTCCTTGAACTCGTCATTTATATTTAAGGACCACTCTGATTATGGGGAGTCCCTTCCAAGTTTGGTTATAAGACTATTTCTTACAGTTTCACCTCAGTGCTGAAATGACTCGAAATATACTTTTTTCACTTTAATAATTTCTGCTTAGTTTGATTATTAAAACCATCCTGTAGTAAATGCACTTCTATGCACACTGCTGTGTATTTTTAAAGTATTAATTAAAATGTTTATATTTTTTAGGTTCTACCAAGTTATATTTCCAAAGATGTTCCAGGAGTCTCCTAAATAAGAGATCTTTTGGTTAAATTAATAAATCAATCTAAGATTACACTTCTTATTTCAATTTATTTTAGAAAACAAAACAGCAGAGGCTGTGATACTGATTGCCCATCTTCTCCCACACACTCATAAATTGGTTTGGTGTTTAATTTTTGAGCTAGGAAAGAATAATTCATTTTTATCTTCATTTAATTTTAATAGTCAAGGAGTAGCCTATAGAGATGGAATAAATTTAATCCTTCTGCAATTAGTGTCAAATTAATTCACTCTGGACTCGAATAACTGAAGACATACAGACCCTCCCACAGGCTGACAGACACCTTTATCAGGTTTAATGTTTTATGTAAATGACCCCACTTGAAAAGCTTGTCCTGTTTCTTCCCTCCTCCTTTCCAGCCCCTGCTAATTGTTTTTAAATAAACTTTCAGTATTCTCTCAGGACTAGACTGTTCAATGGGTTCACTGTGGGATCCCACAAAGACAATGCCTTCTGCTGTTGGCTTGGCATCTTTGGATTGAGAAATTCAATTTCCTCATTCTAATAAAAGTTCCCAGCCACATACCTTTGGTGGGATGCTCCAGTGAAGATGATGTGGGCAGACCTCATGAGGATTGACATGGTCAGGCTGAGCCTGTGTGCAGTGAGCAGATCGGATTATTTTAAGCAGCCATTTATCTCGCACAACACGGTCCATCTGGATCATCCCTGATTCCTTACCCAGAGATGACTTGTTTTGAGCAGAAATATTTTTCCCTTCTAGGGAGAGGCCACAGTACAAAAGACTACCAAGAAGGCCAGCATCCAAACTTCCTTCCTTTCCTCTAAAATCAACAATCGGGGTCATTCGGCTAATATCCGTATTTGTTTTATAATTAGCCAGCTTGATACATGAAGAATATAACAGTCAGCTATAGCTCCCCTAATTTCCATCAGTTGTATGTAAATGCATGCTGGTGATCACTAAAAATGACCTGAGATTTTTAAAAAGATAACTTAATTATCTCTTGTCAGGTCACTATTTAATGTTGCTTCCTATATTTGCTGTGATAAGCATTTAAATCTGTATATTGGTTGATAAATCATTGTTTAGGAGCGCCTAAAGGGTTCAGTAAATGGTATGAAATTGCCACAGTGTAATAAATGGTTATTTGATAATGAATGAAATTGTTTGAAAAAACTGTTAAAATGTCAAGTTTAAACATATATATCATTACTCAAAAGGAAGGCAAACATGGAAACCACAGTGACATCATAAATATACTGCAATAAATGCATTTATTTATACCAGGCCAGTTATAGGTACTTTGTATAAATGTGTACAAATTGATATATGAAGTTAATTTCAATCTGTAAAAGTAATTGCATTGGTTTAACTTATTTAACTCTCCTTACAATATTTATTGCAGCAAAAGAGGTAAAGAAATAAATGATGATAAATAGATAAAATACATAGGCAATGGGAATTGTTTTACAGTTTAATTATACTGTCACATAAAATTATCACACAAATACACTAACCCGACAGCAAAGATACATTAAAACTCTATTATCCAATGCACTGAACAATTTTTGTTGTTGTTGGTATTCATTTCATTTGCATATTTAAAATTATTTTATTTCTTCTACAAGCCTAAATTGTCTAAACCATGTCAAAAATGAAAGACTAAACTGGGAAGAAAAAATATTTTGCAAAAGTCATTGGTGCAATGTTGTAAAGACATGCTCAAGACATGAAATGGTCAAAGGTTCACATTCCCCCATAGATGAAACACTGGATGGAGGTAAACTCAGAAGTGCACAGGAGAAAAGTTAATTGGTTGTATTTGGAAAGCGCTTACAAAACACGTAAATTAGCAGCTATCTTAAATGCCGTCTTGTTTCATTTGGAGATAAATAGTAATTGCAAAGATCCATGGGACTTACGAAATCAACTCAAATGTTTATTTCTTAACATTGATCTTCTGATGGGGCGCTGTGAATGTCATGTGGACTCTCCCGTCAGAGATAAGGCTTTCCTGTCCTCCTTGGCTACTTTGTTGTTATTGTCCATCAGCATACCGGCTAGGACCTGGTGTTACAGGATCTGCTAAACATTTGAAAATGTGAAATCAGGGTCTATAACTGGTGTCTACTTATTTTTTTTAAATGTCACACATTTAATAGTTTCTATACTAGATATGTTTGGGTTATTAGAGCAAGGTGGTTTTATTCATTCTATACTAGGCATGGTAGAGCATGCCTATAATTCTGGTGCTTGGGAACTGGAGGTAGGAGGATCAGAGGTCAGAAATGCAAGGCCATCCTCAGCTGTGCAGAGAGCTTGAAGCCAGCCTGGGATGCAGGAAACCCTGTCTCAAACATTTTTTTTCATTCTACAGTAGAAAATATAACGTTTAGATTTGAAAAAGTAAACAGAAAAGTTAAACTTGTAGAAGAAAAATTCATTGGCAGAATAGATGAGAACTGAAAATAGTATGTAATTGAAAGTATGAATGTCTGATACAATTGATAGCATCACCCGATTCAGTAATATATATAATTTCTTCATGTGAGTCAGGACACTTAGTCATGGACAGTAAGCTAACTTTTTAGATGATTTTCAGTGTTTGTAAAACAAAGCTGTGTTTCTTCCTCATTTTTCTCAGCCATTCAACTAGAAGGCAAAACTATGGACATTTACGGTGTGGGGTTAAGTAGATGTCAATATAGTGACCATAACCTTACAAACTAGATTATTCTTCATAGTTGATATGAAATGTCTATTAGGGAAACTATTGTGGGTTGCCCTGGTGCTGTTTGTATTTTGATGTTAATTCTGAGTTCTCAAGAGGGGCTGCCCTCATGAGGAGTGGATCACACACTCAGGTGATGTCATGGGAACCTTCCTCCCCATTTTAACTGGTCAAGTAAAGGCTAGCGCCTGTGGTTGGGCAGTGGAAGGGAAAGGTGGGGCTGGAGGTTTGTTTTAGAGAGGGGGAAGAAAGGAAGGAGAGAGACAGACGAGGAGACAGAAGAAGACGGAGGAAGAGGAGATAGGAAGATGGAGCAGAACCACGTGGCAAGTAGCAAGGGATTTCATATCTGGGGAATAGAGAAGTGCAGTGGTAGATCTGCCCAATCTAGGCATGCAGCTTATAAATATTATAACTGAGTTGTGTGTTCTTTACACAGGCTTATTGGGGTTGGAGATTTACTACAACAGGAAACTTAGGTAATACATGAAAAGTTGGAACAGAGTTTTCGTGATTATAATTGACCACATGAGGGATGACCTGAAATGAATTATGTGTTCCTCTACACAAGTGATTCTTTACCTTTCTACCTTGGGTTTATAGCAGCTCATGTTGTGGTGACCTCTCAGCCATAAAATTGTTGTGTTGCTACTTCACAACTGTACTTTTGTAACTGTTATGAATCATAATTGTAAACATGATATGCAAGATATCTGATATGCTGCCCCCAGAGGGGTTCCAATCCACAGGTTGAGAAACGCTGTTCTTCAGTAATCTCTGATGACTCTCTGATCTCTGCTGGCGAAGCATCTTCATCTACAAGCTTTCATGAGCCATTTAAGGCACTGTCTGCTGCTTATATGTATTTTTATATGTTCACATATACATTCTTAGATTTATTTATATGTAGGTTTAAATCTTTCACTGTTTTTTTCTTAAGTGAATCAAGAAGTGGCACAAAGGAAATGTAGTTGTGACAGCATTCATTAGTGAAGGAAATAGTTATGACAGCATTTATCAATGAAGAACTTAAAACTTGAAAAACAAGAAAGTAACAGTACATTAAAGTTTTAGTTTGCACTTCTATTTTTATTTGAGTTAAAAGTCATTTTAATAAGTCTGATTTAATGATGAAAAATGCAAACACAATTCTTATCAGAGAGGACTGCATCTGATTTTCTAGTAGGATAGATGACAACTTAAAGTGTGTTTTAAATCTGAAGGGTCTCTAGGCTAATTTGACCTTCACTTTGAGAATTCATTTTCAGGAGGAAAGAAGTAGACATTGAAATAGGTAAAATACAATAATAGAGGTAATTCAGACATGACAATGGAAAAGAGAGAGGCTCGAAGAGAAATGTAGAGTATCAGATATTGATGAGTGTAGACTCATAAAATGCTATTCTTAGGATGGCTTTCACATTCCTATAAATTAAAGAAATGGACTGCACATTAGGGACTTCAGAATGATATGTATATGCTAAAAATATCCTTTTACTGGCTGTTGCCACAGAAAGGATCATAAGTAATGCTGCTGTTCTTAGAACTTAGAATCCATCATTTATCCTGTTCCAGAATGGCCTGTTGTATATAATCATTATTTAAGACAATATTGAACATGGGGATGTAGTTATTGAAAGCACTGTTAAGCTGAAGTTCAAATTCCTCTGTCCTCAAGGGGAGTGGTATTTAATCGTTGAAAAACATGTTGTGCCTCCAGCTTGAATAGAAAAGGAAAACAAGTGAGCAGCCCAGGTCAGTGGAGATGCTCACATCTTCCCCAACACAAGAGCTGTCACCATGCATGTGGAATTCTCTCGGTTTTCATTGCTAAGGTCCTGTGTGTGGTAACACAATGACTAGTTCCCTCCCTCCCCACCCTGACACCGCCTCTCACTGGTCAGATGTTGCTCAGCTGTGTCACTTGGATCCCAAGGAAGTTTTATGTGCTTCTGGATGAAATCACAAGGGTTCCTATCTATGGAAGGAACAAATGTGAGAATGCTCCCACAGACCTTCCTAAGGCACCTGTCATAGGTACCTATGTGTGTCTGTAGGCAGAGACCATTCCAAGGGATATAATATAGGAATAAAAATGCCCAAAGCCCTGTGTTTGAGTGGTCTCATACTTTTTCATAATTTTAGTGTGGGGACTGGAGAGGTGGCTCAGTGGTTAAGAGTACTTGCTAGTTCAGTTCTTAACTCCAGTTCTAAGGGCTTCAACATCCTTTCTGCACTCTGAGGACACCAGACATAGTAGAGATACATACATGCAGGCAAAACATTCATACACATCTCACACACACACACACACACACACACACACACACACACACACACACACACACACACTTTAAACATGAATGACCAAAGGAGACTACAACGAGTGGAGGAGCAGAGATGCACACCTGTGGAGACCCAAGGTTGATGTCTGGACTCATCCTTGATCTCGCTCTCATCTTATTCAGAGTTGGCATCTCCCATTCAAACCAGAGCTTGCAGATATGGCTAGTCTAGCTAGCCAGCTTCCTCTGGGAATCCTGTCTATACTTTTTTTTTTTTTTTAAGGTGGCTGGAGAGACAGCCGTGGGTGCTGGGAACCGAACTCTTATATTTTTGGTTGTGAGCCTAGCCTTTAACGGCTGAGCCATCTCTCCAGCCCATGTCTATACTTTCTAAGGCTGGAATTGCATGCAGTTGCCATGCCCACCAAGTATTTCCATGGGTTCTGAGGATCTAAACTTTGTTTCTCATGCAAGTAGGGCAAGTGCTTAAACCACTGAGCCGTCTCCCCAGTCTCCTCATTCTCTTACTTAAGGGACATGTCTATTAGGATCAGAGCTCCCTAGAAGAATGGGCTCCTAGCAAATTGGGTTGTGCACTCTGGGCTGAAGGTGGTAAGGAAGCCCCTTGGTACTGACAGTGGATAGTTTACTATAAATCAGATCTCTATTTCTCTGTGTTCAGTGCCTCCTGCTTATCTGAACCAGCCAGTGCCCAGTCCTGTGATGGGGGTATCTCCATCCGGTGTGATACCTCTGTTACCTTGGCATTTAGCCTTGGCATCCAGCTTTGGCATTTGTATATTCACAAGAAAAGCAAGAATAATTCAGATTTATAACCAGAGTGACATTTAGGGCATATATCCATGTAAAAGTAAAATCAAATATTGAGGCAATTATGATAATTATCCAAGCCAAGATATTTCTTTCTCCCTTATATGGATGTCTTATGAAAAATTTGGAGGGGGGTTGTCATTAACCAGCTCATTACTTTAATTAACCACTTCATTATGTAACTGTAGTCACAGCTTTAAAATTATTTATACTGTTTCTTTCTGTGTGTAAATGCAAAGTAAAAATATTAATTTATGAATGCGATCATGTAGGTGATCACTCTGCATTAACTCAGAATCAGCAATTAGTGCATGCAAATCAGCTAAGACAAAGTCGCCTCAATCCTCTTCAGAATACAGGAAGAGTTAATTTGCACAAATGCTCACTCCTGGCCCATGTGACTCTCAAAAGTCATGTACTCTCTGATGAAAGTCAGAGGCCCATCCTGTTTGTTGTGAGCCTTTCAACCACTCTGAATGCTCTGCAAACACAGGAGATATGCTAACAAACCGTCATCTAGAACCCCAAATTATATAATTATATTTATCCAGATGGATAGAGTTAGGGTGGGGGGAAGAGTTATGTGCTCTCGCTCTCTCTCTCTCTCTCTCTCTCTCTCTCTCTCTCTCTCTCTCTCTCTCTGTGTCTGTCTGTATGTCTCTGTGTGTGTCTGTGTCTCTCTGCCTCTGTCTGTCTGTCTTTTTTAAGGTTTCCCCCTCATTTGGCAAACAAAGATATAGCTTAGTTATCCCTCATAGTGGCATTGAGGGTCCTTTCTGGTCATCATACCTGGGTCCTGTGGTTTTGTTCTAAGAGGTGTAAATGATTCCTAGTTAAATCAGCACCCCTCCATGGGATTTGAATACTCACCTACTATCATGTATTGTAGAAGGCAGAGGGAAGTAATGGCCCTGGGACCGACGGTTAGAGGAAGTTCTGCTATAGATGGATATCTAATATAGAGAGTTCCTTCCATACCTTGAATGTCCATGAACAGAGAGAGAGTGACACCCTTGAGCTGTGGAAGCAACTAAAACTGTTTCCTTTCTTTTTCAATGAATTTTTAGTAAAATATTTTCGTATGATATAATCTGACCCTATTCTTTCTCCATCTCTGACACCTGAATCGTCCTCACCTCTCTACTCACTCAACTGCATGTTCCTTTTTTTCCTCTTCAACAACAACAACAAAACAAAAACCAAAAGAAACAAAAAACGAATCAGACCAAAAATAAAAGCCAAACAAACAAACAATAACAACAAAAACCCCACAAAAACCAAAAAAGAACTCCCTCCCCCTCAAAACCATGGAGTTTGTTCTGTGTTGGCCAACTAGGCCTGGACATGGGGTCTGCCCTGGAGTGTGACTGATGTATCCAGTGGCACTCCGTTGGAGAAAACGGATTTTCCTTCTCCTAGCAAGTATCAACTGTCCATAGCTTATGCTTCGGGATGAGACTTCATGTCCACTTCTCAGTGGTGGCATTTTGTAACCTATTTTAAAGCATCTTGTCCTGACATTTTGTGAGATGCACCAAAAGATTTCTGCAGACCAAGGATACATCCTTTGGCCACTGTCACTACTTGGATTTCCCACTCTCGGTGTGCTCCGGGCAAGTCACTGAGGGAGTAGCCTCACTAAGGTAAAGTCTACTTTGAAAAGGCGGGTGTCAGTGATTGTGGAAGAGGCAGGTCATAGTGAGCTCACCTCTCATGTAAGTCTATGCTTCCATTTGTGTTCCTTCTCTTAGCGCAACACTTTGGCTCGTCCAGGAGCAGGAGAGAGTGATATTGAGCCTTCATTCTGTTGTTTTGATTTTTAAGTGTATGTATATGCCTGCCTGTCTGTCAGTGCACCCTATATGCATAGTGTCTCTATAGTCCAGGAGAGGGCATTGCACTGTGTGAGTACTGGGAACTAAACTCTGCAAGAACAGCAAGTGCTCAACCACTGAGCCATCTCTTCAGCCTCCAGAGAGTCTTTTTAATCTGCTTTCTTCTGTGTGTACATATTCGTGTGCACAGTTGTGAAAGGCCAGAAGTTGACATCCTGGGGCCTTCCTCAGTCACTCTCCACCTTATTTTTTTGAGACAGGATCTTTTGCTAACCCAGAGCTCACTGATTTGGTGAGACTGGCTGGCCAGTGAGACCAAGGGCTCCTCCTATCCCTGCCTGCCCAGTGCTGGGACTGTAGAGAGACCACAGTGCTTGGAGGTTTCCATGGGTGCTGGGAGTGGGACCCAAACGCTAGTCCTCATGCTCACAGAGCAGAAACTCTACAGACTGAGCTCTCTCCTTCGTCCTCTCAAGTTCTTTAATTTAAAATTTAAAATGACTTGTTTATTGTGTGTGGGTGTGTGAGGGGAAGTGCATGCCTACCACAGCACATGTGTGGAGGTTAGGGAACATCTGGCAGGAGCTGGTTCTCTCCTACTGTGTATATATAGGTCTTGGGAACTGAACTTAGCTCATCAGGTTTGTGCAGCAAGCACCTTTACCCACTGAGCAAACCCCTATCTCCATGAATCTTTTAGCAAAACTTTTCTATACAAGAAATATTGCATATCTTGGCAAATTTCCAAGTTATCTCAGTCTTGATAGCATTTCTAACTATTGTTTAACATGATTCTAAGCAGATTAAGGAGGGCAATAAAAGGCCATAGAAACCCACAGTAGCAAAAAGGCTTTAGTATTTTTACATCCAGATAAATAGTGTTTAGAGGAGCAGCCTGATTGTAGAGGCTCTGCTGTGAAATGGAAAGGAATTGATTTAATTCCAGCATAGTTTTTTTAAAATAGAAAAATGATAAGTGAGTCATAGGTAACAGAGATGATAAATAACATCCCCAAATATGACCCATTTTCCATATTTTATATGAGGACAACATCTTACAGTGACATGGAAGTACATTATATATTGTGGAGGTTAATTGAATTATAGATGAAACAATTATGTTTTATAATATAATCTCATAATTTCAAGGCTAGGAGTTGCTAATGTACATGGATGTACACCAAAAAGAAAAACCAATTTTATTCACTGCAACTGTAATGCAGGACCATTTTTAACACTTACAAAATACATATAATGAGAAGCTATGTAAAAACAATGTAGATACACATGGAAATATTATTCACTACTCAGAAGTCATATTTTGATCTTTTTTATTTTATATATCATGTATATCATGATATACAATGTCTAAAAGATTGTGCTTTCGTTTCATATTGTATAATATCAAGTTTTAAATTTTTGAAATTATTTCAAAAATACAAAATTTTTGTAAGTACAGCCAATCCTAGTCTCCAAACCTGTCATTAAAAGACTCTTCCACCATGGCTTAATCTGTCTCTATGCATCCTAGTACCCCAACTCTGCTGGGTCACTCTTAACATGATTTTAAAGTCACTGAGGCTTGGATGTAGCTCAGTTGGTAATGTGCTTATCCGACATGAGGCCCTGACTTCCATCTCTAGCGCCACATAAAACTGGATGTCATGGTGCATGCCTGGAATCTCAGCACTTGGGATGTAGAGACAGGAGAATCAGGAGTTTAATAGTGAGTTCAAGGCCAACTGGGATATATAAGGTCCTGTCTCCAAATAATCAGAAATGAAATCATTAAAAAATAAAGTCAAAGATGGTCTTCCTCTTCCCCAGTTCTGGGGCTAAAACTCAGGGTCTTACACACGTAGTAAAGAATAACCACAGAACCACACCCTGTGCCCACCTAAATATTATGAATATATTGTTATCATCTCAAGCTAGTAAATGATAGTTGGCAAGGCCGTTTTTAAAGTTGTGCATTATTCCACTGAATATATTCATGGACATTAGTTGCTTCCATGTAAGGGACCTTCTTCTACTGAATCTTGATACAGTCCATCATGTATTCCTCCTGAGAGTGAGGTTGTCCCGTGAAAAGATGCCCATTTACGTAGCTCTCAAGTCAGAGGGCCACACTTTAAACTCCACTTACATGCAGTTTGCACATCGCTCTTCAGGACCCAGGCTAAGCTGAACTTCGTGCTTGCAACATATGTGTAAAATGAAAAGTACTAAAGAGATGCTCACTCAGGGGAGCCTGGTGCGGTCCAACCTTCCACACATGCTTCTGTTCACCAGGGAGAGCCATGGCTGTCCAACCCCTCCCCACAGGTGGGTCAGAAGCTTCACTGTGCTTGTTGTTTGGTGAATCACAAAGCTTGTGTAGGTGACATGAGATTTTCTTAGATGCCAGTTCCTACCAAGAGATGATTAAATTATCAAATTTTACTCACTCATCAAAGAAAAGGCTGTCTAAAGCCTTTGTTTGGCAGGACTTCATTAAGGATTAGTCTGTAGTGAGCAATTTTTTCAGTCTGTAGTCGGGCCTTTCACTAGTTCCCAGCACCCTCTCCTTTATATTTGAGTTAGCTCTCTATTGCTGTGATGAGCACTGTGGTCAAAAGCAATCTGAGGTGGGAGGGATTAGAATAAAAGGACTTCTGGGGGAATCAGCATCCATGACCTCAAGCTGTACTACAGAACAGTAGTGATAAAAACTGAATGGTACAGCGACAGGCAGGTAGATCAATGGAATAGAATTGAAGACCCAGAAATGAACCCACACACCTACGGTCACTTGATCTTCAACAAAGGAGCCAAAACCATCCAGTGGAATAGACAGCATTTTCAACAAATGGTGCTGGTTCAACTGGCTGTCTACATGTAGAAGAATGCAAATTGATCCATTCCTATCTCCCTGTACAAAGCTCAAGTCCAAGTGGATTAAGGACCTCCACATAAAACCAGATACACTGAATCTAATAGAAGAGAAAGTGGGGAAAAGCCTCAAACACATGGGCACAGGGGAAAAGTTCCTGAACAGAACACCAATGGCTTATGCTCTAAGATCAAGAATCGACAAATGGGACCTCATGAAATTACAAAGCTTCTGTAAGGCAAAGGACACTGTCAATAGGACAAAATGGCAACCAACAGATTGGGAAAGGATCTTACCAATCCTACGTCTGATAGAGGGCTAATATCCAACATATACAAAGAACTCAAAGTTAGACCCCAGAAATCCAAATAACCCCATCAAAAAATGGGGAACAGAGCTAAACAGAGAATTCTCAACTGAGGAAATTCGTAGGGCTGAGAAGCACCTAAAGAAATGTTCAACATCATCAGGGAAATGCAAATCAAAACAAGTCTGAGATTCCATCTCACACCAGTCAGAATGGCTAAGATCAAAAACTCAGGTGACAGCAGATGCTGGCGAAGATGCTGGCGAGGATGTGGAGAAAGAGGAACACTCCTCCACTGTTGGTGGGATTGCAAGCTGGTACAACCACTCTGGACATCAGTTTGGCGGACCCTCAGAAAAATGGACATAATACTACCTGAGGACCCAGCTATACCTCTCCTGGGCATATACCCAGAAGATGCTCCAACATGTAATAAAGACACATGCTCCACTATGTTCATAGCAGCCATATTTATAATGGCCAGAAGCTGGAAACAACTCAGATGTCCCTCAACAGAGGAATGGATACAGAAAATGTGGTACATTTACACAATGGAATACTACTCAGCTATTAAAAGCAATGACTTTATGTAATTCACAGTCAAATGAATGGAACTTGAAAATATCATCCTGAGTGAGGTAACTCAGTGGTTATTAGCCCAAAAGTTTGGAATACCCAAGATTCACTTCACAGAAACCATTGGACTGTGCGTGAGGTCCCAGATGGAGGAGTCAGAGAAGAGACTGAAGGAGCTGAGAGAGTTTGCAGCCCCATGGAGGGAGCAACAATGTCAACTGGCCTGATCTCCCGATGTTCCTGGAGACTGGATCACCAACCAAAGAATACACATGGAGGGGCCCATGGTGCTGGCCACATATGTGGCAGAGGAGGGCCTTGTTAGCCATTAGGGAGAGGAGAGGCCCTTGGGCCTGAGGGTATTAGATGCCTCAGTATAGGGGAATGCCAAGGAGGGAAGACGAGAGTGGGTGTGTGGGTGGAGGCAGGGGAGGGCGGAGGGGATAAGGGGGTTCTAAAGGGGAGATCTGGAAAGGGGGAAACATTTGAAGTGTAAATAAAGCATAAAAAAAAACAAAAAAATGAAATAAAAAACAAAGAAAGAAAGAAAGAAAGAAAGAAAGAAAGAAAGAAAGAAAGAAAGAAAGAAAGAAAGAAAGAAAAAGAAACTCAAGGCAGGAGCCTGAAGGCAGGAACTGAAGCAAAGACCATGGAGCAGTGCTGTTCACTGGCTTGCTCCCCATGGCTTGCTCAGTGGACTTTCTTATACAACCACCTTAGGGGTGGCACCTCCCACAGTGGGCTGTGCCCTCTCACATCAGTCATCAACCAAAAAAAGCTCCACAGCTTTGCCTACAGACCAATCTAATGGAACCATTTTCTCAATTGAGGTCCACTCTTCCTGGCTTGTGTCAAGTTGGTCAAAATGTAAATAGCACACCCTCAGTACATTTTTACCAGAAAACTACACGGCATAGAATGTTTCAATAAAAAAGATTCATACTTACAGGAGTAGCTGTGAATCGAGGTACTTTTAAATGGTTTCCAAAGTTTGGGATAGTCTAGTCAGTTTTTCTTTTAAAAAGGGAACACAAAAACTGGGACTGTAGCTCAGTTGCCCCAGTTCCCATCCTCCGGTCTCCAAAAACTGGATGTGGTGACACATCCTTGTGACCCTAGCTTTTGGGAGGTAGATGCAGGTGAATCAGAAGCTTACTGTCATTCTTGACTACACAAGGAGTTGGTGGCAAGCCCAGGCTACATGAGACCCTGTCTTCAAAAGCAGTCAAAATAAAAATAGAACTCAGTCTAAAATATAAATGCTTTGTCTTAGATGCCAAAATTGGCCAACTAAAAATACTTAACACTTGGATGGCAGCCTGCTGCCTGGTCCCCCCGTGAAAGATGCTGGTAAATATTTTCAGTGGTATTTTGCTGCTTAAATATCCCCAATATTAAGATGCTGCCTGCACTCCGAAGATACTGAGGTGTATGACTATGGCTACCCCTAAAGATAGAATACAAGCATGTGAACATTCTAGTAAAATTCTAGTAGGCTGCTGAACTGAGACAGTGAGACATCCATCTCTTTTCTTCCCATTTCTAATAATGGGAATAATAGATTCCCTCTGAGTCTGGAAGTTAAAATGTCTTAGAAATCTGTTTTGGAGTTTTCCAGTCTGATAAAGCAACAGCTAGGGAGGTGAAATGTGTTCCCTTTTTACGCATGTATGTGTGCAGATGCCCATGTGTGTGTGCATGGGTGTGGAAGCCAGAAGACGACCTCAGGGGTCATCCTCAGAAACTCTGCCCAGGAGCTCTCATTGACGGGGAGCTCACAGGCTGGACTGGCTGGCTGAGCCCTAGAAATCCTTCTGTCTCTGCCTCCCCAGCATTGAGATATAAGTGCACACTACCATACCTACTGGGATGATCCACATATGTTGTATGTAATGGCTGTGAAAGGGTGTGTCCCTGTGTTCTTAATTGTTAATTGCTGGGCCATTGGCACTATGGAAGTAGATGCCAAGTGGATGAGTAAGGAGAGAGAGAGGGGGGGGATGGATGGAGAGAGACAGAGAGAAAGAGAGACTGAGACAGAGAGACAGAGAGACACACAGAGAGAGACAGAGAGAAAGAGACAGAGAAAGACAGAGAGAGGGAGACCGAGACACACAGAGATAGACAGAGACAGGGAGAGAGACAGAAAGAGACAGAGAGAGAGAGAAAGAGAGAGGGAGATAGAGACAGACACACACACAGACACAGAGAGAGACAGAAAGGAAGACAGAGACAGACAGACAGACAGACACACAGAGGTAGGGTAGTGAGAGCCTCTTGGAAAGACACAGTGGCGGAGAAGCCTGGTTAAATTAGGGGGCCAACTGCTGAGAGAATGCTCCAGCAAAAAGGCCAACAGCTTTCAACTATATAGATGTATCTGTCTTTATCATTATTAAACCTCAAGCGGGATCCCAAAAGTCCTGCAGTGCATTCCCAGATTTGGGGGCCTGAAGTTCTGATCCTTATGCTTGTAAAGCAAGCACTTCTCTCCAGTCCTCTTTCACAACTCTTTACTTTTTGAGACAAGGTCTCCCTATGTAGCTTGGACTGGCCCAGAACTTGCTATGTAGACCAGACTAGCCATAAATTCATACAGCCTTTTAGCTTCTGTCTCTCAACTACTGGGATGATATTCACATGCCACAGCAACTGGCTACCAAGCACTTTATTAAATAAGCTGAATTCATTGCTGAATGGCTTGGCTTTTGTTCATGTATCCACCATTACACAGCATGAAGTCAGGTCAAGGCTACTTTTATTTTCTTACAGACTTATTTATATTTTCCTTTGTGTATGTGTGTGTGTATGTGTGTGTGTGTATGTGTGTGTATGTGTGTGTGTATGTGTGTGGGTGCACATGTGTATATAGAGGTATACCACACATGTGTAGGTGCCCACAGAAGCCAGTAGAAGGCATGAGACCCCCAGGAACTGGACTTACAGGGATTTATGAGTCGTGACATGGGTTCTGAGACCCAAGCTCTTCTTTTCTGGAAGAGCAAGTGCTCTTAACTTCTGAGCCATCTCTCCGGCCCTCCCTTTTATGTTATATTGAGACTAGTTCTTACTCTGTAGCCCAGGCTGGCCTGGGGCTCACTATGTAGTCTAGGCTGGCCTTGAACCTGAGGTTGTACTCCCATTTCAGCTCTCTGAGCACCAGGATCACACTATTGCAATCACTGTTCTTTTTCTTTCCCCCTCCTTGAGCTTTCTGGGGGCTTTAAGGACTGTCTCTGAGAGGCTCTGGTCAGCCCACAGATCCATTCAGGAGTTGGCCTAATTCTTGGCCTGGGAATAAGAACAGAGTCCTTCAGAAAAGTCTTCTCATTTCTCCAACAAATGCCACATAATCCCCTTCTACTGAACCTGCTTTCTCACTCCCCAAACTTCTTGTAGACAGTTGGATTGTCTTTGGGACCTCTCAGACACTCTGATTGTCCCTGGCTCTGTCGCAGAAGGCACCTTCTAATAATTCTCCTGGGAACTTTCAGACCATTGCCTGAGTTCCTTTGGAAGAGATAGTGATGAACTGGTTTTACTCTGAGTGTCTAAAATACTGGACTGAGGCCTGTGGCTTATCTGGCCAGTAGGAGATGGGCTATGTTCAAAGGCCCGAGTCTGGCTGATGTGGGCTTGGGGGAAGGAAGTTAGAACAAACCTCTTATTCTAATTTTAGATCTGATGCTGCAACGAATACCCTTATAAAAGGCAGCCTTGGGGAGAACATTTATTTGGCTTACAATTAGGCAGGAAGTTAAAGCATCCTATCTATAGACAAGAGCTGAGTGGGTGAGAGACTGATAGTGAGCAAGTGAGAGAGTGAGGAAGTGAGAGCAAAATGGGGCGGGGGGACACCCATGCTATTTCCTTACTGCTTGCTTACTTCTAGCTTTCTTCTGTCCCATACAGTTCATGACACCTCCCCCCCCCAGCCTAGGGAATGGTACCGCCCACAATGAGCCACATTGATTAACAACCAAGACAGTCCTCCACAGGCTTCCTCATAGATCAACCTGATCTACATACTTCTTAATTGAGGCTCTCTTCTCAGGTGATTCTAAGGCTTGATAAGTTGACACTTAAAAATAGCTATCACACACAGCCTTCAGTGCTGCTTCTAGTCCTTTTTCTCTGGACTCTGCATCAGACATAAGCAACTCACTGGCCAGCCATTCCTTCCTTCCTTCTGCTTCCTAGTTCTGTGTTATCGGCTGGGTATACTCTGTTCCACCTTAGTGACCCCCTGAGGCTGCACCTGCTGTTCCTCTTCTCCCTTTGGACTCATCCAGGGGGAAGAAGGGGCTGAGAACACAGGCTACCTCCCTCCCTATGGCCTGTGCGAGACATGGAGCAGGACGATATTCTAACAGAACAGCTTTCTCCTTCTCCAGGCTTGAGATGAAGTTTTCCTGCTGATTGTGGTGAAATTTATTTCAGTGGCCTCTGGTTACCATCCATCAGCACCCTACCCCTATCTATATAAAACAATAAGCACGATCTTAAGGCACTCTTAGGGGCTGTCGAGGAGATGTATATTTGCTGACATACAACCTGACTGAAGCCAAACACCATTACCCTTGTGACGGATTGGAGGGCGGCCCTAACCGAACAGCTTTATTTCCCTTCAGCAGCTGAGCTCGGTGACCATGCGGGCCAAGCTGACACGGCATTTCAAGTCTTGTTACCAGTTCAATGGTTCTCTTGTAAAAAAATAAAAAAATAAAAAAGAGGCACCTCTTCATCTGGCCTCTCCATCTTGATCATCACTGATGTGCCATCAATAATTTCAAGTTGGTTGAGCAGATGGCTGAAGGTTAAATAAATTCTGCTGGCTGTTTGCAGGGTTGTGCCCGAGCGGAAGGATTTTAATTTGGACTCAGTTTTCTTGTAAGTGTTCACAGGAAATGTTTCCAGAGTCAAGAAAGTTGAGAAAATTCAGGTTTGAAGGCTCAGGTACATTTGGAATGGAAATAAGGAAACAGCACAGGCAGAGAGCACAGCAACCTTCCCATTGTCAAATACTTTTTTTTTTTAAATTCAGATTTTCCTCAGAGTCATTTATCATTCATAGAGCCCATGGAATTAGTAATCAAGCAGAAGAAATTCTCAATACACTAAAGAACTATTTTTTGATATTGTTATTTATTTATTTAAGATTTAAATTAGATCTATTAGTGTGTGTGTGTGTGTGTGTGTGTGTGTGTGTGTGTGTGTGTGCACGCGCGCGCTATGCTGTGTATGGAGAGGAGGTGAGAGAACGGCTTTTGGAAGTCGGTTCTCTCTTTCCACCGTGTGGGTCCTTGGGATCAAACTCAGATTTCCAGGTCTGATGGCAGATACCTTTACCTGCTGAGCCATTCCCCCTGTACATGATATTTATGTAATTTTTAATGAGTAAATCTAGCCAGTGGCATCAGATGTGACATGCTCTGTCATAAACTGTCATAGCAAGTAAGTTTTTCAGTTGTCAAATAATAAATGGTATTCACATTCGGGAGAATGTATTCTTTTTTAAAGTAAAATTTCCTTCTTGTTTCTCCATGTTTCAGGAGTAGTACACCTGAATGGACAAAACTGTGGTTAAAATGAAAGAAAGTGAAAGTGCTCCCTCCGAGTCATTTGGAACATTGTCTACAAGGTGCAGAGGGCACCAGTTTCTTGACCATGAACGTCTCCACCTCCAGAACACTGAGAAATACATTTAAAAATTATTGTTACTATTTTTAATAACATGTATTTATGTGTGTGAGTATATGTGTAGGTGAGTACAGGTGCCCATGCAGTCCAGAAGAGGGCGCCAAATCCCCCAGTTTGATGGTTAAGAGTGCTCGCCATTCTTGAAGAGGGACTTGAATTCTATTCCCAGCACCCATGTCAGGCACCTCACAATTGCCTGTAATGCCAGCTTTAGGGTGTATGACACCTGTCTTAGGGTTTTATTGCTGTGAACAGACACCATGACCAAGGCAACTCTTATAATGACAACATTTAATTGGGGCTGGCTTACAGGTACAGAGGTTCAGTTCATTATCATTAAGGCCAGGCAGGCACAGTGCAGGAGGAGCTAAAGGCTTCTAGCAGAATACTGGCTTCCAGGCAGCTAGGACTAGGGTATTAAAGCCCACGCCCACAGTGACACACCTACTCCATCAAGGCCACACCTATTCCAACAAGGCCATACTTCCAAATAGTGCCACTCTCTGGGCCAAGCATATACAAACCATCACAACACCTCTGGACTCTGTAGGCACTTGAACACACACACAGACACACACACACAGACACACACACCCCTACATATAGGCACATAACTTAAAACAGTGGATCTCAACCTTTCTAATGCTTTGACCCTTTAATACAGTTCCTGATGTTGTGGTGACCCCCAACCATAAAATTATTTGTTTCTACTTCATAACCTGTTACGAATGGCAATGTAAAATGTGTTTTCCAATGGTCCTAGGTTACCTCTGTGAAAGGATCACTCTGTCCCAAAGAGGTCACAACCACAGGCTGAGAACCATTGACTTAAGGTAATAAAAAAAAAATCTAAAAATAACGCACAACACAATCACCTTTTTTGAAATATAGTAACTTGAAATCACATAATGCAAAACTATAAGCTGAAGCTCCTGATGTAGGCAATGAGAACCTAATGTAAATGTTTCTAGGTGAAAAAGGTACCTCCCTAGTTCAGTGCATGGGAGATGGTTGCCATTCACCCCCGATGGCACCACGACAGCCAGCTCTGTCAGCTCTGCAGGGAAATCATGCCGTAATTAGTTTCTGCTACTGGAGAAAACTCCTAAATACTACTTAATAGATTTGATGAACAGTAACTGGCCAGTCTGTGTGCGTTCAATTCAGACAAAGCTCCTCCGTTCCCTCTGACATCCTCACTGTTACGTGGAGCCATCACATTGATTTTGAAGTTTACTTTAGAAAAAGGAAGTCAAGAGGCAGGAAAAATGAGGGAATTCAACAGCAAGTCAATACCTGAAAATGATTTACATTATTCTTAATTGTGTGTGTCTGTGTGCACATGAGTCTGTGTACCCACTGAGGAACTGAGCTCTGCTCCTCTGGAGGGGGAGTCCTAGATCTTGGCCATTGAGCCACCTCTCCAACCCCTGAGTTGATCCTTTTTGTGTCTGTCTCCACATCAACCAGACCTTCCCTGGGAGATACACAGATGGTAACACGTGACATCTTTTCAAGGGCTGCATACGCTGGTTAGTTTTTTGTTAACTTGGCACAAGCCAGGTTCATCTAGGAAGAGGAGACCTCATCAGAGGTCATAGGCATGTCTACGGGAGCATTTTCTTGATTGAAGATCAACATGTGAGGGCCCAAGCCTACTGTAGGGGGCGCTGCCCATGGACAGGTGGTCCTACAGTGTATAAGAAAGCAGGCTGAGCTAGCCATGGGTAACAAACCAGAAAGCAGCACTCCTCTGTAGTCTCTGCTTCAGTTTCTGCCTCTGGGCTCCTGCCTGAGTTCCTGCCCTGATTTCCCTTCACAATGAGCTGTAACCTGTAAACCAAATAAATCCTTTCCTCCTCACGTTTACGATATCATCAGTATTTCAATACAGCACAAGTCAAACTAAACCAGGACAGCTGATAGCCTTGCTCTCCTAAAGCTCATAATGTTTATTATACTAATATCCTATCTTAATCTAGAATGTCCCATATGTCCCATTATGTCCCATTTTGTTAAAAAGTTTAAGAGAATCCAAAATAAATTTTCTCTGATCTGTGTATGCAAATATGTGTGTATATACATCTGAGTATAATTTAAGATATTAGAAAATGCTGTGGATGGTTAAACCAGTACTGGCTATTACGAATCTACAAACCTTATCCCTTATTAAATACTGTTCTATTTGAAAAACATTAAAATTTCATTACATTTTATTTATTTGGTGTGAACATGTGTGGGCACACAGGTGACCTGGCACACATGTAGAGGTCAGAGGACAGCCCTCATGAGTTGTTCTTTCCTTCTAATATGTGGGTACCTGAGGGTGAACTCAGGTCCTCAGGCTTAGCCGCAGGCCCTTTTACCCACTGAGCCATCTTGTCAGCCCCTACTTGGAAACTTTTTGCCCATGAAGCCAACATTCTTGCTTGTTGGAGCATGAGATTAACCAAAGAGACTCATGTGAAGCGCAGTTTCATCATGGAAGGAAATATGGTCGTTCCTTGCTGGGGAATCAAAACAAAACCGGGGTCGTAATTTACTGAACTAATAGTAATCTTACTCTACATCCAAGGCAAAAGTGAATTCCTTATAAGAAACAAGTTATCTTATATCATTTTAAAACTGTCAGTTTATTCACAGGCCAGTCATTAATATATGTGCCAATATACTAGAAATATACGCCTAATAAAGCTGGAGGTTATAGTAAGTCATTAATTAAGACGGGTTGCTTTGGCAAACTGTCTCAATCAATTTTACAGACTCATGTCAAAGTCTTCCATAATAGGTGGAAGGGCTTCTTCCACAGGGTAGCTCACAGAATTAAAATAAATTTGTTGACAAAAAAAACTACATATAAAGGTAAAACCATGCGTCTTTAAATGTCATTCCTGAGGCCCAAGGCTCTGCTGTGTTGGTACTGCATGACACCCCCCCCCCCCATGATGACAAGAGGTGCTCACCATAGGCAACAATGAGAAGTGTAGACTCCTGCCTGCTTCTTCTGGGGTCTTCTGTCCCATTGTGACTTAACCTCTCTGTACCTCGGTTTCCTCATCTGTAAAATGGGGAGTACATATTAATAATTTGTAAAATTGTGAGGTTCAGAATGGTGAGCTCATGTGTGTATGAAGTACTTAGAGCAGTCTTTCTTTTCTTTTCCTCCTTCCTTCCTTTCGGCAGGGTCTCACGTATCTTTGGCTGACCTCCAACTTCCTATGTAGTTGAGGACGACCTTCCTAAAAATTCCGATCCGTCTTGTAGTTAAGCCCTGGCTCTTCCTCCTGGCCCCATGCTTCCAGAAATAAGACTCAGACTCAAAATATATTTACAAATACCTTGGCCATATAGCTAGGCTCTGCTCTGACTAGACAATAACTAAAATAACCTAATATTTTAACCTACATTCTGCTTCCTCCCATTTCACTATTATACAAATTTTTACTAGAACTTTATGAACATTAGAAGGAAATATAGAAGAAGAAAATACACAATTTATATGTATATAAATAAAAATAACAGCCCTGCTATCTGGAGATTATGTTGTTCTTCGAAGCCTTTTTTCCTGTATGTATGTGACTTTTTACATGAGATTCTAGTTTTTAAAAAATGAAATGAGTTGAACCCGTGGCTAGTACTTGACTTTTCATTTCATGGATTTTTGAACACTTTCTATACAAACATTTACCTAGTCCATCGTCATTTTAAGGGCTACACAGTTTTTGGTTTTACTTGGTTTGGTCTACTTGGTTACCATAATGTAATTTTTAAAGATCTATTTATGTGTATGAATGCTTGCACGTATGAATGTGTATCATGTGCCCACGGAAGTCATAAGAAGGTGTCGGCTCCCCGTGAGCTGTCATATGGGTGCTAGGGACTTAGCCTGGGTCCTCTGCGGCCAGGACCCTTAGCACTGAGGTCTCCAATCCCTCCCCGTATGGATTTGGTTACTGAGATTTTATTTATTTGGAGAAGTTGGATGGATTGTTCACTGCTGGAATATGTTCTAACTGAAAGGACATCATTCAAAGTTATAAATATTTATTTCATAGTATTTCCATTAGTTCTCTGAGAATTTCATTCAATATATTTTCATCATATTTACTGCCCTTCCCCAGCTCCTCCCAGATCCACCCTCTCTACTCTCTCCTCCCCACCTATGCAACTTCAAATCTCCCTCCCTCCCTCCCTCCCTCCCTCCCTCCCTCCCTCCCTCCCTCCCTCCCTCCCTCCCT
>CM052706.1:48610226-48672726 GCA_028551405.1 Uromys caudimaculatus
TCCCAGCCACTATCAACTGCCAATAGCTCTCCAGAGAGTGGAGGCAGTGCGTCCCCACCTCCCTGTGTGCTGAGATCTCCAGAGAGTGGAGGCAGTGCGTGCTCACCTCCCTGTGTGCTGAGATCTCCAGAGAGTGGAGGCAGTGCGTCCTCACCTCCCTGTGTGCTGAGATTTTGTCAGGCTGGAGCTTGTACAGGCCTTGCACATGCTGGGGCAATCACTAAGAGTGTCTAAGTGCAACTGCCCCCTCTTCTTTGAAGATCTCTGAGTTTTGGGGGTAAGGGGATGTCACTTAAGGCTGAGTATTCTGCAGTCTCTTATTCTCTGCACATGGACCAGTTGTGGGTTTCTGTATCAACTGAAGTTTCTCTAATCAAGAATGAGAGATATGCCAATCTAAAGTTGGATTCTCCCCCTTGCCATGTGTGTGTGTGTGTGTGTGTGTGTGTGTGTGTGTGTGTGTGTGTGTGTGTGTGAGTGACTTGTACAAGCATGCATACAATGAGGTAAGTGTGGTCAGAGGACAATTTGCTGAAGTCATTTCTCTCCTTCCACCCCCTGGGTCCCGGTGATCAAACCCAGGTTGTCAGCCTTGCTGGCAGGTACATTTTACCTGTTGAATCATGTCACAGGCTCAAGGTTTCTTAATTATAGTGAAAGTGTAGGTTTATTTACAACTGCATCTCATTTGTATGCTGACTATTCTTGGGAAATGTGTGAGATCAAAGCCTGTACTCTGGGAACAGGCAGGGCTGAGTGGATACTTCCCAGAGACTGAAAGTGAGCACTTTGTGTGTGAGGTCAGTGTGGTTGATACGTTGCAAGTTTTGGGCCTGGACGTTCTCTTCCCCTGTTCCGTTAACTGAGATGCGGGCAGGCTGTTTGACAAGAGCATAATTAGATTGTGAGATGACGATAGCTTCGCTTACACTTGTGTTTTGGCCTGGAGTTAATAGAATAGAGATTGCTAGGCCCCTCTACTACAGACTCCTCATTTTCTAAGTGAGCAAATTAGGCTCAGAGAGCTAACTTCTACTATAGTACTCGCGCACTATTAACTTCTGGAATTTTAGAAATACAGTTCTCCTCCCTTTCTCTCTCCCCCCACTCCCCTCTCTGTCACAGTCTTGCTGTGCATCCCAGGCTGTCCAGGAACTCAAGATCCTCTGCCTCAGCCTCTTGAGTGACAGGGTGAGGGGCGTGTACCTGAACACCCAGCTTCTGTTCTGCTTTTCAAGTGAGCTCACCTTTTAAAAGGATAAAAAGAGAGCTGCTTTGCCTGGGGCATAATGAAGGCCTGCAGACATCTGCTTGCTCTTCTCCCTGTGGGTAGCTGGGGCCATCTGGGATGGAGACCATCTATGCTGTGTACTGCTCTGTGTGTCCAGGATCCTTGGACAGGACTTATTCCTCCTGTCTTCTTTCTCCTTCTCCCTCCCAGCTTGTTTTAAGAAGAGTTGTCTCTATGGAAGGATTTGGTTGACAAGTCTCTGGTCAGGAAGAGAGTAAAGACATTTGCAGTTAAATGGATAAAAACCTCTGTGATGTCTCCATTGCTTCATGTAGATCTGGTGTCAAAGGTCAGAAAAGAGACATTTACCATTAACACTGCTCCAGCAGGGACTGGAGAGATGTCTCAGTAGTTAAGAGCACTGACTGCTCTTCCGGAGGTCCTGAGTTCAAATCCCAGCAACCACATGGTGGCTCACAACCATCTGTAATGAAATCTGACACCCTTTCCTGGTGTGTCTGAGACAGATACAGTGTACTTACATACAAAAAATAAATCTTAAAAAAAAAAAAACAAAAACACTGTTGCAGCTTCAGGAACACCTCCAGACAATGAATATCAATTATTAATGGTCAAATATATTTGATAAAAGTTCATTTTTGGTATTCAGTGGTGCTCTGTCATAGAGCCAACAGATCACAGATTTACTATAATTTTAGGGACATTTTTATTCCAACGTTTTATGAAAGGCAAACGATTCTATTAGCTAATCCAGTGGCATAAATAAGAATTATTAAAACCCATCTAGATTATTACTTTATTGACGTTCCTCACCTGCACATCCTGTGATATACAGTGTTTACCTTGGAAGGACAATACCTCACAGCACAAAAGGGAAAATTGAAAACCAGATCTTTGCAGAGAGAGAGGCAGGATCATTATGTAAACAGCCACCAGGCTTCGTGCAGAGCCCCCGCATAAATATCACACCATCAAACAAGAAACGTAAATTATTGTACCTGCAATGTAATTGAAAATTGGATCATACATTAGTGAAGTCCCCATTTATCTAATCACAATCAGTTCCCATAAAATCTCATTTAGGAAAGCTGAGTGCAGTTCAGAGGAGGTGGTACAGTGATTTTTTAATCACAGGACTCTGAGTTTGGATTTCGATCTTAGTAAGATTTGCAGGTTAGGTTCTGTTGCTCCCTGGGGCACACCTTTCATATCTCTGGAGCTGTCTCTATGTGTATTGAAAAGTCCAGTCTCCCATCCAGGGAGAAGAGAGCTCTCAACCCACATTCAAGACTTTGTTTTTAAATCCTAGTCCAAAGACAGTGTCAAATTCATGGTGCCAGGGGCTAGAGAGATGACTTAACAGTTAAGATGGTGAATTTCTCTCACAGAGGATCCAAGTTTGGTTCCCAGAACCCAGGGCAGGCAGGTCACAACTTCCTGTAACTCCAGCTCCAGGGAATCGGGCATCCTCTTCTGGCCTCTGTGGGCACCTGCACTCATGTGATAGCCACACAGAGACACATAATTAAAACACATTATGTAAGGAACTTGCATGGGCTTATCAATTGGTTGCCCAGTGTCAGATGGTCAGCCCTGAAAACATACATCCAGGTAGCATTATATGAACTGAACAGATTAAATTTAGAGATATATATGTATACACATATATGTATGCAATAACAAGTTTTTGTTATAAAAAAAGAGGTCATGAATTTGAAGGAGGTCCAGGAGGGTTCATGGGAGGGCTTGGAGGGATAAAAGGGAAGAGAGAAATGAAATTGAATTATAACTTCAAAAAACAAACAAACAAAAACAAACAAACAAAAACTCCCAGCTAACCAACCAACCAACCAACAACAACAGCAAAAAACAAACAAAAACCCATTTAAATTAAACAAAAACAAAACCACCTTAAAAAAAAAAAAAACATGGTAAAAAGCCATCCATGGGTCCAGCCCAGTGAGCTCTGGGTCCTCTCACTTTCCCGTTTCTCTGTGACCATAGTGTGGTCTTTTACATTCACTTATCAGCTCTACACTGTTTGATTTGACGAGCACTTGCTCAGTGCACCTGTGGTCTCTGAGTGATGATGAGCTGAGGGAGCAGGGGTCGCCAAACACTTGCCTCTGTCTTGTGGTATTGTCTATTGAGAGAGAATGACCCAAGCAGAACAGTTACATGAACACATACGCTTCTCCAAACAGTGCGGAGTGCGAAGAAAGATAGACGGGAAAGAGGGTCTGGGGATGGGCTCAGCCAGGAAAGGGCCCAGCACCCACGTAAAAGCTGGAGATGTAACTATAACCCTGTGACTGGGAGGCAGCGACAGGCAGATCCCTGGAACTCACTGACCAGCAAGCCTAGCCTCATTAGTAAGCTCCAGGCCAGTGAAAGACCCTGTCTCAAAACAAAACAGAAAACAGTGGGCGGTACTGATCAATCGCACCCATGATTGCTCTCTGCCACCCCACTGCCGTACAAGCAGGCACACATGCACCCTTCTGCATGGGAACACACACACACACACACACACACACACACACACACACACACACACACACAGAGAGAGAGAGAGAGAGAGAGAGAGAGAGAGAGAGAGACAGAGAGAGACAGAGAGAGAGAGACAGAGAGAGAGAGAGACAGAGAGAGAGAGAGAGAAAGAGAGAGAGAGAGAAGTCTACTTTGTACTTCATGAAGGGCATGCTTCAAGAATGGCTGGGAAATGCACAAATGCCAAGCAGAAATGTGATCCATGTGCAGGACTAAGAGTGGGGCTTGGGGCAAAAGAAATACTGAGTCAGAGACATGGCAGTTATAACTGAGCAAGGGAGGAAGCTGCAGGGTGAGGCTGGGACCCCAATGAGGAGGAGGGGAGTTACAGTCCACAGTGGCGCTTAGGTCACACTCAGGGATTCTATTGTGGATGGGGTTGGAAATCATAAAAAAAAACAACAACAACAAAACAAAAAACAAAAAACAAAAACGGGATGGGCCTGGGGAGACAAGTGCCGAGGGTCACACAGGCTGAGCCTTCAACCCAGGCGGCGGTGGGGCTGAGACAGGCTGGTCCGAGCAACGGAAATGCCTGTAGTTAGGCACGATTGCTGGTATGGAAATGGAGAGAAGTAAATGGATTTTAAGATATTGACAGTGCTGGAGAGGCCTGGATGCTGAGCAGGGATGCAGTAGAGGAAGGCATTAGGGACATCTCAGTGTTTGGTGATATGAATCCCCGACAGGACATGGAACATGACAGAGGGCCAGCAGCCTTGCTGTCACCGCAGGCACCTTCTTTGTTGTGTTTACTGTCATAAACAAATGGTAAGTTGGGGGCTTGGGCTCTTCTCCATAATGATGACAGATGAAGGGGTCAGAGCCACTTTCCAGCAGTCTCTGAGAGAATACTGAATTTTCTTTCCTGAATTTATCAATATAAAATGTGCTAATGGATATTAATATTCGATCAGTTGGGTTTGCATTTCTCACCAACCGCCAGGAAAGCATCCTGACCCTCTTAGATTTTCAATGGATAAAACATGAATTACTTTAACAAATTTCTCCTTGCAATGTCTTGATTATGTATTCCGACGAAAGAGAGTGTATTTGTGACCCATCATGAACGATAATAATCACAATATATTTCAATTTATGGACACGGATGCCTGAAGGCCTCCAGGCATTTTCACAGACAACAACTAAAAGACAACAACTTACAATCAAACAAGCCAATATGCCCAAATAAATAGATACTAGCATTGTTCTGTAAATAAACTTCTATCCTCAGAAAGCAAGAGAACAACATTAAAGAATTGCTACATATAATATAAAACAGCATCTATATATCTATATCTATATCTATCTATTTATCTATCTCTGCACACACACACACAAACACATATAGTCCCAATCATTCATTTTATATTGAAATATTTTGTAGTTACACAAGATATAGATTTGAAGGAGCACGGGCCTCGCCTCTGCCTCTGCTATTTTACCAAGTAGCTGCTACCTGTCACACCCAATACTACCTGGCTGTCTTTTGTTAGCCTCATCAAGGAAAGCATCAGACAGCTGCGGAGGGAAACAGGCAGGCAGATCCTTGGATCCTGCTGGCCCGTCTAGCCAATCAACAAGCACAGGATTCGGGGACCATCCCTGGGTCAATGTATATATTAATTATGTTATATATTACTATAATATATAATATATAGAGGAGAGAGGAGAATGAATGAACAAGACACCTGATGTCTACTCTGGCCTCCACAGGCATATGTGCTTGTATACACACACACACACACACACACACACACACACACACACACACGCACACACACACACACATATACACACACACACACACACACACACACATACACACACACACACACACACACACACACCCCACATGGACACAAACAAAAATTTTTTTCATTTGTTTGTTTGTTTGTTTTTCAAGACATGGTTTCTCTGTGTAGCCCTGACTGTCCTGAAACTAGTTTTGTAGACCAGGCTGGCCTTGAACTCAGAGATCTGCTTGCCTCTGACTCCATAGTGCTGAGATTAAATCATGTACCATTTAGCCAGCTCTTTTTTCTTTTCTTTTTCTTTTTTTAAAAGAATCAATATGCCAGTTCCCAGCCTGCCTTGAAGCAAGGATCCAGGCCTGAGAATTAACTCGTAAGATATGAAGCAGGAAACTTCAGTTTACCTTACCCCAGCCCTCTGAAAAGACTACTCATAGGCTTCAAGTTTTGATGTTATGGGTGGGGGAGTCAGGTAGACAGAGGGAATGGGGGACTTCCTCTGTGAGTTCGAAGGATGAATTCTTGATGCTGAAGTGATGCTGGGCACTGAGAAGACACTGAGCCTCCCACAGTCGGGGTGGCAACAACGGCGAGCTCTGCTCTAGCTAGGTGTGTGTCATTTGACCTCAGAACAGCCATTTCACCAATTTTGTAAGCTACCAGGAATCTCTTCTCTGTGAAGTGTTGTAGAAATTATTTAATCCTGACCTGAGGTTTCTACCCTGCCTTGATCATTCAGTTCCTGGGGGGAAACACACACACACACACACACACACACACACACACACACACACACACACACACACACGCAACTTTTTTATTTACAATAAGCCTTAAACAGTGCAAGAGCTGGGGAGGTATCTACGCTCTGTGCTACTAGAATCTACTTTCCTGTCAATAACTCTGAATTATTACTTGCTATGCTTCATTTGGGCTGTTCTTAACTCCAACTGGCCAGCCTTCATGGCCATGTTTTCATGACTCACCTAACCCGTGGTGGCTTCACTCTCTCCCTTCACCTTCTCCCCTCGTGGTTCTCCTCTGGCCCCCAAGCCCAGGAACCCTAAACCCCACCTATGTCTCGTCTGCCCAGTTATCTTTATTTACCAATCAAAAATAACTCGGGAGCAAAGTCACACAGCGTCATTTGGGTCTAAGTATAGATTCTCTCCTCTCTGGGACAACCAGGTCTTGGGGGTCCAATATTAGCATTAGAATACAAGCAGCATCAGGCCAGCCCACTACAGTGAAGACCTCTCAGCTATGCATAGCTAGCTTCAACAGTTGCCAGCCTCACACTGCTCTCCCTTCCCTGCGTGCGTGTGCTGCTTGGTTTAATTTTTACCTTTTGAAAGTTGTGCGTCTGAGAACTGTTGACTTCTGGTACTTTATTCCTAAAGGATTCAGCAGGTACCTCCTAAGGATAATCTCCACAAACTGTGATGCTGTAATCAAGCCTAAAACAGCCATTCATATCACAGTACCATGGCAAGTGCAGTCCATACTGCCTTCTTCTAGTCCAGGAATACCTTTATCAAGTGTGTGTATACTTGTGTTTGCCTGATGTGGAACCTAGAGGCCAACCCTGTGAATCATCCTCAACACCATCCCTTTCAGACAGGGTCTCCTGCTGGCCTGGAGCTCATCCACTAGAGTAGGCTGCTGTTCACCAGGCTCCAGGGATTCACCTGTCTCTGTTTCCCTTGTGCTGGGATCACAGGTACACAGCATTACCCAGAGGTTGGTTGGTTGTTTTGGATGCTGGGATCAAACTGATTATGAGGCAAGCAATATCTATCTATCTATCTATCTATCTATCTATCTATCTATCTATCTATCTATCTATCTATCTATCTATCTATCCATCCATCCATCTATCCATCTATCTATCTACCCATATTATCTATCTATCTATCTATCTATCTATCTATCTATCTATCTATCTATCTATCTATCTATCTATCTATCTATCTATCTATCTCTGAAACAAGATCCAATCTGTGCTTGTTTGCAGTTCAGTCTCTCTGAGTCTGGAACATGTCTATTTTTATTTTTAAAGACTTATTTTTGGTGTGTGTATGAGTTTGTGTGTCTGCATGTATGTCTGTACATCCTGTATGTGCAGTGCCTGTAGAGGCCCAAAGAGGTTGTAAGATCCCTTGGAACTGGAATTACAAGTAGTTCTGAGCGTCCATGTGGATACTGGGAAGCAAACCCAGGTCCTCTGAAGAGCAGCTTGCGCTCTTAGCATGTGAGTCATCTCTCCAGCCCCTATTTCTAGCTTTTAAACATTTATTCATAATATTGACTATTTGAAGGTAAACCATTATATACTCTTCCTATTAGAATTCCCTCTTGGTGCTTTGAACTTTATTCTCGTTCCTTGTATTCTCTGTAAGTCTAAATTTAGGGGGGGGGTGAAATCCTGATGAAATTCAAGTTAGCACGTTTTGGACGAGCATATTCCATAAGGGAATTGCACATGATATGTTACTGAGGTATCCTGCTGTTACTGTCACTGAGTTTGGTCACTTTGTCAGGACCATCACTACATTGTAAACGGAGTCTTTCCCTTTTACAAATAGTTCTGTAGTAAATAATCTCCATTTGTCAGCTATCAATATCCCTATTCTCTCAAATCTTCCACATTACAGTGTTAAGACCTCCTGGGTATGTTGGCATGGCAATACCATATATATATATATATATGTATGTGTATGTGTGTGTACATATGTATAGAATTTCTATTTTTGAAGTTAAAATATATTTGCATTTCCTCTCCCTTCCCTCCATCCAACTCCCACATATCCCTACTACCGTCCCTCAAACTGATAACTTCGTTTTCTTTGGTTGTTGGTGTGTGTGTGTGTGTGTGTGTGTGTGTGTGTGTGTGTGTGTGTGTATGTGTATGTGTGTGTGTACCTCCTCATAAATACAACCTGTTCAGTCCATTGACTTGTATGTTTGTTTCCTGGCATTGGTTAACCAACTGGGGCTCTCTTCCCTGGGGAAGACTATTTCTCTCACTCTCAACATTCCTTGTTGGCCTGTAGTTTTTGTTTTGTTTTGTTTTGTTTTGTTTTGTTTTGTTTTGTTTTGTTTTGTTTTGTTTTGTCTAGGATCAAGGCCCCATGAAATTTTCCTCTTCTGGGTTAGTATGTCTGCTGATATTGTCTTTGTTTAGGTCTAGGTGAGACAGCCACACTTATGAGATTTTAGGGGTGTAGTTACTCTGACAATTCTAGTAGACACAGCATCACAGCAAACTCCCCGTTTCTCAGACTCTTCTGCTCCTTGTGCTCTCTCTTCCACTATGATCCTTGAGCCTTCTGTGCAGGAGCTGTATTGTGGGTGTATCAGTTGGAACTGGGCGCTGCACCACCACATGCTCTCTACTGTTTGATCGGTTGTGGGTTTTTAAAATTTTGTTTTGTTTTGTTTTGTTTTAATGGTCTCTATCTGTTGCAGAGACATTTCTTTGATGAGGGAAGGTTAAGGCTATCATTATCTGTGGGTATAAGGTTATTTTGTTTTTTAATAGACTCATTTTCTCCTTTATCAGCCAAAATGAGTTTCTGTTGTAAGCCACCTCCTATCAGTCAGAAGCAGCAAAGAATTAGAAGCCTGGAGAACAAGTTTGGATTCACTGTGTTACCCTCGGCTGCTAGCTGTAATGCAAGTAGTTTGGTTGGATGCTTCCATGTGGGTCTCTCACTTCTGTCTTCTATTTTCCAATGTGGTGCCTGGAAAGAAATGAAACATTACACACTGAAAGTCTATCAATAGGTGATGGTTAATAACACCTCATATGGAAACATAATCACCCATAAATTTATATATTTATTGACCCTTCTGTATACTCTATATCTCTATTTATCTATGATCCGTGTATGTATGTATGTATGTATGTATGTATGTATGTATCTTCTGTGTATCACCTGTGTATCTATCCATCTTTCTATAAATCATCTATCATCAATCACCTATCTATCCATCTATGTGTTATCTACCATCAATGTGTGTATGTATCATCATCTGCCATCTGTGTATTATCTACCTATCTATATATATCTATCATCAATCATCTATGAATGCTTCTATCTGTTATCTTCTAGCATTTATCTCAACCTATCATCTATTTATATTTCATGTTCATATCATCTATCATCAATTATCTATGTATGTATTATCATCTATCTATACATATCTCATACATGATACATCTATCATACATGTTTCTATCTATGTGCTGTCTGCCTGCCTACCTATCCATCTATCGTCTATCTATCTTTCTTTCTCTTTCTCTCTCTCTCTCTATCTATCTTTCATCTATCTTCTATCTAATTTCCTAAGACAGTCATTCCATTGAGTGGGAAGTCATGTGTAATAATATCTGTGTAGCAGATGGAGAAATTGAGACATTAAGTCGCCAGGTTTGTTGGCCAAGTGTCTAGTTCATTCATGGCAGAAGTAGAGGAAAGTTTCCCACTTTAGGGTCATTGCTCTTTACCATAATTAAGCTGTGCAAAGAACAGTTATTTAGAGTTGTCATAGGCAAACAGTGTGCCCCGTCCAAATACATTTTAGACTCTCTGTTCAGACTAGTGTTGGTTTGAAGCATTTCTTCCCCTGCAGCTCACTTCTGAGCCATCAGCCCACAGTTGGACCAGTAAATAGCTAAGTGTCCAGGCCTCACCAGTTTGTGGAGGTGACACCCCCAGGGCCTGTGCCCGATTACCACTTCCCGTAGATTCCTTCAGTTATTAGTGTAATTGATGTGTCACGGGCTTCATCGTGTGATTTGTTGTGGGCTCACTGATTAACAAGGGTTTGGCAGAGCCCGGTGTTTTTCTGCTGTTCTCTTAGCCAGAAATGTTTGCTCAGCAAATCAGAAGGCAGCACCAGGGGCTGCAGCTCAGTTGGTAGAGTATTTGCCTAGTATGTGAAGCCCTGAGTTTGATCTTCAGCATGGCATAAGCTGGCGCTGGTGGCACACCTGTAGTCCCAGCACTAGGGAAGTGGAGGGAGGAGGATCCAATGTTCAAGATCATCTCTGGCTGTAAGACATTTGGGTCCGTTTGGGATATGTGAGACCACATGTCAAAAGGGGAGGGGAAGGGATCAAAGCAAAGAGACTCTTTCCTGTGTTTCTTTCTTTCTCAGTGTCACTAAACCAGCCAGGGCTGGATTTGCCTGGCTGGTACTTGGTGACGTGGGTTCTGCTTAGTCTCCAGGGGAACTTTTTCAGTTTTATTTTTAAAAAAGATGATGACGATGCCGACGATGATGACGGTGGTAGTGGTAGTGTGTGTGTAATGCTGCGTGCTGTGGAGGCACACATGCCATGGCACACATGTGGAGGCCAGAGGATAACTTCGTGGTGTTGGCTCTCTCCATTGACCTTGAGATGTGTTCCAGGATCCAATTCAGGTTGCCAGGCTTGCTTGGTAGTGAGTGCCTTTAGCCACTTAGCCATCTCTCCAGCAGTCAGCTCCCCTTTCAGCTTTGTAAGTAACTAGAAGCTTAATGAAATGTATGAACGTTGCTGCTCTGAAGACTTTTGAGTGGCTTTTGCAGAAAAATCTAAAACAGTGAAATTCAATGAAACTCATAGAAGTCAATGACTTGATGCTGGAAGGGAAAATAGCTGTCTCTGGAGGTGTGCTCTGCAAGGGGAAGGGTGGGGACAGGTGTGTGTGTGTGTGTGTGTGTGTGTGTGTGTGTGTGTGTATGTGTGTAAGTTTGAGAAATGCAGTATGACTGGCAATTCCCTCTGTGTGTCAGAATCTTATATGCAGGCTGTTGTAATTGCAAAGAACCTTGAGGTCAGGCTCACCTTCCTCTGGCTGTTCTCCTCTCACTCAGAGAGGCCATCACTGACCACGGCCAGAGGATCTCACCTTTCCCTGTCTGCTCTCTAGTTGTCTGCTTGTTTTCCTTGTAGTCTGCATTGGGTTTAATTGGAAAAGTGCCCCAGAGGCTCATGTATTTGAATACTTGGTCTTCAGTTGGTGGCACCATTTGGAGAGATGGTGCAGCTTTGCTGGAGGAAGTATGTCACAAGGGACAGGCTTTGAGAGTCCATCGCCCCTCTCCACTTCCAGTTTACTCTCCCCATTTCTGTGTGTGGATGGAGATTTGATCTCTCAGCTTCTTGCCCAGCCATCTGCTGCTGCACCTCTCCACCATTATGGACTCTTCCTTTGGGATTGTAACCCATAATAAGCTACTCCTTCAATAAGTTGCTCTTGGTTGTGGCCTTTTATCACAGCAACAGAAAAGAAACAACACACTGTCCTCATCCTCTGAATCAGCTTATTTAAACACAAGATGAGACGCAGTGATTTTGGTCGTACTGTTTCCATGGAATCCCAATGAAGGCACAGCTAGTGATGGCCTGACAAACGTGTGTAAGCTCTGGTATGAAAGTTCTGCTACAGGCTGAGTGCTAGCAAACACAGGTCAGGAGATCACAGAACACACACTGTAAAAAGACCTGCAGCTGTGGCCAAAGCCAAGGGTTATGGCTAAGCAGGCCAAGAGTCACCACCCCAAGGTATAGTCAAAAGCAGGACTGAGTGGCTACTAGGAAAACCAGGAGGGCAACTCCACTTGTTAGGCAACCAGTGTGCACTCTAAGGAACATATCCACATGTGGATATAGCCATTCTAGGGAAGTTCATCGAAAGTCAGAATAGGAAAGATATCTCAACCATGGCCAATTTTAGTTTCCAAGGCATCTGATGATATCTGGGGACATTTTTGGTCATCATGGCTGTTGGAAGGGTCTAACATTTAATGAATACAAGCAAGGATGCTATTGCCATCCCATAGAAAGCTATCTTGTCTGGATCCTAGTCTCCTGGGCTGAGAAACCTTAGATGGGATAGGACAGACCCTATGTGAAGTGGGAAGAAACTGGAATCTGTACATACAGGCCAGCGACATGGCTCAGAAGGCAAAGACACCTGTGGCCAAGCCTAATAACCTGACTTGCCCTCTGGGACTCACATGGTTGAAAGAGAAAACTGACTCTTACAAGTGGCCCTCTGACCTTGGCGTGTTCATCATGGCATGTATACACCCATTATTCCCACCCCAGACATAAATAAATATAAAAGAAAAAGAAACAATGTAAGCACATCTTGTGCCCTCTCCTGTTGGATCCAAAGAGAACAAAGTGTCTAAAAAAGATTTTCTATCTGTTCTTTTCTCCACAAACCAAGGCCGACCAGTATCTAAACTCATCTCATGACAGAGCATAAGAAATGAAAGTCTAAAACTAAAACCAGAGTCTTCCTGGATTAGCCTGACTTCTGACAGCCCAGAATGATAACCACCCTTCTTGGGCCCCAGGCCAATTTCTTTAATGAATCTCTTTAATTTAATTCATATTTTCCCACCTCTCTATTAAATGGCACCCAGCCTCATGAAGCCTAATATTTGAACCAAACACATTTAATGACTGTCCCTTCATTAAACATCACAAGCTGTGTGAGGCCTTAGCAGATCCCCCCTCCAGATAACCTAGAGA
The DNA here is from genome assembly GCA_028551405.1 of Uromys caudimaculatus. NCBI lineage: Eukaryota > Metazoa > Chordata > Mammalia > Rodentia > Muridae > Uromys > Uromys caudimaculatus. The sequence goes on from CM052706.1 coordinate 48,623,317, forward strand.
CCCAACAAAGTCAATAGTCAGTGTCAAGTTAATTCCTAGGCTCCTATCCTTCCTTGAAGCTGGGGCTGGAGCCTCGTGGGCTGGAGACGGGCTTTGTCATTGGAGACGCCTAGGTTTTCCAGGCCAATGGATTCTGTACTCTGGCTATATCTCATGCTTTGACACTAGATGTCAGTGAAGGGTAATTGTTGTCTCAATTTAGAGGCCAGCTCAGGTAGCGGCTGGCACCTTTGGTTCATGTTTTATAGCAAAGGTGAAGTATGGCTCTGTTCCCACCACACACATATATTACAATAAAAGAGGATATCAGCGCCTAGTGTTTTTAAAAGCTAGTCATAAAAGATGAGTAACGAGGCAGTTTAAAGCTAAAAGACAGCTGCCACAGGCTCAATGGCCATGATGGATGCCAAACACCCAGTGTGCAGAAAACCTGTTCCTCCGAGACCACCATCCAAAAAATTAATTACTACCATTCAGCATCTTTAAATGTGCCACTTAATATACTGCTACCATAATTAAATTTCCAGCCCTGTGACCTTGAGACCATTTCCTGAGATAATAAATGAGATCAAGGTTTAATCGATGCAGAGGCAAGTAGAAGCTGCCCAAGGATGCAAAGAGCCACTGTGCAGTGAGTCACGGGTGGGGGCGGGGCTGGGTTGGCCAAGGTGGAGGAAAGCTCTGTCACTGTGGTGAGCTCATCGTTTGACAGAGGCAACTTCTAAAATGTCTGGGTTGGTCAACTAGGACAGAAAAGTAGGGTGGAAACAGGTCTTCTCTGTGGGTCAGTGATCTGTGACCAGCAGTCTGGCACCCGGTTGAGCACAGGTGTAAAATCTGGGTGACCCAGAGGAACAATCCGCAAGGGACCGGAAAACGTTATGCCAACGCTCCCGGGAGGCTTTTGGTTCCAGTCACGGTCACGTACCACCCCTCCTCAGGTAGAGGTGTGGCCACACAGCTCTAAGCCATCCCCATGTTAATGAGACACCTAGCGGCTTAGCCACGCCCCTTCCCAGTTACTATATCTGCCTCACATCTCCCAGAGGTAGTCACCAAGGGCTTCCTAGTGCTCCCAGACGGTACCCATTCACCCAAGCCTAAGCAGCTAGGCCAGTGCCCCAAGCCACTGAAACCCAGTCTTGGCGGGAACCCCAGCTGCGCTCCGGCTAGCCTGTCTTCGGCACCCTGCAGCAACTGCGGTAGCCCAAGCTAGAGAACCCATGAAGATGGCTGCCTCCCGTTCCTCGAGACTGGCCCCCTCCCCTACCCACGGGCAGGGCCCATAAAGGCTTCCCACAGCCCCCACCTGCCCATCAGACTGTGTGGCTGTATGGGAAGATGCCTGGCCACTTCCCACATGTCTCCTGTCCCACTCAGAGCTGCAGTGCCCCGACAGACACATGGGGCTTCTTTCCACTGCACCAGGCTTGTTCTCACAATTCTCACTGAGACAATCTTTATTGACCCTGCTCCATGTGACATTTGTAATGCATTGAACACCTCTTCTGCTCCACTTGGGCAGCATAAGACTCACCTCTTAGGGTAGCCTCAGCTATGGCACCAGCTCTCTGCTGACTTCAGCTAGCTCCACACATATTCACCTGATGGGGCTTCCCCAACAGCCTGCATCATGGCCAGTCTTTGCTTCCTATGTGTGGGTATGTTGGGGGGAATCTACATGGCACTCTTTTCTGCATAACTCAGAAAGGTTGGGCATGCTAAAACCCTGCAGATATCTTTGATGGGTATGCATTAAAGATCTGCCATCTTGAAAACATTAGAACAGTTTGCAAGCTGTGAGCTCCATGTTTCCATGCCAGGAAAGGAGGCAGGTAACAGGAGGCCGGGAGATTGAAGAGAATTTGAAGGCTTGTAGACAGGTGAGACACAGTTGATTCACTCTGAGCAAATGCCGTCACCCAGAGTGCAAGGCAGGATGATGTCAGTTGAAACACATGGGCACAGAAGGGCATAGACATGCACATCAACCAGCATGAGAGTAAGGCACACAGGCCTACAGATGGACATATCCATGTAGGCTGCCAAAGGCTTAGGTCTCTGACCTCAGGGTCATATGTACAGTTAAGCATATTTATCACACAAAATGGCACTCTCTTCAAATTAGTTATATATATATAATATATATAACATATAACATATAACATATAACATATAACATATAACATAAAACATAAAACATAAAACATAAAACATAATACATAATATATAATATATAATATATATATTATATAATATATTATATATTATATAATATATATATATATAAAATATAACGGTTTTCTTTTGGGACCTCCAGACATCTGGTGTCAGCCATTTGATGCTGACTCACAGTCCCTCTCCCCAACTCACAGATGTTGAATGTTTTGAAGACTCACACCACACACCTGTATCAACAATTTGTTATCTAAACACAAAGGAGCCCATACGGCACATGCCTACCAACAGTGTGTGAAAATGCCCATTTTGATATTAAGCGATGGTTAATGCTTAAAATTAACACATAATTTTAATATTGTGTATACCTATGTGCTCAGTGGGTATTCAGTTGCACACATGTGTGTGGGTGAATAGAGGCCAGATATCAATCTCAAGTGTCAACTTTAGGCACTGTCCACCCTTTACTTTTGGGATGAGATTTCTCACTGGCTAGGAGCAGGCTGTGTAGGTCTGGCTGGCTGGTCATCAAGCCCCAAGCATCCGCCTGACTCCACCGCCCCGACACCAAGGCTGTGGTGTGTGTCACCACATGCAGTTTTGTTTTGTTTTAAACATGGGTTCTGGGGGCTGCACTTCAGCCCTCGCAAGGCAAAAGCTGTACCTTCTGGGCTTTTACCTCCATCTCTGAGCACAGTGTCTTTAGTAAAGGTAAGCAAGCAGCTGAAATCCACACTGATCTCCTGTGAAACTTAGATTTTCAAGAAAGAAATAGGAAACTTAAAGTCTATATAGAACTTTTCCTGGTTTGAACTTTAAGGTTAAGTATCTGAGGGTAAGAAGAGATTCCTTGGTGGTTAGAGACACATGCTCTTAAAAAGGCACAAGTTCAACTCTAACACCAACTGGGTAGCTTACCACTGCCTGTAGCTTCAGCCCTGGGGGAGCTGATGCCATCTTCTGGACTCCATGGGCACTTGTGCATATGTGAACATAGACAGTTTCTCATATCTACACATGCTGAGCGCTGTAGTATATGCGTTCGCTGCTCTCTTCTGACTACATGCACGATGTGACCTGTTGCTCCATGCTTTGGGTTTCTCCCTATGAAAAATATTGGACCATGAGTTAAAAGAAAACCTTTCTCCCATAAGTTGCTTTTGTCAAGGGTATTTTATCATAGGAAAAGAAATCAAGTAAATCGCCTTTACCAGAATCCATGGAGAAAGAACAAAATAAAACATAACAAAACAAACAAAAACCCAACTGCACGGAGTCTCCTCTGATCTCCCTGTGTGCACTGTGGCATATGTCCTCACCCCACTAATAATAAACAAAAATTCAAAGACATACTGGATTTGTTGGAGATGGTCATAGACATGATTATAATCAAAGTCAAAATGTAAAGTGTTTACATCTTTCAAATTTCTTCCTCATCCTATATTGTATCTCGGATGCACTGGATTATCTAGATAACTAGATAAACTGGAGCAATATTTCATTTTAAATGGTTAAGAAAGGAAGCATGCAAAAATTAAAATTGTAAATTATTGGCTATAAGAGTCCCTGCCAGTTTGGCTGGATTTTCATCCGTCTTTAGGAAAGGTGGGTAAGACGCTATTAAGATTCATGAAAAATCCTATCCATAATATTTCATGACCCAAGCAAGGTTACCAGGGGACAACTGTGCAAGTGAGCAGATTATAACACGGCTGTACCAGGGAATAAAGCTCATTTCCAACAAAGAATCCTGTTACCATCCAATCTTGGGAGTTGCTTCTGTAAGCCACTGACTCCGTACATCCCCAAATCTAGCAAAACCCAAGCAGTTCTGTCTCATCTGAACTATGCAGGAAAGATGGATGCGGAATGAAGGAACCTGACTTCAGGTCATCCTGTCACGCAGAATGACTAGACAGGATACCCTGAAGCAGACAAGCTGAGCCTGATCCAGCTGGAAAGTCAATATAAGCAGAGGCCAGACCCCAAGTCTGGTGACGTAGTCTGCTTGTCTGCCTTTGTTTAACTGTAAGATGATGGTTAAAATGGGTGATGGGGAAAAGCCCTGTAAGACTGACTGGCTGTGGTGACAGCCTCTGGAAGCGCCCCCCTTTGGCATCTGCTGCTCAGGTAGACTGTATTGTCAGCAGAAGCCCCAAGATGGCATTCTTGCATTAGTTTTCTCATTGATTCCTTTGGCTCAAAAATCTCCACAAAACCCATAATCCCCACAAGGTTGGGGATTCGATTTAAGGGAGAGAGGGAGAACGTGGCATTTTTATCTTGTGGAATTAGCACTACTTTCCGAGCAGGTGGCTAAGGCAGTTAGTTGCACAGGGGTTGTGATTTTTAGGTATATACACTAGATTAAATAAAAGGTCCTTGTTTAGAACAATGTCTTGCTGCTGGTCAGCCATCCTGCCCACGAAGGGTGCTGAGACCCTGTTTCTATTCATTATCATTGAAGTTATAGGAGACCCCTTTTGACAGCTAGAAGCTGCAGCTCAATAAGCCATAATCAGTTACAGAGGAGCTCACTTGCTGAGTTACCTATCTAGCAAGGAGCAGAAGGAAGAGGATTCGAGATGCTAACCTAAAGGTGGAAAACTAAAATCCAGTTGTCTCACATTTAATCCCACTGTGCAATCTAGAGTCACCTCTTAATTTACTGGGATCTTTCTAATAGTCCTGACTCACAGAGCAGCATTGCCACTCACTTTCTGGCTCAAGCAGGTCTACAGCTGCTGTGAGTTCAAGGATGCACCATCTGTGTCATGCTGGAAAGACCATGTTCTACACACACCAGCTCTTGCCTCCCATTTGCTCCTTCTTCTACTGTTCCCTGAGCCTTGGAGGGGTGCTGTTGCTATTTTATGAGATGCAATTCAGAGAGATGCTCTGTCTAGCGCAGTGCAAAGTACTCAGGCTGCTGGGATGCTGCCGAAGAATCGGGAGGAGGTTCAGCTCATCCATCTTGTGAGTGTGACCTCACCCTGCTAAGAAGATGATTCTCACTGATACTTGAGCATGTTCGAATCTCCGCCACTGCTTATGTTGTCTTTAAAATCCAGTGTACGTGCACCCGTCTCAGTGGTCCACATCTCTCGGCAGAAAGAGATGCTACTGATCCTTCTATCCTTGAAACACTTGCCCGGGGTTACCTTCCAGCTTTCTATCCCACCTACTTGAGTCTACACATGTTCCTTTGCTGCTTTTTTAAAAAAACAGTTTATGAATTCCCCAATATAGCTAACTAAGGAGCCCCAAGTTGGAGTCTCCAGTTCAGACTGTCTCTGAGTTGCCAGGCTATTCAGGTACCCAGCTCATACCTCCACGAGGCTGTTTTAAGGGCACCACAAATTCAGCATGTCCAAGACCCAGATGCAAACCTGATCTTGTTGTATCATCTACCCAACTCATCAGTGCCAGCATCCAAAATGCCCCTAAACCAGGGACTTTAGATTCATTCATAAGCCTTGTTCCCTCTCTAACTTCTATAGCCAATATTCCTTCCAATCTTCTCGGGTTTATATAATTACCTCTTACATTTGTGCACATTTTATCTCCAGTGCTGGGACACCAAATCCAAGGCAATCTTAACTCTTGTCTAGAACATCTCATTTCCCCGGGTTCTTTTAAGTCCACTCTCTGCAATGGGAGGAGAGCCATTTTACCAGAACACTAATCTAGCAGCATTCTCCATTGTTTAAAATACATCAAAATGCATTCTGTCTATTGCCGTCACGATGAAGAATGAGGTATTGGCACCTATCCTGCATCTGGATCCTTTCTGGCTGCATCTGATTTGAGTTTAGCTCCTCCCCCTTACCTCACTTTTTCTAAAGGTTTCAACGTCCCACCCATTCTTGCTTGTTTTCAGACCGTTGCCTGCACCTTGTCACCTGTCAGATCTCAGAATAAGGGCCATCCTTTTATGAAAGGCTTCCCTGTTTTGTGTTGTTCACTATCAGTGGGCAGCTGTTACCCTTCAAAGAGCATGCCTCAGTTTGACACCATGTGTTCCTGGGTGTGACGGTCTGATGAGTGTTCCACCTCCCCATTATCCCCTAGGTATGTTTTTCTCTCTTCATTTTATACTGACCCAAACCACAGGACCTGGCATATACTTTGGTACTCAGTCAGTATTTGTGGAGAGACTGAAGAGTCAGAATGGATAGGCAGGTTCAATTTCATTCATTACAATTTTACTTAGTTTTAAACTGTGCTCTAGCTTTGCAGAGAGAATGGATGTGAACTGTCCCATACGTCAGGAGTCTTTCATAAATTCCAATTTGATTATTCATTCATGGTATTAAACAGGATCAAACAAATGCCATAGTGGGATTGTATTTTTACAGAGTCTGTCATAGCCCAGGCTGTCCCAGAACTTTCTTCGTAGCATGGAATGACCTTGAACATTTGATCCCCCTGCCTCTAACTCCTAGGGTTGGGATAAGACTCGGGCACTGCCCACTCTCAGTTCACATGGTCCTGGGAATTGAACCCAGGGCTTTATGCATGCTGTGTAAGCACTGTGCCATTGCAGCTACATCTGTAGTCCTCACAGTTGTTTCTTAAATGGAAAAACAAGGTGGTAGAGAATTAAAAGGAAGCACCTGCTCCTCCCACCACACAAAGTAAATACTTAAAAACGGGAATTCTAACTGTGTTTTAATTTAGAATATAGCTCAGTGGTAGAGAGCTTGCTTAGCACGTGCCGGGAGTTCACATTTCTCACGAGTTGATTCCCGTGTATATATTGTGCAAGGACAGTTTTCCTCACAAATAAAGGACACAATGACATGGAGAGAAGCCCTTTGGGGACTTTTCTCTCCCACTTCTGGCTTGGGGTAGCTGATTCAAATGTCAGCTGTGGAGAGGCTTCATGAGAATTTCTCTACTAAAATCTGACAACTATAGAGCAGACCGTACATCAAGAGAAAAACAACTACATTAGTTTGAGCTCAAAGCATCTCACTCATCTGAGAGACATCATGATAACCAGAATATCACACTAAGACAGTACCATGCACATACAAAGCAGTCCACAGAGCAGCCTCTGGGAACTGTTTACACTCTTTCTCTTCGGGTATTTTTATGTAACCCTGGCATTTAGGTGTGTGCAATAGGTATACAACCAAGTACTCACTGAGGCTAAATTAGTAGCATTTTCTTTTAAGGATTTTATTTATGTGCGTGGCATGCTCCACACTGTGCAGGTGCACGCAGAGGCCAGAAGAGGGTATAGAATCCATATGGAATCCCTTGAAGCTGGACTTTCAGGCAGCTGTGAGCCACCTGATATGAATGCTGCCCAACCCAGGTCATCTGCAAGAGCGGCAGATGTTCCTAACCACTGGGCGATCTCTTAGCACCAAGGAATTGATTTACTATTCTTCTTTAATATGTACACACTTTTACCACTGACTGTAGAAGAAAACAAGTTTGCATACTAACAATATGGGAGTGCTTGTTTATTTTTACATAAAGAATTAAGTTTTGGCTGAATGTTTGATACTGCAGCACGTGGAATGTCTTCATTTTCAGAGTTGATCAGGATTTTGATGAATAATTACCAATGCTGAGAACACTGTTTCACATGAGTGAATAGTATACAAAATGACAGAACAGAAAATATTGGAAGACTTCTCCTAATCTGATGCTAAAATTCATTTAATGATTTTAAAAAACATTTAATGATTTTAAAAAATAGCAACTCAAACTTCCTTTTTCTTTTTCCTACAGATTGAATCTAGGGTCTGGCAGATGCTAGCCAAGCACTCTCCCACTGAGCTAGCCTCTAAATTGAAACACAGTCAAAATTCGGTTTCTCTTCTATTTTTCCCATTTACTTTGTGTGGTGGGAGGAGCAGCACGCCACAGTCCACGTGCGGAGTCTGAGGACAACTTTGTGGAACCAGCTTTCTGCTTCTATAAGTGTAAGCCTTGGGGATTGAACTTGGGTCATCAGACTTGGCAGCATGTGCCTTTACCCACTCAAACAGGAAATCTAAAAACCACACACTCTAACACAATTCATTGCAAAGGTATTATGAGTTTGATACTTACATGCTGAAAAATAACAGTAGGAAAATTACGTGTAAAGTCCCTGACTTCTGTAATTAAACCATTGCTTCTTTAAGAGCAGAGAAATTCATGTGTACAAACAAACAAACAAACAAACAAACAAAAAACAAAACAAACACTGCCATTCGTAACACACAATACTTTCAAAACTGAGCTGAGAACTTCGGGAAGTGTTGGATAGCACTGCGGGATCCGACTTCATTCATGGTGCAAAGTGCGCATGTGCATTCACAGTGAAGGCTGCAGTGAAGTCCCATGATGCAACACGCACAAACGCTGCCAGAAACACCCTGGAGTTATTATGCATTTTATTTTGAATTGAATTTTGATTGCTGGACATTCAGAAAGCCTTTACCATTGTGCCCCTCCTCCAATTCCCACATTCTCTTATATGACCCACCGTTTATGCAATGGGGGTCATAGATTTTCCTTAGGGCCAATTCAATTTAAATTTTTTCATGGTGAAAGAAATAAAATTAATGCACTTCTTGTGTTGTCTAATGATGGCTAGATAGTATTTGTACTGGAAAGGCTGGAGAGATGGTCCCTTTAAAAACACTTTCTACTTCAGTAGCGGACTGGGTTTTGGTTCTTGGAACCAACAGGATGACTCAGAAACATCTGTAACTCCAGCTCCAGCGGAACCTGGTGCCGTCTTCTGGCCTCCAAGGGCTCCTGTGCATGGTACACAGACATAGAGGCTGGCACACACGGATATAGATAAAATAAACATTTAAACAAACACCTGCACTTAAAAACTATATATGAATCTGAAAAAAAGTTTGTACTTAATAAAATATGTCATTTTAGTTAAGTACAGTTTTTATTCTAAGTGTGTTACATTTATTTTCTCTCAAAGTACTTTGTGTCTACACTTAGCTATTCTGGCTTGCAGGAAACACATCACTTAATTTGTTCGAACTATTTGCAAGTAGCTAGATGTTTTCAAAGAATTTATGATTTTGGCTGAATTCATCAGCAAACTGTTCTCTCTCTCTCTCTCTCTCTCTCTCTCTCTCTCTCTCTCTCCCTCCCTCCCTCCCTCCCTCCCACCCTTCCTCTCTCCCTCCCACCCTTCCTCTCTCCCTCCTTCTCTCCTTCCCTCAACCTAGGACCTTACACATGATAAGCAAACACCTCACCACTGAGCAATACATTCCCAGCCCTGGTGAATTTTTCTAAGCCACATTTTAGGAGCTAGAAACTCATCTGATACCTGTTTAACCCTTAAATATACAAGAAAATTACTGCCCAGTTGTAAACATGGACAGTTATGACAGATAACTTGTGTTTTGCCTTTATCTGCTGTGGTCAACCATCAAAATTCACTCACACAGCTAAGAAAACAGACTTTTGCTTATCTTTCATAAATCTTAAGTAGCTCTAACTTTTGAATAATTTGCAAGAAAAGCTGAGGATCAAGGCAGAATCTCAGATGCATTTTTAAGGTAATGTTTTTCTCTCCTTCAGTCTGATGCAGGATCTCTCGGATAAACAAAGTATTTTACATATGCTGCTAGGAGTAATTGATAGTTCAAGCCTCTGTGTGTTATACTTATTAAAATATTTGCATTCACATGCGAAGTTAGAACTAGAGCTTTAGGCTAGCTGCATACCCTATCGAAGAGCGGAACACACAAACAGCGTTTTTGAATGGTAATTGTTTTGAAATCACACATTTAAAGGTACAGACTTACATTTTATAAAAAGGAAGCACTGTCTTCCTCACTGATCCCTTACTCCCCTTCCACCCTCCCTGCCCTCCAGTGTGACGATGCCACAGATGGTGGTACTGGATATAAAGATGTGTTTGAATGCCTGCCCCAGAGAAGCTGGGTTGTTGTGTGACTTCTCTTGAAGAGATATGAGCACACATTTCCTCATGTCAGATGGAGGTTCTTATGACAAATCAAGGAAATGATCCCCCGCCCCACAAGTGTAGCTTACAGGACTAGTGAGTCTAGTTGGGTTGCATAAAGAAGCATAAGTGATGACTTATAGGCAGCTGAGTCACCAAAAAGCCCACCCAACCTGGTGAATGCTGTATCTTACTGGAGCTTCCTTCAGAATCTCAAGGCAGATTTACTGATCAGGGAGTCTCCCTTTCCCCAGCAACTGTTACTGCTTATACAACCATGGTGAAGGACTCTGTGAATCTTGTGAGTTTCAGGGATTTCCTAAGATTTGTGAGTTGTGTTTAATGTTGAACCTTCTGAGTTTCCCTTACTCCCCCAGGAGGTAATAGTTCAATTCCTAAGAGGTAGCTACATAACTTGTAGGGGTGTTACTGACTTGTAATCATGTCATGGTGGTGTGATGCTATCTGTCCTGAAGTTGCCATGAGAAAACAGAGGAAGCTGTGGGTGGCTATAGGAATTTTTCACTTGAGGTCCTGTAAGCTCTCTTCTGCCTATGGCAAGATCCCACTTTACCTCTTAAGACTTACTCTGGCTAATGCAACACAAGTGGAAGACAATCCAGGTCACCTATTGATAGAAATAATAGTCCTCACCTTCTTCCCTTCAGAAGCTGGCTCTACTATGAACCTGAGTGAAGGTGAAATGGAGCCCAGCCCCGGCTAAGAAGTTCACAATGTGTGATATACATACACCTTCATGCCTCGAAGACACAGCTTGGAGATGTTTGGTTTCACACGTATCCTGACCCATGCAGACTGCTACAAACTGAGACCTGAAGGATGAAAGTGAGTTAGTCTAAGTAAAGAGTAGAAGGCAGGGTGTTTCAGGGGCCACGGCACAGGTGAGGTTGGGCACAGTAAGAATTCAGCATGTCTTGGCAAGATGCTTGCTTTTGTCTTTCACCGCCATTGTAAGAGAATCCTTAGGGAATTATAATCATTAACACATGTCAGGGTAAGATGCTAAACAACTTCTAACTGGCCTCTTTGAGCTTTGGGATGTAGGAAAAGACACAGCCTAACTGTGAACCAGAAATATAATGGTCTCAGGCTTGGAGTGGTGGCTCAGCAGTTAAGAATGTGTTCTGCTCTTGCAGACAAATTGGGTTTGGTTCCCAGCATCCACATGGTAGCTCACAATCATATGTAACTCCAGCTCCTGCAGATCTGATGCTGCCTTCTGGCCTCCAAGGGTTCCCATGGGTACATAATGCACATAAGTTTCCATAGGCAAATATGCATATACATAAAATAGATAGGTAAGTAGATAAATAAACTTTTCAAAGTACAATGGTACAAAAGAATTCACTGCAAAGTACAAAAGTAATCCTCCTCTTTCCAGAAGAGATGTCTCTTTCTTTGTTCATGAGGCTGATACACTGCCTTCTGTACTAAGGAGTTGTGTGTTCTATGTCTTTGTGTGTGTACTGGTGTGTAAGCTCCTTGAGGGCTTGTACCATTTTCAATTTTATAGATTGTAGGTTCTTAGCAGATCACTATTTATTATCTGTTATTCCTATTGGAATCTAAAGCAATTCAAGGCCTTGGCTAGCTTTTAAATGGAGATAAGGATTTCCAGGCAGGGCTGGCAATGTGCCCATTAGAAATGCTTCAGAAACACACAGGGGTCTTTGGGTAACAGCGAAGGTGGGGGGCTCATGGCATCTGATGCCTCAAACCTTGGTTTTGGGGCCAGCACCTCATGGTTGTGAGTTCTTGGGTGTCTTAGAGTTTTACTGCTGTGAACAGGCACCATGACCAAGGCAACTCTTATAAGGACAGCATTTAATTGGGGCTGACTTACAGGTTCAGTCCATTATCATCAAGGCTGGAGCATGGTAGTGTCAGGCAGGCATGGTGCAGGAGAAGCTGAGAGTTCTACATCTTCATCCAAAGGCCACTAGGAGAAGACTGGCTCCCACATGGGTAGGAAGAGGGTCTCATTGCCCACCCCCACAGTGATACACTTCCTACAACATGGCCACACCTAGTCCAACAAGGCCACGCCATCTAATGATGCCGCTCCTTGAGCCAAGCATATTCAAACTATCACACTGGGTTTCACTTTCACAACGTAGAATCCAAGCAACTGCCCATCATAGGCTGCTGTTATCTGATGTATGACCATCCTGGGACATCAAGAGGCCACAATATCAACTCTGTAAAAATGCCATCTAAAACCATGACAACACAAATATACCATGCGACTTGCAGCAACCTTTGTCCTTAAGAGCAGTGGCTATCATCAATTACACCTGGGTTTTATTCTTTCTCCTTCACTTAACAGCTGCAGAATTGTGGTCAAATAACGAATGCCAGTGTGTTAAGAATCTTCCACCAACTCAAAACACACTGAAAACTACTTTTTGTTACAAATATTTATAGAGGAGAAACATAGTGTGCTAGCAAGCCACTGAGTTTTGAAGTCATGCAAGCAGAGTTCAAATCCCACCTTCACCACTCACTAGCTGTGCAAACTTGAGCAAGTCAGTTGACTCTCTAAAACACAGTTTGCAGATCAACATCCCAGAATAGTAAGAGCCATTTTTTTCATGTTTAAGAGACTACTGAAAATGGAAAGTGCTGACTTATTAAGATATTGGTGCATTTACGTTACCAGGGTAACCTTCCTCTCTAAAAATGCTGAATTGTGCTCCTTGTGGAAGAGCCTCAGCAACACGCCACTGCTGACTTAGGAAAGGGCCCCTTCCCTGGCCACCACACTGGTGACACAATAAATCCAAACTTGATCATTAGGTCAGTTTGTGAATCTTCAGACCAGACCATGTTCTTACTTACAGGAGGCATCTAAGACAGCCTGTGAAACTCCCGAGGGCTGTCTTCCATGGAGCAACAGTCTTTTCCAGGGCTGCGCATGGAATTTTAAGAGGGAAAGAAGATGTAGTTCACATTCCAGTAAGGCTCATAACATTACTTGAACAAGATACATTTTTAAATTTCCCCTTTACTGTTCATTCCACCTCAAACCCCATCCCTCCCCCCTCTCTCTCCTTTTCCCTCTCTCCCTCTCTCCCTTTCTCCCTCTCTCCCTCCCTCCTCTTCCTCCTCCTCCTTCCCCCCCCCCCCCTTTGCTGAGGTTGAATCCAGGCCTTTGTGTGGTAGTAATTGAGCAAGCATTCTATCACAGCTACAGCCTCACCCTTTGGCTCTTTTCTTACCCACATAACCTAAATGTAACAAAACAGCCCCTGTGGTCATTATGTCCACCTAGCTGGTAACTGGATCAGCTGCACTCTCCAGTCAGTAGATAGTCTGTGAGCCAAGATTCACCATTCAGCTGAACCTCTCCTCATACAGCCTCCATGGTCTGCTCTTGACAAGCATCAGAAGTGACCCACTTGCTGGCCCCGGGTGTTCACACTCAGTGTGGTCTGTGTACCAGCAACACTGGCGTCTGCCTGGGAGCTTATTAGAGATGCAATCTCTTGGGTCTTCTGGAGTCACATCTGCATTTTAAACACTTTCAATCCCTTGAGGATTCATGTTTCAGTTTGCAGGGCACTGGACTAGAAAGTCTCAGCAATGTCAGATGTGAGGTGCCAAGGGCAGTTATTTTCAGGGCCTCCTGCGGTGAGGAGGTCCCAAACATTTTAATCAAATTCACTGAAAGTAGCATTCCCTGCCCCTCACAACTCCACCTCTGTGAGTAACAGCAACTCCCTTTGCACAAAGGAAGAACTGGCAGAGCTAGGCTCTTGCTAAAATATAAAATCACCTCCTTTTCTGTAACTATTGGTTTTGGCTGATAGAAGCCAGGCATACAGTCATATTTCAGGGAAATTACCATGTCTTAATGAGAACTTGAGGTTGACAGGAGACATTTCAGTCGAATGATAGTGAAATTGATATGATCAAAATGATCAAAATGAAATATGTGGCATATTTATCTAATCAGCTAAAGCTGCAGTCTCTAACCGTGGTCATTTGCAGCTCAATCAACTCCTCTGGTCATTATCAGCTAATGATACAGTGAGTGATGGCCCCCATGCGGACGTGATGAGTGAGTTCATGAGATCAGCGCTTCTGTTACGGAGTATGACAGGTGGGACTGAAGAAAGGTCTCCGAGTACAGCTAATGTCTGCCTTACATGACAAGGACTTAATAGGAAAAAATAGAGCTGCGTGGTTAGAAGATGTGGGCAGCAAATTAGCAGTTCTACCAGGATCATGCACATGTTCACACCTTTGTACCAAATGGGTTTTCTTTTTCAAAACAATATAAAAATTTCCAGATCACAAACAGACTCAAAAGACTTTTTTTCTCTATATTTTTTCCAGAGTAAATGCCAATATGCTGCTTTGTGCATTTCCTACAAATGAATAAATGTGTTTTCCTGTGGACCCACAATACACCATCAAAGTGAGGAATGAAAGCAGATCAATGACTGCCATCTTGACCTCCCTCCAGAGGCCGGAAACATTTCTTTCCATATTAGGAGAGCTAAACAAATTTTTGGATTCTAGTCATGTTGACTCATAAAGAGAGTGTTGTATGGATCTTTACTTCAAAACGTAGTTTTATTTTTAACTGTGTGTCTATGTATGTTGGTATATGTGCCATGTGTGTGCATTACCCTCAAAGTCCAGAAGAGGGTGTTAAATCCTGTGGGGCTAGAATTACAGGTAGTGTGAGCCTCCTTATGTGGATGCTGGAACTGAACTTGGGTTCTCTGCAGGGGCAGTATGTGCTTTTAACTGCTGAGCCATCTCCTCAGCCCCTATAATTTCATTTCTATGGGTTTATTTACAGTGTAGGGATAGGAGCAGCAGGCATGAAGCTATAACTCAGTGGTTGGTACGAGGGTTAGTCAACAACAACAACAATAACAACAACAACAACAACAACAAAATAGAGTCAGACAGATGAAGACTCACAGGTTCAGATAGCATAGAGCTGTTACTCTGCTGGATAGCCTGAAACTCTTATTGGATTCACATTTAAAATAGAAAATCTATTAAATAATCTAAACAAAGTCCAAGAACTGAACTTTCCGCCTTTCATTCAGAGGTAAGTAGTCCCTGATGGTTCATTGGTCAATTAACTTTATTATCACATGAACATGAAATCAAACTCTAGTAATTGTGGTCGTTACCATCCCTTATCCTTCATTCATGAAGCAGAAACAAAGTTGGAAAACTAGTAGAGAAGGGAGGAAGGGACATAAGGGGCAGAGCATCTCGAGAGGAGACAGAGGTAAAGCCTCAGTTCCATTTGACAGTCAATTACTCTGGGAGCCAAGGTAAGATTTTCCTGGTCTTAGACAACTCCTGGCCCCACTTTGCTCTTTGGATGAATGAAAATCCCAGGCAATACAGTCATCTAGCTTGGTCAAAGCTTCTTGGTGCATGCCATCAAAACTGTGGAAGGATAACTTAAAAAAAGTATCTTCAAGGGTCTGCAGAGATGTCTCTGCAGTCAAGATCACACACAGTGTTCTTGCAGAGGACTAGGGTCCAGTTCCCCCACCCACATGGGGTGGCTCACAACCACCTGTAACTCCCAATCTGGGGGAGTCTGCCCTCTTCTGGATTCCATGGGCATTGAATTCATGTGCACACACTCCCACACAGACTAGCACATGTACAATTTAAAAAATAAATCAAAATTAAAAAAGAAATAACATGATGGCTCTTATACAAATATAAAATAAACATGCTTTTAAGATTCTGCTGATGTTACTAAGCAGTGAGGGAGCTAGAAAGATCCTGTGGTTGTTACAGTGCTTTTAGGAAAGGGAAGGATACAGAGAGATAAAGGAAGCTCTTGCGCTACTCTAGGATATAGACCACAGGACAATTCTGTAAGTGTTACATGTATTTAATAGGTGAAAGGCAAGTGCAGCTCAATTGTCCATCAACAAGAAACTAATTAGACAATGGCAAATACATACATTGTTAGGAACTAGAAGTGCAGGTTAAGCATCTTCTAGAGGAGAGGAAGCTTGCCCCAATGATTCTTAGAGCAACACTGGCTGCCTGTGAGGACGTCCTGTGTCTTCAGTGGCCTCTTGCTCTAGGTCACGTGGCATATTTCTGGATTATCTTTTTAGCAGTTATGATTTCCCCTGTTTTGTTTTCAAAAGCATCCCAGTGTAGATGATGTCTACCATTGCTCCTTGGCTGGGAGATGAAGGACCAACTCTGTCTTACTTATTTCCCTCAGAAGCACCCTGGAGGAGGAGGTGGCAAGTGCCGAGAGGCTTTCCGAGCTGTTTATATCTAATTTACACTTAGATAGGTCAGAAGAGTGCTGGGATGTGGGAAGCATTCAGAAATGTTAGTGGCTATTATTGCTATCATTACATCTGATTCAAATAGACAAGCAGAGTGAATCCAGGGTAATGGCTGCTCTTTGTGAGGGCAACTTCAGACGTGGGGGCAGCACCTGGAGAACTCAGGGCTACGTGTGGCGATTAAGATACGGGTGGAGCTTGCTAGCACTATGAGGCGTCCCAATGTCACAGGCAACGCATTATTCCCCAATGGCTTCCAGATCTGAGTAAAACAGAATTTGAATGTTCTCTTTCACCCTTTTATATGGGCCCAAGTGTGTCAAGGCAAGTTGCAGCGGGGTCTGGATTTGCCAGCAGACAAGACAATCTGCAAAGAGAGGCAATTTCAAGAGAAGGGAACAAGTCTTGGCAATCACATCTGAGATGAAACTGTAGGAGATTTTAAATAAGACATTCTTTCTTAGTGTGTGTGTGTGTGTCTGTGTGT
The DNA here is from genome assembly GCA_028551405.1 of Uromys caudimaculatus. Classification (NCBI taxonomy): domain Eukaryota; kingdom Metazoa; phylum Chordata; class Mammalia; order Rodentia; family Muridae; genus Uromys; species Uromys caudimaculatus. The sequence continues at coordinate 48,640,241 of CM052706.1, forward strand.
CTGTGTGTGTGTGTGTCTGTGTGTGTGTGTGTGTGTGTGTGTAAAGGCCAGAGCAACCAGGTGTTGCTCTTCAGGAATGCTGTCCACCTTATTTTGAGACAATGTCTCTCATAGGGCTGAAATTTGAAATTTGTCAAGTAGGCTAGGCTGGCTGGCCAGTGAGCCCCAGGGATCCACCCGGCTCTGCCTCTCCAGTGATAGAATTATAAGCATGGGCCGCCACTATGTCTGGCTTGAGAAAAAAAAAAGATTATTGTTGGTGTGTGTGTGTGTGTGTGTGTGTGTGTGTAGATAGATAGATAGATAGATAGATAGATAGATAGATAGATAGATAGATAGATAGATAGAACATGCCACAACATGCATGTGGAGGCCAGAGGACAACTTTACAGAGGCAGCTCCCGCCTTGTACCTATATGGTTTCTAGGAACTGAGCTTGGGTTGTCAGGTTTGAGTGACAAGTGCTTTACCTGCTCAGTCATCTTCTCAGTGAAGTCCAAGTACAAGCATTGCACACAGGTTCCCATATCCACTTTCTCTAAGAAAGAAACAGAAACAGCAAGCAAGCAGGCAGGCAGGCAGACAGGCAAGCAAGCCAGCAAGTTTTCTCTTCTTCAGAGACCAGTCCAACGATATCTGGTAGTGTGTCCATTCTAGTTTTTAAAAATCCATTAAAATGTCTATACATGCTATAATATTTAAATGAATATTTTATATAAACCTCTATTTTTATCACTTAAAAAAAGTTCACTAAAAATGACTCCCTGACATAATAGTCTTTTTGAATTATTTATTATTTATTTTCAAGAATTTATTTATTTTATATGTATAAGTATTTTGCCTGCAGGTATATGAGGACACCACGTGTGCACAATACCCTCAGAGGCCAGAAGAAGCTGTCGGATACCCTAAAACTAGAGTTATAGGCAGCTGTGAGTCACCGTATGGGTGCTGGGAACTGAACCAGGGTCTTTGCAAGAGTAGCCAGTGCTCTTAACTGCTGAACAATATCTACAGTCCTTTCATGATTTTTATTGAAACAACATCTAACCATGTAGCCAAGATTGGCTTTAGACTCACAGCAATCCTCCTGTCTCAGCCTCCTAAAGTACTAGGGTTATGGGCAGGAATTACTGTGCCTGGCTTGGATTCATATTCCATAGTGTAACTATACTGTGAGTTGTTGGACCCTTTATTGTTAGTGAAACATTAGATTGCTTCTGCTATTTTGAAATACAGTTACAAATATTGCTGCAATAACAGCCTTGAATTGGTCTAATTGTGCATAGACACAGGTGGAATGACTCACAGGACATGCATATATACATACATATATACATATATATATATATATATATGTATATATATATATATATACATATATATATATATATATATATATATATATCTCCGTTGGTGCATGCTACTAAGTTACCTTATAATTTGTACTTTAATAAAAAACCCTTGCCAACACGAAATACAATCCACCTTTTAAACAGTCTGTATTTTGTATGCAAAAAAAGAGCTAACCCCCTTGCAAGACCCTCTCTCAGTTTTACTTCTCAGATATTTACTCAATCAGAGCATTTGATCATAAATAAGGCTACAGGAGGACTGAAGTGGTATGATCTGAGGCCACCCGGGGGTTGATTTGCAGGGACACAGGGTTTCCGTCATGTTGTATGTCATGTAAGTTGGCTTTGGGACATTGACAAAGACAGAAAACGATTAAGGCTTTTCCTGGTCCTCTTTCTTGCTTCAGTTATATAGACAAGGGTGTCTAGGAAGAAATCTATGACTACCTGTCAGTTCTCTGAGAGCAAGAGTGACTTGGTGGCGAGAATGACGTTATTCTTCATTCTGACCTCCACTCCTGCCACCACCTCCACTCGTGCCACCACCTCCACTCCTGCCACCACCTCCACTCCTGCCACCACCTCTACTCCTACCACCACCTCCACTCCTGCCACCACCTCCACTCCTGCTTCCTGCATCCATTCACACTGCCCATCTCTATTTATTACCAGTACCCACCTCCTATCTCTGGTAGACAGGAATTTAAGATGGATATCAAATCCTCAAATGTGCCAGTTCGCGTTTAACCTCTGGGTTGCCTGCGAGGATGTGCTAGTGCAGGAACTGTCTCACATCAGCTAACTGGTAGGGAAACCACCAAGCTGGTATTGGAGGGTGCAGTTTTGCATCTGTAGTCAACATTGTGAACTGTGAGGTCCCCAAATGGGTTCCTGGAAGTTGAATGTGGTGTTAAATATGTGTAGGTCTGAGCGTGGATAACCACTGTGGCCTACTTCACTATCAATCTGAGATATTACCATCCAGCTTGAACCAATTGACTTGGGGAGAATTAGAAAGATGGTCAAGGTTTCCTTCACTGAGAAATAAAACCTCCTCCCAAATATTTCTTTTAATCCTGGACACAGGCCTCATCCTAACTCCCTTCCAGTGATACCTGGACAGTGTGAGCTATACAATGAAATGAATATTTCGAATACAAAACAAGCCCCAGCACATCCATCTTAAAATGCAGAGTCTTAATATGATCCGTGGCTTAACACCTTTTGTACTGCTTTCTGTTTGATTATAATTTAATCTATTAATCATGTTAATCCAACAGAATCTGCCTTAATCAAATGTGAATCAATTACCCAGTTCTTCAAATTATATTTTTAATGAAAGACATTTTTTAAAATTGAATGCCAATTAGGCCAAGTCTAACTTGTTCAGGAAAGTTCGGGTTGTCACAGAGCAGTGTGAGCCCTGCACTCTACCTGTATTTCTGGCACTTTCTGATGAGGGCGTGCTGTGTGCTCTTAGACACAGCCATTAACCTCTCTGTAATTCCCAGTTTTCCACCTGTGAAATGGAGATAATGATCCTTCTGGCTTGGGAAATGATTTTATGGCTCAGTTGAAAAATGCAGCTAGAATACTATTATTTTTGTAAAGCCTTATGTAATCTTGCTCTTAATTTCTTACTGTAGGTGGCTTTGTTTTTTTCTCAAGCACCAGAGTAGGGCTGCTTTCCCACACCATTAAAGAGCTCTACGGGAACGCACAGAGGAGGAACTCAGGCTAGACAAGGTTTATCTTAAACAGATACCCTTTTCTAAACTATTTATTTTATTATTTTTAGGTGTGTGTGTGTGTGTGTGTGTGTGTGTGTGTGCGTGCACGCGTGTGCACACAATCGTCTGGAGTAGCCAGAATAGAGTATCAGATCCCCTGGAGCTCGAGTTATAGGCAGTGGCAAGCTGCTGTGTGGGTGCTGGGAACTGCATCAGGTCCTCTGCAAGAGCAGTATATGTTCTAAACCATTGAGACATTTCTCTAGCCCCTTGTACAGGTACGTTGTTCTGGTTTGGGTTTTATTGCTGTGAAGAGATACTATGACCATGGCAACTCTTATACAGGAAAACATTTAATTGGGGCCAGCTTACAGTTTCAGAGGTTCAGTTCATTATCGTAATGGTGGGGAGCATGGCAGTGTGCAGGCAGACATGGTGCTGGAGAAGGAGCTGAGAGTTCTACATCTTGATCTGCAGGCAGCAGAAGGAGACTGTGTGCCACACTGGGCCTAGTTTGAACGTAGGAGATCTCAAACCCTGTCCCCACAGTGACATAATTTTTCCAAGGCCACACCTACTCCAACAAAGCCACACCTCCGAATAGCACCACTCCCTATGGCCAAGTGTTTAAACGCATGAGTCTATGGGAGCCATACCTATTCAAACCCCCACGCGTGTATGGGCTGAAAATGATAAGGATGCATCTGCTGGGTTCATGAACTTTAGTCTGATCTGACTGGAAAAGTGTCACTGTGGTTGGGCTTTGAGACCTTCCTCCTAGTCATGTGGGAGACAGTCTGCTCCTGACTTCCTTTGGATGAAGATATAGAACTCTCAGCTCCTCCAGCACCATGCTTGCCTGGATGCTGCCATGCTTCCCACCATGATGATAATGGACTGAACCTCTGAACCTGTAAGTAAGCCAATTAAATGTTTTCCTGTGTAAGAGTTGCCTTGGTCATGGTATCTTTTCACAGCAATAAAACCCTAACTAAGACAAAAAAAGCATACAAGGCTGCCTGGTCTATTTATAAGGCCTGAAGCAGACATGAGAATGGAGCACAGAGACACAAGGGCAGAGGGAGCTGGCCAGTAGCTTAAAGGGCTCTGTGCATGGACCTCTGAAGTCTGGCTTCACTGAGACTGTGCCCTTGCATTATTTGGCTTTCATTTGCTGAAACAAACAGCTTATAATGAGGGAGGCATCACTAAGACTCATGGTTTTAGAGTTTCAGTTCAAGGTCATTTGGCCCTATTGCTTTGGCCTATGGCAGGACAGTTTATCATGCAGGGACTATGTGGTAGCCTGGTAGAGAAAGTCATTCAGCTCATAGACAGCCAGGGAGTCAAGAGAAAGACACGCAGAGGTATTATAATTTTCTGTTACTATGATAAAACATACTGATAAAACATAATTTGAACAAGAAGGGATTTATTTGATTTACATGACAGGCCATTGCCAAAGAGAACACAAGGCAAGATCTCAATCAAGAGCAAAGAGAATAAACACATCCTTGTGCTTGCCTGGTTGCTAGCTCCCAGAAAGTTTTTTCTTTGCTTATATTGTTCAGGGCACCCTGCCTAGGGAATAGTGCCACTCACTATGATCTGGGTATTCCTATATTAATTAATAATATAGCCCCCTACAGACATGCTGACAAGCCAACCTGTTCTAGACAGTTCTTCAGTTGATGCTCTTGCCAGGTGATTCTATGTTGTAGAAAGTTGGCAGTTAAAAACTAACCATCACAGAATGGCACAGGGTCCTGATATCCTCTTCAAGAATGTGTCCCATGTCCCAGCTTCCTCCAGCTAGGTCCAACCTTAAAGTACTACTTCCCAATAGCACATTGTCTGAGGATCAAGATTTGGGGGAATTTTAGAGAAACCAACAATAGCAACCATGCAACATCTCTCTCTCTGTGTGTGTGTGTGTGTGTGTGTGTGTGTGTGTGTGTGTGTGTGTATGCACATTTGTCTTAAAGAGTCTATACTTTGAACTGACTTTTAGTAAGTTTCTAGGTATAAGGACAACTGCTTTAGGCTCAAATTGGCTATGAGGTCAATGACCTAAAGCTTGGTCTGGAAGCTGATGCTGTGGGATCATCCCCCACCTGTTCAGTGATAGCGGAAAGACATCTCATCAGCAGACAAGTGCCTATGTGTGTTCTGCGGAGCTGGCTGCCATTACACCGTGGGAAATTGGGGGATCTGAACCTCTTGGGAAGAGGGCTCTTTGGAGCTGTTGAAGTTAGGGCGGTAATGATAGTTGCCACGTTCTCTTTCTTCTCTGCCACAAGTACCCTGCTCTTCTGGTATTTAGTGCTGCGGTGGAGTTGAAATTATACAGTTGAGTCTGTGTATTACAAGCGGATCCAGCTGAGTGCCTTCTGTACAGCAATGACAAGTGATCTCGTGGTGGTGAAAAGCTCTCCTGATGGCAGGTGGCAGTGTGGCATATTAGTGGCTATTGATGGACAGCTAGGGGCCACCTGTCAATTTGTAAGTTCTGTGTCACAGTGGTTCATGGGAAACCATTTGTATCAATGATCACCCATGAGGGGCTACCTGGGCAGAAAGCTTCTGTCCCATGAAACAGCCTGGCTCCTGATATGTAATCTGAGCTCCTGATGATAATTTTTTGTTGCTGTCAGGCTTAAATGGGAACGCCATGCTTCTGCTCCGAGCCAACACTGTACCTCCTATTTCTGAGTTCTAATGCTGCCACTGAATGCTTTTGCTTGGAGCTCTCTGTGGTCGTAGCATTATAATGGAGACCTGCATCCCATCCTCTGTGACCACACTGTGGTGGGGAGTGCCTCTTGCCCACTACATGGTGTGGAACTAAGCTCCATGACTAGTGTAGTCTTGCTGCCTTAACTGCCCCAGCAAGTGCAGCAAAGGCATTTGATAATTAGGAAAAAGAAAAGCCTCCTGTATGTACATAAGTTCATCCAAACAGAATTTTAATCTCAATAACAGATCAATAAAGTGAATAGAAAGTTTTGGATTTTTGCATGCATGCATATGTGTGTGTGTGCATACTAATGTGTGTACATGCATGTATATGTATGTGTGCATGCATATGCATGTGTGTGTGTGGTGTGTGTGTGTGTGTCTTCAAGTACTCGTGGAGGTCAGAAGAGGGTGTCAGATTCCCTGAAGCTAGAGTTATAGGCAGTTGTGAATTGCTAAGTGTGGGAGCTGAGAACCAAACCCAGATCTTCTGGAAAAGCTCTGAACCTCTGAGCCACCCCTCCAGTTCCCATGGCCCCTTTTTATTTGAAATAATAGAAAACAGGATGTGAGCTGTGGTGGGATTAAGCTTTCAAAAAACCCAACAACCTTGAATCTATCCAGTTTATTAGATATCTGATTTAAGACAAACACACACACACACACACACACACACACACACACACACACACACACACAGAGTCAAAAACATATCCCCTAATAACTAATCTATGTTCTGTCACTATATATTAATTAAGTGAGGAAGGGAGAGAGAAGAAATAGGAGACAAAGAGAGTGGGAGAGGAAAATACCTTTGATTTAAATTAAATTTAGATTTAAAATTATGCCACTCTATTTGAAGAACTTCTGTCAATAACTCACTATATTCACCTATCGTTCTAATGACCACAGTGACAGTTTAATTATCAGGGACAATTAAGACAGTTAGTATTATTTTGAGTTTTTTATGTTCTAGTAGATTATTTTACATTAAATGTTAAATACCTATCAGTTTTCATTTCCTGCTAATAAATCCCACATTCATCAACCAAAAATACGATCAGTTGAGACATATGTGTGTAGAGAGAAGGGAGAGGGAAGAGAAAAGAGGGAAGGAAGGAAGGAGAGGGGAGAGGGAAGAGAGAGGGTCACAGGAAAGAGGTGAGAGACTGGGAGTGAGAGAAATACTGAGAGAGAATGAGAGGGAAAGCAGAAATGGGAGGGAGGGGGGCATGAGAGAAGTAAGAGAGATCAAAGATGAACATTGAGAGAGATAAAGAGAGAGAGATTGTGAGGGAGAAGGAGAGGAAGAGGGAGATAGAGGCAGGGAGAGAGAGAGAGAGAGAGAGAGAGAGAGAGAGAGAGATTAGATCTTTGCAGGAGAATTTTCAGGAAGCTCATGTCAATGGCTTGGTCATGATTGATTGCAGGCAACATAATAAATAATATATTTACTAGTTCCTAACAGCTAAATAATGCCCTTATATTTCACCTTAACTGAATTGTCAATACTATATTGATGAAGTGTCACAGGCCTAGAGGTAAACTGACCTTGTGTCACCATTTTTCTTTCTACATTATTGAAGGCTCCAGAATAGAAAGAAAGAAAGAAAGGAATTTACTTCCCTGATTAATAGATGTTACCAACAAACTTGGTTATGCTCCTTTATTTACACTTGATTCCTTGGGAAGGGCAGATGGATGGAGCTCACTGGGTAGTGGAAGATGGGAGTGTTCTTTTTCCTCTTCCTCGAGGCTGCAGACATAGCTGCTTGGCCAACTGTAGGATGCTCATCCCTGTAGGTGACTTCAGATTCCCTTCTGATGGTGAGGGCGGTTTGGGAAGCACAGAGAAGCTACCCGCCCAGGTCTAAGCCCACTCTCGGGATCCAAAACCACCTCCTGATTTGTTTGAGAACCCCAGACTACACAAAATAGATGAAGACAGAAAATAGTTTCTATAACTCTGGAGAAAGTAACCATTTATAATCTGTATTTGGCTAAGCCTTCCTGAGCAAGTGCTCAGAAGCAGTAATGAATGCATAATGGTGTGTGTATTTATGACATGCATAAATCCACAGACAACCTTCATGCAGTGGTCAGCTGTTATTCTGACCCTCACCTCCACTTTTCCTTTGTTCTGGCTCTGTCATCTAGGACACCCTATCCCTAATGTCGTCCCTCCCTGGACACTCTCCATCCCTCCCTGTGATGGGTAACATCACATTGGTTTGACAGGATATAGGTTCAGGTAGAGGACAGACTTCTGGGAATGTGTATGAGGGGGTTCTAGGTTACCTGAGGTGGGCAGACCCACCCTGAAAGCGAGTCATACCATTCCAAGGGCTGGTATCCCACTTGAATATAAAGGAAGTGAGCTGAGCTCCAGCAATCACCAGTCTCTGCTTCCTGATTGGGTGAGATGTGATCAGGTGCCCCATGGTCCTGCCTGCCATGTCTTCCCCACTGTGGTGGACTGCATTCCTTAGAACAATTAGCCAAAATAAACCCTGCCTCGAGAGAATCTCTTCCTCTAGGATCTTTCATCCCAACAACAAGCAGAGCATCAGACTTACCAAGCAGAAGATAAGCTCTGCCCTTATCATCCCCTCCTCTTGTTCCCGTCCAAGAACTCACCAGCCTTGACCTCAGCATCTGAGATTAGAGAACATCAGAAGCATTCAGGGTGTGGCTGTAGACATGCCCTTGTTTTACTGACAAACTGTCATGTCCCCAAAACTTTATGGGAAAAGGTAACTTCTTAGCATTTAAAAATACTTTCTGCCTTTGACTTGTGTGCTTTGCCCAACTACTTCCTCTTGACAAACTCTTGCCTTTTAAAACATGTCTCAGACAGTATTTTTTAAAACACACCATAAACTTTTTTTGTAATGAAGTTTTGCTCACATGTATGTTTGTATGTCATGTGCATCCCTGATATCCATGAAGTCAGAAGAGGGCATTGGATCCTCTGGGACTGGAGTTATAGACAGTGTGAGCTGGGTTCGATTCTGGGAATCGAACCTGGGTCTTCTGCAAGAACAAATGCTCTTAACCTCAGAGCCGTCTCTCTGGTCACAACATAAACTTATAACATGAAAACCGTGAGCAATGATTGTATGTTGAATACTCCGTATCACCAATTATCAGAGAAATAAAAACAAACCCAAAAATGAGACATCACCTTCATCCAGGAAGAATGGCCACTAGTAAAAAAATAATAAAAAAGATAAAAATAAAATGCAAGATTGAGAGCCTATGAGTACTTGTCTTTTAGAAAGCATCATGGAGGTTCTTCAGAACATAGAAGTGGAACATCATATTGTGAGTGACATCACCCTGCCTCCCATGTAAGGCGGGTATCTGGGTCAAGTGTTCTCCAGCCCTGAGTGTCTAAGTCTTTCACGGTGCTCCTCATACCACGTGAGTCTCACATCTCATTTCCCCACAGCCCCATTGCCTCTTAAAATCCACACCCTCAGACCACTGCTTCCACAGCCCAGTACAATTAAAACCCAATATTAATTAATTAATTATGGCATATTATCTTAGTTAGGGTTTCTATTGCTATGAATGGACATCATGACCACAGCAACTTGTATAAAGGAAAGCATTTCATTGGGGCTGACTTCCAGTTAGAGGTTTAGTTCATTGTCATCTCAGGTGGCACACAGGCAGACATGGTGCTGGAGAGGTAGCTGAGAACTCTACATCTAGGTCAGCAGGCAGGAGGAAGAGAGCGACACTGGGCCTGGCTTGAGCATTAGAGACCTCAAAGCCCACCCCAGTGACACACTTCCTCCAACAAGGCCACACCCCCTAATAGTACCACTCCCTATGAGCCTATCTATGGGAGCCATTTTCATTCAAACCACCACAGTATATATGTGTGGCACACACTTATGTACACACGCATGTTCACATGTGTGTGGGTGCACTTAGCATCCTGAGGTTAACATTACATATCTTCCTCAAATGCTTTCCTTTCTTTACCAAGCCAAAGTGTTTTACTAAACTCGGGGGTTGCCATTCACCATGTCTGGCTAGCCAGTTTCACCTCTGCCTCCAAGCACAGGGAATACAGGAGAGATGCACAACCCCCAGGCTTGGTGCTGGGAACTCCAGACCTCCAACTTCAGGAGCAAGTGTATCCACTGAGCCATCTGTACAGCCTCCCTGTACCTTCTCTGATTACTTTATATCTTTAACACTTTGACACATCAACTAGACCATGTCCTGGCTAGTTTTGTGTCAACTTGACACAAGCTGGAGTTATCACAGAGAAAGGAACTTCAGTTGAGAAAATGCCTCCATGAGATCCAGGTGTAAGGCATTTTCTCAATTAGTGATCAAGGGGGGAGGGCCCCTTGTGGGTGGTGCCATCCCTGGGCTGGTAGTCCTGGGTTCTATAAGAAAGCAGGCTGAGCAAGCCAGGGGAAGCAAGCCCGTAAGTTACATCCCTCCATGACCTCTGCATCAGCTCCTGCTTTCTGACCTGCTTGAGTTCCAGTCCTGACTTCCTTTGGTGATGAACAGCAGCATGGAAGTGTAAGCCGAATAAACCCTTTCCTCCCCAATTTGCTTCTTGGTCATGATGTTTGTGCGGGAATAGCAAGACAGACCATAAATATTTTTGGTATGGGTTTCTATAATATATTTAACCTAGTAACATCTTCGGTTCAGGGTAGCCATTAATCATGGGTATGAAATTGACAAAGAAATGTATTTGTGTACACATGGATTTTTTTCAGTCATAAAGTTTTTTTTTGTTTTTCACAGGAAAAAAGATGTAACTGGAAAGAATGGCATGAAGGGGATTAAATCAGCCTCAGAGAAATGTACATCTTTGCTTTCATTTGTGGGCCCTAGACTTTATGGATACGTAAAATCATATATGTATAGATGTATGCAAGTAGAACTGAGACTGCTTAGAGAACAAAGGGGACATGAGGGAAGGAGAGAGGGTGGTCATGTGATGGGGATGGGGATGTGGTGGGGGTGGGGATGTGGTGGGGGAGCAAAGGACGTCACAGGACTGAACAAAAATGCCCCTGTGTGACCCGGTGTATTATGATTTTAAGACAAATGGGAATGGAATTAAACAAACCTTGAAGGTGTATAGAAATCTAAATTTAAAGAGTGCATATGTGTGCGTGCGTGTGTAAGGGGGGGAGGGAGAGAGACGAGAGAGAGAGACAGAGGCAGAGGCATGGGGAGAGAATTGTAATTTATTGGCTAACTCATCTGTTTTAGAAATACTGGTCTTTTTGCTGATTGTGTTCCAGCAGTGAACAAAAACAAAAAACAATTCATAAGAACGGCGAGAGCCCTGTGAAGTATGTCAGGAAGTCAGTAATCAAACCTGCCCAATTACATCTCCTACAACTGATTAAGATTAATCTGGACCTTCAGAGGAACAAAAATTTGGTTGCTGGGGTGAGATTTTTTTTATAGCTGTATCACTGTAAATTTATACCCACCATATAAAAACTGTCAATGTATATAATTAACTGCCAAAATATTCCCCATGGTAGGCTGTCAGCGGAATTAACTAAGCGCCACAGTTAAGTTTTAATTAGCGTTTTAGGGCCTGTAGAATTAGGTGCAGAAGGCAGGGTAATGATTTCATACATGTGTTGTGTGTGTGTGTATGTATGTATACATGTATGCAAGCACACCCCCCCTTTTAGTTTCCCACAGAATTCTGAGGATCTGTCATTCCAGTCATATCTGCCCCCTCCCCTCGTTTTCTTCCTGCTTCCCTCTTTCCTCTGGTAATTTGGCTTTGATTTATCTTTTACCACATATACTGAATACGTCTTACATGATACTACTTTAAAGGAGAGATTACCTTCTAACGCCTAGAATTTATAAAATCGACACTTTAATAACATTTTTCATAAAATATCCATGGAGGTTGAAAATAGCTCAATTCAGAGGGCCCAGGTTCGATCCCCAGCACCTACGTAACACCTCACACCTGTTTGAAACTCCAGTTGCAGGAGATCTATGGGCACTACATGAACATGGAATATAGACATACATGCAAGCAGAAAAAAAAAACATAAAAAAATTTAAGAATAAAATGTTCATGGAAAAAGAACCCATCACAGACCTATGTTGGAAGGTCTTTCAGTTCTATCAGATCAACCAATTTTAATGGCGGTGATTCATGCGTTTATGAAAGGGGTTGGTTTCAATGGTTACATAATACCCAACTCACAAGTTATTTAGGTGCCTTTAAATTGTTTTGTGTACAGCTAATTTTATCACAATCACCCCTTGCCTTCCCCAGCACACACACACACACACACACACACACACACACACACACACACACACACACACACACACTGATAAATCAGTCAAATGTCATGTACTTGGCTGTACCAATGCTACTACATTTAGATATTATAGAAGTCTCAATTATTTGAATGCACAGCATCTGACCACCGAGCATCAGAATGAGTTATGGAAGAGGCAGTTTATTTCAAAAGAATGAAGCTATCCTGACAGACTAATTGATGGCTATGTGATGTACTCTCTAATAGTAATTGGCTCAACACCAAGCCACCGGTCATCTGAAAGTAGGTACATTAGATGAGGGCTGGCGAGATGGTTCAGTTGCTAAGATGCTTGTTTTGAAAGCATGAGGACTCAAGTTCAATCCCCTAAATTCACGTGAACGAAAGCCAAGCATGGTGGCACATTCTTCCAACCTTGGTGCTGAGGGTACGGAGACAAATGGATCCGAATCCTGCCAGCCAGGCTAGTCTACTTAATGAGCTCCAGGCCAGTGAGAGACCCTTTCACAAAAGGACAAAGAGGGCCACATTCCTGAGAATGACACCTGAGGTTGTTCCCTGGACTCACACACACACACACACACACACACACATACATACACTAGCCTATGCTTGCACCTGCACACACACAAACATGCATGCACATTAACTAAATATCTCTATATAAACATACATTATGTGTATATAAACACACACACACACACACACACACACATGCACACGCACACGCACATAAATGCATGTACATGCACACATGCATGCTTGCACCAAAGCTAACAAAGGCTGTTTTCCCAAATCTCACTGAGAAAACTCTTAAGATTCAGTTATTCAAATTGAACACTTACTTTGACCAAACAGACAGACAGAAGTATGTATGAACCTCTACTTTATCTTGTGTTATGTAGCCAATGTCAAGAGATTATTTTAGATTTTTTAAAAAAGATTTCTACTTTTATTTAAAGAATATGAAGAATGCAGGGGTGGGGCTGGAGAGATGACTTATCAGTTAAGAGCACTGGCTGCTGTTTCAGAGGAACTGGGTTTGGTTCTGAGCTTCCAGATTCTGGCTCACAACTGTCTGTCACTCCAGATCCAGGGGAATCTGATGCCCTCTTCTGGCTTCTGCTGGCATTGCACACATTTGTGATATGTTTACATAATACAAGAAAAAACATTCATTATAAATACTTTTTAAAAAAACTACAAAGAGAAGAAGGCTAATGTGTTTTGATTAGGACAGATCTGTGACTCAGCAGCTTCTAAACAGTGGGATTTTGCGTTTATATTGGTAACATGTTCTACCAAGGGACATTGTCACTTCTTGAATCTCAGGGACCAAGGTTTTCTATTCAGCTGTGTGGCCTTTTAAGAAGCCACTTTCCCACTCTGGGTCTTGTGTTCCACAGTTATACAAAGGATTTACAGCATCCTCTTCAATGAGTCATTTGGAAGATCAAATGAAATAATAAATATGAAGCAACTTACACATATTATACTATTAGGGGCTGGAGAGATGGCTCAGCACTTAAGAGTACAGGCTGCGCTTGTAGAGGACCTGAGTTTGATTCCCAGCACCCATATGGTGGTTCACTACTATCTGTAACTCCAGTTCCTGAGGATCCAGTGCCCTCTTCGACCTCCACAGGCACTACACACACACACACACACACACACACACACACACACACACACACACACACAATGTATATACATCCGTATAGGTACACATAAAATTAAAAAATATTCTACTATTAAATTATAGCACTATCCAGGTTTGTGCTTATTATATCTTTCTATCAAATATTAGCCCTCAAAGCCATTTCTTTAATATGTGCTGATCATATAGCATGTGATAATTACCCAGGTTTATTAGAAGAGGGAAATTTTGTTCCCTGGACCCAAAGCTCTGCGTCTTTGCTTTTATAGCACCACTTAATGCCACTGACCTCCAGCAGCATTCTTTAAGCTTCTTTGAGTAGTTATCTAATAAGTGAAAACCGTGCTGGTTTGGATGTAGCTCAGCCAGTCAGGTGTTTGTCCACTCTGCATGAAGCCCTGGTTCCATACCCAGCACCCCTTATAATCCAGGAGTGGTGGTATACACCTGCAATCCCAGCTCTTGGGAGATGGAGGCTGGAGGATTCAAAGTTCAAAGTCATCCTCAGTTACATAGTGAGTGTGAAGCCAGTGTAGAATAAATTAAGATCTGGCCTCAAATAAGAAACGGGGGATTATGTAAGAGTATATTACAAATAAATATAAACATATGCACATTGCAATATAAATTGGTGAATTTATATATAATTTTATAGATGTTCTAGTACACTATCAGCATTATAAAATACAAAAACAACAGTCACTTTTACAAGAGTAGAAGGGATTCAGGTTTGCAGACGGGGATATAAATCCAGCTGTTTCTTCCCGTTTCTTCTCGAGAGCAACAGAAAAAGTAAATGAGAAAAAGATTAAACCTCATTTCTGACAAAAGGAGAAAATAGCTGTAACCTAAGTGGGAAGGTTGCCTGGAGTGCCAAATTAGGGAAACAGAGAGCCAGGGCACCATGGACTTGTCTTCGAAAGGGACAACACACACTTCTCCAGGGAGGTGTGCCCTGAGGTATGGGACCTAAAATCTGTGTGTGGTGGCAGAAGAGGGCAAGCATGCTGCCTCCACAGAGGCTTCTTTGTGCCTGTTTTTATTCCAGAAAGGAAGAAAATGAAGCTAGAAAAGAAGCCACAGACATAAGTTTTATGTTTGGGAAACAATCTGTCTCTGCCCAAGGCAGAGAAAAGAAAATTTGCTTTGGAAGACACTCACATTGGCTTAATGCCATTAACTCAAGGAAAACAAACTTGTAAAACTCAGCAACACAAGAAAAGTTCTGGCTGGCCTTGGCCCTTCGCCAGCATGGACTTCTGCAAATATTAGGTCCTGGGAAAGCTCATGTTAAGATGAAACTTCTACAAGAAACCAACAGACGATCTATATAAGCACCAGAAAGAATGAAGACAATGGTCAGCAGCACCAGAAAAATATCTCCCCAGGGTAGAGGAGGTGTGTGACCAGACATTTTGCTGTCAAATTTAAATTTAAAAGACAGTTGGGCATGGTGGCACATACCTTTAGTCCCACCACTCAGGAGGTAGAGGCAGGTGGATCGATGTGAGTTTGAGGATAGCCTGGTCTACACAGCGAATTCCAGGCCAGCCAGTGAGACTCTGACTCCAAACAAAGACAAACAAATGGAAAGCAAATTGAGAATTGGAATGATTGATTCTGTGAAGAGCTCAGGACACGATCTGGAAGCAGCAGAGGTGAGATCTGGTAGAAGTCAAAAGAGAAGTGAGGGAGAAATGGAGCCAACCATAGAAATGGAAGGAAAGTGCAAGGCACGCTGGGAGACTAAGAACAGTAAATGTCAGAACTGAAGGGAAGCCCAGCATAGGAAACTGTTAGGGAGAGCGAACAGGCAGGATGGTGTGGAGGAGGAAGGAAGTTAACCACATAGACCATAGACGCTGAAGCTTCAGAGGACAATACTAACTCAGAGCAAATACTTTGCAGTACAGCTTTAGCATTTTTAAAATAAAGGAATATACACACATGCACACACACGTGTGTACCACACACACACACACACACACACGCACGCACACACACACACATTTGCATGCATGTGCACAGAGGACCAACAGAGACATATCTTAGTCAAGTTACTGAACTTCAAAGCAGCAGCAGCAGCAACCTACTTCTTGGGGTAACTAGTCAAAGTGTCATTGTGTGCATGTGTGTGGGGGGTGTGTGAGCATACATGAGTGTGTATATACATGTATGTGTGTGCATGTGGCAGCCAGAGGTCAGCTTCAAGTGTCATTTCTCAGGTGTGGTGCACTTTGGCCTAGGACTTACCAAGTATGCTAGGCTGGCTGGCTATCAAGTCCTAGGGATTTGGCTGCCTCTGTTGCCTGCTCACTATAATTGCTAGCATGCACCATCATGTGCTTTTCGGGGTGAGTTTGCCACGGTGGGATGGCATGATAGAGCAGTTTAGTTCCCATTCAGGCGAGCCAGAAAGCAGAGGATGAGACAGAAAATGGTCATGGATAACATATCTTCAAATACCCACCCCTGATGGTTTACTTTCTTTGCATGGGCTCTACCTCTTAAAGTTTCTGCTAATGTATCAAAATAGTTTCACTAGGTAAAGAGCAGGCACTCAAAACACAAGACTTTGGGGAAGGTTTAATATCAAAGCACAACAGACTGCCCCATACAGTTTGAATCCCGAGCCTGAATTGTCTATGAGTTCCTGAGCCATTATATGTGATACACAGTTAAATTTTTTGGGTTTTGTATTTTTGAGATAGGGTCTCATGAAGACCACACAGGCTTCCAACTTCTGATTTTCCTGTGGCTGCCTCCTAAGTGCTGTGATTACATGTGCTACATGTATGGGCTATATTTTGAAATAAAAATTTCCCTCTATTTTAAAAATATGGTTTTGGATATATAGAGTGGAGGAGGGGACATGTATTTTTTGGAGTTCACTGATGAGCTAGCCTAGCAAGTTAGTCAGCTCCAACTTCAGTGAGAGACCCTGTCTCAAAGAAAATATAAACATCAGCTTCTGGCCTCCACACACATGCACACACAGAAACATGCACACACACACAAACATGCATACACACACATGAGCATGCACACACAGGAGCATGTATACACACAAACATACAAACACCCACAAGCCCCTGTCATGCCTCATAACAGACACAAATAGATGTCTGCTGGGGATTCAATCCCCTACATTATATCTGGTGCACGGGGAACCTGGCCGGCTCCATTGCTTTTACTTCAAGTCCTTTTACTTTCCTGAATCTGTGCCTTCGACTCCCAGAATAGGGTGACTGCTGCTTCTGCCTCACAACAAAAAAATTAAAAATCTTGAATTTGTCCAAACACAACACAACACAACTGTTCAGGCGCAATAAATAATTATGAAAGTCACCTTGCCGTCCTCCATTTGATCTGTGAGGTTATGAGTGGATGAGATAATCTTTTATTTATATTGCATGCGGTAAAATTTTGAAAGAGGGTTTCTGCTCCTTCCGTACCTACCCTTCCATAATTAAGCCCGGAGGGCGGGCTGCCTGGCTGATCATTTTTAGCATAGAGCTTGTCAATTCCTGTTAACACTAATTTAGGGTTCATAGCTCCATAGATCATGGAAATGTGAGGGCACAACAATTTATATAGAAAATATTTTGAGAGGAATTGAGCAAATGGAAGATCGTTTTTTGCATCGACTGGCGTGCATTTCCGCTCTGATTATGGTACCAATTTATGCGGTGACTCCAGGAGCTCACCTCGCCTGCCTCTCACACTTGATTCTCCCAGGTTCCTGGCTTTGCCTCCCTTCCCTTTCATACACACACCCTCCTGATATAAATAAGTGTGCTCTTTTTCCTCCTTTGCTGTGTGTTGTCTTTTTAATGATGCCCCAAACTCTAATATAGTCAGTCGAGATCTTGTTTTACCATTAGCAAGGAAGAAAAGAGGCCGCCTCCTGCATTTCACACTGAACATTACAAGGGCAGATGGGGGGCTTTCATCCCTTCCCACCTTCAACAGACAGAACAATAGGCAGCTCTAATCTTGTGACACTCACAACTAATTTATCCAACCAGAAGACAGGTAGCACTCCTCGCAGGCCGTTCCTGTCTGAATAGGTGCTGTAAATACTCAGCTTAATCGTTGCTTCCCCGGCAGGAGGGCTACATATCACAGCGTGGCGTTTTTATAATCTTCCTGGCATGCGGACAGCCAGGAGCGCCGGCCTGCGCATGTTCCTCCTCAGTGCGGTCAGGGATGCTTGTAACTGTTAGGTGGTGACACATTGTGCCTTGGAGCAGGTTTAACTGTTTTATATCTCCTCTGATCTGCAGCTTTGGACATCTGTTAAGCTGCCTGTTAAACTTCTTTGGGCACATCTGTAGAGATGGTCCTTGATGTTGGGTACGCAGCCCAGGCCCATCCTGGGGCTTCTTTGTGCTGCCTCCTGTTCATCTGCTAGGAGTTTCTCTGGTACCTTGCAGGGCCACCACTGAACATGTTGTTTGTATCTATTTATCATCTATCTATCTATCTATCTATCTATCTATCTATCTATCTATCTATCTATCTATCTATCTATCCATCTATCTATCTATCTATCTAATCTACCTACCTACTTATCAGTGAACATGATAACCTTTGGACAGTCAGGAGGGGTATGCTTGGCGACAACTGAATAAAAGTCTTTTCTGTTTTTGGAGAAGCCCTGCTTAAAGAGAGATAGAGATAGAGATAGAGATAGAGATAGAGATAGAGATAGAGATAGAGCGAGAGCGAGAGCGAGAGAGAGAGAGAGAGAGAGAGAGAGAGCGCAAGAGTGAGCACAGCACTCAGTGGTTAAGAGCCATGCTGCTCATGCACAGGACTGAGTTTAGTTCCTGGCACTCACAAGGGGGCTCACAACTGTTTGTAACTCCAGTTCCAGAGTACCTAACATCCTTTTCTGGCCTCCACAGGCAACACACACCCAGGGCACATATAAATACACACAGATACTCACAAAATCACACATATACTTCGAGAAACTTTTTTTTAAAAAACAAACAAATGATAAGAGAAATCTCCCCGCAACATTTTTTCCCTGGTTGCTTGGATCCCGTTCTGTGGCTGATCTCATCCTTTCTGTCTGAATAAGTTCTCCAAGGCCCTCGTGTTCTACGGTAAGAGAAAGCAAGCTAGTTTCAAACCCTGTGTCAATTCTTCTAACACCTTGCCATGGATAGTACCGATTGTCAACATGACAGGATTTCTGGGCACATCACTGAAGGGGCTTCTTAACTCCGTCATAAATTTGTGCAGCACTGTCCTGTTGGTTGTGGTCCTGGGCTGAATACAAAGGAGGAAGTGACTAAGTAGCAACAGCTGTATCTCTTCCCTTCCTGACTGGGGATGGAACATGAGCAGCCCCCCACCCCAAGCTCCTGCCGCTAGACCTCCTCTGCAGTGATGGATAAGCACTCTTGAACTCCGAGCCCAAATAACCCTTCCTTAAGTTTCTTTCATCAGGTGTTTCTTCACAGCAACGTGAGAAGAGTAATTAACACGCATCTGATTGGCAGAGCAGCGTTGATTCAGCTACTGCATCAAGTCTTCTGACACCCCATTGGCCCAAGAACAAGTAACTGATTGACCAGACCCAAATCAGACTTGCTTCTTATCACTCAGCAAGGCACACGACCAAGTGTGTATCAAAGGGTGGGGAAGTGTATTCCTCTCAGGAGACTGGAAGTGAAGGAGGAGTTCATGTTTACCATCCTCTTTTCTGACCTTGAATCTATAACCCGTCTCTGCCTACAAAGGGAAGAATGCATGGGGTTTAGCTAGATTGTGAAGTTCTGCATACATCCAGCCCAGAAGTAGGAGGTTTCACTTGTGAATGTTACTAAGGACACCCTGAAAGGATGAACCACTAACAATCCTCAAATGGCCTTTTGATGACCCTCGAGACTCAGCAGAGTCTTGTTCCTTATGTTTCAGGGTTTCCTGAAATAGTCTACAGTTGTCACGGTTGTCAGGGAGGAGAGAAGGATGGCTCCAGTAGAGAAACTAGCCGTTTGAGTAGTTACTCTATATACACCTGTGTGTTCAACAGTTCTGTGGCATAACAAAATTATCTCAAAGCTTTGTGGCCATCAGACGACTGACAGTACTTTATTCCACAGTTCTGAATGTGGAATAATCAGGTCTTCTGCCTTACCTTCTTTCGACAGGATGTACTCAAGGCATTGGCTGAGTCTATGACTATTTCAAGGGTCAACCAGTAGTACGAAGATCTGCAGGGCTGGCCCCCGGGAAGGGTGGGCTGGATTTCCCAGCTGCACCGAGAGCTGCAGTTCACAGGCAGAATTGCCCTTCTTCAGGGAAGCCTCAGCTGTGTCTAACCACCTTCCAGCTTCTTGAATCTTATCCACCTTCTCACACCGCATCATCTCTGGTACAACTGACTAGGGATTTCAGTCACATTTGAGAAAGGCCTGAACAGTAACACCTCACATTAGCATTTAACCAAGACACTGGAGACTGTATAGCCAAGTCATGTAGGCATATCAAAAACTTCAGTCAATATATAACTTTTCAAATTTATTCACTAAGTCATTAGACCCAGGTTAGACTCAAGGGGAGGGAATTAAACAGTGTAAGAAACCAAGACGCAGAGATTTTTTGGAAACTATTTACAAGGCTTGCTACCAGAGTCACTTAAAAAAAAAAAAAACCCAAAAACTACTTATTTTAGTTTTTAAAATTATGTGCTTATGTGTACATCTGTGTGTGGTTGTGTGTAAGTATGAGCAGGTACCTTTGGAGGCCAGCAGAGGGTGTCAGATCTCCTAGAGCTGGGTTTCAAGAGGTCATGAGCTAGCCAACGTAGATGCTGGGAACCAAAATGGGATCTGCTGCAAGAGCCTCAAATTCTCTTAACCACTGGGTCATCTCTGCAGCCCTAGAATCACTTTTTAATTTTACTTTCAAACTAAGTTTTGCAAGGGCAAATTCCTTTAAAAATGGCCTTAACTAAAACACAAAGTCTGCACAGCCATTTCTATTTGTTGAATTAATTGTGGTTAAATGAATGAGGTCTTGTTCAGTGGTTAATTACACAGGTTTGGTGAGCAAACACAATTTGCAACTTTTAAGTGAACAGATCCAATTCTGCACAACAAACATTCTGATAAATGTGGTTTTTTGCTAACAAATATTTATAATCTCAAGGTTATAAGTCAGGTCTCTTAGAGCTGTTGGAGCAAACCTCTAAAAGCTACAAGAAAATTCTTTAGTCTTGTTAGTTTAAAAAGAATGTAGATTAAAATTTTTCTTTTCAGAAGCTAAAAGTACAGAAAATAAGTATAGGTATACTTCCAAATATACTTCCAAGTTTTATGAGAATTTGTATGTAGAAGTAGACAGGTGTGTTTGTTTTTTCCTGTATCACAACAAATAATGGTGGCTACTTAGTTTTTTAGTATTCTTTAATTTTTTTTAGGTCAACCAGTCAGTGACTTAAAGTGTTTTGTGATTGATTCTTCAAGGGCATAGCAAAATGGATTCAATGATAATTTTGTCTGTGTCTGAATTAAAGAATCCTATGCTCAGGGGGGAAAGAAAGTCGAGAGGCCCACTGTGGACTGGGGAGGGTCAGTGTTGTTACTGAATGCATGAAAGGAACAGGAGTTTTGAGACAGAATAAATGCTGATTACAGAAGAGACAGACACACTAGACAAGTGCTCTACCACTGAGCAATTCCCTTAGCCTACCTTTTAAAAAATGTCTGAGGCGAGCTCTTATGCAGCCCAGGCTGCCTTGGTTCTATTAGCTGGAGATGGCCTTGCCTGCTGCATGCTGGAACTGCAGGCATGGACCACTGTACCCCACTGACTTTAAATACTTGTGTGTATACTGCAGGGACCTTCAGCACACTCATGTTTTTGGACTTTTGTCACCACCATACTTGTCCAGAGCCTTTCATTTTCCCTAACTGTATCCCTGTTCTCTTAACTTCTTTTATGTTCTTTTTCTCCCTCAGCTCTGGCCTCTCTACTTCTCATCTTCAAGAATCTGACTACTCCTGGGGCTGGAGAGATGGCTCAATAGTCAAGAGCACTGGCTGCTTTTCTAGAGGACCTGGGTTCAATACCCAGCACCAACAAGGTGGCTTACAACCATCTGTAACTCTGGTTCCAGGGGACCCACTGCTCTCTTTTGGCTTCCATAGACATGGCACATATGTGGCGCAAGGACACTCATTTGGCTAAACATCCACACATATAAAACAGAGAAACAAAACAGGAAACCAAAGCCTGACTACTCCAGTACCTCAGAGAAATGGAATTACATAGAATTTGTCCCTACCCTACTGGCTTATCTCACTTTGTATTATATCCCCCAGGCTTATCCACATAGTAGTATAAACCAGAATTTTCTTCCTAGTAAAGACTAAATAACATTCCTAGTGATGTTTGTTGCTGTGATAAAATCCCAGGACAAGAACAATTTAAGAGAGAAAACGGTTTTCCTTGGCTCACAGTTCTTGGGGATTTCAAAGCAGCAGGTTCTTGAAGCAGTTGGTTACATCACACCCACAGCTAAGAAGCAGAGAGAAAAGCAGAAGAGATGGCTCAGCCATTGAGAGCCTCTGCTCTTGCAGAGGACCCCAGTTTGCCCAGTACCCTCACTGGCCAACTCACGACCACCTGTAACTCCAGCTCCAGGAGATTCAACGCCCTCTTCTGGCCTTTGAGGGCACTCTATTCAAATACACATGTTCATATGCACACAAGTGTGAGTGTATGCGTGCATGTGCACACACACACACACACACACGGGGGGGGGGACTGGTACACACATTTTTAAAAGCAGAGAGCACTGAATACTGGTGCTCAGCTTGTTTTCTCTTTATATACATTCTAGGAATAAAGGCCAGGGACTCGTGCCACCCCCCACTCTTAGTGTGTGACTTCCTAGCTCAACCAACACAATTCCCCACATGTACGCCTGGAGGTTTTCCTCCTAAGTGAGCCCAGATTCTATCAAGTTGACAGGGACTAAAACTGTGGCAGTACATACATATCACATTTTATTTATATATTTGTCTGCCAATAGATGCTTGGGTGACTAACCCTTTGCTACAGTGGACAATGCTGCTATCAATGTTTCTTCAAGTTTATTGGGTATATTTCCCAAAATGCATAGCTTGATCACAAGGTAATTCCATGCTCTACTCTTTGAGGATCCATCATACTGAGTTTACCTCCTCAGGAACAGTGTGCTGGGGTTCATTCATTCTCCCCACATTTTGGCCAACATTTCTGTGTTTGGGGAGTTAGCATCCTGGTGGATGCAGAGTTTTGATAAGGAGACACAATAATAGTATTGACTGGACCTGGAGCTGATGAGACTCTCCGAGATCTGCTTCTAGTGGCCTTGGCAGAGAGCCTTCTTTTTATAGCATTGCTGAATCTTTCTTGTTACGCTGGCTGGCTCTATTTGCTTATTTATAATTTCTGCTTCCTCAATAGTTTGGCTTGCATGTGCACCCTCATGGCCACTCCAGTTCACCCGTATGCTGTACCTTCTTGTGTATATTATTACTTTGACCTTCACTTTCTAATACTGAACCAATGTCCAGAGACACTGAAGACCCTGACTGATCATTTTGACTACAGATTTGCCTGGTCATGGGTTGGGTTAATCGTCCATAACTGGAGGGATGGAGTTCATTTGAGAAGTGACAAGTGAGGCATCAGCAGGCAGAGGTTGGACAGATACCTTAGATGAGATGACAGAGAAATGGGTAGACAGACAGACAGAGAGATGATAGACAAAGCAATAGTTGCCAACATTTGTGGTACCCTTTATCATGTTTCCCACTATTGACCCATTTATCAGTATATATATATTATGAGAGATACTGGCCTAGGCATTGTTAGCTACTACCTAGCTAGCATTTACTAAACAGTTATCATGTATGAATATAGGTCTAAAATACCATATTTTTATGGGGTGCTTCCAAGTCAGAATGGATTTTTTTCAGAGTAGTTCTGCAGTTTGGTTAAAGATGAGACAGCCACCTGTCTCCTAAACCTTGAAATTGCAATACAAAACACTGGTAATAAGAAAACATTGTAAGCAGCTTTTTATCTAAGCAATAGACAGGAAGTGCTGTAGTGCTGTGCGAGAAGCCATCTGAGAGGCGTTTCTGGAGGGCTTAACTCAGGTTTTAAAGTGGTGCAGGCGGTTTCAGGTAGGAAGTGAGGCCAGAGGAAGCAATGGCTTACTTGACAAATAGGCACTGGATGCTAAATCACAGCCAGGCACTGCACCAGAAGCTGGAAATGTGAGAACTACAATCCCTAAAAGAGATCTATGATCTGGAGAGGGGCGGACAGGCGGATGGGAAACAGCCGTAGGCATCAAGAAGGGAAAATGATAAGCTGTTTCCAGAAAAACCCAGCCTTTGTGACCTCCATCACAAGAAGTGGCTAAAGGACCGATCTCTTGGAAATGAAGGCAGCCCGGCAGGTTACTAAGACACTGAAAGCAGGTCTTCCTTAGGCTTCACAGATGCAGCTGCTGTCCTTACCAAGAGGGCAGGCTCCTCTTGGGTCACCTCCAACAGGATCAAAAGATCAGGCTTCCTAGAGCAGGCTGGCGGTAGCCACTGATCGTGGCTCTGCCTCGAGGATGACAACACTGAAGACACAAAGATAGAGACAAGGAGGATGAATTCCTGAGGGGAAGATCTGTGCTTGCTAATGGGTTGCCAAATCTACAGTCTTTCCTGAACAAACCATGTCCTGGTTTGCTTAATATTTTCTGATCAAACAGAGAAGCCCTGCTGAGGAGAAATGCTAATATACATTTATATGTTTTCTGTTTATTTGCTTTTAATTAATTACTTTGAATCATGAATTGCTGGTTTACTATGCTGCTTGTTCCCAGTCCAGTGACAAGCAAGTCATGTTGTTTTTAAACATTTTTAAATCGTATTTTATTTATCTGCTTTGTGTCTGTCTGTATTCAAGTGTGTGTGTGTGTGTGTGTGTGTGTGTGTGTGTGTGTGTGTGTGTGTGTGTGTATACGTACATTCCACAGCATGGAGGTCAGAGGACAATTTCTTTGAGTTCAGCTCTCTCTCTCTCTTCAACCATATGGGTCTTGGGGATCCAACAAAGGTCATCAGGCCTCGCAGCAAGTGCCTTACGAAGCTGAGCCATCTCACTGACCCAAGTCCTCTTGTTTCTAAGAGCCCAAGTTATAAAGACTCCAGAGAGCTTCATAAACCAAGCCAAACAACAAACAAAACAACAATAAAACCTAAACCAAACCAAGCAAGCAAGCAAAAACTCTGCCACTGCCACGAGTAACATCACCCAGCTTTGCAGGAAAACCTGAAGCTACCTGTTCATTGAACAGCTCTCCTATTTCCTTTCAGCCTTCAAGCGTTAAGATTTCGAACTCCGAGGCTGCTAAAATGGGGACGGGGAGGGGGACAGCTATTTAACTCCTGCCGCAAAACCAGATCCTTCCCTGGAACCACGTCCCCTCCCCCCTTTCCTAGACGGCTCCAGGGAACTGGTTCTCAGGGGTCTCCATGCGCTTCAGCAGGAAGGCACCTGAACTTGATCCCGCATAAGCCTGGGAAATGGGAAGGGTGAGGAGGCAGATACACTTATTTATTTCACTGCCTTTACATAGTGATGAAGTCCTCATCTCTGCCTCCTCCTGGAGCCCCATAAATCCCCACAAGGGGGCGGTGGGATCAGATCATACATTTAAATTATTTCCAAAGACGGCAAGCAATTCCGACTTCTTTAATGCAGCAGCCTTCTGACGGAATGATAAATCTGCGAACCGAAGAGAGGCTTCTCCCGTTTCAAATTGTGGCCTTGAAAGACTGATTATGTATTTAAGCTTTGGAGCTGTGTAAAGCTTTGTTAGGCAAATCAATGACCAAACCATCCCCTAGCTCAAAATCTACAGCCCCTATTTATATATGACAAATGTTTAGGATTCAGATTTCTTAACTCCGGCATCATCAGACCTCGGCTTAGCATCAGGAGAGCTGTGGACTGGGCTGAGCTGAAGTCAGACTTTTGCTCTTGGACGAACCACACTGCTGCTGCGGAAATCTGAACGCCTACAGACAATGTACGGAGCTTCCCTGACTAATTTTATTATGCAGACGGGTTTAATGGCTCCTGTTACTATCACATCTGGGGTGGGAGATGGTGCTGGATGGTGAAGATCACACTAAATCGACAAGGATTATCAGTCATTAAAAAGGAACCAAATTAGCATGGAGCAGTCATATTTTATACTTATCAAACCTTCTGCTGGTCAAGGTCCATTACTGGAAAGGCAGATGCTATTGGCTCGTTCTCCAGAACATTTACGTTTCTATTGTATTTGTGTAGGATATAATTTCATGTAGCAATAAAGCCTAATAAAGGTTACACTCTGATGAATAAGGTGCTAATAAATTGACCCGTGAAGTTTAAATAGATAATTATATGTGAGACAAATGCAGAATCCCCTATTTCAGTGCAGAAGTTTTTCACGGTGTGTCCATATCTAGTTTCCTGTCAACTACAGGATGGTTTCACATAGCTTTATAGAGATAGGGAGTATCAGGGGGCTGGAGAGATGGCGCCAGTGGTTAAGAACACTCAATGCTCTTGCAGAAGACCTGAGTCCAGTCCCCTGCACTCATGTCAGGGCACTTACAAATGCAGTTACTCCACTCCTACACCTCTGGCCTCTGCAGGCACCCCACTCCCCCAATTTAAAAATAAAAATAAATCTGAAAACATTAGTAGAGCTGGTTGGCATCGAGGTGAAGTGGTTATTCACCAGGCCTTTCTGACAGTGGCAGTCTCCCAGAGTCCTGAAAACTAAATTTAAAGTGTTCCCCATAAAAGGAGCTTACAGAAATCCTGGAGCAGGCTGGCCACGCTGGTACATGCTCAATGCCCAGCCCTACCCCCACCACACTGTTTCAGGCTGTCCCCAGCATTTGCCTTCACACGGCAGAGCGTGTCAGATGGGATCAGGAAGTGATTAGGGAGGCCCTTGAAAGATTCTTTCCTGCATATGATGTGTATGAGAGGCAGGCCTGATGGTTCAGCTATGCACCGTGCCTCTCCCATATCCCTACACAGCAAGAACTGCAGACAAGCAGGCAAAAGAAACACAGAAGCGGCAGCACTATGGGGTTTGCAAGCCCAGCTCCGGTGAGGTCGCTTAGGTAAGGCTCCTCTCTGTTTCTTGTATAGCAAGCATTAGGCTCAGGAAAAGAAGATTCAAGCATAACACAACAGATACTAACTTGTCTCATTAAGCAATTAACATTTAGTTTAAATATTTAGTCAACAAATATTTGTGTACTTTTTTTTTTTGAGACAGAGTCTCAAACATCTCAGAATGGCCTCAAACTTGTTGTGTAGCCAATAACGCCCTGATCCTCCTGCCTCCACCTCCTGAGAGCAGGGACTGCAGGTGTGCAGCATCACACTGTTTATGTGGCACTAGAGATTCTACCTAGGGCTTTATGCATGTCAGGCGAGCAGTAGACCAACTGAATCACCTCTGCAGCTCCATTTATACACTCCTGCTAAATAATTGTTGAAAGGATATTGGTTGGATTGTATTTTCTCACATAAATAGAATATGTATAATGTTGAGAATTCCTACAAGAAACCCCAGCTGGCTGGCTACCGCCATGGCCATCTCTTGAGAACAGGGATCGGGCTTCATTATTCATTGTGCGTCATGTGCTTAGCGCCAAATCCTCGGTAGGCGAATGAATATCATTAGTGTTTGTAGGAATTTCCTTTCTAATAAGATGGTAGAATGGAATCCCTAAATACCGCTCCCTGGATAGATTACAAAGAGTCTTTTCAGGAATGTTTTATTAAGCTGAAAATGAAATGGGGTTTCTTAGATGTCAAAAAATACAGTGTGGGTGGGAATTCATTGAGCGAGAAGTCAGCTTTTCGTCTAGGGAGCCTCTGATGAGTTTTGGCGACATTGAATATCCATTTGGACTATTGTATAGAAAGAAGAAATATGGGCAAAGCTCATAGCCCACCCCGGATGGGTGACAGGAGACAACCTGCATGGATCCAGGACCACAGAAAGTTGTATCATCAGGGAGACAGTGGATCAGAGGTCAATGCACCTGCAGCAGAGAGCAATGGGGGCTTGCCTGTCATGATCTTGAGAATGGGTACAGAGCAAACAGATCCTGTGTAGCCCCCAATCAGGCACGACACAGAATTTCAATTCAAAGGACACTAGCAGAATATTATAGATTAGGCTAAGCCCAACATTTTCATTTTTAAACAGTATTAAGGCAGATATTTAAACTCTCTAGAGGCGCACACTTAAATATCTCAAGATTTCCATAAAGTCCAAGTTCACAGTAAGATGACAAAAGTAACAAACAAATAAATGACAGAGGCAAGTGAGAAGAGGGAACCAGGCGACAGTCTCCAGAATGCAAATAGGATGAATTGTTTTTTTAATGTTTAGTATAGGAAAGGCACACAGAGTCTTAAAGGCAATAAAGTTGGTTTGGAAAGGAACCAAGGCAAAACATGGAAATAAAATACGGACCAATAAATAAAAATCTGATGGGTAAGATAAATACTGTGAAAGAAGCAGCTGCTGAGTGACCTAAAGGGACTCCTCGCTATGTGGCAGTGAAGCAGAGAACAGAAATGTAAGACACAGTAGGACAGGTGGAATGTACGGTAAGTTGAAAGAAGGGAGCCTTCGAGACAGCTCAGTGGGACAGACAGCCTGCCTTGTGAGCACGGGGGCCCAAGTTTGACTCCCTAGAACCCATATCAAAATGCTGAGCACTGTGGCATGTCCTGGGGAGACAAGTGCATCCCTGGGGCTCACTGGCCAGTCATTCTGGTCTAGTTGGCAAGTTCCAGGCCAACAGAGATCCTGACACTGTCTAAGAATAAATAAACAAAGGAATACATAAGTGAGTGGGAATAAGGAGTGGTCAGCACTGGAAGGACAGCCCCCGAGGCTGGCCTCTGGTCTCTGCACACTCATGTTTTACAGGACCGGTACAAACAACGGGCATGTGAATGAACGTGCACACGTGTGCCCACGCACAGAGGCACACATGCACATGGTCCTAAATGAAAGACTGATATTTAAGGAGAAAAAAATCAAGCATAAACGTTGATAAAACTAGTGTATTGTGTAAAGATAAAAGTAGATAAGGGTATTGATAAAACTAAATAAAGGGGCTGGGAAGATGACTCAGTGAGTCTGGTGCCTGTACATGCATGAGGACTGGAGTTTGGGTCCCAAGCACCTGTGTAAATGTCTGGGCATTGTGGGGAGATGTCTGCAACCGAGAGCTGGGGGCTGAGACAGGTGTTGGTTTTAGCCAGGCTTGTTAACCGGCCAGTCTGGCTGAAATGGAGAGAGCCAGGTTTAGTAAGAGATCCCATCTCAAAACTAAGGTAGAGCTGAGCTGAGACTGAGGAAAACATCTCATTGTCCCCAACCACCATATGTCAGAGCATGAAAAAATGGTCTTTCTCTCTCTCTCTCTCTCTCTCTCTCTCTCACACACACACACACACACACACACACACACACACACACACACACACAAGCACAAACACACCCCCATAATACAAGAACAAATAAAATTTACCAACATAAATATTGTCTTATATGTGAGAATGATAAAAAGAAGATATAAGTAAAATAGGAAGAAAATAGGACACAGCTTATTATTGAGTCCTATTATTTTTGAGGATGAATACATAAGCTTTATATTAAAAGGTTATAATAAAATGTTTTTGGATAGGGGCTGGAGAGATAGCTCAGTGGTTAAGAGCACTTGTTCTTACAATGGACCCAGGTTTGACTTCTAGCACCCACATGGTGGCTCACAACTATCCCTTACCTCTAGTTTCAGGGGATCTGATGCCCTCTTCTGACTTCCATGAGCGGCAGGCATGCACATGGGTACATAGTCATGCATGCAGGCAAAACACCCATACGCATACAATAGAACAAATAAATCTCAAAAAAATTTAAAAGGTGTTTAGGATAGTCATGAAAAGTATAAAGTATAAAATTATCAGTTTAGTAGAGAGTGAAAAAAGAGAATGAGACAGAGAAATGTCTTTGAGCTAAAAGCAAATAGAGGTGAGAAAGGAAAACCTTTCTCTTTTAGGGGATGGGGAGACCCTCACTGTGCAGCCTTGGCTGGCCTCAAATTCTGGATCCTCTTGCCTCAACTCCTGAGTGCTGGGGTTGCAAGTGCATACTCTTATGGCTTCCTAAGAAAAGGAGATAAAGAGACTGTGGCCAGCCCACAAACAAACAGCTCTGGTAGGCCTTGGCCTTCTCCCCCAGTCCCTCTGCCTGTTAAAAACCTTTAGATTACAACCCTGAAGCTACCACCCAGGTCTATTCCCTTATTTGACCCCTTCCTACTCCTGAGGCCGACTACCAATGCAGCTATCAAAGTATCGAAGTCCAGCAATCAAAAGCCCCCATTTGGCTCACCTAATTAACATGCCAAATCAAAACACAGGGTTTTGTTGGCCTTCTTTTTTGGATGGGAAAGTATACTGGGACTCGGAAGCCCAGGAACCACACTGATCTTAGGTAGGTGGGACAGTGTCCCAAGGGAAGGATATCCTGAGACAGGGAACCCAGAAACCACATAGCTCTGAGAGGAAGCCTCCTCTGCACAGCTGTTGTGGTCACAGGGAAGGGTATCCCCAGCTGAGCTGAGGCGCTCAGGAGCCTCAGCCCCTCTCCTCTTCGCTTCTTCCCTTCTAGAACTTCATTGCTTCTTGTCTTCTGATGAGAGAGTCACACCAGGTAGTAAAGCTCATGAAAGAGAATTTTTTTTTTTTTTTTTTTTTTGGAGACAGGGTTTCTCTGTGTAGCCCTGGCTGTCCTGGAACTCACTCTCTAGACCAGGCTGGCCTCGAACTCAGAAATACGCCTGCCTCTGCCTCCCGAGTGTTGGGATTAAAGGTGTGCGCCACCACTGCCCGGCTTTCATGAAAGAGATTTATTGGAGGGTCCAGGTGCGAAGGGACGGATCCAGGAGTGGCTGCCTCTACTCCCAGGAGGGAGCAGACGGCAGCAGGGAACTAGACAAAGTTCAATGCTTGTATAGGGGTTCTTGTGTGTGGGTGTGGGGGGGGGGGTCGTAGCTTTCTAGGGTAGAGAGTTCTAGGGTGAGGATTGGTGAACTTTCAAGTCTTGTGCTTGGAGGAGATCAGGGATTGGTGGGTTTTCCTGTTCAGGGATTGGTGGCTTTTGTTCAAACTTTTCATTTTCACCTAAAATTAGCATAATCTGGGGAAGGTCTTGTTGAGGGGCTGGAGAAGGTGACCACCCATTAGCCCACCAAATGCAAGGCTAGGGTGCTTGAGCACAAGAGGAAAACATCTTTTGGAACTGTGTTCACCATTAACAATCACCAAATCTCAGACCGAATCGGACCCCAAACCAAACCAACAAAAAAATTGCACAGCTGATGGTGACTCATACCTTTAATCCCAGCACTTAGGAGGCAGGGGCAGGGGCAGGGGCAGGGGCAGGGGCAGGGGCAGGGGCAGGGGCAGGGGCAGGGGCAGGGGCAGATCTCTGTAAGTTCAAGGCTACCCTTGCCTACAGATCAAGTTCCAGGACAGCCTAGGCTATTCAGCAAGTCCTCATAAAACAAAATGAAAACAAAAAGATAATCTCAAGAATAAAGGCTTGTTGCCTCTTTTTGCCTGATTCCCTCTTGCTCACAGCTGTTTCTTCACAGCTGGAGCAGAAGCCTGCCAGCTTTGAATCACACCCTCACAAAACTTTGCCTGTCTTGTTCATAAAATTTGGCTTGGTCTCATTTCTACTGTATCCAAGTCACAGGGGTCACACTAATGTCAATAGGACTAAAGTCCTAGTGGTGTGCTATAGAGTGTCCTATAATTGTTCTTAGGAGCCACCTCACATTCTTGGCTCATGGATCACAGTCAAATGCATCTCACACCCCGGATCTTCTGTAATATTTTTGATCTACAGTAGACCAGTTCATTTCTATGTGCCCATGTGTTTAGATTGGATCCATTGGATAATCTGAGATGGTCTTCCCATTCCACAGTCTGCATTTAAAAAATGTTTATATTTAATTATGTATACATATGTATCTGAGTATGGGTATGTGCATACGGATGCCAGAGGTGTCAGATCCCCTGCAGCTGGAACAGCAGGTGCTGCTGGAGTTATGAGTTGCCAGGGTGATAGAAATGAGCTGGGGTTCTCTGGGAGAGCTGTGTGTACTCTCAACCACTGAGCCATCACTCAAGCCCCCACAGTCTATATTCCTAAATACATTTGCAAATCCTTTTCATGTGCCCTGTAATGTTCTCACATGTCCCTGGCATTAGGGTACAGACATCTTTGGAAGACCACTGTTCTTTGGATCATACTGGCTGAATTTACTTAGGATACTCAACACTGAATTCATACATGATAATAAACAATGCCTAAAATATTCATTTTCTGTGGCCAAAATGCAATTACATTAAAAAAGAGAGCAAGAGGAAAACTCAATGTCTTAGTCAGGGTTTCTGTTCCTGCACAAACACCATGACCAAGAAGCAAGTTGGGGAGGAAAGGGTTTATTGAGCTTACACTTCCATGCTGCTGTTCATCACCAAAGGAAGTCAGGACTGGAACTCAAGCAGGTTGGGAAGCAGGAGCTGA
>CM052706.1:48677726-48752726 GCA_028551405.1 Uromys caudimaculatus
GAAGAAGTTAAGTCTGTTCTCTCCAGTTCGCAGAGACCTAGATCTCTTACATCTAGAAGCATCTTTAAAATGCTGAGTGACAAAAACATTAAGGTTGTCATGACTACGTTTTGATGGGAAGCTGTTGTTAAATTATGCTTTAAACATGAATTTGCTCTTAGAAACAAAACAGTAATTCTTGGGTATTTCTAGTTTTTTGGATTTTCTTTTCCTCAAGGCTTCTCTCCCCAGATTTTACAAGGATTTGATTCCTTTCGTGATTAAAATTCTTCCCATATTGCCCTAGTTTGCTTTTCTGTTGCTGTGGTAACTGACCGGAGAGGTTGCTCAGTGGTTAAGAACTCTGACTGTTCCAGAGGACCCAGCAACCACAAGGCATCCTCTTCTGGCCTTTGGGGACACCAAGAATACACACAGAACATATATGTGGTACACAGACAAACATACTGGCAAAATACCCATACACATTAAAATAAACGAACAAAGAACCCTGACCAAAACCAGCTTGTGCAGGAAAGGGTTGGAACAGGAGCAGAGGTAGAACCACCAGGTGAGGAAGAATGCTCCGTACCAGGATCGCTTTACCCTTGGCTTGCTCAGCTATCTTTGTTTTACAGCCTAGATCCATCTGCCTAGGAATGGCACCACCCATAGTGGGCTAGGCTATCCCACATCAACCAGCAATCAAGGGAATGCTTCACAGACATGCTCACAGACCAGTTTGATGGAGGCAATTTCTCAGTGAGGTGTCCTTTTCCATGATGACTCCAGTTTGTGTCAACTTGACAAAAACTAACCAGCATCTCTACCTCCAAGAAGACTCCCTGACTTCCTGGTGTGACTCACTATACCAAAGGACATTATCCAGAAAGGTTTTACAAGGAAGGAAAGCCATGATATCTGCAGGAGAAATTCAAGTCAATCCATTTCAACACAGGCACCTGCTGGATACCTGTGCAATGTTGGTGTGAGGCAGAGTCTCTGATAGGCAAGGATCCTGGAAAGGTTTACCCTCATCATATGGGGTCATGTCTCCAGGGCAATGCTGGTATTGTCACCTTTTCCCAGGTTCTTGCAGTGACTAAAGTCAGTTTGTATGCAGTTATTCACATGGTACTTAATTTAACTTCTAAACACCTGTTTATTATTTGTTGATTTTCATTTAAGTAAGTTGGAAGAGAAAGGAAAGGAGAAAGGAAGAGAGGGCGTGTGTGCAGAAGGAAAGAGAGAAGAGTGGGGGGAGGAAAGGGGAAATGAGGAGAAAGAGAAGCTAAAGGAGAGGGCGAAAGGGAGAGAAAAGAAAGGAGGGGGAGGTGAAGGGAAGAAGAAAGGGAAGGAAGAGAG
This sequence comes from Uromys caudimaculatus, assembly GCA_028551405.1. Lineage (NCBI taxonomy): Eukaryota > Metazoa > Chordata > Mammalia > Rodentia > Muridae > Uromys > Uromys caudimaculatus. Next base: position 48,679,071 of record CM052706.1, read on the forward strand.
AAAGGGGAAGGGGAGAGAAGGCGAGGGGGGATGGGAAAGGGGAAGATGAGGGGCTTGGGAGAAGAGGAGAGGGAGGTGGCATCCAGCGCCGGCCCTCACTGTCCTGACATATTCTGATATCCTTCCAAGAAGGATCTGGAAAAATGAAAGAGATTCTGAGGGAGTCCATGTGCTTCTGAGGAAAGCATCCTAAGGATGGCGCCTGAAGGAGTGGGTGGCAAAGGGTTGCCTGTGTGTACACTCATCTCTTTAAAGCATGTTTGAGTAGGTGATGAATTGCACACACACTCCACAGATGTCTAAACACTTTGAAGCATTTCAAAATAAATCATGACGACTGGTGTCGAGAATGACAACTATTCATAGTATTCATTGGCAATTTCAAAACTACTTGCATCACAGGGAAATCACCTCCAGGCCCCAGCCAGGTGCCATCTGTTATGTGTAATGGGTCACGCTCTTCACTTGAACCTTCAAGAAGCTCCTGTTGGGCTTCTTGTCCCCAGATGGAGTCTGCACCTAAGAAATGACTTAAAGAGCAGTGTGTGGGAATCACCAGGGTCTTGAGGGTCTAGTCTCAGCCCCAGCACCAGCATTCTGTGATGTGCAGAGAAGGCCATGCATTCCTGGGCCTCAGTTTTTTTCTCAGGGAGCTGAAGCAGTCAGAGTGACTCACGGGCAGCAGCCGACACTGACTGACCATCGCGTTTCTCTCCCACCTGTTAACTCATTCGGTCTTTGTGATGAGCCCTTCAGGTGTCCAGGGAGTCTTACCCAGACTATCATTTGCATGGCTCCAGGAAAACACTGAACTGGGATTCCTGGGCTGTAAAAATGTTTCTAGAAGGAGCTGAGTGTCTCGGACAGCAGCACATTAGTCTGCACAGACTCACTTAGTAATGACAGCCCGTGCTTCCTGGGTTTCTCTGGCACATCCCATTTCAAGCACCCGATCCTGTGGTGAGATTGCACCCCAATCACTGGCACAAGAGGATCAGGACCTTCTCTGTCCATCAGTATCACCATCCCTCCAGGTTGTGTTTCCCCAGAGAGCTCCAATGGTTTAGGGAACTGAAGTATTTTCTTGGAGTCCTTGCCCTTTTCTAACTGAGTGCATTCGTTACTTTTCTATTGCTGTGATAAAATACTATGAGCAAATAAGACTTATTGGGGAGGGGCATATTTTGGGTTACAGTGCCTGGGAGAGAGAGTCTGGAAGCATGGCAGCAGGTAGTAGAGTGGGAAACTGAGAGATCTCATCTACAGACACACAGAGAAAGCAGAGGGAGTGGGGCGAAGCTACTCAGAGCCTGCTCCTCAGTGATGTATTTCCTCCAGTAAGTCTCCTTCTCCATAAACTCCCCACATAGCACTACCATCCAGGCACCAAGTGTTCATATGCATGGGCCTCTAGGGGACATTTCTTACTTAAAGCATCATACTTGGTGCTCTGGAATAACCAGTTCAGAGCTAGTAGTTGCACTGTCAGACAAAGGATTGGTGTGTCTAGAGGATGCTACAGCTTCTAGGGTCTGCAGCTGCTTATGCAAGGAGTTAGCCACATCAGCACTCCAGCTCATTCTCTGACAGATAAAGAGTTTGTGGAAAGGAATTTATAAAAGCTGGAGAGATGGCTCAGAAGGTTAGGGAGCATCCTGGACAAGCATGAGGACCTGATTCATATAACAGGACTGAAGTCCTTTCTCATTTTGGCAGATCGAGTATGGAAGTCAAGCTCCCAAAGGCTCTTCCCTTCCATTTTGGAGTCGTGTATGCCTCTCACACAGCACTGGACTCAAATTACTTTGTTTGGGCATTAAAAGTGGCACAAGACAATAATATCAAATTGGCCAGAAAATCTTCCAGAAAGCCGAAGGAGACTGGAACATACACCTATTGAAACATACACAAACAGGCAGGAAGGCGGTTCCTCCCTGGACGTTGCTGCCTCAACCCCAACACGATAGACTCTACATTTCTCTGCCTACGAGCAACAACCCACAAAAGAACCAGAGGCTGCAGATCCCTAAACCTTAACCCCAAACCTTTATCAGTTTAAGACAATACCAGGCGCTCTTCCCCGAAAAGTTCCTCTCTCTGTACCCATTTCCTGGAGGTCTGCATCAGTCATTGTGCTAGAAGCAACATGAGGCTTTGTCAAGAGCAAAAGATTTCTACTTCTGGCTTCCATAGCCAGATAGCTTGGGACTATGTTGAGGCTGTTTACACCATTGCTCCTATGCCTGCTAATGCAGCCCAGACAAGACTGGCCACTGGGAGATCTGAGCTTAGATGCTAGGGAGCCCAGGCCTCTTCTTACGGAGCAAAGTTCTTTTGGTAGCCACAGAGGTAGGGCTGGTACTCATGACCTCCTGGGTGACCATGTGCTGGAGTCTGGACTCCTGAGCTCTCAGTCTCAAGAACTGCTGCCTGAGAATTTTCTGGACACACCTGTGTTGATTTAAGCTCCACTCTTCACCGTCTGCCTCTCTAGTTCTGTGCAGGACTCTTCCCCAGCTGTGCCAGGGGTCTTTGTATGAAGAGGAATTGAGTGGATTGGTGGTACCTTAGCACAGATGAAATCAATGTCACCTGTTCAAGGATGTTTGTATTTTCACTGAGATTCAGAGAGTGGGGGACCCAAAAGTGCATGGACCTTTAGACTTTGGTCCTTGGATACAGAAGGGCCTGGGGCACAGGGACCCTTCAGATGCTGTGTAAAACCTCTCCATATGGACAGCTGTGTCCTCTGCCCTGTGAAGGGCAGCCACTTCCCAGCAGAAGTGCTGGGTGAAGGCAAATCTTCACCAGGTAAAGTGTAGAGCAAAGGAAGTTTGGTGATGTACTGTCTACCCCTCCCCCATTGTTCCTGTGGTATCATACAGACCAATGTGTGTCCTGGCTTTGTTTCTGTTGCTGAGATGAAATACCCTGACAAAAAGCAATTTAAGGAAGAAAGTTTATTTCAGCTCACAGTTCCAGGTTTCAGTCTATTGTAAAGAAGCCAAAGTGGTAGGAAGCTAAGACATCCAGTCATATTGCATCTACAGCTAAGAGCAGTGAGAAATGAATGTGCACATGCTCCCTTGCTTGTGTGCTTATATTCAGCCTGATTTCTCACTCTTGTACAGTTCAGAGCCCCCTGCCTGTGGGGAATGGTGATGCCCACAGTGGGCTTGGTCTTCCCACATTAGTTAATATAATCAAGACTATCCCCCACAGACAGGACTACAAGCCAACCACATTGAAACAATCCCTCAATGACTACAGGTTGTGTCAACTTAAAATCATTCCAGCAGGGGAGTTATAAACCAATATTTTGATACAAAATGCAACACATTAAGGCAACACATAAGACATGAAGGGGTGTTTAACCTTTTGACATTATGACACACTGTTGACATCTACAAATGTACTGGGCCCTTGGGATGCATGTGGGCCATGGGCCACTGGTTGGATTCAGGTACATTCCTAGGGTGAAGAAGAAAGCATTCTGGGCAGTTGGAGCCCTAGAGCCTCACTGCAGGTCTTCCATGTTACATGAATTAAGGAAGGGAAAGACATCTAAGTTATCATCTGAATCTCAGTTTCCCCATCTGCACAGCAGGATTATAGCACAGAGTCTCCAGAAGGCCCTATGATGTGGGGATGTGTGTATCCACTTGAAAATACCTGTCAATCACAGACATGATGAATGGCATCATTATCTTCTGAAAGCACAGAGTGGTGGAGGAGGTGGGTGGCTTCTTATGAGGAAAGGCAAGAGAAGAGAAGACGCAGCCTAATATGTTGAATTAAGCTGCCTTTTATTTTGAGTGAGAGAAAAATGTTTTGATTAAATTCTTTTTCTTTTGCTCCTGACTCAATGATCCAGTGCTTATTGAGTACATTTGCTGCCCATGTCTGATAATTTATCAGAAGTGACCAGGCACTACTTTCCCTGTATAGCATAAGATGCTAGAGTACCAGTAACTGCTGTGTAGATCTCGGCAACAGCTAGACAGCACCATTCCAAATGGGCAGGTCCCAGCTACCCCCTCCCCTCTCCTCTCTCATTTTTAGGAACACCAATGGCCATGCATAAGATTATTTTATTTCTCTGACTAAACTCATTTTGCAATTCTATCCAGGTGCATCTAGTCACCTTTACAAAGCTAGGTGCCGATTGCTCGGAAATCCAAAATAAAATTATTAGCAAAGGAAATCTCAGCTGAAGCTACCACAGAGTTTGCTGACAGGTTTAGCTGAGTCACCTGACTCCCACTGAGCCACAGCATCTGGAACTCTAAGCCAGATGGAACTTCTGTGTAGATGGTGAATTTGTCTCCCAATGGGTGTGTAGAGCAGATACTTCTCCACCCATGGAGGCGAGGGAGGCAGCTCAGCTGAAAAGGAAAACAAAGGAAGACATCTGTGATGGTTATTAATAAGGGAGTGATTATTTGGGTCCGGTCAAGTGACATTGTCCCTTTTCAGAAGTTAGCTTACCTGCCACAAAGCAGGCTCATGGTGCAACTCTCGTGCCCTATAGACTGTGGCTGCTGCTGATGTAGACACGCTCCCGTCTGAGTGAGGAGCTACAGGGTAGAGCCACAGCTGTTGTGTCTTGGGGACTCTGGGGTGCATTGATTAGGTGAGGGAACATTTCCAAACTGTAGTGTTTTGCCTGGACACCTGTGATTAGTGGTTAGTATGTCATGCACAGATAAAGAGACAGGAAGGGAATCAGGGTATTGGGTGGCTCACACTCAAGGAGTTTAATCTCCTAGGTTGGACCTGTTCTAGAAAGAATAACTTTTACTTATCACTCACTCAGTTGTTTACAATACTCTTTGCTCACTCAACTCAAGGGAGGGAGAGATAAGGAGGAAAGAGACAAACTTGAGAGAGTCACACTGGGCCTGGGCACCTGAAGAGGGAAAGTACGTGCGTTGAGTTTCATAGAGTTGACTGCTTTGGTTTTATTTACATTTATTTATTTTATTCAGACACTTTTCAGTTGCCCATGTAGTTCGCAGGCACTGTGCCTTTTCCTTTTCCAGGATGAGCCTGTGCAGAAAAAGAAGGAAAAGTAGAGGAGGAGGAAGTGAAGGAAGAGGAGGATGAGGAGGAAGGGAAGGAGGAGGAAGAGGAGGAGGGGGAGGAGGAGGAAGAGGAGGAGGGGATTTTGTTATCCCAAACACTTCCTATCCTCTTCTGACTGTAGGGGTTTCTTTGTTTGTAGCCCTAGCTGGCCTGGAACTCTCTATATAGACCAAATTGACCTTAAACTCAATGAGATCCACCTGCCTCTGCCTCTGCCCCTGCCTCTGCCTCTGCCTCTGCCTCTGCCCCTGCCCCTGCCCCAGCCCCTGCCTCTGTCTCTGCCTCTGCCTCTGCCCCTGCCCCTGCCCCAGCCCCTGCCTCTGTCTCTGCCTCTGCCTCTGCCTCTGCCCCTGCCCCAGCCCCTGCCTCTGCCTCTGCCTCTGCCTCTGCCCCTGCCCCTGCCCCAGCCCCTGCCTCTGCCTCTGCCTCTGCCTAAGTGCCGGGATAAAGCTGTATACCACCACATCTGCCAACTGCAGGATTTTAAAAACATTTATTTATTTATATGAGTACACTGTCACTCTCTTCAGACACACCAGAAGAGAGCATTGGATTCCATTACAGATGGTTGTGAACCACCATGTGGTTGCTGGGATTGAATTCAGGATCTCTGGAAGAGTAGTTGGTGCTCTTAACCGCTGAGCCATCTCTCCAGCCCTGACTGCAGGGTTTTTAAGATGTGCACATTTTGTGCTGTCTGCCGTGACTTAGAGATTTTAACTGGTACAGGGCATCAGCTTGGCCATCTGTGCTGATCTGGAAATAGGAATCTCTATATAACTTATTTTCTATGTTCTGGTTAGTGTTTTGTGACTTTGACACAAGCTAGAGTCATTTGGGAAAAGGGAATCTCAATTAAGTATATACCTCCATCATATTGACCTATAGACAAGTTTGCAGGGGGCTTTTCTTGATTAATGACTGATTCTAAAGGGCTCAGACTATAGTGGGTTATGCCACTCCTGGACAGCTGGTCCTATGATAATGAAGCAGGCTGAGTAAGCCACAGGAAGCAAGCCAGTAAGAATCACTACTCCTTCAAGGCCTCTACTTCAGTTCCTGCTTTTATGTTTCTGCTTTTGAGTTCCTGCTCTGACTTCTATTAGCGATAGGAGCTTGGCTTGAGGGTTGTAAGCTGAAATGAACCCTTTCCTCCCCAACTTGCTCTTGCTCACGGTGTTTATTACAGCAACAGAAAAGCAAACTAAGAAACCAGATTAGTGCATTTCACTAATTAAATCTGCCTGTAATCCTGGTACTCAGCAGGCTGAGGCCTGGAGGACCATGAGTTTGAGGCCATCTTGGATCACACAGTGAAACTGTATCTCAAAAACTAAGGAACTGTTTACCTAAATCTAATGAAGACTTCATAATTATCTACCAATTTACAGTAGCATGGGGTGTGTGGTGTGTGTGTGTGTGTGTGTGTGTGTGTGTGTGTAGAACAAACTGGAGGTTTCCCAAATGCTTATCAATAGAAAAACTGAATTAATTGGCATATGTGTGTGATAGAGTCTGGATGCACCACAGCCAAAGAAGAGCTCTGCAGAGGCGATCCTACTGGCTCAACACATACATTAACAGAGTCTGAGGGTTGCACCTTTAGGTTCTAAAGGCATGGAAAACCGTCTATGGCATCGAATCAGGGAACACAGGAGACAGAATGGAAGATCTCGTATACGTTCTGACAGGTACGGTATCAAGATGAAGAAGCATTACAGCGCAGCCGGATTAGGAGAGGAGGGCAAGGAGCGTGGGTGGTTTTCCCTTTTATTTCAATGCAGCCTGAGATGTGGCTGTGCATTTTTATGGAGTAGGAACAATCAAAATATTTTCAGATGTTCCTAAATCCTGGGAAAATGATATCTTTTTGAAAAGGAGGCTCTTTCAGAAACCTGAAATGTGTGTAAACAAGCTTATGACCTAAATGTGAGCACTTTAAAGGTAAAAACAAATCTGCGAACTGAGCCCACGGTCCTCTGCACACAGGCTCTGTGTTGGTATTAGATGAGAAAACCTCTCAGCAATCTTCGTGTCTCCTTCTCCCGCCATAATGACTAGGTGCATAGAAATTAATTTTTTTCCTGCACTCTGATCCCCAAGCTTCTTAGAGGAGATTCCATCTTGTTCTGTAACACGTGATGAAGCGTTTCTCTATTTTAATGTGATAATGGCCCTACTGAACAGGACAATTTGAGTCTGGATGCACCACAGCCAAAGAAGAGCTCTGCAGAGGTGATCCTATTGGCTCAACACATACATTAACGGAGTCTGAGGGTTGCACCCTTAGCTGGGGTTGGGGCCTATGGAAAGGCTGGAGAACTTGAAGCAAAAGGTGTGAGTGACACTCTGGCAATTTCATCATAGACAGTGCCAATTAGTCCTGTAGGGCAGTTTCAGCCCCACCCCTGACCCAGCGTTTTTAGTTCTTAAGCATATTCAGGAACTGGGGTTGTAGCTCAGTGGGCAGAACATGTGCCTAGTATCTAGAAATCCCAGCACCATGACACATAGATGTGACAATGTGTGCCTATAATCCCAACCCTCCAGAGGAGGGTCAAATGTTCAAGGTCATCCTTGGTTATACAGTGAGTTTGGGGCCCAGCCTGGGCTACAGGATACAGTTTCAAAAACAAAATGACATCAACAGACAAAAAAAGAAAAAAAAAAGGGCAACCAAAAAAATCACATTTGAAACTTTTGGCAAGATTGTTTGTCAAAGCTGAGGAAGAAACATTCCTTAATTGGTTTACTCAAATATTAAATCTGACATCTAGAATCTCAATATTAGCAAAAATGTGATAATTATAGCTGGGAGGGTTTTTTATTGAATGTAAATTCATATGCAACACTTTTAGCATATCTCACCCCTATTGTTACCTCTCCGTGTTCACACTTCACTGGAAGCCTTGGGCTCCGAGCTGAAATCTCATCTCACTTTCTCAGCCCTTCTTTTCAAAGGCATCACAGTTCATCCTGGTTCTGTGCTGTGACAAAGGGTGGTCAGGTCCATCCTGAGGGAACACACCACCTTCAGGAAAGCTTTCAGAAGGTCCAGGCTGCAACAGAAAGGTCTGTCTGTACTTGGTAGAGTCCCACATTATACCATTCCCCCACAGGGAAGATTACATTTTCTTTCTTTCTTTTTTTCTTTCTTTCTTTCTTAAAACTAATTTGGATGTTCTATAAGGGGATTTGCAAGGTTCAACCTAATTGCTGATGTGACAAGGGAGCCAAGCGCTGGGTGACGGACTAGTAGCCTTACTCGTTGCTGACATAACACCTGACCAAAGGACTTACACAAAGAGGAGTCATCTTGGCTTACAGTCTGAGGGTACACAGCCCATCCTGACAGAGAAAGAATGGTGGCAGGAACAGAAAGTAGTTGGTCACTTGTGTCAGTGGGTGGGAACAGAAGAGAGACGGATGTTCCTGCTCCAGCTTCCCTTTTCCTTTTTGTGCACCCAGTCCAAGACCCAAGCCCAAGTTGGCAATGGTAAACACCTGCTTTTAGGGTGTGTCTTCTGGCCTAAATTAATGTAACCTAGAAACTCCATCACAGCCATGCCCAGAGGCTTGTCTCTGTGGGTGAGTTTAGGTCCTGTCAAACTGACTACTATAATGAGCCAGCCCAGGTGGTGACATGGGTTGGATGTGCAAGCATGTGTATGTGGTCTAATCCTCACAGCATGCTCACAGTTTCTAGAGAATACTGGGGCAGATGGATGCCCAAGAAGCATCTGCCCACTCTAGGGCTGAGGAAGAGGAAAAGGGTATGGCCACATAGTGCATGAGATAGCCCACCTCTGCAATAAGTCAGGAAGCACATGCTGTGGTGTCTGCTGACCTCTGTGCTCCTTTCTGAAATACCACAGTTCTATTGCATCCGTATAATAAATCTCCAAGAACACCAATTGTTTTCTGATTGCTTGTTTGTGGCAAGGATCAGTGAACAAACTTCTAGGGTTAAGACTTGCTTAGGACCTCAGGAAGAGCTGGAATGGAGATAGCCTGGTATCAGTACGTCCCTTCTAAAAGGATAGCAAAACAGAACCAGAGGGTTGTGTCATTATCAGCAAAGATAGATCCTGTATGAAGAACTTTTGACTCATTAAAACATAGAAATAAAGATAGTTTTAATATGGAATTTCCCAATATATTTTATACTTGGCTACTGTTGTATTTATAAAAAGATAGAGAGGGGGATATGTTCCATGGAGGTGTGGTGAGGAATGGGGGAAAGGATGTCTCAGCGGGGCTCATGCCAAGGCACCCCTTCCCCCTGAGGGACCAGCCACAGGACGGTATAGTATAGAATAGAGTTTATTCAGGGCATGGGGAGGGGAGTTAAGAGGGTAGTAGAGGCAGAGAAAAGCAGAGAGAGAGAGAGAGAGAGAGAGAGAGAGAGAGAGAGAGAGAGAGAGAGAAGAGGCCAGTCATGAGCACATGGAGAGAGAGGAGGGAAGGGAATGGGGGAGATGGGGGAAGGGGCGAGGGGACAGAGAGGGAGCAAGAAGACAAGAGAGTAGGAGAGAAGCAAGAGACCAAGAGAGAGAGGAGGGGGCAAACAGCCCCTTTTATAGTGAGTCAGGCACACCTGGCTGTTGCCAGGCAACTGTGGGGTGGAGCTCAGACAGAATGCTAACAGCCACTATTAAACTTATGACAATGAGTCAATTAAAACATTTTTGGTGAGCCTGATTTTTGTCTGTACTCTCTGCTTTCTAACCTAGGGTTGAGATGAGACATCCGTGACAGGGTTAATTTGTCCTTGGAAGGATCTGGGTGTGGGATAGCTCACTGAGTTCCACCCACAGTAAGTACAGAAATGTCCTGTCTGCCCCAGAAGAAAGACATTCCTAGTGAAACTGCTCGAGTGCCTAGGCTTCTACGTGGTTTTCAACCTGGAGGTTCCACGTCAGAGATCCTGAGTATCGGATATTTACATTATGATTAATAACAGCAGCAAAATTACAGTTATGAAGTAGCAATGAGAATAATTTTATGGTTGGGGGTCCCCACGACACGAGGGACTGTATTAAGGCCTGAAGCAGTAGGAAAGTTGAGAAATCTATTCACAACCATTCTAAGTTTATATACAATGACTGAGTTGCAAAACTATTGTTCCTCAGAGTTCAAGGTGAAGAACCCCACGGTCTAGACCGTGTTTTGAAGTGCAAACCTTGTGCTTGACCCTTGATTCAGGAATCTGCCAATGGTAGGAGCAGAGTTTGAATTTTTAAAAAAGGCCTAGAACCTAGAGGAAGAAGTTATTAAATTCAATTATCTAGTCTCTAGCTTCTTAGCTCTGACCTAGGACAAGGCCATGTTATTTAGATTTCAAGGGAGCAGAGAAATTGGTAAGAAATCTCAACCACTTCCCTGTGCTCTGTGTGTGTGTGTGTTCATGCGCACACATGTGTGTGTGCCTGCTAACATCTTTCTACATGTGCATTTATGCATGCAGGTGAGTGTGCACATAGATGTGGAGGTCTGAGATTGATGTTAGATGTCTTCCTTTATCTCCGCCTTCATTTTGGACACAGGGTCTGTCCTTCAACCTGAGCTTGCTGCTTAGCTAGACTGGATAGTCTGAGAGAGACCCGGGGAGCCTCCTGTCTCTGCCTCCTCAGTGCTGAGACTGCAGGTGTGTAGCGTTCCATGGCTGGATTTTTATGTGGGTTCTGGGGATCAGAATTCAGGTCTTCACACATGCAGTATAGGTGCTTTACCCACTGAGCCATTTCCTGGGACAATTTTCCTTCCCATAATTCCATCGCCCCTCAATGTGCTCGGAAAAGGGTCACTGGGTTTCCTGACTCTGTGAGCTCTGTGCAGTCACAGGGTCCAGTCTCACAGCATTGCTTTCTCTGGAGCGATGAACCCATTCTGCAGACCCCAGGTTATGTTACTCTGAAAGTTCTACAAAACCCATGGACTTAAATCCCTATATTTGGGATTTGGGTTATTTCAATGTCATCATGAATGAGGGTTGGAGATCTGATCTGAGGCTATCTTCAGCTCAGTCAGAAAGAATAGAAAGAAAATACACTCCAGCAAGATGAGATGGGCAGGAGATGCAGGTGACACTGAGTCTGAGAGGGGTGTGATGCAGAATGTATGACTGCGACGTCTTTGAAAATGGACTTCTCTGAATAGTCAGGAAGGAAGGTGGTATTTATCCTCAATAATAACAACAGCCCAGAAACATCATGGTTCATGTGTACTCTATCATCGCTTGTTGGGTCACGATAACATTACTGTGCCAGGACAGTCGCATCCAGAGGACCAACTTCACATTTCAAGGGCAGAGAAATTAACCTAGGAAAGCATTTCCTTAATTAGCCATTGATATGTTGGAATGTGGGGAGATTTGAGTCAGCACTGGGCTTATGCTCCCTCCTTGATCAGCAAACCACTTCTTCATTGATAATGCAAATAGCAGCTCAAACAGTGTCTGGGGGTGGGGTCGTTTAAAGTGCTTATGGGAACACACTGCCCACTTCAGAAGCGCTCCTTTTATATGCAATTAGTCTGTTCATGACACATCATTCTTATCTAGTCATTAAACTAAGTCCCTGGCTTAGCTGGAGTTATTTCATAGATGTGTTGACCCCCCCCCCCAGGAGCTATGCATTGGTGGGAGCCTAAAGGTCACAATCCTTTTGTGGGTCATGGATTCTCCAGCACCCACACTGAGGCTACTCCTACTGCTGTACCTACCCAGTGACAGACCACTCTTGAGCTCTCAGGCAGCTTCACAAAGATGGTGAAGTCTGGGCTCCAGAAGGACATGAGCCAGAGCTCAGCTTCATCGTTTATATGTTATGTTAACCTCAGTTTCCCCATGAGGACGACTGAGTACACAATGCCTGATGTGTTGGGAGAGTGGTGGTGGACAGAAGTGGACATAAGAGTGACCACATTGTCACCTGAGGCGTCTTTCAGGGGAATAAAGGAAATGTATAATGGCTAGATTATAGTGATGGCCATGCAACTCTGTAAACTCACCTCGAGATCACTGACTTATATACCCTAGACAGATGAATACTAGGATATGCAAATTATATCTCAGTAAGGTTGTTTTTTAAAAAGATGTAAAACACATAACATTTAAGAAAAATATATAGTAACATCTTTTAATTACAAAAGTACTCAAGGTGTTAGGTATAGTAACATGAGCTAAGAGCTCATTTTGTGTGTTAGTAGCTAAAGCATATGGAGGTGAACAGGAAAAAAGAAACTTAGAAAATCACCTGATTTGGACTGTCAGAAAAATGAAAAAAAAAATCATTTCTGTGAATGATAATTAAGGTCAGATAATAAGACAGTTTGGGGGGAAAGAGTATCATATCACACCCACTCTGGCAAAGAAAACCTGAGATCATTCTGCTTAAGAATTCAGCATGTTTGAATTTTAGAAAGGTATTCTGGGGCATTTTCCATAAATTACATAACACCCAAACAGGGTATGTGGTAGCAACTGGAATTAGATGTATTAATATTTCTTTAATGAAATGTATAAATATTCGTATAAAGTAAGATAAATGTGAAGCTATAAATAAATATATGTCAACTCAGATCTGTTTTGCCACCCAGTGAGTTTGCCACACTTTGGGGTTTCCAGGTTGGGGATCTGGAGCTGCAATTAACATTGCAGCCATGTTTATCAAGACCCTGACCTTGACCAGGAAGATGCTCCAGTGAGCATCCCTCCCTCCTCCTCTCTGTTACCCAGGTTACAGCTCTTGGGGCCGGTGGCAGGCTCTCCCAAGGTGGAACCCGACCTTGGCGGTCACATTTGCATATGGAATTGCCTACGCTGCCATGATCAAATTTAGACGATCATGAAACACTGAGTGGAAATGGTAAAAATGGAAGTTTCAAATGGGAAACGGAGTTTGGGAGGAGACAGAGCAATAGGAACATGCCAAACTGTGTTAGAGCCAGACAACAGAGTAGCCTCAAACAATAGCACGTGACCTGGGCTGGGGGGGGGATAGTTTGAGTCTGATTCATCAGTAAGCTCAGTATCGTATGCTTGGCTTATTTATTTATTGAATAATTATTTTGCTAAAGTCTGAAGTCTTATGAGGTCTTACCCAATGGGCATCCAAGGTCCTTGGCAAGCCCAAGAAAGTCATTTCCTCTCATTCAGGTGGCATTGATATGATGGTCCATCATTCCCAGCGAGACACTCCATAAACACATGTCACTTGATGAAGGGGAGAGGGGACAAAATGCTCTGAGGGCCAAGTGAAAGACAGGTAGCTGCCAGTTTGCTGTTTTGCAAAGACTGCGAATCTGCCAGCCTTGCCTAGTGGTTCAGGAATATGGTTTGGTTCATGGGTCTGCTTCTCTATGTGGATGGGGCATTGGCAGTAAGCTCTCTCTGTGTGTGTGTGTGTGTGTGTGTGTGTGTGTGTGCGTGTGCATGCTTATGTATGTGTGTGTACATGTGCATGTGTGTATGTGTGTGTGTGACTATATGACTTGACTCCAGGTATAAGTAGACTGGCAGACTAGTGTTGTGTAAATGAATGAAGCATCTGTCCCCATCCTCAGCTGTCACCTTTCCTTGACCAAGTTCACCAAAATACAGGTCAAGGCAGGTCCCAGGATTCTATGTGAGAGGTACCTAGTGACTAGAGCAAGGCCAGCTAGACTCTGAGTAAATGGGGAAATCTCTATAGCAAATACCTGGGATTTTGAGAGACTGCTGTGAGTCCATGGGGCCACAGAGATCCCACATCCAACCTGTGGCCACTGTCTTGAAGGAAAGCTGCCTAACCCAAGGACACACCAAGGACACCAGATTGGTTCTTAGTATCCATGGCATCAATATTTTTACTTGAGCTTTGTTTACAGTAACATCAAACTTCCCTGCCCTAAACTCCCAAATCATAGACTCTCTGAGCTGAGGCTTCTAAGGTGAGAGATCTATGGAGCTGTAGGTTAAAGACCTCTTTAGTGTAACCTCAGGTGTAGAGAGAGACAGGGACACAGCACTGACAGCGTTCCTACTGAAAACCAGGCATTTTATACTTGTAATCTGCTTCCTTCATATTATCTCATATCTATAGCATAGCACCATTTAGCTCAGTTTCCCCCTGCCTTCCATAGACAGGAAACTGCCAGAAACATTGTGACTTCACAAGGCAGAATCAATAAAAGGATGGGATGTAACTCAAAGAAAAGCCAGGTGGTGTTCTTTACCCCTACTTCGGAGCAGCACTGCCTGTCCAGGGACACAGCCTAACTGGCTATAAGAAACTCATCCTTACAGAGAGTGGAAATCACTGTCTTTGTTCCTTTTACCTATTTGTACTGTGTCTGGTCCTAGGAAGCTTTGGAACTTAGACTTGCCTACGATGTGAAGATGGAACCAGTCAATTCCCTACACTGGGGACCTCTCCCTGAAGAGTGGGGTCAGCTTGGGGTTGGGGCCAATTTCAGAAGAAATAGATGTCATTAAAACATGCAATTGAGTTGTGCTTACAAAAGCATGCAGAGACATGGCCTGAGGTTTTGTGACCCTGGGTCTGAGGCTCATGCCTGGAAAATTGTTTGTCTTTGTCTTCTAGCTCTTGAGAGGAGCACACAGAGTGGTGTCTTAGTCAGGGTTTCTATTCCTGCACAAACATCATTACCAAGAAGCAAGTTGGGGAGGAAAGGGTTTATTCAGCTTACACTTCCAATTGCTGTTCATCACGAAAGGAAGTCAGGACTGGAACTCAGTCAGGTCAAGGAGCAGGAGCTGATGCAGAGGCCATGGAGGAATGCTGCTTACTGGCTTTCTTGCTTGCTTCTCCTAGCTTGCTCAGCTGGCTTTCTTATAGAGCCCAAGACTACCAGCCCACAGATGGCACCACTCACAAGGGGCTCTCCCCCCTTGATTACTAATTGAGAAAATGCCTTACAACTGGATCTCATGGAGGCATTTTCTCAACTGAAACCCCTTTCTCTGTGATAACTCCAGCTTGTGTCAGGTTGACACACAAAACCAGCCAGTACAGTGGAGACCAGACTCAGGTCTGCACACCGCAGAAAGAGGATACTACCTACCCACTCCTGACCACTGCAGAGGCTACCAGAACCATAAATAGCTGTCCTTTAGGTCTGTTTCTGCATTTGTTCTTACTTTTTTATTTCCTTCCCCTTCCTTTCCTAGAACTACCTAATAATAGAACCAGTGAAGGTGTGAGGTATAAACCAGGGGTTCAAACCTAATATTGAGACTCACTGTTGGGGTGACTCACTGTTGGTGACTCACCTTTGATGAGTCATGGTGACTTCAGAGTCCCAGTCACCTCCGATTCTGTAGGAAGCATTAGGAGGAGTACAGCAATGGCTGGAGAGATGGCTCTGCAGTTCAGAGCGCTGACTGCTGCTGCAGAGGTTCCAGACTCTAGTCTCAGAATCCACACGGACACTCACAATGGTCTGCAAGTCCAGTCCTTGGGGTGGGGATATTGCGCCCCCTTTTGGCCTTTGTGAGTATTGCATTCAGGTGATTCAGGTGGTGCATACACTCTAACACTAAAACCCGTAAAATAAAATAAAATAAATTAAAAAAATAAACAAACAAGCAAAAAAAGCCAGGCCAGGTGTGGCACACACCCCTGAAAAAGAAAACAAAGAATGAGCAGAGCAAGCAGAGGCCGTGAGTAATGCAGAGAAGGAGGAAGTTCCCCTAGAGAGCAGATGCTGGGCAGGTTGGTTGTGTTGTGTTGTGTTGTGTTGTGTTGTGTTGTGTTGTGTTGTGTTGTTTATGCCACTTAACTCAGTTTTCACCTGAGTAGGGACAGCACTCGCCGTGGCTAGGGACTTAGACTGTTTCTGTATGTCATCATGCATAGTTTCAAGCAGTCTGCCAGCCTGGCCTGGAGCTAAGGAATGGGGCCTGTCCCGTCATGTATCACAAGGTCATCAGGATCTGGGATAGGACTCAAGCGAGCTGCCTTGGATGGTAGCTTGACAAGGTCTCTCAGTCTTGCTGTGGTTGAGGGATTCTCAGCAGTAAGAGAGTAGGGAGGTTGTAAACAGAATGAACAGAAGCACAGTACATTCATGAGCCACAGAAGAAAAACGGGCTCACTCCACTTCACACAGAATATGGGAAGGACTCTGCTGTGTTAGGGAAAAAGCCTCTTACAAAACAGACTCTAAAGCATGACCCCCCTTTCTCCTCCTCCTCCTCTTCCTCCTCTTTCTCCTCCTCCTCTCCCTCCCCCTCCCTCTCCTCCTCTTCCTCTTCTTCTTCTCAGACTTCTCTGAGGAAGGCTCTATCTTGATCTATTCTTCATGTTATCTTTAGTTAGATGAATTCCATGGAAGGACATCATTTCATTATATTTGCTGAACTCCCTCCTAATTTGCTGTAATAGAGATACCACACCTTTGTGATTAAAAAGGGGTTTTAAAATCTACAAAATTCAAGTGAGCCCTGCAGAGCCCATTCACCAACACCTCGTGTTCAAAGCACCAGGGCTTACCCTGTTTCCCACGTCCAGTCTTCTCATGCTCTACTGCTGCAGGGTTTCATTTCTTATGAAGAAACAGCCCTCTTACCTTGACTTCTGAGAGCTTCAATCACCATCTCTTCTATTCTGCTGGAAACTTGGTCGCTCCCCAGAGACGCACTGCCTAGCCAGGAGAGTGCCCTAGACAAAGGCTGTCCTAATCAAGAGACACCATGACCACATACCATGCAGGCTTTGAACCCTGCTAGAAACACTCAGGCACTTTTGCAATGCACACATGGATATATTTCTATAAGAGCAAAAGCAATCAGCAACCATTCTTTACAATGTCCATATTTGTGCATGTTTATGTATTTATTTGTGGTAAGTTAAAGTTCACAGTGGTTATTAATACGGACACAGTCCCCTGACAGCGGCGAGGTTCAGTAGAAGGCCAGTGGACTGAGAGCAGACCATCTGTTCTGCCCTTCCTTTGCTACTCTTTCGAGATGATTTGCTTGTGCCTCAGTTTACACAGCCATGTGTGAGCTGTGTTTTGGCCTGCCAGTGCTTGTGTAAACCTTTAAGTCAGGCAGAGCTGAGTCAGGCTCCCAGCTACACACTTTGGTGGTTGTGGAAGCTCAATCAAATTCCTGTGGAACTGGAAAAACCAGCCTTTTCTCTCTGCCCAGGGGCCAGGAATACTTACCTCATGGGGATATGAGGCACATAAAGTTTTTCTGCAGATGATAGGGAGAGTGCCTGGGGAACATGTCTTCTACTTGGATAGAAAAGAAGAGAATTTGAGTCATTTCCATTTCCCCACTGAAGTTCTACAGAGCATCAAAGTGTCGAAGCCTTGAAGCATCAGTAGCAACAAGGCATCCTGCCTTGCTGTGCAACTGCTGCAAAAGAACCTCACTTAATCAGATAGTGCTGAGCAATACCCTCCTCAGAAGCTATTTTTTTTTCCTTCATAACAAAGCTTCTTTCCATCAATGGAGCTTTTAAATATTGATGTTTTTAGCGGAAGATCTGAAATGTATTTTATGATAACTGCATCTTCCGTTATTTGGACTCCATCTTACATTCTGGCTTACATGTTCATTATGTTGAAGGTCTGTTACTTCACTGCGGGTTAGCATCTCTCCCCCTCTATTGCATGCCCTCCCTCTCTGGGTTCTCCATGCTTCGATTGCTGCCCTCCAGTCTTGATGCTATTCCGTATCAACTTGCAGCTACAAAAAAGTGCTGTGAGAAGTATCTGGTGCAAACCCCTTCTTTGAGAAATTAGTGGATTTGGGGAGTTGGGAAGATATGGTGGGGATGAACCTTCAAAGTGTTTAATCAGCTATAAATCAAAGAGCTGTGCTGAGGCGGGTTCATAGTAATTGCATGGTGAGTACAGTGTCAATAGGGCGAGAGCGAAAGTCTGATGTCAGAGAAGCCCATTGTGTGAATCTAGCCGCTGTGTGATACTTCCTTTCCAGACCCCCTGTGAAGTCTTTTTCAGACAGTCCTGGGATCAAGAAGGCTGATTTCTGGAGGAGACAAGCCTGTGCATGCACACGCAAGCACATACATACATACACACACACACACACACACACACACACACACACACACACACACACATGCACACCAGGTACCGTGCAGAGGGACTCAGTGAAATAAACTCCCATTTAACCTCTGTTGGCTTAAACAGGTCTTGCTTTAAAGGATGCACTTTGAGTTAACCTGTGCACCCTCTGTGCACAGAATGTGTTAAAGGGCTTGAGAAACCCACACCGGAGAGCAGTCAAATCCTCATCCTTGCCTTCTGCCCACCTTTCAGCAGCTGCTTTGAATGCCAGTTGTAGAAATGTCCCTTTCTCTCCAGGTCCACAGACCATGGGTAGAGAAGGAACCAACATAGAAACTTTAACAGCATCTCAAGGATGTCCCCTGTGCTCCTCACCAACTACTGACAATCAATGTGAAAGTAATCCTAGTTTTTATTTGAAGCTATCTTGGCTTTAAAAGAACCTTCCAAAAAATGATTGATGCGATGAATTAAACCCATAGGTAACCCTGGAAATCTGCTTTGAATAGCAACAAATTCCTAACAATATCTTCAACGCCCGCAGCCTCAAAATCTAATCTCTGAACTCCTAAAGGTCAAGATTTGCTGTCTGGTAGCACGGCTCAAGAGTAAATGCTCCCTAATGCTGCGCTAGGCGATTGCTTTGCACTCCAGACAATGTCAATTTTGTCCAAGTAGCTGCAGATGTGTCTAGCATTAAGTCAGAATGGTGTCAAGGGCCCTTCTTGAACACCGGCTGCTTCTCAGAGAAACTGGTCCTAAAGCCCTAGTCTATTACACTCCATGCCCCAAAGACAGACGTTTAAGGCTTAAAGGAGGATGGGGAATAAAGCCGCATTAGATTTTTTAATGTTTCTGAGTCAGGAGACCCAGGGGAAGAAAGTCTTTGGTGAGCCCAGTGTCCTTCCCTCTTACCTCCCCACCGACAGCCCTCTGGCCTTCCTGATTAAGGTGCGGCTGCCACTTATGAAGACCTACCCTTGAGCTATTTTTGTGACAAACCATTCATCACTGCTCAGGTCTGCTGTAGCTATGGGAAAGCTATAACAGACTAATGAACCCATTAAATTAAGAAATGTATATGTTACCGGAAGTAATGTGCCAAGAGGAGGCACCGGGTATGGGGGGGGGCAGAGATCCAACCCTCTGTGGAGCAGGGTGAGTACTCAGTATAATGAAGTCTCTGGATGTCTCAGCTGCTCCATCCTCAATTCGGCAAAGAAGACCCCTCCCACACAGAGCACAATCCTTTAGTTTAAGCCTATTATTTATTGAAGTCAGAAAGCATAATTGATTGCCAGGCATGATTAAATTAGCAATCAGGATGAAGGCTTTTGGGGGTTTTAAAATCAGTAAGACAGGCTGGGAAGATGGCTCAGCCAGTAAAGTACTTACCTTGCAAACATGGGGACCTGAGTTCTAGCCCCGGTACCTGTGTTTTTAAAAAGTCGTACTTGGTGGATCACACTTAACAGCCTCCGGGCTGAGAGATAGCCAACCACCTGGCTTACTTGGCGAATTCATGTCGTGAAAGGCAGTCTCAAATAAGATAAAACATTAGAAAGTAAAAAGGGTGGTTATCTGCTGGCCTCCAAACACACATACACACAAGGACATTCACCCACAAATGAAGGTATTTTCCTTTTAAAACTCAAAGAGTTGAATATAAACCAAGGAGAAGCGGTCATATTCTATTGAGAAAAGTCTGTTCATCATTTGATCTATCTCCATAGTTCCTCTGCTGCTCTGGAGAGGAAGATTCTGTTTTTCTGTGTAGCCCTGGTTGACCTGGAACTCACTCTAAAGACTAGGCTAGCCTCAAACTCACAGTAGATCCGTCTGCCGCTGCCTCCCAAGTGCTGGCATTAAAGGCGGGCCACCACCGACTGGCTGAGAGGCTGATTCTTATTCTTTCCCCTCCGTGTTCTCTTCATCTGCTGTGAGTGTTAAGCATATTTCTATCAGATGCAGGCTGCCATGAGTTCCCATGAGCATGCCTTGCCAGTCAGTAAAGGGAAAGGTTCTGAAATTGTGATGCTGTGGCTTCTCTCAAACAGAAGGCTCTAGTGGCTCATCTCACATTTTTGCCTGGCAGTATCCGAAGCCCCTAAGGAAAGGACGTATGATGTTCCCACACATCTCTTCCTTCGCAACAGATAAGTAACAAGGAGAAAAGGTAACTCTTGATTCACTCTGGACCACCTCAGTCAAAAACCATAATTATCTAGGAACAGAGTAATGAGAAATTATTTCAGGTTAGCCCTTGGGCATGTCTATGAAAGCTTGTCTTTGTTGTTAATTGATATAGGAAGACCCAGCCCACTGTGGGCAGCACCATTCCCTATGTAGGGGGTCCTGAACAATATAAGAGCTGGAGACATGGCTCTGTGGTTAAGAGCACTGATTGCTCTTGCAGAGGTCCTGAGTTCAATTCACAGCAACAACATGGTGGCTCACAACCATCTGTAATGGGATCCGATACTCTCTTCTAGTGTGTCTGAAGAGAACAACAGTGTACTCATATAAATAAATAAATCTTTGACAGAGAGAGAGAGAATGCTAGTTGGACTAGCTACTTAAGTTCTTGCCTTGATTTCCCCTCAGTGATAGATTATAACCTGGACCTGTCAACCAGATAAATCTTCACTCCCCAAAGTTTTTGTCATTTTATCACAGTGACAGAAAATGAGGTAATCTTCTACAGATGTCAGGTTGCCAGTGAGGCTGAGAAAGGCTATAAAGCCTAATTCTCTGCAGTGGGAAACATGGCGGCATGAAAGACCTTGGGCTTGGTTTTCATTTTCACTCCTTCCTTAAGCATATTTCACCTTTAACCCTTCCTTACTGCCAGCAGCTTGCACTGGATACCTGATACTACCTGGCAGGAAAGCTGATCTAATCCAGGGTTATAAACTACCAGATACAGGCAGGAAATAAATGAGTGCAGCCAGCAGTGTGGTATGTTAGCCAGTGTAGGAGCAGGGGGGAGAGGAGGCAGCTGCTGATCCTCCTGAGTGGAGTGGGGCCAGACAGGAACATGACTTGAGAATCTCTTCTTGGTTTTTTTCCCCCTGTTTTATTATTGATTTTTTTTTTTTTTTAAGAGAAGGGACAAATTCAGATTTGAGTCGGGGGAAATCCCCAGATTTTAAGTTTTAAAGATATATGAGTTTTTATTTTATGTATAGGAGTGTTTGCCTGCATGCATGTACATGCATCACCTGTGTGCATGGTCCCTGAGAAGGCCAAAAGAGGTCATTGGGTCTGTATTAGTCAGGGTTCTCTAGAGTAACAGAACTTATGAGTATTCTTTATATAGTAAGGGAATTTGTTAATGACTTACAGTCTGTAGTCCAGCTCCCCAACAATGGTCAACAGAAACTGTGAATGAAAGTCCAAGGATCTGGCAGTTGCTCAGTCCCACAAGGCTGGCAGGTGAAGAAGAGTGAATCTTCCTTCTTCCAATGTCCTTATGTAGGTCTCCAGCAAAAGGTGTGGCCCAGATTAAAGGTGTGTACCACCATGCCTGGATCTGGGACATGCTTTGTTCCAGACTGACCTTGAACTCAGAGATCTCCTTGCCTCAGTCTCCAGGAATTAAGGGTGTGTACTTACCTTGCCTGGGTCTAAGCTTTTAATGGTCACTATGCCTCAAAATCTCCATGCCAAGATCCAGGTCAGAAACTTGTGTCTTCCAGCCTCAAGATCTGGATCACAGTTGAGCCTTCTAATTCTGGATTGTAGTTCACTCCAAATATACTCAAGTTGACAATCAGGAATAACCACTACAGGGTCCTGGGACTGGAGCTATATAAGGTTGTGACCTGTCATGTGGGTGCTTGGAATTGAACCTGGGTCCTTTACAATAGCAGCTCCTGGCTCTATGTTTTCAAACCAAACAGGGGCAGGAGAGATGGCTTAATGCTTAAGAACACAGGTTGTTTTTCTAGAGGACCCAGGTTTAATTCTCAGCACCCACAGACAGCTCACAACTGTCTGTAACTCAAGGAATAGGACATTCTTTTCTGGTCTTCATGGGCACCAGGCACATATATGGTGTACAGACATACCCGCAGGCAAAGCACTCATGCATAAAAATAAGTTAATAAAAATTTTAAGACAATAATAACCAAGCAAAACTCATCCAGCCCTCCTGATCTAACTCTTGGAGAACCAGTTGCCATGTCTGCTTTAAAAATATGAATGGCTCAGCCTAAAAGAGAAGTCACCTGAGTCATTAGAAATGCTGTAGGGGGCTGAGGGGCGGGCAAGGAAACAAAGATAGATGGGCCCTCTGGCTAAAAACCAACAGAAACAAAAACAAACACAAACAAAAAGACCTTGCATGTCTACACAGGCCTGTGGAAGGAGCAAATCCCAAGCCTTTATGTTAGAGAGTGAGTTTGGAGACCTCTTGCTCTAAAAGAAGGAACATGATGATTAGTACCCAAAGTGATCTAAAACTAGGAGATGTAAACAGGCCAAGGAAGGAAAGTGTGAGTGCAGAGTGTGTGATCTAAACCAGGGATGTGAAGTCACAGTCAGCACTCTTGCCAACCCCACCCCCCGGAACTCGGTGAGTAGGCTGCTGGCAAAGTCAGGAGTCCGGGAGGAGGACTACTAAGGACAGTGGTATTCTGAGTGCAGTACTATGGCTATCTCTTACCTGGAAGCCCAAGATTTTAGGGACTCCTAGGCAGTTAGCTCTTATGCTGCACCAAGGTTCTGAGTCCATGTCCTGGTGATCCAAAGCCCTCACAGTTACCCTGTTTTATGACTTTGAAATTATCCCCCTCCATAGGCCACTGTAGATTTACCTTATGGAATTTGAAAGTGCCAAGAACATTCCAATCACATTAGAAAGAAGAGTTTGAAACAGAGTCTAAGGTTAACGATGGAAACAGTGGAGCTGAGCAGATGGCTCAATTAAGTGCTAGCTGCCCAAGCCCGAGGACCCGAATTGATCCCTAGTACCCTCCTAAAAGCCAAGTGTGTTGATGCTTGCCTAGGATTGTAGCATTGGAGAGGCAGACACAGGGGGGCCCTTGGGACTTATTGGCAGCCAGCCCAGCAGTAAGCATCAAGTTCAGCCAGAGAGGTCTTGTCTCAAAGTAATAAAAAGATGGAAAGCGATTGAAAGACACCCCTGTCATCAACCTCTTGCCTACTTGTCTGCACATATACTCACATATGCAAGCACACAAAAAGGAAGTGTGAAGTGGTGACACTCGTAAGGTCCCACCTACTCCATAGTTGCTCTTGGTGTTCAAACACTGGAATTCCATGAGCCTTGTTCTGCTGTTTGGGAACTGCCCTGAGTGATTACAGTGTGGGGCTTCTTAGATTCCCCTTCAGGACCTAGCAATCCACTTTTCCAGCTGCTGGGACCACTGGCTCTCAATGGCTCACAGCTGAGTCCTCTCCAGAACCTGTGTCAGCCATAGAGCCACTCCTCAGGACATCTTTTGTTCAATAGGAAACCAAAAGAGGTCTAGAGCTCCTTTCCTCAGTGGGGCAGTTTTGAAGGGCCATCCATCTTGCAATGCTCCACGAGATCACTCCAGTGCCATTCTGCTACCTCCTTTGCTGAGAACCATCCCCCCTTCTTACCACTCTGGACATAAATCTCAGGCTCAGACAGTGTTTTGTGGGGAAATGACATACAACAAGATCTTAGCTGAAATATGGGAGTACTCTATAATATCAAAGATGCTGGATGCAGGCTAGCTTTACTTAACTTCTGTGCTGGTGGGATGACTGTTGTGAACTTGGGAAGCCAGGAAGAATGTGAAGCTAGTGAGACCACTTCTATCATTTACTGCATTTCTATCAGTTACTGACTTCTATCAGTTATTGCTCTACCCTTGTGGGGGGACACGTGTATTTTTATTTATCTAGGACACCTACCTCCCTGTATGTTAGAGGGAAAGCATCCTGTTCCAATAATAAGAGTTGAGGAGTGAATGCAAAGGATAATGCCTGACTCCCTGACTTAGCATAGCAATTAGTTCAAGAGAAGAATGTGAGCCAAGGGTCTGGGACCAGGACAAAGTTAATCCCAGTCACTCCAAGCTATTTAGCAGAACACATCAGGTAAGGCAGGTCATGCCCTTCCTCTTATATTATAGGTATGACAATATAATCCTGCAATGGCTGCCTGCTGTGTTCCTTACTGCCCCTCTATGGCAGAAGAGTAAGCCCAACATACTGGAAGCAGTGGAGTTAGGAGACTGAAGAGAAAGACACTACAATCTTCTGAGCCCTTGGATCAACTGTGTTTGAACTCAGGAGTTAACCTGGACATCATAGTTGAGTAAGCCACAGCCACTCATTCTGTGCAAGTTACCTGCGAGTTGTGGCATCTGTCCAGCCATTGCAATCCGGAGAGTCCTGACTGTTTCATTGTTTAAACCATCCATCCACAGATAGATTGAAATAGACAAATGATAACTTTAAAGGATTAGTACAAACAACGTCTCTGAGTGTGAGTATCCAATTCTTCCAAGCCCCGGCAGAATAATACAGACGCGCGCGCGCGCGCACACACACACACACACTGAAACACACAAGGTGCATTCTGGGAAACTCTGTTGAAGAACTCAAACCTGGGAACAGAATTAATATTAAAGAGATTTAGATTTACAATATAAAAACTCACTTGAACTTGGAAAATAATAAAGAGAAAAAACAAATCCATCTGATGCTCTAGAGCAGAGAAAGTAGCATTGTGTTCTGGTCTAGGAGTATGTGAGTCTGCTCATGCCAGTTGCCTGTAACTCCAGTTCCAGGAGATTTGGTGCCCTCTGACCTCTTGGGGCACCTGTACACACATGTTGCACATAAACTTGTGCAGGAACACACATAAAAATACACATAAGTAAAAATAAATATCTTTTAAAGACAGCTATTGTTTGCAACTAGAAAACATCTGGGGGTATGTACTATAGAATTACATTAATCAGATAACTAATAATTGGCCTAATGGGTGGGAATGTCGTGGGCTCCAACGCCCTACCCCCTTCCTGGAATGTCTGGTGCAGGACCAGGATAACCTTCTTACAGGCCTGAACAAATGAGTTTAAAGGTTAAGAGTGCTATCCAAT
This sequence comes from Uromys caudimaculatus, assembly GCA_028551405.1. NCBI lineage: Eukaryota > Metazoa > Chordata > Mammalia > Rodentia > Muridae > Uromys > Uromys caudimaculatus. The sequence goes on from CM052706.1 coordinate 48,704,303, forward strand.
GAAAATGTGCCGAGTTGCTGTTTCTGTACTCTGCCCTCTGAAAAAAGTATAAAAATGCTTGTGTGAAAGCCTACGAGGTCACCTCTCCTCATGGTGCAGGTGGGCCCCAGAGCTCTGGTTCAATAAATTCCTCTTGCATTTTGTATCAATCCCCCACTCCATGTGTTCACTCAGGGGTCTCAGGTAACTTAAGACTCCCCAGAGTCTTACATGGGTATTTTTTTTCAGGTTTTGTGATCCTTGTAGCATTTGCCCAAACAAAATTTATTATTTATTTTTATGTCTGTCGTTATTGTAAATAAGTATGTGTATTTGTGTTGCTATTTTATAACTGTAGTTTTGTATTTTTTTAGTTAAGGTTCTTCCAACTTTGTTTTGCCCGACTCCAAAAATGTATACACTTCAAGTCTTACAAGTCTGCTTCTACAGTTGGCTAAACAAAGTGTAAAGTTCATTGTCAGGTGCTCTTTGAGCCCACTGAGAAGCTGGGTGTTAGTATTCCTGCTAGGCTCTGCCCCACAGTTACCTAGCAACAGCCAGGTATGCCTGACTCACCATAAAAGGGGCTGTTTGCCCCCTCTTCACTCTACTATACTATCATGTGGCTGGTACCTCAGGAGGGAAGGAATACCTCAGCATGGGCCTGCAGAGGTACCCCCTTCCACTTAACCATACCTTGCCTCTACAAACATTGTCTTAGTCAGGGTTTCTATTCCTGCACAAACATCATGATCAAGAAGCAAGTTGGGGAGGAAAAGATTTATTCGGCTTACACTTCCATATTGCTGTTCATCACCAAAGGAAGTCAGGACTGGAACTGACACAGGTCAGGAAGCAGGAGCTGATGCAGAGGCCATGGAGGGATGCTGCTTACTGGCTTGCTTGCTTCCTTCTCCTGGCTTGCTCAGCCTGCTTTCTTATAGAACCCAAGACTACCAGCCCACAGATGGTACCACCCACAAGGGGCCTTCCCACCCTTGATCACTAATTGAGAAAATGCCTTACACCTGGATCTCATGGAGGTGTTTCCTCAAGGGAGGCTTCTTTCTCTGTGATAACTCCAGCTTGTGTCAAGTTGACACACAAACTAGCCAGGACATATATCCTGGTGTTCTCTCTCTCTCTCTCTCTCTCTCTCTCTCTCTCTCTCTCTCTCTCATAAAACACAACCCTGGAGAGGTGAAAACAGGTGGGTGGGTTTCTGAGGCTCACTGGCCAGTCAGCTTATCCTATTTGGTGGGTGAGTCCCAGGCCAGTAGAGATCCTACCTCAAAAAAGCAAGGATCTCTGGCTCCTGAAGAATGGCAGCCAAGTTGTTCTCGACTGTGAACACACACACATTCACATGCATACACACATGAGCACATACATGGATGTGCATGTATGCAATTGCACACATACACCCAGATACACACACACAGACACAGACACACACACACACACACACACACACAATCAGATTCACACAAGAGATCATCATGGCCAAAGCAAGGTAAAAAGATCTCAAGGTCTAACATCATTGCCCAGAATAGGTGTGCTTTAGGTTTGGGGTGCTAAGGACAACAACTATTATAGTCTATCTATCAGAGTGTGAGCCAGAGCTCCCAGATGTGTGTTAGATAAATCCCCTCCACTTGTCAGCTTATCAGAAATGGAATCATGGTTGGCAAGCCTTTCCTGCCTGCATAACGTTTCTAGGTGGAGACTGGGCGGGGTGAGCAGCCTGTGGAAGAGGCACAGGGGAAACTTGCTTTAGGAAAGAACAGAAACTCTTTTCTTATAACCTACTCCTGTGGGGAAGATAGAACAGGTGGGCCTAATTGGCTCTGAATAAAGTCCTTGAAAATCCCCAGGAAGCTATGCAACCAGATGTCAGGCTTTGTCTTAGTCGGGGTTTCCATTCCTGCACAAACATCATGACCAGGATGCAAGCTGGGGAGGAAAGAGTTTATTGAGCTTACACTTCCATGCTGCTGTTCATCACCAAAGGAAATCAGGACTGGAACTCAAGCAGGTCAGGAAGCAGGAGCTGATGCAGAGGCCATGGAGGGATGCTGCTTACTGGCTTGCTTGCTTCTCCTGGCTTCCTCAGCCTGCTTTCTTATAGAGCTCAAGACTACCAGCCCACAGATGGTATCACTCACAAGGGACCCTCCCCCCCTCGATCACTAATTGAGAAAATGCCCTTACCGCTGGATCTTATGGCGGCATTTTCTCAACTGAAACTCCTTTCTCTGTGATAACTCCAGCTTGTGTCAAGTTGACACAAAACCAGCCTGTACAGGCTTATGTACTAAATTTAAAGGGGTGTCTCTATAACAAGCCTGGTAGAAGCTGCAGCTTTGTTCTCAAGAACCCATGTCCCTATCCTCCCCCTGTGGGTACCTCAGGACACCCACACACAGGAAACAGCACCAAGGTTTAAGATTTGCAATCTAAGTCTACTGAATGAATGTTGGCATAAAGCCAATGAGCATCTTATTAAAATTGTAATATCCATCAAAGTGATCCATGTTCAACATGCACTGCCTTACATCTCCTGATCTTTATTTGAGTGTATGTTATGTATTTAAATGCACAATTTTGTACATGTACACGGAGGTCAGAGATCAACTTTCGGTACCTTCTTTGGTCACTGTCAAGCTTGTTGTTTTTGCTTTGTTTGTCTATTTTAAGACAGAGCCTCACTATGTAGCTCTCTAGTGGGCCTGGAACTCTCTGTATATACCAGTCTGCCTTTGAACTCACAGAGATCCAACCTAGCTTTGCCTCCTCTGAGTGCTGTGATTAAAGGCATATGCCACCATACCTGAGTCCACCTTGCTTTTTGAAAGGGTCTCTCATTTTTGTGTGGAGCTCACTGATTGGCTAAACTGACTGGCCAAAAATGCCCAGCAATCCTCTTGTGCCTACCTCCTCAGTGCTAGGATTACAAACACAGATAGCCATGTCTGGCTTTTTCACATGGGTTCTGGGGTTTGAATATAGTTCTTCATGCTGGAAAGAAAAGGGCTTTACCAACTGATCCCCACATGTCTTAAGCTTTAATGTTGCTTTGTATTTCCTTAGTATAGAATGAAATGGTCACTATACTAGGTTCTTGAAGTCCTGGATTCCATCGTTTGCGTGTCTAAGGCCTTGGCTTCTTTCAGTATCAAATGAAATAACTTTCAGCAACCACTCATTTATAACCCAACCTTCAGTACTGTTCCAGGCTATGGGATTGGCCTTCTGCCTCAGTTTCTCTGAATTACTCTCCACTCTGCCTGTATTGCCAGAGTTGAAACTTGGCCATCAGCCTACTCACCATGGAGCCTTGAGGCTTGCTGTATCCATGGTCACTCCTTCTGTGGTCACAACCTTCTACACAACTGATGTTCTAGCATTCTTTCATTCGACAGATAATTGTTTATAGTCTACTAGATCTCAGGCTCCCCTTTGTCTCTGAGAATACGGAGCAGAAGGCCAGATTCTATGCCCTTGAGTACTCTCTGGGAAGGAAAATTCTCCATGTCAATGGGTGATCATGCTGTGCCAAGTACAATATTGATGATGGATTTGAGAAAGAAAGACACAGAGATGTGGGAATGTCAGCAGGATGAAGACCAGAAAGGCTGTCTAGCAGAAGCCCTTATGGCTTTGTCTGGAGAACAGGGTGAGAGTAAAGGGGACCAAAGATGAATGGAGCATTCTCCAACACAATGAGCCTTCTACCTGTGCCCTAGTCCTAAGATCATGATCACCCAGCCTCCCCTGACCGTGTAGACCACTCTGATCACTTGGCCACCTAGATAGTGTCAGAATTTACCATAACTTCTGTTTCTGTGAATCCAAGCATACAAGAGCCTGCAGTACCTAGCATTGCTTGAGCTGCTCAAGGTACTGTCCATGGTCCTGATTTGTTCCTCCGCCCCTGAGCCTTTCATGGATGTCCCAGCAGGTGACTTGGGTGATAACAAAGAATGCTTTCTAGATAAAGAGAGGATGAGGACACAAAACAAGTCTCGACAAAGTCAAATGGATAGCAGTGGGTGATGTGGGCAAAGTATTGGAGGAGAGGATAGAAGGAGGGCAAATCTGCCCTCGCATGGAAAGGAGTGTTTACATCGGAAAAAAACTCTATCAAACAGACATTTGACAGGCAACCTTGCCACCTAAGGCATCAAGGGCATGGTTTATCCAAACAGTTCAGAGAGTGAGTGCTTGTCCCCCACCCTATGGGCAGAGTCAAGCAACATCCTCAAACTCCAATTTGTCCTAAGTGAACCAATGTGCAGAACTAACGAGGTCATCAATTTTTCTTCCAGCTAATGAACTCTTCGGGAAGGGTGTGATGTGAGGAGATGATGAGATGGGCAACCAAACCTGATTAAATAGTTTCATCTTCATCAAAGAATCAGACGTAGAGCTGAAGCCCCATTACTCACTGCAAAAAGATAATTACCCCGGAGGAGGGACTGCCACCAGGGTTACCCCACCCCCACCCGACTGGCTCCACTCCCTCAGGTACAGAGAGTGCACCCACCCCAGAAATGGACACTCTTTGAATTCAACAGCTTTTCAGGGACAACTGCTCCTTGACAGGAGTGAGCAGCACCGCCACTGTAGAGATGAAGATAGTTTTTAACTGACTTTGAGTCATTCCTGGATGATCTAATAACAACAGCTAAGTGACGTAGACTTTGAAAGAAGCTCTTCCTAACTGTGATCTGGGTGCTAAGAGAGAAGGGGATGGGGTACCAAAGGTGTTTCAGATACTTTTCTGGTTGCTGTGACCAAATACCTGACAGAGAGCCACTTAAGGAGGGAATGGTATATTTCAGTTTAGCTCAAGGGGACACAAGGACAGCAAGGAAGTCATGGCTTCAGAAACATGAGACAGCTAGCCTCTTTCTCTTCCCAAGAGGACCCCCATCAAAGCTTTCTGGATCGTCCCAGCCATACATGCTTTGTTCTTCACTGCTCTTTGCTTTCACTCTCTGATGGCATGCCACAGTGTGCTTTGTGACACATGCTTCCCTTTTCAATGAACCCCACTGCAGGACTTTAAGTTCTTCTTGGTTGGGAACTGATCTAGTTATCTCTTCATTCTTTCTGTGCCTGCCCCTGTGTCTCTAGGTAACAGGTTCTGGAAAAAGAAAAACAAAACAAAACATTCCAGAGGCTCATGGTGATGGAAAATGCTCTATCCTTTCTTCTTCCATTATTCCTCTTTGGTCCCCTCTACCCTTGTCTTATTCTCTGGACAAAATCATAAGGGATTCTGCTAGACAGCCTGTCTGGTCTCCATCTTGAGCTGGCTTTCTACTCACAAGTATTGAGTTCCAAGCATCAAGTTCTTCAACTGTTTATTCAACAGATATTTGATAGTACCGACATCATTATGGTGGCAGAAACTGGGGTGGCTGGTTACATTGTATCTGCAGTCAGGAAGAATGTTGCTACTTAGCTTGCTTTTTCCTTTGCACTCAGCTCATGGAGCAGTGCCTCCATCATCAGGGTAAATCTTCTGACTTCAGTTAACCCAATCTAGAAACTCTCTTTACAGACATGTCTGTTCCACCCCAGCATCGAACCAAGCACCACCACTGAGAGCCCATTGTGGGGCAGCTGACATGCATGTGGAGCTGTGCCTTTGTGGGGTCTCAAGAGGAGAATGTTCACAGATGAGCAACACAATCATCTTGTTGGAGAAACAATACATATTTTTGAAAGACAAGTAGTTAGCTCCATACACTCCTTACCATCAAGGACATCAGTCACAGCAGGTACAGGCCTTCAGAGAAGGTGTTGGTGAATGCCATGTAAATCTGGAAGGCTTTGTGGGCAGTGGGACGAACTTTTTATTGACCTTGGTAAAGTTCTAGGTCTTGGATCCATAGAAAAGAGGAGAGAGAAGGACAGCCAGGGAGTGAGGGTGTGTGTGGAGAGTTTAAGAAGGAGGGGGAAACCAACTGTGAGGAGGAAAGCACTCATCCAGTCCTGTCATAGTCCTATCCTAGCTCAAGACAGGCTAAAGGCTGGCCAGACATTAGGAGTTGCTCTTACAGGTAACAGCTGTGGTCCCTGCTCTAGAGTCTAAAATCCAGACACACATATAAAGATCTGGCAGCCAGGACAATATTTTGGGCAGTGGTGTTGTCCCGTCCTCCTTTTGACCTTATAAAGGACTGGTCCATATTTTAAACTCTACTTATGCTGTTTGGAGAGGGTGGGAGGACACTGGGGTGGAAGCTGTGTTGTATATCTCTTCTAGATTTTAACCCTACTTGGAGGGGAGGGTGGGGAAAATCACAAACCTCACAAAAGGCATAAGACACTCAAGGTGCATGAGGCTCCTGGAACTTCTGTAGGCGGCACATTGCTGCGGGAGAGGGGATTCTTGAGTGTTTAGCTACCTGCACATTTTTCAAGTGACCCAGTGATGCAGCTTTTCTGGGCTCTGACACATGCTGTGCGAGGGATTTTTAGTAATGCAGATACTCAGGTCTCTCATGCTCCTGTATGTAAGTCCCCAAATCTCACTGGTTCGAGATGGGTTTGTTGGGAATCCTTTCTTTAGTCTGCATTGCTCTTTCTACTGGGATGAATAGACATAGACTCACCCTACAAAATGTTGGTATAATCCAGATAATTACTTTACACCTTAGCACACACTGAACAGTAATGTCCAATAGAAGTGGAGGACCCAGCTGCATGACTGACTGTATCCAGCAAGTTGGATAGAATCCTAAACTCCTCTCTCACCACGGGACACCCGGAGATTTACCAGCCATCCCACAACCTCCTTTATCTACTGTATCTTTATCCATTGTCCTTTTATGCATAACCGTGACTCATAGAACATAAAGAGCATTTCCCAGGATAATTTCAAAATGGCTAAGGTGTCATCAGAGTAATGAGTAATCTTAGGTCTGAAATATCATCTCTGAGGAGAATAATATTGAATCAATACCATATATATATATATATATATATATATATATATATATATATATATATATATATATATATCCATGTGTGTAAATGTGTGTAATATGTATTGTGAAAACATGGCTCTTTGTTTCTTTTCCCTTTAACTTCCTGCTTGTGTGTGGGCATGGTTAATTGTTTGTGTTAGGGGACATTTTTAGCCTGCTTAATGTGCTAAATAAATCCTATATCTCTTAAGAGCCCATAGCATTCCATTAATTTTCCTTGGCTCTTTTTATTTCTTTTCAAATATGGCTGATTATTCCACAAGGAATCTATTGTGCTTCTGAATTTTGGTCAAAATGACAGCAGAATAACATACCTTCACATGGATGACCTCTGTGCTTGGAAGAGATCATTTTCTTGATAAGTCCCTTGATTCTCTTTTTGAGGGTCTGGTAACATAGTTTATTGGCTTTATAATACAAAGCTCTCACCATTAGAGACCAAGCTAAGATCACCAAACTATTTCCCACACATCCTTAGATGAGCTTTGAATCACAAAAGTAGTAGAAGGCCCAGCATGACACCTCCTCTAAAATGAGCAATTCCTTAATTAAAGAGAAGTAAATAGAGGTTACAACGAGTTCCTTAATTAAATAGATGTAAATGGCCCATCATTCTGCTTTCCACACACATCAATTTCATATCATCTCTTTCTCCTGTTTACCCAGAGGAAATAGAACTCCTACAGCTTTATTTGGGTCAGAATCTCTTGAGTGTGCCCGTGAGGCTGGCCATTCCTTCCTAAATATTTACCTTCTGCTTTATAGGAAGGAACCTATGGCTTTGACATCTGGAAGCTTAGGAATGCCCATGATATAACTACACCATCACAAAGAAGGCCCTGTCTTTGCTCAATGCAACATATCCATTCCTGACTTGGGGAAGACATACCTGGGGGCATTACATGTGGGGTATTGAGTAGTAGGGATTCTGACAGACTGACAAATGGCACTGGATAACCTCGAGTCATGCGCCATGTCTGTTCCTTTCTTTATAGGCCTCAAATCTAGGCAAGTGCCTTCTGGGCACTAAATTTATATTCTGTGACTATGTGACTGGCAATCACATGGTGCCCAGTTGTTTGGTCAAGTCCTGGTCTAGATGTTGCTATGTAGTTGTCATTAACATTGAAGCTATAAACATGGCTTTATACAAAGGTGACTACTCTCAAAGATGTGAGTGGGCCTCATCTCATCAAGGGAAGACCCGCAGAGAAAAAAACTGAAGAAGAAATTCTGCGTTAAGACTATGACACAGGGCCCATGAAATGTTTCAGTGGTAAACTGGCCACTGATTCTGATCCCTGGAGCCCACATAAAGGTGAGAGAAGAGGAAGTGCTTCTATGAAGTTGTCTTCTGACTGCCACACATATGCTTTGGCACATGTATGACCCTCCCCATCAAGCATACACACAAAAAATAGATAAACACATCTATAGATAAATAATGTGCACAGAAGTCCTGTGTTTCTAGGCTACTGACCTGTCTTATGAATCTTGGGCTTTCCAGATCTGTCAGTCCATTTAAAAAGACCTGATATAGACTCCATCCAAACAGCCCATACTTCCGGTTAACTAGTGAAAACAGCCCATACTTCCGGTTAACTAGTGCAGTCCATTTAAAGATATAAACAAGCTCCTTGACAGTGCCCCTCAAAAAGCCAGTATTGGGCAAGAGTGGGGTGGAGAAGGCAGACTCTGGTCCACAGTACTTCAAGGGTGGCCATGTTTAGGTGACGCCTATCAGTTTGCTAGTTCAGACACTACCATCTACCAGCTGAGTGGTGATCGGAGGACGGCAGTGGGTTAACCACACTTTAACTGAGTCAAACTGTTAATTGGAAAAGAATCCATCTCAATTTATTCCTAGAAACATGTCTGCTTTTCTGAGGCATTAGGAATAAATTGCGGGGATCCTGTTCCAATTAGAATTTATGATTAACACCATCATTTCAGGAGTATGAGCTAGGCGAAGCCACAAACACTAGGAAATCTATATGACTGAGAGGTCTTAAGCAGAAATGTTAGTTATTGAGTGAAAAGTCACAGTGACCCATCTCCCTGGTAGATTTCTCCTTCTCTCAGATTTCCAGCGAAGTGACTGACATTTGAAGGTGAGGTTAAAGAGTATTTTTTTTTAATTGTATGCTTTCAGAGCTGGAATCTTTTGTGAATGAAGGAGCTAGGCTCCTGGAGAAGGAACAAACTGCACAGTTCCCTCTGTGGAGTCGGAAAGGGGCACGCCCTCCACATCAGCATCAACAGCAATGGGGGCAAAGGTTGAACTAACCCTTTTCTGGTGGCCACTGCTTGTTCTCTTGCTAAAACACAACGCGTCAGTCACACATGATCACTGGCAAGAACTTAGCTTTTAGAACTTATTATATTATTTATCCATGGGGGCAGGAGGTGCTGGAATCACATGCATTAGAATTTTCCAGATACCAAGTTACCACTACACTGACAATCCACTAACACTGTGCTAAGTAATCTACAGTAAATCCTCACAATCACCCCAGAGGTCAGGTTGCACTTTTATATTCACAGAAGAGGCAGCAGAGGCCTGGAGAGACTGGGTATCTTACTTGAAGGCCCATGGACGTCAAGTAGCATGGCTAAGATGTGAGCCAGGCTCTGTAGGGCTGGAGATGGTACTCTTTCAACACTGCATTCTACCAGGTTAGAATCCACTTACTCCTCACACTTCTCCCCATTCTACAGATCAGATAATTGAGGCTGGAGAAAGTTGGAAAGACAAATTCAAGATTTAATATTGTGGGTGTCTCTCCAGGAATCTTACTGGCCACAACTCAGCTGGACTCTGAACACTTTCATCTTCTGTATTTAGTCACTTTCCATGGCTGTGACAAGATGCTCCACAGGAACACCCTAAGAGAAGGAAGATTTGTATATTTATTTCGGCTTGTGGTTTCTAAGGTTTCAGTCATCTGCTCTGATGATGTAAAATCTGCTCTTAGGAAGAAAGTCATAGTGGTAAGAACATAGAAGTCGGGTGGACAGGAATCAGAGAGTGGAGACCAGGCATAATCAACAAAGGGAGGCCACTAGTGACCTGCGCCCTGTAAGTAAATGCCACCTCCAGATCTGCTCCAAATCTCACCACCAGCTGGGGACCAAATTTCCCTTTCTATGGGGACCATTTTGGGTATGAGCCATACTGTCTGTTTACACATGTGGCTTTGACTTATTGGTTTTCCAGTTAATCTTTGGTTGATTGTTCCTGGGTAGAATAAAACCAGGTCCTCCCCTGTGGTGGGAATAGACACTAAGACAACTGTCTTCCATATCCATTTTGGCTCTTGAGAGTTGCCCACTGAGAACAATAGACTTGTTAAATACAAACTCTGGTGCCCTGTCCCAGTCTTCCAGAACTCTACAACTGGATAGTTCTGGAAAGCACCACAATGAACAGGACTCGTGTATGTCCTTTCCTCAGGGGTATTTGGAAATGCTGTATGCAATGGGCCTTCTGTTAGTTTGTTTTTCTGTCTCAGGGATAAAACACTGTTCAAAAGCAGGTCACACTCCATCATGGAGGGAAGTCAGGGAAGAAACTCAAGACAGAAACCTAGAGTTAGGAACTAAAGCAGAGACAATGAAGGGGGGCTGCTGGCTGGCTTGCCCCCCATGGTTTGCTTAGCCCACTTTCTTGTAAAACCCAGGTCACCTGCCCATGGGTGGCACCACCCAGAGTGGGCTGAGCATTTCCATAGGAATCATTAATCAATAACATGCCCTATAGGCCAATCTGATGGAGGCATTTTCTCAGAGGAGGTTCCCTCTTCCCAGATGACCCTAGCTTGTATAGTTGACAAAGACTAACTAACACAGCCATTTTGATACCAGTCTTGCTCTCCAAACCAATGGTCACATCATGCCAGACGGAGGCAGCTTTGAACCTTTGGGCTTTATGTCAGAAACACTCTGGTAGGTCCCTGCTTTGCTTTACTTATCACCTATAAAGTCTCAGCTAAGTTCTGTAGCCTTCAGCACCTCAGTGTTCTTTGTACAGTATGGATAAAGATGATTTTTACCTCATGGCATTGTTCCAAGGAGGTGTGAGATGAGACATATACAGTTCCTGACATGGTGGCTGCTGGGCCGCCAGGATCTGACTGTTGCTACCATTTCTTTTGGCCTGGAAAGTTTCATTCTCGATGATTCTGTACTCACAGATTCAAGGGATGAACAAAAAACACGGGAATCTTCAAGTGTCCCAGAATTCACACCACACACGGAAGGACAGGGAAAATGGGGAGGTGTCTACCCTAGATCAAAGCGGCCTCTCTCTGGGATGTGTGGCTCAACCCACAGCCTCGGGTCCCATTTGGGCCTGCCACAGCTCCTATAAAGAGTAAGGTTAAATCCACAAATTGTTTTGTTTTGTGATAATGTCTCAAGTATCCAGGCTGCCTCAAACTCATTATGTAGCTGAGGCTATCCTGATCCCCACATTTCCCAAGTGGGTTGCAGCTGCGCACTGTCAGCCCAGGTTTGTGGGCTGCTGGGACTGGAAGATGTGGCTTCATTTCTTTCCTCTGTACTTTGGACACCATGACTGGACTGTGTCGTGGAGAGTGTCGTCTCTGTTCATGTCTGCTCGGAGCAGCTTGGATTGGCTGCCTTCCTCTTTCTGTAAACTTGAGAGTTTTCTTCTCCAACTTCATTTGATTTTACCTCTACTTTCTACACCATAAGTTCTCACAGTTGGCCTCCTGAAGGTTTCCCAGACTGTGTGGAAGTATCATACTCCTTGATTTTTCTCTCTTACATATGCCGGCTTGTTTCATTGTCTTGACTTCATCCCCCATCCTGAAAATTCATTTTTCTTGTCTGTTACTGATATCGGGTGTAGCTTTCATTTAATTGACCATTTACATCATTTAAAATAATTCTGTTTGATTGTCTTCCAATGCTCCTGTCTCCTTGAGAAGTTTCCCTACAATTTACCACTTCTTATATTAACTCCAGATGGTGTCAGTCAGGGTTTCTTCATTGGCCTGGAACTTGCCAGGTTGACTAGATCGGCGGGCCAGCAAGCTAAAAAGATTTGCTTCTCTCTGCCTCTCTGTGCTGGGATTAAAAGCGTGTTCCACTACATTCAGCTTTTTGATATTTGTTCTGAGGATCGAGTTCAGGCCCTGGAGCTTACGTGGCCAGCACTTTCCTGACTAAGCCCACTCCCTAGCCTTAGAGCCTTATTCTAAAGAGAGCCTGGTGTTACACATTTGCCTCTACAGCACTGCTCCTACCCAGATACAAGTAAGATCAGTCCCTGACTTCTAAAAGTGTGTGACCCAGTGGCACATACTCGCATGCAGACATGGAGATGGTGTGTGTGTCATGTGCCATCTAAAAAGCCAAAGGTTATGCATAAACAGATTCATGAGCAGCAGCCTAGAAGGAAGTGGCTGCAGCTAAGCCCTTCCTAGAGCCTGGGTCTGCACATGACAACAGACAGAAAGAGACAATGAAGGAGCCTAGAAGCCACACTGACTTTTTTTTTTTTTGGATTTTGATCAGTTATGTAGAAAGACTTCTTTTCTAAGCATCATCTTTCAATGGGATCCGCTCAGAGGCTTGCCTTGCCTTACGGTGTATTGCGGGGCTTATCTGATTGGCAGATGGAGCTGCCCGTGAGTCTGTGTGGGTTAGACAGCCTGCATACATCATGAGCTTGGAATACCTCCAAAGATGGGTGCTGAGGACTAGGCACACAGCGTCAATCATAACCATAATTCAGCCGCTTCATTCCTAGAGCTGGCAAAGCAGGCATTGATTGCCTTCTGAAATACTAACCAATCGGAGACAGCGCCCCACCAAACCAAAATAAAATGTTATTCATATTTAAAAATACGCAGGACTAATTTTTGTGATGAAAAGGATACAGTTCTTAACAGCTGAGCACAGAGCATTTCAAGCTGACTGCAGTTAGCAGCTGTTTGCATGTTGCTCTCTGAGCCTTGCCTGAGGAGCCCATGCCCCGTTCCTTCCTTACTTCCAGGTCCAGGAGGTGAGGTGGTCATGGGCAGCTTTGTCAAACAGTTTTGTTCCAATTTAACCTGTGTGCTTGTTTGTAGCAGTTGTTCCAGAGCCACGGAGGTCAAGCTGCTTAGGTTTTCAAATTCAGTGTTCACATCTCAGTGTCTGCAGAAGTGAGGCAGGGATGGGGGGGTTTGTAATGGAATAGAGAGAGGGGAAGGGGAGGGAGGTAGAAAGGGAGGGAAAAGAAGGGAAAGAGGTGTGAGAGGAGAGAGAGAGAGAGAGAGAGAGAGAGAGAGAGAGAGAGAGAGAGAGAGAGAGAGAGAGGAAGGTGAGAGGGTATGGGGATACGAAAGAACAAGGGAGAGACAGACAGAACAAGAGGGAGAAGAAGGCGAGGGGAAGTTGGAGAAATGGAAGGAGGGACAAAAACAGCAGCAGGGACTTGGAAGAAAGAGATTTCTGAAAGTAAAGGAGAAAGGATGGTGACAGCCCCAAAGAGGTAAAGTCAGGGGAGAGGAAAAGGATGAAGAGCCAAGAAGTGGGAGGAGGAAGGGAGGATGGGAGAATCGGGTTTGGTGGGGACACTAGTTGTTATTAAATTTAGGCTCTTTTTCCTGGAGGCGTTCTTTTTCTCATCCTGGCCTCAGTTTCCTCGCCTGTACAGTGGGTATAAGAAAACCCACCCTGTGGGGTTTCCAGAGACTGAGATGAAGGGTGGGTTTCCAAGTGTCCGCTCTGGCAGTGTGGACGGGATGCCCAGCATGAGTGTGGTTTACATATCCTTTTGAAAGAACAGTGTCCTGAAGTTGGACCCTCCACCCTCCACCTCCACCCACCCCAGATGAAGTCAAGGCCCTGCCGGGACACCCCAGCGCTTCCCTTCCTTTAGCGGGACAGCGAGGCCAGGCTTCCTGTCGCTCATTGAACGGGCGACCACCAATGAACTTTCCACAAAGACAGTTTCCTCCCCGCCGCTCTCAATCCATAACCTTTACTGGTCTCCGTAGAGTCATTAGGACCATTAAGCTGTGGACTCAGCTCCGCTTTCGCTCTAAAGTTAATACAGCCGAGACTTTTTTTACTCCCCTATTGGGAAGGAACATGTGCAATTTCAGTGATTTCTTAGATCACTCCATAAGTAAATCAAATATTCTTTCAAGCCCAGTTATCAAAATTGTGTCCTTTGATACCACGTCCCCGTCAAACTGCTGTAACCCAGTTCACAACATTTTAAACCCGGCTAGCTCCTAATATCATCCCTACTAGATAGAGTAATTAAATTTGTACTTTTTTTTTTTTTTACAAGTCGTACTCAATAAATCTGAATAAATTAACAACGCATTACTAAGACTGCTACATTAAATTTGCATACTGCATTTAATGAATATGCAACTGCCAGCGAAAAGGTCTGCTACTGGAACCTTCTACATTAGCATAAGTACTTGCAGCATGTTTCTTAAATAATGCGCTCATTTGCACATCACTGGCTTGGCTAATTCTAACTTCAGTCGGGGTAGCCTTGTAATTAAGACTCTCGCTTTAATTTTTAATGAAGTTTGTGTTACATCAATCCTGACAGTAATGAGGGGGACATGGAAACAAAAAGCCTGCTAATAATTAAATTCACAAACCAGTTTGAGGGATAATAATTCCTGAGGAGAAATTACATGACTAATTATTAATTAAATATTCATACTATTGCACAGTCTTCTCACTTAACGGCTCCTCTTGTTGGTAATAATGTGGAGCTGTGGATGTCTTTTTGCCAACCATTCTGAGTTTAAGGTCTCTGGTTCATTTGAGTGTGCTATGAATCAATATGACACAAAAAAATAAAATTGTTTTAATTGGTAGCATTTTATTGTGTCTAAATATTACTACAGTTGGTTTAGTTTGTGGAGAGTTAATCTAGTTAGTCAGCTCCTGTTTTATGGAAACATAAATCTGGGTTATATCCATAAACACCTAATGGCAGGACAACTTGACCTTTTTTTTTATATAACATTACTGTTTACAGATAATTACACCAACCCTTTAAAAGGTTATTTAATAGCTATGCATTCATCACAGTAAAATGAAAAAACATGCAATGTTATTTAACTCCAGCTTGGTCTAAGAGGGCTTGGAGACCCTCATTTACCCCCACTGGAAAATAAGCAATATTAATGTGTGGGTTTGTTTTTTCAGAAATGTTATGGGCACCTCCTCAGAATGTGGACAAGCAGCGTGGCTAGGTCAAGTCTTCAGTGTCTTTTACAATGAAGATGGAGGTCTCATGGATAATCTTCTCCGTTGGTAACTCTCCCATGTGACAGCAGGATGGAGCCAAACCCTTACCATCTCAGGGCGGCCATCCCCCTGCAAAACCCAGTAAACAAACATTACAACACCAGAGAAATTACCATGATGAGGCCTAATTGGTTGCAATATTTATTGTAGACACTCCGTTTTCTCTCCTTGCATGTTCTAAGTGGTTTAGAACCTGCATTCTAACGAGGTAGTTCCTCCCATCTGGAGGCCAGTTTAGCACAGATGAAAAGACATCTCCAGAGTTTAAACCAGCAGTGTTAGTCACTAAGCTAGTATGATTGACATCAGAGGGTTTGTGCCTAGCCCTGACTCAACCAGGGCAAACACTCAAAACTTCTCATAATTCCAACTACTTGGTTCATCGGAGTGAACAAGGCTGTAAACCGAAGGACTGGAGCTCCCCTCAGCTATCCTGTAGGACTCCATGGGCTGTATCTTATCACTTTGCTAGAAACCGACAGGTTTGTAGAGTTTTATTATTAGGCCTCATCCCTTCACTAAGTCGTTTTTTCTTCTTGTATTGAAGATAGATTTTTTTCATACAATATATTTTGATTATGGTTCACCCTTTTACTGAATCTTTAAATTATTTTAAACTCTTCTTTTTAAAAATCTACACCCTTAAACTAACATCTGAATAGATTTTTTTTTCATACAATATATTCTGATTATGGTTCCCCCTTTTACTGAATCTTTAAAGTCTTATAAACTCTTCTTTTTAAAAATCTACACCCTTAAACTAACATCTGAAGGCAACTGGTAAGGGCTCCTCACCATACAGCCAACTTATTGATGTAGGTCCACACCTCTTGCTGTCTTTGCTTAGGTGTATCCAGAAGCAGAAATCCTCCCAAGTAGGGTAAAGCAAACAGCACAAGCCTGAACAGGCTAACAAGAGTTCTTGGTCTTCCCAGGAAGAAGAAGTGAAGGGAAATGTCTCTCCAGCAGGATATCCTGTGACCAACAGGACCCTAATGCTGGCCAGAGTCCCTTTGACAACCCACATCTTCTCAGGGAAACAGCTTGAGATATTTAGATTGAGTTTAGATTCCTCCCTTCCTTGACTCTAGGAAATGTGGCCTAACTTCATCTCCAAACTGACTTTCCTTCTGATTGGGGCTGGCCCTGGCCCCTTTGGAGATTGCAGCGCTTAAATTGTGCCTCTCACACCTGAGATTAGCACCAAACTGTGATTCAGATCGCTGAGTTTATCAAGGAGGAGTATCAGACTCTACCTATGGAAAGCGATTCCTTTGACAGAAACCAGGCTTTGGGGGGCAGGGGTCTCACATTACTCTGAGCAATCCTCCTGCCTCAGCCTCCTAGGTGTTGGGATTGAAGGCATGTACTGCTATGCTGATTTTCAAGGGTTCTCTTAAATTACAAATTAGATCTGGGATTATAGCTCATTTGATAGCACACTCTCCCAGGTTTCATGAAGACCTGGGTTCCACTCACAGCACCACATAAACTGGGTATGTTGGTTCTCGCCTGTTATTCCAGGCTTGGGAGAATCAAAACTAGGTAAGTGAAAACTGTATGACTTGTACTGAAACCTAAGCCCACTGTAAGTTTAAGTTTATGTTCCAATTTTGTCCTGGGGGTGGCAGGGAGGGAGGGAGAGAGAGAGAGAGAGAGAGAGAGAGAGAGAGAGAGAGAGAGAAGAAAAGATAAGAGAGAGAGAGAGAGAGAGAGAGAGAGAGAGAGAGAGAGAGATTGAGTTTTCAAGGGAGAAGTAGCTGAAGTTGGCAGAGAAATACCATGTATAGTTGGGCTGTTTCACCAGGATACATACAATATGGGGCCTCTAAAAATCTTTATCAATTTCTAAATTCTTAAGCTTCAGTCCTACCAGATGAAAACTATTAAGGTAAACACGCTCCTTGATTTTTCTAGAAGATCTTAATTTCAATGTTTCTGTTCTGTATCTATCAGGCATTCGGCAGTTGGCAGAACAGGACAGGTAGCTGGGTCATAGTTGTCACCTGTCTATTTGATGGAACACCACAAAGGAGATGTGCTGTCCTCGGTGAGCATTTAGCAAACACCATTGGATGGTTACACGCCTGTCTTAGGCACTAAATATACAGCGCTTCTTGTAGCTTCCTTTCCAGTGTTGTGAACTGATTCAGAAGAATATCCACACTGTGCTGCTGTGTGTTGTGCTCTGGCCATTCTGTAGGAAAAGATGGGATGGAGAATTTCAGATTCTGAGTTAGACAAAGTCCAGGTCCTTTATCTCTGGCATGTGAGG
This sequence comes from Uromys caudimaculatus, assembly GCA_028551405.1. NCBI lineage: Eukaryota > Metazoa > Chordata > Mammalia > Rodentia > Muridae > Uromys > Uromys caudimaculatus. The sequence continues at coordinate 48,721,850 of CM052706.1, forward strand.
CTATCCTGACCTTTCAGAACCTCTTGTGGAACAAGATGCCAGATGCCGGGCCCAGGGTGAGGTAGAACAGGAACCTGTGGGAACGGGTGGACAGAGCAGTCCCTTTGGCCCTGATCTCCTTTGGGAAGGGAGGTAGATCACTAGCAAAGCAGGTTGCAATGTTATTTCAATGTTCTTGAGTTTGGCTCTAAGCATTTGCTAGAGCACTTGAGCAACCCTCCCTTCCCTTGTGTGTGTGTGTGTGTGTGTGTGTGTGTGTGTAGACCAATCATCTGAAGGTTTGTTTGTGTTTTGTTTTTTCGTGCTTATTTTTGTTTTGTTTCATTTATTGAGATGGTGTAGCCCATGCTGACCTCAAACTATGTAGCTGAGGCTGTCCTTGAACTTCTGATCCTCTTGCCTCCACTTGCAAGTGATGGGATTAGAGGCATGCACCTCCTTATAACCCAGGGCTTTATACATGGTAGGCAGGCACTTCACCAGTTGAGCTACATGTCTGACCCTCACCTGAGAACTTACAGGTCAGGTCTTATTTCCCCAGAGAAGAATGGTCTGCATAAATTGTTAGAGAAAGGTCTGACATATTGAAGATTTAAATTTTAAGCCACATTCTTATACTTAGAGTCTCACCTGTCACCACCCCCAGTATCTCCTACATATTGTAGACTTATGGTAGCCACTAAGAGGTAGACCTCTCTCCTTAGTTTACTCTTTATGACCGTCTGTCAGGTTCTGACTCACCCTTTAAAACGCAACCAAATTTCTTCCAGAAAACTTCCCACCATCTTTCTTAGCTCATCATTTTCTTTCCTATGTTTTTTTTCCACCATGACTTTGTGTATCACACAATCTTTACACATCTGCTGTGGGAGACCATGAATTCCACACCCTACTATTCTGTCTTGTGTGTTGATATTCCTTATTAGATAAAGCGAAGCAGATCCATGTGACAAAGAATGATTCCATGATTATATATGTAAACCTGAGCATCAGGATCACACTATGCACCTGATGCTACTCCAGTCACAAGCAGAGCTTTCCTTCTTTTTCTTTGAGCCAAGAAACAAGTAGGAGGCTGAAGGGATGGCTCCGCAGTAAAGAACGCTGGGTGCTCTTGCAGGAGACCTTTATTTCGATCCTAGTAGCCATGTCCAGTAGCTCCCAACCACCTATAACTTCAGCTCCAGGGAACCAACACCCTCTTCTGGCCTCCATTGGTGCTTGTGCACACATGCACGCATGGACACACATGTACACACATACACACAGTGAAAAGAAGAATAAATCTAAAAACAAAGGCACAAAGAGGTAATCTCATGGGATTAGGTTTGATGAACTATTCAGTGCTGTTATTGTTGGCTATTCTGTTACAAATCCAAAATTCCTCCCTGAATTCTAATTAACAGAGCCACTTAGTTCACAATTCCATGGATATATATGCATATGGATTGCCCAGCACAGTTACATTGTCTGCCATGATGTCCAGGGTCACCTGAACCCAAGAGAGCACACAGGCTTCACTGTTGACATCCGAAGAACCAGAAGGGCTGCTCATTGCCAAAGCTGCCACCTCCGATGTGCTCAGGCCACAGTGCACAGCTGCCTATGAAGGAGAGGGTCTTCCCCTTGGATTGTTTCCCTTCCTATCTTGCTGTGTGCTTTGCAGAACTGTGACCTCACTTAGTTCCCACAAGAGACTCCAGGGCTTGCAGGACAGATATAACTATCTGCACTTTTTAAAATGATGACGATGAAGCCCTGGATGTGGGAGTATGTGTGGTGCTACCTACACAGACCACCCAGGTAGCTGGGGATGTCAACTCTCTGGGTACCAGGAGGGAAGAGCTACACATAGAAATGGGGGATCCACAGAGCTGCTTCGATTACAGCTGCTCTGGGCCCATCCTTGTCAGAGTCCTGTCCTCTCTTGCCTGCTACCATTCTTGTCTCAACACAGTCACTTTTTAAAGAAAAGAGTTTATTTTTGAGTATGTATATACATGTGTCTGTGTGTGAGCAAAGGGGCCAGTGGAGTCCAGGAGAGGTGGTCAGATTCCCTACAGCAAGAGTTACAATGGTTGTAAGCCATCAACCGTGGGTCCTGGGAACCAAACGTGAGTGCTCTGGGGGAACAGCCAGCTCTCTCAAACTCTGACTCACCTCTCCAGTCCTCTCACTTCTCAACACAGCATTTAAAGTGACAATCTTCTTCTGCTCAAACCCCATCACAGACTCCCCAATACCACTCACTGTCCACCCTCACTCTGGTGTCAGGACCATGCCAACATCCATGGCCACCCTGCCTACTAAGGATAGTAGCTCCTTCAGCCCACTGTAAAAATGCCAGACTTCTCAGTTGTCCTGCTTCTCATGTCCTGGCTGGGTGCCCTGAAAGCCTTTCACTATTTCCTCAGGAAAACACCATCCCATGTGTAGCTGCAGGTCATTCCCCGGCCTCTATCAGATGTCTGCTGCAGTACCATTCAGTTGAGGTCTTTCCCCATGATTGCATAATGACATGTTTTTTTATTATCTTTACCTTCTAGAAGTTTCCCCTCCCCTGCTGGTGCTTGTATAACCAGGAAATATGTATAATTTACCTTTTAAATGGTTCCTGCCCCTATTCACCTACTTCTAGAGTAGACGCTGATATGAACAGGGAACAGGCCTCAATGGTATTCTCCGATACATGGCAAGTGCTTAACATTCATCTGGCAGATAGGTGTAGGGGAAATGTTAGTTAAACAAGTAAATGAACCAAAATAGATCACAGAAATATGGACAAAGACACACAAAAATCATGTCTGTGTATATTAAATGGAAATAGACATGAAATATGCTCAAAATACAATATATATATCTGTAAGAAAAAATTAAAACAAGTAAAAAAGACATGTGGACAGAGATTTAGCTAGAAAAATTGTCAAAATTATTATCCATTTTCCCAAGCTAAACAGACGTGTTAGCAGAGCTACTGAGAACCCACAACCCAGCTTCATTTAAAGGGATCTTCCCCAGTGGGTCACTGATGTTGGGCACAGCAAGGATGGTACTCAGAACAGGAAGGGTTCAGAGAGGCCATGGTCCAACCTGGGAAGTAATTCGGTCTCTAGGCTTAGCTCTAGGCTTAGCTCTGCCCTTGCTTTTCCTGACCCTTGAGACTAAGCTGGCTGACCCTTTATCTGTATGTTACTATGGTTAGTCTACATGTCTGCCACGGTCATTGAGACAAAGATATCACTAGGATGATCCAGGCAAATCAGGACAGTGATGACCCTTCTTACTAGAAACCGCTTTCTTCATCTTGATCACCCTTCTGTATCTTTCCAGCCCAGACAAGGTCTGGGAACACTGAAAGGCCAGTTAAATGGAAAATATGAGAATCTGTGCTCTAGCTTGTCAGGGTTTCTTGCAGAAGATCCCCATATACCTCAGAGGGAAGTGAAAGCTATCAGTAAGAACCAATCCTGCTGCATACACAAGTTCTCTTCTTCTTGCCTGGCAGGTAAATGAACCCTTAAGGACGTAGCCTTTAAGTGTATGAATGAAATATACAGACGGTCCCCAGTCCTTGGTGTCTTGCTGCTCATTGTGCAGTCAGTCCATGGGCTTACAGCAGTAGCAGCAGCAGCAGCAGCAGCAGCAGCAGCAGCAGCAGCAGCAGCAGCAGCCATGGTGGCAGCATCTGTGGATGCAGCATTCACAGCATGTAACTTATTAGCAAGGCAGAATCTTGGTTCCCCATTCTAAGGCAGCTGAGTTAGACCCTTCCTGTTAAGAGGATTCCCTGGCCCATTTGGCCAGAGCAGAAGCTGTGAGGCACTGTGCAAACTACACTTTGCAGCGTTTCTCTTGGCAAACGCCAATTTGGTAGCTTACCAGGGAGAACCCAGGTATCTAATTTTGAAAAGATGCTTTAGGTGATATTGAAATGTAACAAAGACTGACCATTAGAAACTTGTTTTTCTTGGTTTTATCTTGTTTCTCAAATTATGATGTTCAGAGCTCCTGCATGTTTGTAAACAAACAAACAAACAAACAAACAAATCCAGGAATCTGTGGGACAAAATCCTAGAGTAATGTGTGTGGCCCTTAAATGGGTATTTCCAATACATTGTATGTGTGTGTTTGGGGCGGGGGGAGGGTGTCTCAAATATCCTATAGTTTATGAGCCTCTACCCTAGGAGAAAGAATCCCTCCACTACAACAGCTCCAGTTTGGAACTCACCCTTATTTTCTCATGTAGCCCAGGCTAGCCTTGAAATAAGGTGTAGCTGAAGATGACCTTGAACTTCTGAGCTTCCTCCTTCCGTGTCTCAAATGCTGGGATAGCAGGTGTGCATGGTCACTCACAGTTTATGCAGTGTTGGGGATAGAATCCAGGGCTTTGTCTACACAAGCAAGGATCATGCCCATTGAGTGATATCTCCAATTCTATCTGTTTTAATTTCAGTCCATAGGGCTTAGCCATAGCTGGGCCTTCCCCAGCTAGAATGAAATAGGTCACCAGGCCTGACCAATGACAGGTTTCATTCTTCCTGTTGTGGAAACTGGGAACAAGGTATAGTATTATTTCTAGAATTAATGGTTATGAAATATAAGTCCTGGCTGCTGGTGGTTGCCTTTGCCAACATTTGAAAAAGCTCGCAGAAAGGGAGGAGAGGGCTGCTGCCAGCATGGTGGTGTGGGGTAGAGTGGGGGTGGGGTGGGACACACCCTGCACAATGACAGGAGATGGGAAATGAATATTGCTGACTTAGCTTTGATATTCTAAATGAAAGATGGGTAACAGTCAACTAGTTTGTGAAACATTGCATTAAATGGATTTCCACAGACCTCTTCTCAAATTTCTTAATTTGTCAGTGTATTCTGAAAAGTGCCATAAGATGCAGCAATCCACAGATGCAGTTGCTATGACAACGTTTGGGATGGTGGACAAACCTTAGGAAGCAAGCTAGATGGCATACAGGTTTCCAAATGTGATATTTTACTTAATGCCGCCAACAGTTTTTGACAGTGGCACTGTGGCTCAGATGGAGGAACAGGGTGAGTGGCTCCAAGGTGCCCTGTCTCAGCAGACCTGGATCCACTGGGTCAGGAGGGCAAAATCCAGCCTCTGCCAACTCCAGCGCTGAGCTCTCTTTGATAATCTCCTCTACCAGCCCACACAGTATTTCCTGGAACAAAAATGAGTCAGGGTGAGTCGTTCGTTCTGTGAGGGCCTAGCAAGATGGCAGGGAAGGATGGAGTATGAATTGATACGGCACAGGTTAACTCAGAACACATTTCTTTCTGCTGGGAAGATGGCTCAGTGGGTAAGAGCCTCTTGAGGACATGAGTTCAAATCCCTAGTACTTACATGAAACCCCGAGCATGGCTGTACGTGTGTCTTCAACTCTAGTGTCATGGGTGGGGTGCAAAGACCTGCAGGCTGCCATCCTGGCTCCAATCTCAGTGAGAGACTCAGTTTCAAGGAAATAAGTGTGATAGATCAAAACAACTCTCTCTCTCTCTCTCTCTCTCTCTCTCTCTCTCTCTCTCTCTCTCTCCAGAGTCCGTTATTTCTAAAGTTAAAAGGCATCCTAATCTATGTTCAGGGCCAATTTGTTTCTGGTGGCTTTAAAAATAAACTCTATTTGCAGGGACTGGGACGATGGCACAATGGTTAAGACCCAAGACTCCAAGAACACTAAAGAAATACAGGCACCCAGGCTGGAAGATGCTTCTCTCACTGGGTAGCACCAATCCTGCTGTGTCTCAGGCCTTCTGAAGCTCTCCCAAGTGTACCAAGCCTTGGGGAGAGATGTAAGCTTCAAACTTGGGAACCTATATCTAGGTTCATCACCCATATCACCTATATTTAAGAATCATCATCTCTAAGTTTTTCAGTTTCATCATCTCTAAGGGTCAAATGATAAAACTATAATGGAGCATTTATCTTGTTTGCATGTGTATGTATGTTTGTCTGCATGTACACACGTGTACCATGTGTGTGTCTCATATCCTCTGAAATCAGAAGAGGGTGTTAGATCTCTTGGTACTGGAGTTACAGGTGGCTATGAACCACCATGTGAGTGTTGGAAACCAAACCTCAGTACTTTGCAAGCCACTGAGCAATCCCTCAATCCCCTTATTACATCTTGTACTTACCAGGTACTTTCTGTATTGACTACTTTCCTGTTACTGTAACAAAATACACAACAGAAGCAAATTACAGGAGGAAAGGTTCATTTTGACTTATGTTTCAGAAGGATTTCAGCCATTCATAGTGGAGAAGGCAGGGTGGAAAGACTCTGGCAGTCGAAGCATTTGTTGGAGATGACAGGGAGCAGAGGCTAGACCAGACCCAGGATTGGGTATCACCTTCAAAGGCTCACTTCAGTGATCTACTTCTGTGGGCTGGGATCCACTTCTTTAAGGTGCCACAGTTTTCAAAACACAACTACCATCTAGGTGGGGGTGGAACATTCAAAACCTGAGCCTGGAAGTCCTGTCTATTTCAGATTCAAAGAGTAACATTACCATTTGCTATAATGTTTCACCACTAATGTACACTGGGGTATTGTATCTAGGCACTAAACTAAGGTGGATGAAGAGAGGTAAGTCATCACTGACTCTTTCGCTTTGTATGGTTGCTCCTGTAGGTCTTAGAAGAACAAATGTAGTATCTCTCCTCCCTAAGACTTGATTCAGGAGAATGAAAATAGAAAACAGATGTAACCAGGATGTTTCATCGATGACAAAGTAAGTTCAAGCTTATTACATTGTTGCATAAATTAAAATAGTATTTGTTTGTGTGTGTGCACATGTGGTCACAGGTGTATGCATGTAGAGAACAGAGGATGTTTTCACGTATCTTCTTCTATTGCTTTCCACATTATTATTTTTTGAGGCAGAGTCTCTCCCTTAACCTGGAGCTCAGTAATTTGGCTAGCTGGCCTGTGAGCAATCTTTGGCACTCTTCTCTTCCCCGTGGCTGGGATTACAGATCTACACCATGAGGCTTGGCTTTTTCCCCTTCCCTCTTGGGTGCAGGTGTTCAAAGGCAAATAAGGCAACATTTCTAATTATGTCCCCTGTGCCAGGCCAGCGGCTTAGGGCCAGTGAGTCCTCCAGTCATTAAACACTGCCCCACTGAAGAAGACTGAGCATGAGGCCAAATTCTTCCAGGCACAGACCTTCCAGCTGCCAGGAGTCTGTCTGCCTTCCCAAGCTGTCTCTAGGTATTTTAAAGAAATATCATTTCTTTTAAAAGGCTACATTTTGCAAGCTCTGTGATGAGGGGGCCTGCTCTATTGCAAATATCCTATTTCCTCGACATGGCTTGCAGTTTTAGACTGAAGATATAAGTAGTATGCTTTCCAATGATTAGAGATTGCTAATATTTTTCCAGATCTGATTAGTACTGAGTATCTTCCTTGCAGCTTCCAGAATTGAGAAACAGACTCAGGTTCCACGCTGAATTGAGCAATTTAGTTTAACCAGTGCTTTCTGAATGCCTTGTAGGTGACACATCGCAATGTTCCCTGGCCTTTGCCACATGGTGTGGTGACTGACTCAGGCCACACAGATGCTCTGGAGCCCAGGGAGGAAAGTAACCTTTCTGTGCACACAGACAACATGTAAACGAAAGGCTTTCTTCAAACTGCACAGTTTGTCGCAGAGTTTTCTTCTCTGTGTGCATGAAGGAACAGGGAATTCTTTTTTTTTCCTTCTCATTTTAATTGTGAACCATTCTAGCTTAAAAACATCCTCATGGCTGGCATGTTTAATTGAGCTCCTGAGAGGCCATGTCGGGGAGACTTGGGGATGAATCACCCCTGGTCCCATTGGTCTCACCAAGAACCCATTGATGTTTCATAAATCCAAGTCAGTATGAATTTAATTGAGTTAGCATGCTGAATTAGCTCATATCTAAATGGCATTCATGTCTACAAATGGAATAATTAGAGTCTAGAAAATGGGCTATATCAAGTGGCATCTCGAGTCACCACAGAGAGGCATTTGTATTCCTTCAATCAACTGTTTTTTTTCTTCCTTTTTTAAAAAGAAGCTTCTGTAAAGACCTGATTTAGGTGACATGATTAGATGTGGTGCTGTGTGGGGGGCGTCTCTCATTTTCTGTATATTTATATTTACCTGCAGGAGACCTCTTTAACTCATTCTTCAACCATCTGAACAATAGTGAGGTCTGAAGTTATTTTGACCTAATTTAAAAAGAAAGAAAAGTAGGAAGAAGGGGAGGATGAGGAAGTGGAGGAAGAGAAAATGGAAGTGAAGGTAGAAGAGATGGGGGAAGAAAAGGAGGAGGAAGAGGAAGAGGAGGAGAGGAAGAGGAGGAGGAGGAAGAGGAGGAGGAAGAGGAGGAGGAGGAAGAGGAGGAGGAAGAGGAGGAGGGAGAGGAGGAGGAGGAAGAAGAGGAGGAAGAGGAGGAAGAGGAAGAGGAGGAGGAAGAGGAGGAGGAGGGAGAGGAGGAGGAGGGAGAGGAGGAGGAGGGAGAGGAGGAGGAGGGAGAGGAGGAGGAGGGAGAGGAGGAGGAAGAGGAGGAGGGAGAGGAGGAGGAGGAAGAAGAGGAGGAGGAAGAAGAGGAGGAGGAAGAAGAGGAGGAGGAAGAGGAGGAAGAATGGCTCAGTAGGTAAAGTACTTCCTTTCCAAACATGAGGATGACTTTGATCCTTAGAACCCACACAGAAAAGCCAGTCTAGCTTGTTTAATGAGCTCCAGGCCAGTGAAAAGTTGTGTCTTCCAAACCAAGAGGGACAGTGTTCTGAGTAATGACACCCAAGGTTGACCCCTGGCCTCCACACCCACACAGACACTTGATCATGTGTACCTGTACACATGTACACACACACACACACACACACACACACACACACACACACACACACACACACACATAAACCCAACAACAACAAAAAACACGGCATAGCAAGAAAGGAAGAAGAGACAGTTTCATTTCAGCCTGCTGATATATTTGTTTTCATTGATTAGAAATGGCTTTTCCCTCTCTCTTTCCCTCCCTCCCTCTCTCTCTGTGTATATGTGTGTCCCCTTCCCTTTCCTTCTCCTTTCCCCCTTCCTTCCTTCCTTCCTTCCTTCCTTCCTTCCTTCCTTCCTTCCTTCCTTCCTTCCTTCCTTCCTTCCGCACATTGGCTGACATGAGTTCACACTCTAAGGGGCAGGTGGATTTGACTGTGAATGCCAGACTGTATCCTGACAAATTATTAAGTATCCAGTAATAGAAAATAATCACATATCTCTGTCAGATGGATCTCACTAAGTGGCTTTATTTCCAAGGTGCTTGTTTGTTTGTTTGTTTGTTTTTGTTCTGTTTTGTTTTTGGTGAAGCCTTGGGATATCTGGAGTTCATACTCTCTCCATTAACAGGAAACTCGGCGAGCATCTTGGAACTGAAGGAAGACATTTTGAGCCAGCAGGCTAACGGCTTCCGTCTAACTCACACTGTAGTCTTCAATCTAATTTACATGCTTAGTTTATTTATTACCCCAATTAAGTTTTGCAAATAGTTTGCAATGAGGTCCTTGTGACCTCATAACTCACAATTACTCTTGGGATATCCTGCCCACATTGGCACATTTTGAATAATATTGCAATATCTTCCAGAAAAGGATGTACTTTGAAAATGATGGATGACCATTGTGGACCTCTTGTCCTAAATAACAGGGTCTGAGCTGTGTTGTCGGTTGGCCACCTGGTGTCAGGTTCATGAGCCTAAGCATTTGAGTTACCGTGCTCCCTGGGACCACCAGGCTTTTCATCACTAGGTCTCTGTGACCTTGACTCTCTTCACTGGGGTAGCAGGGGCTGGCATGAGAAGTAGGCAGCCCCTGTCATACACACTGGCTCCATTTATCACTTGGTGGGTACCAGAAGATCTTGGGTCTCATAATATTCCCACTTATTAACTAACTCTAGTTTGTTTATGAAATATTTAATTTATGAAATCCAAGTCAATTATGTAATTTAATTAATAATATTGAAGCAAATAGATTTCTTTATTTTGGCAAATGTATCATAGTGTTCTGACTGACTTGTTTTCAATTTGACAAAAGCTAGTTGCAAGAGGGAACTGAGAAGAGAGAACCTTAATTAAGACCATGACTCCATCAGATTGGCCTCTAACCAAAGCTGTGGGGATATTTTCTTGATTAATGATTGATGTGGAAGGGTACAACCCACCGTGGGAAATGCCACCCGTAGGCAAGTGGTCACAGATTGATTTAAGTCAGGTTGAGTAAGCCATGGTGAGCACGCCAATAAGTGGGATTCTTCCATGGTTTCTGCCTCTAAGTCCTGCCTTGAGATCCTTACCTTGACTTCCATTTATGTTGGACTATAACCTGCAAGATGAAATGAACCCTCCCCCCCACATGTTGCTTTTGATCATGGTGTTTTATTATAGCAAGAGCAAGCAAACTATGACATGTGAAACACTGAGAAGCGGTGTGAGAGATATCCACAGAATCTCTTAGCAATTCTTCTATAAACATAAGATTATTTCAGAATAAAACAATTGGAGGGGAAAGTCTTTGTATCTTCAATCCCAATGGGTAGTAGTAGTGTCTTTAGAAGAGTTCTCTATTAAAATTTGTTCAGGAATAAAATAACTGGAGGTTAGATCATGTCACAGTGAAGTGGAGGTAGGTGTGTGTGTGTGTGTGTGTGTGTGTGTGTGTGTGTGTGTGTGTGTGTGTGTGTAGGGGAGAGCTTATATGGGGTTGAGTCCTAGTCTGAACCTGCACCATCCAGGAGTGAGGGGCTAGTTCTTTGCTATATTCATACTCCGATATCGTCACATGATTGGCAATGTCACCGCCATAAGCATGCCAGGGCTTCACAAGGAACAAAGTGGTATTTATGTCTGGGATGCTGAAATGCTGTGTATATTTTTATTAAACATCTTTGGCAAAGGAGTATCAAGTGTTCAAGAGTCTGTATGTGAAACACAATTTAATATGTTATAGAAATAATAAAAAGATACAGAAGCATCTTTGATGATTAAGAAACCCTGTATCTTTCCAGATATTTCTACACCTCACAGAAGTGCAGGAAAACTGAATGACTCATCCATGGTGATGGGATATCCCTGTTCAGAGGTGAACCTGCATCTCCCGTGTTCCGAGCCAGCCCTTCCCCCTTCCTGCATGGATTTTGGTGTTTTCCAAGGTTGAGATTAAGACAGACACAAAGAAAGCCAAGTGAAGAGATCATGGCATTTCTAGTTTTGTCTTTAAAATGGTATCCCCTCTCGAATGATCTATCAAACAACTGCCATGAATTCCTAAGCCAAAAGGCTTACTTGTTGAGGATGGTGTGGTTACAACTGGGTGAAAAAGTGTCCTGCGCTGGAGTACCGCACCGGTTTCAACCAGACCGATGATGATACATTACGCTCGCACACATACATTTAGGCTTGCACAGAACATCTGTATGGACCTGATCGTTGCAAGTGCAAGAGCTTGCAGTCAAGCTCATCTAAGAGCTCAAGCACTGTACTGGATTTGATCCATGCCCCTGGACAGTCACTTCCATCACAGTTCTGTAGCTATCACATTGTGGAGTCATTTTTTTCTTTTGCTGATGTTGTCTTAAGTTGGTGTCTTATCCAGGATCCTCGGGCTGTACGGTCTAAGTTTAGCCACGCGAACTTCCCAGCCCCTCTCAGGGTGCCTGACTCTCCTACGTCAGTTGGTGTGGACGGTTGCTTGAATATATCTGTTCGTAAGCGATCCTGCAGCACGTAGAAATGATCTCAGAAACATTTCAACAGGAATGGCAACACAAAGTGTTTCTGGTTAACTTCAGCATCTCCTCAAAGCCCTGAGCGGTCTGCCCTTGTGTCCTGCTGCTTCTCCTAACCAGGAAAGTGCATTCTTCCTCCAGACAGGAACTCTTCAGATGTGCCTTCCTTGTCCTTATTAAAACGCAGTCTGTGGTCTTAATTTGTTCAAATTTGCACTCTCTAGCCCCTGGCACACAGGGGGGTACCACTTATCAAATGGCAATGAATAGTCGTTGCTAAAGGTTGTGGGATTTCCTGTAGGGATAAGGTGTTTCTTGTTATGAACCTGTAACATGCAAGAAAGCAAATGTCAAGACTCGTTCATTGATTAACTGGGGAAATTAGCTCCCCCTCCCATCTCTGAAGAGGACACACTGCTGAAGATAAAGATGCGTCTACAGATGTAGGTTGTTGCTTCCCTTTAAGGGTTTGCTTAAAGCTATCTTCTCACTCCTACACATACCCATATCTTTGGGTGGGATGTGAGATATTTCTGTCATTACTGTAAATAGCATCTCATAAATCTAACATGAAGGTGAGACAGAGTAACGAAAGTTCAACGATCTTTAGATCAGCAAAAAAGATGGACCACATGCTCAGCTGAGCTCACATTTTTGTTAAAATGATACACTTTAAGAACCAATTAGTAGAGTGTATTACGTATGGACATAAATACTCCATTACTCACACACCTGTCTGAGAAGATGGAGAAAAAGCATCCAGTGAGGGCCCACCAATAGCCACCATTACAGGAAAAAGACTCAGGTGTCTCTGGCAAAAACTGGGGACTGTGATAGAAGCTTGATTGTCATATCCTGTCCCGGGGTGTGTTAAACTCTAATTCTGATCATTTACTCATGCTCCTGTGTGTGTTGTGGCTCAAAATATGCCAAGGACCAGCAGTAATGGCATGACCTGGGAGCCTGGAAGACAGGCAGAATCTTAACGCATAGTTCTATGTACACACACAGTTTCCTACGAGAGCCTACATGCCCACCCCATCTGCCCACATCCCTATCCCTGTCCCAGTGGTCCTTCCAGTATGACTCGACAGACTGAATCATAATTCACCTTCTAACAAACTTGTCAGTGTTTATGTGCACTAACAGTGGGAAGGTACTGGTATTTATTGCTGTAAAAATTACTTCATTTAATTGTCCATTTTGTTGGACTGTGTCACAAAAGGCGTATAGCCCAAGTGACTGTTTAACAATATACAATACACAGGGAGAGGCAATTTTCCCCAAGGAGGAGCAGACTGATGGTATTAACAGTGCTTTAAACTGTAATGAATTCCCAGTCTAATTCACTGTGAGGCTTCCATTTATACCATGTTTAGAGGACTCCAGGTTCAAGCAATCACCGCAGTAATTAGCCGACTTCCAGTCCTCCAAAATAAACCCACTAATTTTTGCAATCAGCCTTCATTTGGTTAATCACCAGTTTAATTGATTTAATTAGTTTGATCTGCAAAATTAGTCAAGTGTAAATACTGTTTTGTAAACAGACTTTGGCTCCAAGCTGTAAGATAGGGAATTCTAATTCAAACCTAGAGTTAATAACAAATCCACACAAGCAGGAGTTCGCCCTGGAAGACAACGGTAGCGGGTTTTCAAGACAGAGATCTGTGGATGCCCTGCTGGGCCCCAGGGTGGCAGCCAGCCTGACTATAATATTGTCTCGGACACCTCTAGCACTTCATCATGTTCACGTTTTGAAAATATCTGTCATTTCTCTTTCTAAATGATCTGCCTCCAAGAACTCTACTGTTCAGATTTGAATTTAAGGCTATTTTTGATATCTCAAATCTTGCTCACCAAAGGATTAAAAACAAAACAAACAACAACAACAAAACACCTTTCCTGGAATAATATTTATAGAATTTTTGAAGATAATATATCTATGCAAATTAAGAAGACAGAGCCTATGATGTCCTATGATGTGGAGGACTTTCTTTTTCTCTTTTCTTTTTCTTTTTCTTTTTTCTTTTTCTTTCTTCCTTCCTTCCTTCCTTCCTTCCTTCCTTCCTTCCTTCCTTCCTTCCTCCCTCCCTCCCTCCCTCCCTCCCTCCCTCCCTCCCTCCCTTCCTTCCTTCCTTCCTTCCTTCCTTCGTTTCTTTCTTTTTTTTTGGTTAACTAGGTTTTTGAAACAATGTATTTCCAAGGTAAATCTTCTTTTAAACTTGCCCCATGTGAATTCACTGTTCATGGTAAATTCCATAGATTCTCTGTAGACTAAAACTGTCTGTCAATGTAGAATCTCTCCCCGGTATGGTATAGGTGAGTGGAGCACTGGGCAGAAGGGGGACCGTGTATGGTCTCTTCTTTCAGATTTCTGCTTAGTAAGCCACTCCCTGTTATCATCTTAGAATTTTCCACACTCTTGTTCAGTATCTTTTTAAAATGTCATTATTTGGATGTTTTGGGATCCCTGAATTGTGCTGCTAGCTGAAATGTTTCCTGGATTGAGAACATTGGGAGAATGGTGCTTCAGATGCTTCTCAGACAGGTATAAAGAAAGCAGAAAATAAGCTGATATTATGGCTTAGGGTTAAAGGCACTGACACCAAGCTGACGCCTGCGTTCAGTCCCCAGGACCCACAGGGTAGAAGGAGAGAGTTGACTCCTGCAAATTGTCCTCTGACCTCCACATTTAATTTAAGCAAAAGTAGTGGGTAACTAATGACTAAATAGTCAAACTGATGGGTCTCTGATTTTTACACCTAAGTGACCTTTGAAACAGAGGTCAGGAACAGGGGTGTACAAGCAATATCTGAGAGCCTGTGCTTTGCTGATCGTCACAAACAATGATAACCAATGTATCGGCTTAGGAAAGGGGAGCATGCTTTCTTGTTCCACATATAATGCTGAACTCTTCTTAGCACACACTCGTCAGATCTATGGCCTCCATAGTGTTTTGTCATATTTTCTTCCAGTTCATGTATTCTCTGTCCCAACTCAAGAGTTCAAGGCTACTCTAGGCCAAGTATTGAGACTCTGTCTAAAGATAAGAAAAGACTGGAAGGCAGATGCAAATGTAAGACCACACTTGCCTCCCTAAGCATCTCCAGGAGCTGAGAAGATGACTCAGTAGGTAAAAGAGTTTGTGGTGTAATCCTGACTGCATGAGTTTGATCCCTGGAACTCACATAAAATGCCAACTGCTGTGGTTTGTATCTGTAATTCTATTCCGTCAAGGTGGGAGGCAGAGACAGGGGAATCACTGGGAAGCTTTCAGGCAGCTAGCCTAGAGTATATAGTGTGGTGGAATCCAGAGAGACGGTGACTCAAAACAAGATGGAAGGCGAGAACCAACTTCCCAAGTTATCTTCTGACCTTGTGTGCACCGTGGTTTCTGCATGCACACATGCACACATGTACACATGCACAAAAAGTATATAAAGTTTTGAAAAACCAAGGAGTATCCAGGACAAGACTCCGTTTCCTTCTCTCTGGCTGCCTTCTGTGTTCATTTAAACACTTTTGATTGCATATTTCCTGGTTGAATATTGTTCTACATTATTTTTCCATTATTTAATTTCTGTTTTCAGGGGAGGGGAATTGGTTGGGGGGAAAAGTCACAAGATTTGCCTATTCCAGGTGTTTTTTGTTTGTGGTGGGGAGGGTTGTTTACTTGTTTTACTCTGCTTTGCTGAAGCCAGAGCCCCGTGCTCTCTAGGCAATGGTCATGCTTGCTCTTCCCCCAAATGGTTCTAAGTCCTCAGATCTCTTCTGAAGGGTTTTGCAAACCCACAGTGTGCTATTGCTCATTCCCCACTATGTGTGACAAGCTGTGCTAGGTAGTTTCTATGGCTAGGAAAGAGGCAGAAGTGCACCTTGGTAATTAGCTTCAATAAGCCCTCAATTTGCTACGAATTCCACATAGGTAAAAGATGAGGTGCCTAAAATGTATCCCTCTCAAATCATTGGAGAATTCCAAAAAACAGGAAGTAAATTTTCCAAAGTGGAAAAAAAAAAAGTAATTATTGTTGGTCTTTAAATGAGTCTGATCTAGCCTGTTTCTTTCCAGCATGTGGGGCAGCCTGCTGGTGGGGTGTCCTGCAATGGCCCCAGCATCTCTTCTGTAAAGTGGCTCACAGCATGTACCTTGCTGACTCTATGCCATTCTCATGTGCAGAAATTTGGCGTGTAAAAGGGTGAAGTGAAACACTGGGGTTCTTTTAACACATCCGTGGGAGGGAGTTTCTGTGGCCAGGGAGGAGGCAGACAAGAGCAAAAAGAAGAGGCTAACTTCCAGTGTAATCCAAACAATGATGCTGGGGGGGGGGGGGGGAGATGGCCCAGCCATGCAAATGAGAGGAATTAAGTTTTCTCCCCAGCACTCAAGTAAAGGAAAGGCTTGAAAGCACACACCCACAGTGGCAGTGCTTGGGGGTGGGGTGGGGGGAGTGCAGGGAGGGGGAAGTGAAGCAGCAGGATCCTTGGAACTCATAGGCCAGTCAGGTTTAGTCCAAACAGAGAGTCCTTGGTTCGCTGGTTGGCCATTTCTCAAAAAATAAGGTGGAGAGAGAGAGCATAAGTGCTGAGCGTGCTGTTCTTCTGGAGGATCGGAGTTTCCTTCCCAACATCACATCATGTGACTCACAGCAACCCATAACTAGAGCTCCTGGGGAATCTGATTCTCTCTTCTGGCCTCCATGGACACCTACGTGCACGTACACACACACACACACACACACACACACACACACACACACACACACGAAACTAAAATAGAATCTTAAAAAAAAAATACGTGGAGAGCAACAGTGTAACGACACCTGACTGCAGCTTCTGACTTAACATGCATGCACAAACGCCTGTAGCACACACATACAGAGCAGTCAGAACCCTCACCATTCCACAGATAATCACTCTTCCATGAACACTCAGGCTTCCATAGTGTGCCAGAAATACCCCGAAGAGGAAAAGCCAGTCCGGAGGGGAAAGATGGGCTCTAGGTTCCCTGTCATTGATTCCTTCTTATCCACGCACATTTGATGACCTTTTTTTTTTTTTTCAATGAAGCCCTCTTGCTACTGCCTGACATATTCCATTTGCCTGAACAAGACGTCCCTTCTGACACTGCATTGGACTCAGGCAGAAGTAGCAGAAAAAAGAAACGAAACAAAACTTCAGAGCTTTTTGCTCTAAAGAGTCCTTTCTCAGTATCTCCAAAGGGAAGCTTGGATCCAGGAACTGAGAACTGCATACAGCTACATGGCTTCCCTGGACATTGTAGGTAGAGCCAAAGTCTTGCAAAACCTTCCAGTTCTCAGTATGCTCTCTACATTTCCTAATGAGGAGAAGCATTTAAATGGCAGATTTTAAGTATCTTGCATATTTAAAAATTCTCAGGGCATTTGTGTGAAATTGGTAAGGGATTCATTCTGCAGAGAAGGGGAAACTGCCTCACAGTGGAACGGACTCACCTGGGAGCCCCAAGTGCAAACAGCAGTAAGATTCAGAGTTCTGACTGTTTTTTTTCCCCCCTGGAAGGAGTCCCCAAACAATATGCCAGCATGAATCTAGGTTAATACATATATTTGTCCAAGTTACCCAGGGCCCCGCTAAACTCCCCCAGCGTTCCTACAGTCTGTACACTTTTCTGATCTTGGGTGCTAATTTGTATCATTTGCAAGAACAACTGTGAAAGCTACTTGGTGCTTGCTGTGCAATTACCACTAAAGAGATTTTTGGGTATCTCATTAAAAGGTGTTCCAGATGTCTGTGCCCTCATGATTTGTGTTGATCTGTTCTTCGCCGGTCCTAATTATCAATCAAAAGTGGATGAATTAGTCACCCACTCTGTGAAAGGCCTGCTTATGCATGTGACCAGGACAGTCAGAGGTACCCGACCAGTTCCTCCTTTGCCTGCATGGATGAAGGGAGGATTGCTCTCTCTACTTTTTGCTAGCGTATGTATGGTAATTGTTCCTGGGGCCGTGTAAGTAAGGAGGCAGAAACATTTGCATGCTTCTAGAACAGCTATACACCTGTCTGTAACCCCTTTGTCTTCTAGTACAGAATGGTTTATTTGGAGATTTCTGTATGAATAACATTTCAAGGGCAGGGGTGACTTCTGTAAATGCTGATTTTGGAGAAAAACAGTGCCCTTGAAATCTGATTACAGTATTTTAGTGTGTTCACTTCCCTTCCTGTTCACAGCAGTTGCCACTGGTCTATTCTTAACAGGGATACAAACCACCCAGTGGGCACTTAGTGAGGCGAGGATGCCCTGTGAATGAATATGCCTCAAACCAGGCTACTCTGTGCCTCTGCTGCCTGCTGTGTCCAAACTAGCGCACTGGCTTGCGGTCTGAAAGTAACACTTGAGGGATCAGACCGGCACAACACCATCGCCAAAGATGCACGTGTCTCTTTGCATAACTCTTCCCTGTGCTTCTGGAAACAGTTGACCATCCACCAGAGATTCTCTAAACTGGGAATTCAAATGGCTTTGAGTAGTCTGGAAGGCAAAAGGAGGAAGACGGCACCAAACAACCGGTAGAATCATTTGTGGGAGAGTTTCAATACTTCCACTCCATTCGTCAGCATGTAATGTTGCAAGTGGGTGGGCAAAGAGCCTTTGTTTCCATAGTAACAGCAGGTAACACTCCTGCTTAAAGGGAATGTAACTGAAAATGGGGTGTGTGTGTGTGTGTGTGTCTGTGTCTGTGTCTGTGTGTGTTTTGAGAAGAGAGCTACTAAATGGCCTTCATCAAAGATGGACAAGCATCTGTCATTGTGTTAATTTAAGTCTGGTCGTGTGTATATAATTATATACATACATGGTAAGCGTATAAGTGAATATAAATGTTCTTTCATAATAGGCCTATTTCCAATTATCTAGGACAGTTAACAATTTTTTTCTTTAGTGTATATTGCTTAAAGTTTAAAAACCACCATTTCTGACATTAGGAAGAGAGTTCTGGAGGAATCTTGTTGCAAACGCAAATTCTTAGCAGGTGCTGGATGCTAATTTGCCTTGAAGAATGCACAAAGCAGGCTGCATTTCTGCAGGAGGGTTGCTCAGAGTGAGTCCTTTTCAGCATGTGGAAATGTTTACATGTATTTGGTCTCAGCCCAGCTGAGAAAGAAAACCTCTCCCTTGGAATCACTGAGAACCTTGTGAGTCCCACAAAAGTTTTCTGTCTGGAATCACATCTGGAAGGGAGCTGCTCGGGCCACGCCCAGCTGGTGCCTCCCTTGAACTGTCTGCTGGACTTTAGCAATGGGCTCAAGAAGCCTCAAGTTTTGACTGGGACTCAGGAGGAAACTCAGTTGGCAAAGTGCTTGCACCCAAGTGTACCGACTTGAGTTTGAATCCCCAGACCCCACATTAAAAACAAACAAACAATAACAACAACAAAACCTATTGATGTGGCAGTTTGTGCAATCCCACTGCCAGGGAGGGAGAGACCAGAGAATCTCTGGGACTCAGTATCCGGCCAGCTGCCTCAGCTCTCTCCAGCAGCATGAAAGATCTTGGCTCAAAAAACAATGTGGATGGCACCAGAGACACTGTAAGAATTGACACCTGAGGCTGATCTCTGGCATGTCCCTACCCCCTCACACACACATACACACACACACATTTGCACACACACATGCATACATACACACATACACACACACATGCATGCATGCACTCATGTACACACATGCATGCGTGTGCTCACACACTCACAGAAGATTTATCTCTTTGACCCAGTTGTCCCCACTTCTGGGAGTTCACTGTAAAGACATTATCTTAAACACCTAAAAAATATTTATTGATGAAATATTAGTTGTAACATCAGTCTTAGCCTGAGTTAGACTAATTGAAACATCACGTATCCAGAGCTTTTCATTGTGCAGCCGCTTAATATATCTATAAAATACAAATATATATACACAGAATTATTACTATCATTATATGAAATGATGTTGTTATGTTAAATATATCTGTAAATTTATGTGAATCTAAGAAAATATTTATTACAAGGTTAAGCTGAAACTACAGCTGTAGCCTCTAATATGCTATGAGAAAGATACAGTTTCTGAAAAGGAAAGGCAGAAGCTAGATGTGGTGGTCCATGCCTGTAACTCCTGCGCCTTAGAGCTGTAGACAAGAAGGATCAGGAAGTCAAACTCATCCGTGGCTGCATAGTTTGAGTCAAGCCTGGGCTACATGCAAAAACAATAGAAAAATGGAAAAGAACAGATGGGAAATTGAACTATCAGCATTTTGAACTGTCTTCATGTCTGTGTAGAGTTCTGGGTGACTCTCCTACTCTTCTGCAGTTTTCCAATCATCTGTACACAGTGAGTGGCAGACATACATTCAGATGCAGCTCCATTTGAGGCATAAGTGTACGAAGCCACTTGGCCTTGGGGCAGAGGTGCCCAGGCAGGAGAGGCTCTGGCTTACTATTTGGCAGCTCTGTATGGGTCACAGCCATTTCAAGGCTGGGGTTGGACCTCCACTTCCATCTCTGCTAACTCTTCTTTCCCTTTCCAGTCTTTAGGGGTCACCCTGCAGTGGCAGGATCTAGGAAGGTGATCTGAGGGAGAAGCAGGGAGAGAGGACAAGCAGGGGACCAGAGAGAGCCCTGGGGTAGGGGACCTATTTCCAGACTTAAATCTGAACTTCACAAGGTAAAGTGTTTGCTTCTTACTGTCTCTTGCCCATCTCCTTTGGGTTTGCCCTTAGGACCTGATCTGTCTTTAAGGTCAGCCTGTTGTAAGCCACTGTGTGCTGTAACCAGAAGCTCCAGGCAAGGCAGGTTTGTCCTTGCCTTTCAGCACAGTGATAGAAACAGCAAGTCAAATGAGCTCAGGCCCCACCTATCCTTCGGGGAAGACCACGGCTTCCTTTATCTTCAGCACTTGGAAGAGATCAAAAGACGTTAAGATAACTTTTACATTACTTTTTAATTTATTCTTAAAATCACAGCTAGTTTCATATCTCTCCCTCTCCCTCTCCCTCTCCCTCTCCCTCTCCCTCTCCCTCTTTCCCTCCCCCCTTTTCTCTCTCTGGTTTTTTGAGACAGAGTCTCTCTATATAGTCTTGACTGTCCTGGAATTGCTATGTAGACTAAGCTAGCCTCAAACTCACCTGCCTCTGCCTCTGCCTCTGCCTCTGCCTCTGCCTCTGCCTCTGCCTCTGCCTCTGCCTCTGCCTCTGCCTCTGCCTCTGCCTCCCAAGTGCTGAGACTAAAGGAGTATACCACCACGCCTGGCTCAAGAGGAGCTTGTCTTTTATCTAGACAGAAGACAAAAAGTGTATTTCTAATGTCACTTCTGTTTTTTGTTTGTTTGTTTTTTGTTTTGTTTTTCGAGACAGGGTTTCTCTGTGTAACCCTGGCTGTCCTGGAACTCACTCTGTAGACCAGGCTGGCCTCGAACTCAGAAATCCACCTGCCTCTGCCTCCCAAGTGCTGAGATTAAAGGTGTGTGCCACCACTGCCCGGCCTCTAATGTCACTTCTTAATTGTGCTTAATATTTGTCAAACATAGAAATCTCTACTTCAAACCTTTTGTGGGGTGCCCTGAAAATAGTAGCTGCAAAGAGATGGATCCTCAGTTGCTGTCTGGGGATGCCATGTGTTCAGTGGCTCTTGTATACTCCACCCCTGCCTCCATTTATGCTGGGACCCCCTCTTGGGTGAGCACAATGGTGTGTCTTCCCATCATCCCAGGTTAACTTCTAAACAGCTCCCCAAAGTTTGCTGCCTGTCACCTGGTGCTTACTGTGGCAATGGCTATGTAGAAATGCAAAATATAGGAGATCAAGTTGGGAAGAAGACTCGCTTGGTAAAGTCTTGCCTTGCTGGCACGAGGACCTGGATATATGAGCATCAAAAACTGGACTCAGCTGCATACACACACACACAAACACACACACACACACACATACACATAAATATATGTACATATGTGGACATCCAGTTGGGAGGGGTAGTGGAGGGTAGATCCAGGAGGAATTACAAGGCAGGCAGAGGGGGTGAATATGATCAAATTACATTGTATGTACATATGAAATTCTCATAAAAATGGCAAAATATCATTTAAAAAATACTGCATGTTTGTGTAAGACTTGTACATTCAGCAATTTCATCTTAAGAACAAAATATAGCAATAATCACAGAAAAATAATTTTACGTGACAAACTTTCATGGTAAAGGTAACAACCTGTGCTTTTCCCATTAAGTGTATTTTTAAAGTAGTCCAGAGTTCAAAAGAAAAGAAAAAGGAATTTTTAAAAATGCTACATAAGTGTCACTCCCCAGCGCACCAACTGCTATATTTGCTACTCTGAATCATGGCCCATTTTAAAGCCTTAACTTAGTGTTTAGTCAGAAGCAAGAGTTAATTTAGATGCAATTACTATCAAGGCGTCTTCCAGCCATGGCCATCACAATACAATTAGTCTTCAATTTGTAATTGAGGGTAACTCTCATAGGAGCCACTCGCTGATGAATTTCAAATAAGCAGCCTTTAAACCTGTGAGGGGGAAGTGGCTAATTACAAGCTGAAGAGTAAAGGAAGGTGGGAGAGAAAATAAAGTTGAATGTGTGGGCTGTGCCTGCAGATTCTTTAAGCCTGGAATAGTCAGGAGGCAGCGCGCTCACACCAGCCGCAGCAGAGCTGTGCAGACATGGGATACAGAAAGATGCTGGTACCAGGGGTACAGAACCTTTCCTGCTGTGCACCCAGCTATCATTGAAAGACTCTGGAGCAGAGATGGACATGGATCTGAGGTTGTAGCTATCACCAGACCCCCCAAAATACTTAGGCTCTGGGGAAAAGACTGTGGCAAGGCTTAGAGAGAAGCCATTGAGCTCGCCTATTCTGGAGCTGAGCAAGCTCACACACTTGTATGGGGTGAGTCACTCATATGGCATGGACTATTCCTAAAGCCTAGGCCTTGAAACCCAGACCAGAGCAATGACATCTTAGGGAAGACACGGCCAGCGAACCCAAAGTCATTCAAGAAATGATGTACAGCTTTCAAGAATACTTCCTTAAAATTTTTACCATTGGACCCATCAACAAGTACCTATTTAACAGATGCTGTGTGAGGTACCTAATATTTTGTATCACGCCTCTGCTTGGCTGAGGCACATTAGACAAAACAGAGACTCACTGGAATAGAAGAGTCCAATGTAGCTGTGTGAAAGCAAACAACCCAGGAGACATGTGTAGCGGATAGCATCAGATACAAATTGTCAATATGCCTATTACTTCAGACTCAGGAATCTAGCAAGCAAAATGGCATTGTTGGTAGTATGGGTTGCCAGCAATGTGCTTTCAGTCTGATTCAGGTTCTATGATTCATCTTGATGATGTCCCCATAAACCGGTGTGACTGTGCTTTTATGGTTGGGATCACAAGTCTTTGTGAGAGCAGGAACTGTCAGGTTTAGCTCAGGAACACAGTTCTTCACACACTGTTAATATTCATTAAAGGATTCAGTAATAGGATTATTAAAGGAAGTAAATATTACTTCAAGCACACTTATTATTATTATTATTATTATTGGGTTTTTTTGAGACAGTGTTTCTTTGTGTAGTCCACGCTGTCCTAGAACTTACTCCATAGCTGGCCTTGAACTCACAGACTCCACCTGCCTCTGCCTCCCAAGTGCTGGGATTAAAGGCCTGCAACACCACACCAGACCGATGACATTGTTTCTTCATGACTTTGGGTTGGCTGGTCCTGTTCTTCCTGCTATGCTATTGCTCTGGAGTTTCGGGGTTGGCTGGTCTAAGGGGCTCAGTTTCAAGGCCTGAGCTTTTGGAGTATTCTAGATCTGAGTAAAACAGGTTGTAAGGAGCACGAGAGTTCAGAACAGAGAATCAGAAGCTCTGGTGACCTCAGGAAGATGGTGTGCAAGCAGGCTCTAAACTAAAGTTGAATCTGGACAAGTGGATGGGAAAGTGGGTGTGTCCCCAGGAAGCCTATCAACCAGGGCTAACATGCAGTGACAGTGCCTTCTGAAGATGGGCAAGGCCTATTGAGAAGAAAATGCTAGAAAAAATTGTTAGGAATTTTTTTTTTCTTCTGCTTCATATGTTTGTGCAAACGTGCTCTGATCCCAGAGAGAAGCAGTAAAGGAAGGAAATATCCAATAATTCATTCATCCATCTACCCATCTATCCTCTCATCCATCCATCCATCCATCCATCCATCCATCCATCCATCCATCCATCCATCATCAAATATCAGAAAATGTTAGTGACAGGCATGTGCTCCTGAGATTGCAATGATAAACAAAACAGCCACAATGTTGTCCTCAGGGGGCTTATATTCTGGTGGGGAGACAGGCATGGAACAAAGGATTATGTAAACAAATAGATGATTGTTTTAGTGACTGTGTAGCAAAATTCAAGCTTTCTGAGAAAGGCTAAGGGGGATGTTTTTGACCTAGAGCTCTGGGGATGGTGCTGAGGTGACGTGAACACTGAGGTCTAAAACATGATCAGATGTGACACGGGGCAAGAGAAAGGGGTTAAAGATGTATAGGACAGTGTGTGCTAAGACGCCACAGTGTGAAGAACTCGGCAGGACTAACAAACAAAGAGGCCAGGGATGCTGGCTAGGGGAATAAGCGTGTTGAAAATGAAACTTAAATAGGAAATAGTCTAGGAGGCTAAACTGAAGATTTTGAAATTTGTCCTAAATGCAGTGAGATATCACTGCAGAGGAAATACTTTGCCCTTTACCGGGTGCTTGGCTGGAAGGTGATCAAGACAGGAAACATGGAGATCCCTGAGGGAGTGAACTGTTGTCATAATACTGTCCTGTGGCTAAACCTAGACTTGGTGTCAAGAGGATGGAGTTACATAGAAATATGGGAGATTTGTGGTGCAGAAATGATCAAACTTGTTAGGTTTCTAAATGAGAAAGAGGGAGGAGGTGGGGACCACTCCTGGATTTCTCGCTGAAGCACCTACAGGGGAGAGATGTCAATCATTGAGATGGGAGGGGGAGCCTGTGGATGGGGAGGAAGGGTTCTGTTTGGACTTGTTAAGTTTGAGGCATGTGAAATGACAAGTTGGCAGGTCTCATTACAGAGCCGAAAATGACCTGAGGCTCAGCAGAAAAGTCAGGAAAGTGTTCAGATTCACCCACTAGGAGAGTTTCAGCTGTTTTATGTTTCCATTTATTATTTATTGGTATTGCAGGAATGGTGAGATGCTCTAGGTTCCTAGAAACAAAGAATTCTTACAGAAAATGATTCTGTTCGGCTGTTATAAGCGGGGTTGGCTTCACAGTGTCACATGCGTGGTACTTCCAATTACAATATAAGTCTTTAAACAGAATGAAAAACTTTTATTTACCCCAGAGGGGGTGTTTGATAGACAACACACTCTCCTTGGATCAAACTGAGCTTCTAGCGTTGAGCTATATGCTCATGAATCCACAGAGAGGTAAAAAGTGGGAAAAATAATATTACTGAGTATAGGAGATTCTGGTACCAGGGAGGCTGAGGCAGGAGGATTGCCACAAGTTTGAGGCCAACTTGGTTACATAGTGAGTTCTATGCCATCTTGGGCTACTAAATAAGCAAACACACAGCTTTAGCAATAGCTCTCAATAGAGGGTTAGTGAGCTAACTGATTAATATTCATTTCTTAAATTTCCAAGTGTTTGAGAAAAACACATATTAATTTTACAAGGTCAGCTTAAAGCATTGAACATCTTTCTACTTTATATTCTGACTATTAAAGACAGGGTTATAATCACCCAACTAGAATTCAGGTTTATTAAATTTAGGAATACCTTTGTTCAGTAAATAGGTGTTTCCATAAGCAAAAGACAGATTCACTTTTTAAATTTTTTTTATTATGTAATGGTAAATACCTCCATAATTCCTTACTACACACACACACACACACACACACACACACACACACACACACACACACGTATGTATTATTATTTATTTATGGAGATATGTGGGGTTGGGCGATTTTGGATCTGTGGAGCTGGAGTTGCAGGTGATCTTGAAGCAACCGATATGAGCGCTGGGACCCAAACTTGGGTCTTTGCAAGAGCAACAAGTGTCCTTAACCACTGAGCCACTTCTCCAGCTCCACACGACAGACACTCTGCAAGGTACCCATGTAAATGCTATGAATGCATGTGGCTAACACTGTTTTATAGATGAGAATTCTGAGACTCAGAAGTCAACTAAATTGCCAGAAGACAATGCATCATAGTACCAGGAGTTGAACGCACGCTGGATGAACTTGAAATTGATGCTCATTCCATTTCATGGAGGCTTCCATCTGAGTATGATGGGGTTAGGGTTGCATGCGTGGACCATGTCATGGGAAGATATTCACACATGAGGTGTGAGGAAAACAGGATTGGATCTTGTCCTAGTTTCATTTGGGTTACTGTGATAAAAATACCCAGACAAAAAACAACTTAAGAGAGAAAGTGTTTTATTTTAGCCTATAATTTGAGATTGCAGTTCCTCATGGCCAAAAATTCAAGGCAGGAACTTCAAAGGGCTGGCCACAGCACATCCACAGTCAAGAGCAGAGAGAAATGGACACATGCTTGCTTGCTTACTTGCTTGTATTCAGCTCAGTTTTTCCACTTGTATACAGTTTAGGACATCCTGCCTAGGGAATGATGCCACCCATAGTGGGGCTGAATCTTTCCATACTAATCAAGACAATGTCCTCCAGCATTTATCACTATCGTGCAGATCTGTGGTTCTGAAGCAGCCTCCACAAGGGGTCAGTAACTTGGAGAGAAGTGAATTCATTTGTTTAGGATATTATATGAAGCTTTAAAACATCTTTATGACTCTAAATTAAAAGTCAGCACAGGAGGAAGCATAGAAAAGAGGGAGGTGAAAGTACAGTAATGACCAAAGAGCATTGACTGCGTGTAAGTAACTCTCATAACACAACCCCTTACTTTGTGTGATTAACACACACCTCCACATAAACACAGAGAGTATGGGGTAAACAGCATTTTCATATTATTGGAAGGTGGGCAAATTAGTGCAAACCTTTCCTCAAAGAACGGTTTTGCAATTTCTATAACGAGTTGACCCAGGAAGTCGGTGTCTGAGTTGACCCAGGAAGTCGGTGTCTAGGAATTTAGCCTCCAGATGTCACACCCTGCAGCTACACTGGTATGTGTGTGCACCAAGAAAACTACAGAAGGATGCTCTGTGTAACACTGAATAGGACTGCAGATGACTCAAAGCAACAGGAGACTGGAGACTGGCGAAATGATGGGGGGCAGGCTCGCACTTCACAAAGCTCTGGGTGGGTATTAAGGAAAACTAAGACCTGGGATGCTGTGCTGTGGTAGGACACTTGCCTAACCATGTATAAAAAGTCCTTGGGTTCAGTGCGCAGCACCACAGGAAGAAAGAAGTGGGAGGTGGAGGGAGGAAAGGGGGAAAGAAGAGAGAAGAAATAGGCAGGTAATAAACATGTATACTGCTATAGAACAATGTGGCTATATCATTAACTTAAATAAAAGCAGGGTCTTGCCGTGTAGGCTGGCATCGCTTCAGTCTCTCGACCCTCCTGCTTGAGTCTCCCGAGTACTGGGGTTATAGGTGTGTACTACTGTGCCCAGCTCATTAATTCCTTGTTTGCTTTTAAATATGGTGTGTGTGTGTGTCTGTGTGTGTGTGTATGAGAGAGAGAGACAGAGAGAGAGACAGAGAGACAGAGAGACACAGAGAGACAGAGAGACACACAGAGAGAGACAGAGAGAGACTTCGAGAATGCCCGAGTGTGTGTAAATGTACCATGTATGTGCAGGAGCCCTCAGTGGTCAGAGAGAGTAACAGCTCCCTTGGAACTGGAGTCATGGAGCCCGTGAACTGCCATGTGGGTGTAAGAGACTTCTGAGAGGCTGAAGAGTGGATGTTATTCTGCTGCTTGTGAGCTACAGGGTGCGTGCGTGCGTATGGACGCAGTACACCTGGAGAAAGCAGCTGGGACAGAATGGAGGGAGACTGGTTAGTAAGTTAATATTTTCTAAACTACACTCATGTATCACTCCTTGGATGAAAGGAGAATATGTGACTGGGAGATCAAAGGAAACCAGTGGAGAACCATGCTGTTACATAAAGCCAGAGCAGGAGGCCGGCGGCTCAGTCTGTGCTGAGTGCAGACCGGTGGAAGAGACATTTCCTCATACCAGCTCTGTATGCCAGGAGAGAAAAGGAGCACAGCAGTGACCACCTTGTACTTATGTGCCTGATTTCATTTTGGCCGCAGGATAAACTGCATATAAGCCCGTTGCTCTCTCACAAGGTGTGTACATTTTGGTTCAGTTAGGGGACATCACTCACCGCGGGACATATGACTTGCAAGATGCAACATTAATGGCAGACAAATACAGAGACACTGACCACGCTCACTGACTAAACCCAGTGGTGGTACAGAACAAAAATTATACAAGCTGGCTTTCCAGGTTGGAGACTCAGCTCAGTGGGTAGAAAAACTTCTGTGCAAGGCTGATGTCCTGAGTTCAGAGCCCCGGAGCCTGGTGGAAGCCAGTAATAGCAGTTCAAGGGTCAATGATCCCAGCACCGCTATGGGAAGGTGGGAGGGCAGAGGAGAACCTGCCTACCCTGGCTTACACAGTGGTGGCAAGGGACCCTGTTCAAAAAAAGTAGGAGGTGAGGACACAGTTTGTTGTCTGACCTAAATAGAATCTGGTCCATGCACACACACACACACACACACACACACACACACATACACACACACACATACACACACAGAGACATGCACGTACTCACACACAAGCATACACATTCACAGTCACACACATACATGCACACATACACTCATATATACACATGCACACATACATACACACATATACACAGTCACACACATATACACACATACACATACTCACACACAAACACACACATACATATGCATACATGCATACATGCACACACACACATACACAGTCACACATACACATGTACACTTACAATCACACACATACAAACACACACACAGTCACCCCTACACACATACACACACACACACACACACACACACACACACACATACACACACACACACACACACACACACACACACACACACACACACACACATACACCCCACACATTGACTTTGCCCAAAGTGGGCATTTCCCCCAGGTTTTGCATTTCCCTAAATACAAGTCTACCCATTTCAGACTAGGTTAAAGGTGGAGAAAGCTGAACATCCAGAGCAGACAGAGGAACTTGGAGGAAGTTCACCCTAACCAGAAAAACTCTATTCCTGCAACACCTAGGAGGTTAGGGACCGGCAGCTCCTGCCCACTCTCAAGGCCCAGCACTGATGAACGCAACCTCTGCAGGCAGCTGACGGCTCATCATTTATTTTCCCCAGAAAGGCCCTCTGAGACCTCAAGAGCAAGATCTGTTTCAAAGCTGAAACTGTCTCTAGTCAGCACTGTACCCTCAGGGACAGATCGGCTACTGTGGTGTCAAGAAGCTGCCTGCATGGGTTTGAGATCACATAACCAGAGCACAACAGAGTCCTAAGCTTCCAGTAATGTCACCTCATCTCCAGCTCAGTGACCAGCCACACTAGGGCAATTATGGCGCACACCTGGCACTTCAGCCAGAGAAGGCATCCAAGGCCTTGTTCCTGCTTTCCCCTCTTTCTAGATTTTTCCCTAAATTGCTTTGGCAGAGAGTTAACAAGCTGTTTCAGATAAACATGGCTTTCCAGGATTGGGTCGCATCGCACACAGGTTACCCAACCCTGCCTAGTGAAGTCCATGTTCTCTGAAGCAACGGTGAATATTCAAATACTGTAATTGGAGGTGATTTACATTGTTTTGAATTAACTAAAATTCCATTGTTAAGCACAAATATGGCTCTAGTAAATCACCATGCTTTTAATAGGTCCACGTGAGCAGGTTACGGAGCGCACTGGATTTATGAGGCTCCTGGGGAGCTGACCACTGTATCATGCTTCCTGCTGCTAGGTAATATGCATGACACATTTCTGGACACTAATTCATTTATTTAATAGTAACAGTATGCAAAAACAGTGTTCGCAATGAGGCTGACAAAGGAGGTATAAAAGTTTTATTAATCCATAGCTAATCAAAGGCCAGCGGAAGGGCCATAATGGTGGCATTTACAGACCATATCGAATGTGAATAAATTAAATTTTTGTTTCCTAAAATCTTACTAATAGGATGTATTCGACTCGAAACATTTATACTTTTAATTACAGAGGCAGGCTGTAGAGGTGCTTCCTGGCCACACAGCCCCTAAATGCTACACCTGTGCCTCTAGGGCCACCAGCAACGCTGTTACCTCAAAAACAAAACAAAAACAAAAACAAAAACAAAACAATCAACCACATCAGCTGTCTCCCACTGCAAACTGTCTTGTTGTTTGGGATGTTGCCCATTTAATTGTGTGCTGTCAATCATTGGGAAGTTTCTTGTCCTTGAAAGATACATAATGCCTACATTGTATTTATCCCATCGCACTGGTCACTACACGGAACACATAAGCGCAGAGCTAATGTCTCCCGATGTGTAGCTACAGATGTAGATATGGATGATTGCAGGATTTTATGCAACACATCAGGGCAAAGCGGGAGTCTGAAGTGCCAGCAAAGACGGGAGAAAGCGTGCATACGGGAGTGACCGCCCGGCCTGCTCAGTTCAGTACTCTGTGATGGGAGAATGTTTTGTTCGTCATTTCTGAGGCAGAACACAAGGCAGTCAATGCATTTGAAACTGCAGCTTCTCTCTGTGTCGAAGACTAAGCACGAGGCATTGCCCACTCATCACGAAGCAACAGACCCACTCTGACATAATTATTTCATTTTATTATTGTTCTGATATTGAAAGAAGAGAGAGATGGTGGAATTATCTGTGGTGCTTCCCCAGGCCCCCTTCACAGCAAAGGATAAAGCTTGGATGTCAGGGGAGTTTGGACTAAAGAGGGACCCATGGCCAAGTGAGTTTGGGGCAGGTTGTGTAATAAGAATCTTTACTTCAGCCAGGCAGTGGTGGCGCACGCCTTTAATCCCAGCACTTGGGAGGCAGA
>CM052706.1:48754478-48789654 GCA_028551405.1 Uromys caudimaculatus
TCCATCCATCCATCCATCCATCCATCCATCCATCCATCCATCCATCCATCCATCCATCTATTCATCCATCCAATGAAAAACATGAAATATCAGTACACTCATCAGAATAGTTGTTAAAGAATCTGAAAACAAAAACCATGGAACAGAGGTGGGGAGGAAATGGACAACTCCAGCTCTCTGACACTATCTGGTGTGACACTATCTGGTGTGACACTATCTGGTGTGACACTATCTGGTGTGACACTATCTGGTGGTTTGCATAATCCAAATTCTGGGAAGTAAAGAAATAGGGAAAGATACTGAAATCCTATTTTAGAAAATAGTGGCTGCAAACTTCCCTAGTTTTCTAAATGATAAAGATGCCCAGATTTAAAAAAAAAAAAAACAACCAACCAAACAAACAAACAAAAAAACAAAAAACTCAGGGGCTCCCAACTAGATTCAACTGAAAGAGACCAAAAAGTACAAGATAAAAGGAAAAATTCTCAAAACAGCAAAGAACATCGAGCCATATGTAGGTCTGCCTATTAGGCTTACAGCAGATAATTCAGTGAATAACTTACAGGCCAGAGGAGAGTGAAATACTATAGTCAAAGCATTGGAAGAAAAAAAAATAGATCAAGAATATTATACTCAGAAAAATTATTCCTCAAAAATAAAAGTGAAAGTGTTTCCTAGACAAACTGGAACTGCGAGAGTCCGTCTACAGCAGACCAGTCCCACAGCAAACATCAAATGGAGACATGCTCTAGTTGGTAACTTCTTGTCTGTTTTTAAATAGAGGAATCTGTATTGCCTTTTTTAATTTTTTGGTTGTGAGTGTCTGCCTCAGTCTACGTAAACACACCACATTCATGTGGTACCTAAGCAGGCCAAAAGAGGGCTCAGATTCCCTGGGAATGGAGCTAACAGACTGTTAGGAGCCACTTTGTGGGTGCCAGGAATTAAACCAGGGTCTTCTGCAAGAGCAACAAGTGCTCTTAACCACTCCGCCATTTCTCCAAACCTGCAATTCCTTATTTAGTTAAACACATTTACCCTCAACCAAGAAATTCTACTCCAAAGTACTTAACTCAAGAGAAATGTGTACATATATACATAAACCTGTAGCCCTTAGCAATTACATATATAATTATCATTAGCTGGAAATCCCTTCTAAAGGGCGAATGGACCAGTCAATTGTGGCACATCTATACACACGAAGAGTGGTCAGTGATAAAGAGGAACACACAGCACTGGTGGATATGAGAAATGGTACTATTCAGAAAGGTGCTACACACAAAATTTGCATATTCGCAACTCCGCATTACAGGGTATGGTGACATAAGCTTGTAACTTCATCACTCAGGAGCTGGAGGCAGGAGGATTAGAAACAGCAGGAAACCCTGCTGACATGAATGTAAAGGAAGGAACACACCTGGGAACTCCTCACTTCCATTCTAAGCAGTGTCCGTCATCAGCTGTTTTGCTAAACATGTCCTTAACACATCTCGTCATGCCTTTACCAAGGTCCCCAGCCCTTCTGGTTGCCCTGAAAGACAAGAAAATATTTTGAGTAAGTCTATGGATTTGGCTCATGTCTTGAAGGAAATAGATATATTGTTTCAAAAACTGACAAAATTTCAACATGGAGGAGAGGGCCTCCCAAGGGCCAAGTCATAGCTGAAAAGCTATTGGGATCTGGTGGCTACTGGGGGTAGAAGATTCATTTTTCTTTTGGGTGTGGTGCAGATGATGGCCCCATACCCATATATACATATTGAAAACACTAATTGGACTCAGTGGTTATTAATGGTTAAAATTGAACTAGGTATGGTGGTGCATGCCTCTAATGCCAGACAAAAGCAGGTGGATCTTTATGAGTTCAAGGCCAGCATGATCTAGGTAGCAAGTTCCAGGACAGTCAGGGCTATGTAGAGAGACACTGTTTATAAACAAACAAATAAACAAAAATTGGAGGCAGATACATATATGGGGTTCCTAGGGTAGAGCTGGGGTAGGTAGTAGGGGAGTGGGGGATAGAGATATCTATCTATCTATCTATAAATATATATATGAAAATTTCAAAGAACAAATAATATTTATTTTTAAAACTGATCAAAATTGACCTATAATTACTAAAAGCCATATAATTATTTACTGAAAAATTGCACGTGGTCAAAAGTGACTGGATTTGTGATATGTAAGTTATGCTTGATGAAGCTAATTTTTTAAAAGTAAGCAGAAGAAAATGTTTTACAAAACAACTCAGCTCGACCAGTTATCCCAGAAAACGAAGCAACAATGACTGAAAATCTATTACTTTAACCAGAACTAAAGTGTGGCACAGGTGAGCTCTGTGTCCCCCTTGAGGGACAACAGCTAATTGTCCATAATTCAACATGTGACATGAATTCATTTAGGTTGAAATACTTCGATCAAATAAAAACTGTCTTAAAAGTAGAAAGCTACAGCCCTCTCTCAGTCAGGAAGTTAAATGTAAAAATGAAAAGTATGTTTTCAGCGAAGCCAGTCCTGTAGAGTATCAAAAGTACATTCTGGGACTGCGCGGGGGTTTATGCTAGAAATTCTCCTGGTGTAACCGATAACATCCACAAATAAAAAAAAAGGAAACAATACGACAGTGTCACTTCATGGCAGAAATCTTCTGATCTCCTTAGAAATTGCTGTCATCCGCAGACATGAGTCCCATCCGTCCCTTAGTACGTTGGTTGACCTTAATGTCACCAATTAGAATCACCTGAGTAAGGGACCTCACTTGAGGAATTGTCTTAGTGGTGTTAAATGAGATGGAAAGATCCATCCCAAATGTGGGTGGCACCTTCTGGTGGCAGCTTTGATCAAAGGGGACAAGGCAGAAGGAAGATTGCTTGCTTTTTTGCTCAATTGGTCTTGGCTCTTATCTTTGAGTTAATTGTCTTGTTGTTGTTGTTGTTGTTGTTGCTGTTGCTGTTGCTGCTGCTGCTGCTACTGCTGGTGATGATGATGGTGGTGGTGATGGTGATGATGATGATGGTGGTGGTGATGATGATGATGATTCCTTACTGATATCAGAAACTGTGTTTCCAAGCATCCATCCATCATTGACTGAGAACCAGCAGCATCACAGGAACTCTTTGGGCTTTCTGTGACAAGTTTGGACTTCTGAGCACCGAGCCTCTAGAGCCAGCAACTAGCAGGCTCTCAGGTGTGTTCTGGCTATTGATACTATCTCAAAGTTTTCTGCATATATGTGTTCATCCAGTCACCCTCTCTATTCTATTCCTCTGGAGGACAATGACTATTACACCTGGATATGGACCACTCTGGTAGTGATGCTAGCTGACCAGGGCAGGTCTGAAGATGTGCCCGCACTCTGTCGTAGTACAAGGAGGGCTTCTGGAAGCAACAAGGCTCCTTTCTCCTGTCTCTTCAGGAAGAGTGACTCTAAGTGAGGTGGACACAGTGTGGTGCACAGATATGAGGTTCACTTCTAGAAAACTCCAGCTAGCATACCGAGCCTTGGCAAAGGAGGGAGCCAGTGTGCAGTACAAGAGGTCTGAGCCTTGGTCCCTATGCTTAGAGGGGTCCATGCTGGTCCATCTCTCCAGATTTTCTAAGCCTCAGTTTCTCTATTTGCTCACCTATGAGATGTAGGACCATTCTGATGCTTTGATTACCATCCTGTCTGCCCTAGAACTGTCAAGTTTCTCTGCTTGACTAACTTCTCTGCAAGAAGTCAGTTCAGGGCAGAATTAATTTCATGCTGACAATATGAAAATACTAAGCTCTTGGCATTAAGGCTGCATTTTCCCCCTGATATTTGGGTTATGTCTTATGGTTAAATACTTTTTCTTTATAAGAGGCTAAGTTTTGTTTTATATGTAATTTTACAGCACATACTTAAACCAGATTTTACCAACTGGAGGAATAAATGTCAGTTGTTTTTAAAAAATAAGTTAGGAGCTAGGTGTGGTGGTACAGACCTCTATCCCAGTGCTTGAGAAACGGAGGCAGTAAGACTGCAAGTTTGAGGCTAGTCTGGGCTACACAGCAAAATTCTAACTCAAAAATCAATTAAGCCAGCAAATGAAAAACAAGTCAGAAAGGAGGTGAAGTATAAGGTGAAAATCTAGATGTTTGAGTTTGTTTGGGCTCCTATAAAATACCACCGCCTGGGTAACATACAAACATGAAAGGTTACTTCTCCCGGTTATGGAGGCTGAAGGTTCCGGATCCAGGTACGGACAGACTCAGTGTCTGAGCAGAGCCTGTTCCCTCAGACTTCCTACTCCAACCCCATCTGCAGCTATACAACCTGAACTTGTCTCCTTTGAGGGAAGGAGAGGTCACCTTTATAAGGTCATTAATCTCACTTATAAGGGTAAGCCCTCAAAGTGGCCCACTTTCTAACACCATTACCTTGGGGGTGAACATTTCAATGTAGGTATTAAGTAGAGGCCACACACTTTTGTGTCATGGCACTGGCTTCAAGTAAAACACTTTTTTTCTGGTGGCAGACTGAATTTTTATTTCTGATGCATGCTGGGAGTCTCAAAGTGAGGCATCCTATACCTCTGATGCATTAACCTCTCTGCCAGTATCTATTTCTTCTTCCTCCTTCCCACCCTCCTTTTCTAACAGCATGTCTCAAAGGCCTAACATTTTTATTCATTTACTCTGTGTGTGTGTGTGTGTGTGTGTGTGTGTGTGTGTGTGTGTGTGTGTGTGTTGGAGAGGGCACACACATGCACAGAATGTGTGTGTAGCCGTCAGAGGATATCATGTAGAATCAGTTCTCTCTGTCCACATTTGTGTGGGTTCGGGGGATCAAACACAAGACATCAGGCTTCAGCAGCTGATGAGCTATCTTCTCTGCCTTGGGCCGAGTATTTTATAAAAACAACTTTGGAAAATACACAAAGTGGAAATTTCCCAGAAAGGAAACAAAAACTGAGGAGACATGAAGACCTCAGGGGTTTGCCTTCATAGCTGTTTGCCGGGGGAGTAGAAGGGAATCTCAATTACAGCAGACCATTTTCTCTCACAGTTATGATATCAAGTCCATTTTCCAAAGGTGACCATGGTCTCTGCACCTCGGGAACGAGTCTGAAACGAGAGCCTGCCAGCCATGCCTCCTGGAAGGGCTAGGCTGCAGCCTGCAACAAAGCCTGAAAGATCAAGTCATCAGTGCCCTAAATTCCCAATCTCCTTGGCTCCTACTCCATACACCAGTGGGGCAGTCGGCCACTCGGGAGCCTAGAGGTTAAGCACATACGATCGACCTTAGAGGAAGGAGCTCTCACGTCGTTAAACACAGACTTGTCCGATCACACCAAAAAGGGCCCTGGGAGCATTATTCAAGGCCTGTGCCACACACATTTATGTGACATGAAATCGATACCTTTCTCCTGTCTTTGTTTGCCTGGATTATGTTTAACTACTAAAGGGCTCTCAGGGCATCGCTCAGATTTACTGTCTTGCATTTTATGTGGGCAGGTTGCTTCCTTCAAGAAAGAGCTTAGTTTTGATAATGCTTATGTCCAGATGCAGATGCAAAAACTGTAGTTTTTAGAGAAGAAATTCTTTTCCTCCTTTAGGCTAAATTTTCTTAACAATGGTGCTTGTCACTATGTTAACCCATGAGCATGGGAGATCTTTCCTCTTCTGATACCTTCCTCAGTTTCTTTCTTCAGTGACTTGAAGTTCTTGTCATACAGGTCTTTCATTTGCTTGGTTAGAGTTACACCAAGATATTTTATATTATTTGTGGGTATTATAAAGGGAGCTGTTTCCCTAATTTCCTTCTCAGTCCATTTATCATTTGTATACAGGAGGGCTACTGACTTTTTTTTTTTAGTTAATTTTGTATCCAACCACTTTGCTAAAGGTGTTTATCAGCTGTAGGAGTTCTTTGGTAGAATTTTTGGAGTTGCTCATGTAGACTATCGTATCATCCGAGAAGAGTGATGCCTTGACTTCTTCCTTTCCAATTTGTAACCCCTTGATCTCCTTTAGTTGTCTTACTGCTCTAGCTAGAACTTCAAGTACTGTATTGTATAGATAGGGAGAGAGAGGGCAGCCTTGTCTTGTCCCTGATTTTAATGGAATTGCTTTCAGTTTCTCTCCATTTAATTTGCCATCTTACTAAAAGCAACTTACAGATTCAATACAA
This sequence comes from Uromys caudimaculatus, assembly GCA_028551405.1. Classification (NCBI taxonomy): domain Eukaryota; kingdom Metazoa; phylum Chordata; class Mammalia; order Rodentia; family Muridae; genus Uromys; species Uromys caudimaculatus. The sequence goes on from CM052706.1 coordinate 48,760,633, forward strand.
TTCCCATCAAAATTCCAATGCAATTCTTTGCAGACCTAGACAGAGCAACTCTCGGCTTCAAATGGAAAATAAAAAACCCAGGATAGCTAAAACAATCCTGAACAATGAAAGAACTAGAGGTATCACCATCCCTCACCTCAAGCTGTACTACTGGGCAATAGTAATAAAAACCACGTGGTAACCTGGCAGTGGTGGTGCACACCTTTAATCCCAGCACTTGGGAGGCAAAGGCAGGTGGATTTCTGAGTTCGAGGCCAGCCTGGTCTACAGAGTGAGTTCCAGGACAGCCAGAGCTATACAGAGAAATCCTGTTTCAAAAAACCAAAAACAAACAAACAAACAAACAAAAAAACCCCCCGCATGTTATTGGTATAGAAACAGACAGGTCGATCAATGGAATTGAATTGAACACCCTGAAATAAACCCACACAGTTATGGGCACTTGACTTTTGACAAAGAAGCCAAAACCATAAAAAAGAATACATCTCCAACAGATGGTGTTGGTCTAACTATTGGTCTGCATGTAGAGGAATGCAAATAGATCCATATTTATCACCTTGCACAAAACTCAAGTTCAAGTGGATCAAAGACCTCAACGTAAAACCAGATACACTAAATCTAATAGAACAGAGAGTGGGGAATAGCCTTGAACTCATTGATACAGGAGACAACCTCCTGAACAAAACACCAATGGCTCAGGTTCTAACCTCAGGAACTGAAAAGCTTTGGTAAGCAAAGGACACTGTCATTCAGACCAAATGGCAGCCTACAGACTGGTAAAGGATCTTCACCAACCTTACACCTGACAGAGGGCTAATATCCAAAATTTATAAAGAACTCAAGAAGTTAGCCAACCAACAACCCAAATCACCCAATTAAAAATGGAATATAGAGCTATACAAAGAATTCTCAACAGAGAAATCTTGAATTGCTGGGGAACACTTAAAGAAACGTCCAAAGTCCTTAATCATCAGGGAAATGAAAATCAAAACAACTCTGAGATTCCTTACACCCAACAGAATGGCTAAGATTAAAGACTCAGGTGACAGCAGATGCTGGCAAGGATGTGGAGCAAGAGGACTATTTGTCCATTGCTGATGGGAGTGCAAACTTGTACAACTTTGGAAATCAATTTGGTGGTTTCTCAGAAAACTAGGAATAGTTCTGCCTCAAGACCCAGCTATATCACTCCTGGGCGTATACCCAAAAGATGCTCCAACATCCCACAGGGACACTTGCTCAACTATGTTCAGAGCAGTAATAGCCAGAAACCACAAACAACCTAGATGTCCCTCAACTGAAGAATGGATAAAGAAAATGTGGTACATCTACACAATAGAATACTATTCAGCTATTAAAAACAAAAACATCATGAATTTTGCGGGCAAATGGGTGGAACTTGAGAATACCATCCTGAGTGAGGTAACCAAGTCCCAAAAGGACATGCGTGGTAGTACTCACTGGTAAGTGGATATTAGCCATAAAATACAGGATACCTACTCTATACTCCACAAACCCAAATAAGCTAAACAAGAAAGAAGGCCCAATCAAGGATGCTTGAATCTCACTTAGAAGGGGGGAATAAATTAGTCCTTGGAGGCAGATAGAGGGAGGGAACAGGGTGGAGAGGGCATGGGGAGGGGGAGGGGGGAGGTCTCAGGATTAGGTATGGGGAAGACAGGGGAGAAGGCCAGATGACCATGAGAATGAATGGAAATCTGCAGCTGGTAGGGGGGTCCATCTTGAGGACATGCCAGAGACTTGGGATAGGGGAGGCTCCCAAGACTCACTGGGGGTGACCTTAGCTGAGACGGCAGTGAGGTTTTGGAACCTGAAGAGGTTCCCTCCTGTAGTCAGGCAGAAACCCCAGTGGAGCAATAGGGACACCAAGCACCCACAAAACTTTTGACCCCAAATATATGCTGCCTACAAGAAATGTAGGGATGGGGGTGGAGCAGAGACAGAAAGAATGACCAAACAATGACCAGCACAACTCGAGACCCATCCCATGGGCAAGCACCAATCCCTGACACTGTTAATGACACTCTGTTATGCTTGCAGACAGGAGCCTAGCACGGCTGTCCTCTGAGAGGCTCCACCCAGCAGCTGACTCAGACAGATGCAGAGACCCACAGTCAAACAGTGGATGGAACTTAGAGACTTTTATGGAAGAGTTGGGAGGAAGGATTGAGTGCCCTGAAGGGGATAGGAACGCCACAGGAAGACCAACAGAGTCAACTAACCTGGACTCTTGGGGGATCTCAGAGACTGAACCACCAACCAAAGAGCATACACAGGCTGGACCTAAACACCCCCCACCCCAAACACACACACATACACACATATGTAGCAGATGTGCAGCTCGGTCTTCATGTGAGTCCTGAACTACAGGAACAGGGGCTATCTCCAATACTGTTGCCTGTATGTAGAATCTGTTTGGCTGTCTTGTCTGGCCTCAATGAGAGAAAAAGGGCCTAGCCCTACAGAGGCTTGATGTGCCAGGCTGGGGGGATACTCAAGGGGGACCTCCACTCTCTCAGAGGAGAAGGGGAGAGGGGATGAAGGAAGGACTGTGGGAGGGGAAAACTGAGAAGGGGGACAGCAGTTGGGATGTAAAGTGAATAAATTTTAAAAAATGGTGCTTTTTAGGGAACAATGAAATCATGTGTTATTTGATCAACAAAATGGAGATGATTAGCAATAGTTTGAGAAAATATTAAATGCCAATATATGGATGTTTATGTAAATATTCCCCACCTCTGAATACTTCATTAAGGGCCAAGCCTTTAACTCATGCACCTTTGGGAAATATTTCATGTCATAAGGACTCAGCTAAGTTGTCACATAAATGAACCCCTTTCTTTCCAATAGTTAAATAAGGTAGCTGTGTTAATGTTTACCAGAGACTCAGAGCCAATAAATATGTGTGCATGTATCTATACAAGAAATAGAGACAGACAGGCAAACAGACAGACATTTGAGGGGTTAAATAAATAAATAAATGATAAAGTCTCACATTAGCTCAGGTTATTTCATAAAATAAGTGTTGGTGCTAGAGAAATGGCCCTGCGGTTAAGAGTGCTTGCTGCTCTCACAGAGGCTGAGCTCTGTTCCCAGCACCCGCATCAGGCAGCTCACAACTGTTTGTAACTCAGTTCTAGGTGATCTGTCGGCCTCTTCTGACTGCCACAGGCAAGTGCATATATATGTGCATACATATACACCTAAATACATATACAATTAAAATAAGTACTAAAAATTATAAGATAAGCACTGATCAAATTGTGTGCTCACACATATTTTTGGAGGGAAGGAGGAAAAAGAAACGGAGGGAGGGAGGGAGGGCCAGACAGAGAGAGGAATTACCATACATGGTCACAGAGGTTAAGAGGTCCCAAGAGGTCAGCAAGCCAGAGACGAAGGAGAATCTTTGAAGAGTTGAGTTTTGAGCCTGAAGACCTGAGAGCCAAGAGAGCCCATGGTATAAATTTAGAGACAAAGCCAGTGGTTCAAGATCCAAAAAGATCTAATACTTCAGTCTGGGTCTTAATGATGGGAAAAGGCCAACACCCCAGCTCAAGCAGGAGGCAGGCAGGCCTTCTCTTCTACGTGGCCTTTCTAGTCGATCTAGACTACTTATTACTTTTCTTGTCATTATGACAACATACCCCGCAGAAGCAAGTTAATGGAGGAATCAGGGGGATATTTGGTCAGTGGTGGAGGCACAGGGAGGGGAGGGCACAGCAGAAGGGACAACTCCATGCAGTGAGTGGGTCAGGAAGCAGAGAACCCAGACCAGCACTGAAAGCAGACATCACCTTAATGTTCTGCTCCCAGCAGCCCGCTCTTTCTAGCTGGGCCATAGGCCCAGTGGTTTCATAGCTGCTCAAAACAGGAAGCAACCTGAGGAGGAGACTGTCCTAATTTTCTTTCTATTGCTGTACTAAAACATATGGACCATAAGCCACTTAGGGGAAGAAAGAGTTTATTTGGCTTCTATTTCTAGGTTCCAGTCCATCATTGAGGAAAGTCAGGCAGGAACTTGAAGCAAGTCCTACTTGCTACTTCACACAATATAACACCTAACCAAGGAGCTCACTTTACAGTCAAGAAAGTAGACAGGAACCATGGAGGAATGCTGCCTGATTGCTTATGGGCTGGCCTAGGACCACCTATCCAGACAACAGTACCACCAATACTAGTCTGAGCCCTCCTATATCAATTAACAATCAAGACAACCTCCCACAGACATGTCCACAGATAAGTTCCATCTGGGAAAGCCTTCACTTGTGGCTCCCTTCTCTGATAACTCAAGGCTATATCCAGTTCATATATTTCAAGCTAACTAGGACAAGAATGGAGTAAGTACTCAAAATACGTGAGCTTGGGGGACATTACAGATATCAACTCTATAGCACAAGATCTTCTTCTGACTAGGTGAGGCCCACCCACAGTAGAGTGTGCAGTACATATTACTCTATTGATTCAAGTGTTGATCTCACCCAGAGATGACCTCACACACATGAAGATCTGACCAGATGTCTTGGTCGTGCATCATCTGGGTACATCATGGAGCAGAAAAATTAATCACCACAATGATATATTTAACCTGTGAGGACACAAAGGATTAAATTGGCTCCCCAGAATTATGTAGTTAGAATAGTATAGTCTAACCTTATACCAGCAATATCTGAAAACAAACAATCTCTGTCTGACAAACTGGAGTGAATTATTTCAAACCACAGAGAAAATTTTAAAAAGTTAACAGTAACAGTAAGTTTTTGTTGTTTTGTTTTATAAATCAACTTGAAAACTGCTGAGTGTCTGGAGACATGGTTCAGTAGTTAGGAACACTGGTTGTCCTTGGAGAGGACCTGGTTTGGTTCCCAGAACCCACATGGTGACTCACAGCCATCTGTAACTCCAGGGAATCATCTGATGCCCTTCTTCTGACCTTCACTGGCACTGCACACATATGATATCTATCTATCTATCTATCTATCTATCTATCTATCTATCTATCTATCTATCTATCTATATCCAGGCAAACACTCATACACATAAAGTAAAAGTAAATCTTTTTAAAAACCCCATTAACTTTTATTGCAGTGTTGTTAGTGAGAAAGAAGTGTTAGAAACTTGAGTGTCTGCCAAATAAGAGGTTAAATCATGTCTCTATAGAGCTACCTTCCCATAGCAAAACTCCGCGCAACTGTCATGAAACGAAGCGCCCAGTCTTATGCATGTTATGGTCTTGCTTTCCCATGGCTCTGTACGGCATGTCAGAAAGCCTTAATGAAGGACACAGTCGCTGCTGTAGGAGAGGGTAGACAGAGCAGCCTCTGAGCCCTTGCTTTCTTTTTTCCACCTAGAATCAGACCCACCAAGAAGCTAATGATTCTAAGCTCTGGGGCCTCTCACTAGAACGCCTTTCTCTCAAGGCCTTGGGAGGGACCTCAGCAATGTCTTCTGAGAGTCAGATGTGTTTTGCAAACTCACTAAAGCAAGAAAATGGAACTTCAATCCTGTAAGACAAGTGTCTATCTCAGTTGAGACGCCTCTGTCGCACGTCCTCTGGCGCTGCATGTTTCAGAGTTCTTGCTAGCAAAGATTTGTCCTAGGGCAGGCCTTTTAGTTTTCTTCCACCCAGACTTTCCTATCACTCTACCACTAGTGTCTGCTATGGATCCTTAACCCTTCATCTACAGTTCCAAAATCTAAAATAGGATGTGTACAGCTTTCTTCTTTCTTCTCAACATTTCTTTAGCAGAAAAATGTGATTTGCATGAAACTTGTTATTTGGGAAAACTTGACCCGAACTGATGGGAGACACGGCATCTCCCCCTCTGCATATTTTGCTACAGAAGTAATTATGTCTCTGACTGTGGAATGTTTCCAAGACCTGAAGGAGTTTTTAAGTAATAAATACCAAGAGACGGGAGGTACTAACGGTGAGAGAGAACAAAAGACTGCCTATTGACTGCTATAATATGCTCTCTAGAAGTAAGAAATGGCCAAGATCTTCCTTCAGAGACCCAGAGGATCCTCTCTCCACCTTAACAGATAACTCAAGAATAGAATTGTGTACTGAGACCGAGATGATTGCAACCTGATTCTAGTAAAACCCAAATCGTTACAGTTCCTGATCTGCATCTCATAAACAGCGATGGTTGAGGTATCTGTTTTAAATGTGGGCTTCAGTTGGGAAAGAATGAAGTATCAGAATAGACATTCAGTCAGTGGGGTACAAAACAGCCTCTGTGTGAAGACCAGAGTAGAGAGAAAGCGAGGAAACTTGCTTGATATCAGCTCTTCTCCACCAGCCTCCAAGAAACCATTTGCTCCTTAGAACACTGAGCCTGAAGTGGAAGGCCTGGCTTAGCAGTGTTGAGTGGTTGTGAGGGCAGCCTTGGCAAATCCAGGGAGAGGGAATCTCTTGATTACTGATTGATGTAGGAGGATTCAGCCTACTGTGGGCAGTACCACCCCCAGGCAGGAAGGCACGGCCTATATACGAAAGGTAGCTGAACATGAGCAAGAGCAAGCCAGTAAGCAGTGTTCCTCCGTCACCTCTGCTTCAGGTTCCTGCCTTGAATTCCTGTCCAGGTTTCCCAAGATGAGGAATTGTAACCTATAAGCCAAACTTTCCTCCCCAAGTCACCTTTGGTCATGGTGTTATCACAGCAACAGGTAGTGAACTAAGACATTGTTACCAATCAGAAAGCCAATCTGCTGATCTGCAAGGTCCAAATTATTTAGATTTAGACTTAAAAAGTGATTGTATTGAAAGACTCAAAGTCACTAGTAGGACAAACCACAGAGGTAGGCTACTTATTTCCGTCAAGTAGGCAAGCTGGAGAGTTGGGCACTGCCCGATGTCAGTGGTGACACAGATACCTGAGAACCTTTGGTGCATCACAGGTGAGAGGTCTTTTTGAAAAGTGATCTGGAAGCAAAGAGCTACATGACTCTCAGCTCATAAGTATAACAGGATCCATAGGTCTTGAAAAATAGATTATGAATCTTTATTTTAGGTATATTAATTAAAACATCTTTATTTTAGACAAAAAGACACCTGTTTAAAACTTTACTCCTATTGCTTAGCTTTTCAACATGTTTAACCAGATTACTGATCAAGGAGTCGTATAAAAGCAACTTGGTCTTGGTCAGAAAGTCTATTTTAGCAGTGGGTGACAGTTAAAGCAGAGACCTATAACTATTTGAAGTGCTGAGAATGAGAGACTCTTCAGTGCTCAGCCCTAACGGAGACTCTTAAGGCCTGTGGAACATCACAGACGGGGGATGGGAAGACTAAGAGCTGGAGGGGTGGGTGGAGCCCTGAAATGCTCTCCTCTGGATAGGGCGTGACTGCTGCAGTCAGGAATCCACCACAGCTGTGATAGAAAGGGGTCATCAGGACTAGACGGAGGGTAAGAGGGCACGATTGGGGCAATCATCTGCACATGCACACAAACAACACACACACAAACACAGAAACACACATACAAACACACACACAAACCACAGACAAATACACACATATACAAATCACATACAAATACACATACAAATATACACAAAAACAAACATACAAACACATACACACAAACACACACACAAACCACAAATATATACACACATAAAAACACATACAAATGCACACACAAACACACACACACAAAACCATACACACACACACAAATACAGAAACAAACACACATACAAATACATACACACAAACACAAACACACAAAAAACCACAAATACACACACACAAACGCACATACACAAAAACTACAGACAAATACACACACACAAACACAAACCACAGACAAATACACAAACACACACATACAAATACACACAAAAACACATACACAAAACCACAGACAAATACACATGCAAACAAACACACACACAAACACATACAAACAACAGACAAATACATACACACATAAAAACACATACAAATACACACAAACACACACACACAAAACCATACACACAAAAAAATACAGAAACAAACATACATACAAACACACACAAACACAAAATACACACAAAAAACACAAATGCACACACCACAAACACACATACACAAAAACCAGACAAATACACACAAAAAACATATAAATACACACACACACAAACACACACACAAAACTACACAAACACACAAAAACATATACAAATACACACACAAACACACACACACAACCCCCCCACAAATATACACACAAATACAGACACAAACACATACACAAAACTGCACAAACACATACACACAAACACACATACAAATACACACACACACACAAAGCCATACACACACAAATACAGAAACAAACACACACACAAACACACAAAAAACACACATACGAACACACACAAATACACACAAAAAAACTGTGCACACACACACACAAAACACATACAAATACACACACAAACACACACACAAATATACACACAAATAGAGACACAAACACATACACAAATACATACACAAAACTGCATAAACACACACACACACACACATCTGAAAGCAGAAGAGAGAATAGTTGAGAAGGAAGCCATCATCAGGTGTGGGGAGGGGTAGGAGACGATGCTGGGCAGGATATGACCATGATCCATTGTATACATGTATAAAATTGTGAAAACAAATTAACTCCTACTGCTACTATTATACTAATGGTAACAGACTGAACTCTCTCTCAAAGAAAGGCAGAGAGCAGGGTCATTGCTCAGGGCTCCTTGCTGTTCAGCAGGTTCTTCAGTGCAGCCTTGAGAGGGGGGCAACTCTCACCAACCCCTATGTCAGCCTATGAAAGTCCTAAGCCAGAGGATGCAGCTGAGCCAAACGCAGAGTCCTAATGCAGAGAAACTGAGAGAAGAAGCTCGGCCAAGCCATTTAAGTTTTAGGCTGACTTTCTATACAGCATTACTGGATAATGCAGTTAGAATTGGGTTCACATGAGACAGGAAAATCTGTCGTATTCCTTAAAAGTCACTCTAAGCAATCAGAAATATATATACTATTTTTCTGACATAAAAGTATTTTACTTATTTAGATAAATTTAGCAGGATATGTTTAAAAAATGTTTGTTGAGAACTACAGAGAAAGAAATCAAATACCTAAACAAAACAAGAAAGAAGCTATGTCCACAGATGTAAGCCTCAATATTATTAAAACATCAGGTTTTCCCAAAGAGGTCTATAGATATAACATGAGGGTGATCATTTCTACAAATAGGGATAATTTTTGTAGTTGATCCAATTTTATATACAGAAAACTCTAGGACCTCCACATACATGGCTTAGAGTTATTGTGATTAAAAACAAATTAAATCCCCAGAACCTTAAGTTAACAAAAACAAACATAGGAGCTAAAGAGATAGCTCAGCAGCGAGCAGTGCACACTGCTCCTCCAGAGGCTCCAAGTTGGATCTCCAGCACCCACATCTGGCGACTCACAACCACTTGTAATCGGTTTCAGAAGGATCGCTTGCTTCTGTGGGCAAAATACACTCACATACACACACCCTACCCCAACTAAAATGAAGCTAGAAATCAAGGTTCATAACCATACAGAATTATAAGGGGATATTTGGAGAGAAAAAGCCCACTACAAATATACACATATAAAAGAAATAAAATAACATAAAAAGAATGAGACGTTATAATCAACAAATTTCACTATTGGAATTAACTTCCTTCCTTCCTTTGTTTTGTCTTTGGTTCTAATGGTGGTTTTTAAAAATATTTTAATTAATTGTCTTTCTAATTGTTTTTTAATGTTATGTGTATGAGTACTTGTCTGTGTGTCATGTGCACGCAGTGCCCACAGCGGCCAGAAGAGGACATCAGAGATCCTGAAGCAGGAGTTACAGGCCGTTGTGAGCTGCTTGCGGGTACTGGGGCTGAACTCGGGTCCTCTGTAAAAGTAGTAATCTTATTTAAGTGCTGAGGCATCATGTCGGCACCCCTTGAGGCCCTTCCCCTCACTACTGGAATTCCTAAAAGATGTTCTGTATGAAGAAAAATTTCTCAGAGAAAAGGTATGAGATGCAAGAAGGAAAAACCAATCAGATAAATTAGTAAACTGTACACTTATTTCTTCGCTTATAAATAATAACGTCAACTTAGTTGGGTTTAAATCGCATCTAAACCTCTGAGCAACATGATGTCAAGTTAAAAAGGTAATAATCTTGCTATGTGTTCTTGTATTATTTATAAAGGTAGTCAGGCTATTCATTGTCCTTCACCGTTAAAGTGTGTGATAAAATCTCAAGGCCATAGAAATGGGAGTACAATTCGCTGGTCAGGTGCTTACACAGCATATAGGAAGTTTGCATCCCAACACTCAAACAAAAGGAAAAGCCTCGGGGCTGGAGAGCGGGCTCAGCAGTTAAGAGCACTGGCTGCTCTTCCAGAGGACCCGAGTTTAGTTACCAGTACTCATGTCCACGGCAGCTCATAACCACCCCTAACTGCAGCTCAAGCAGATCCACACACTCTTCTGCTTGTTCTCTGTAGGTGCTGGACACACATGACACACACTCACATATACACACAAATAAATAACAAGCCATAAAACAATAAAAAGCTCTAAGAAATTCCAAGGACACTAATTAGGCACATTGGGTGAAGATCCCGGAGGAGCCAGGCCTTTACTCCAGCACTCGGGAGGCAGAGGCAGGCCAGTCACTTGAGTTTGAGGCCAACCTGATCTACAGAGTGCATTCCAGGACAGCCAGGGCTACGCAGAGAAACCTAGTCTTAAAAACAAACAAAAACTCTGGGAGGATTTTACAGGGGAATTAACTAAGGAAAGGAGGCTTACCCTGAGTGTGGAGAGCACCACCTGTGGGCAGGGGTTCCAGACTCAAGAGATAGAAAGGGTAAAGAGTGAAGGCTGAAGTGTCAGGTGAAGGCTGAGCAAGGACACCTCTCTCTGCCTGAGGGAGGAGTCTTAGCCTCATACTCCCAGCTGTCAGGGAGCCACCATGGTTTCTCCACCCTGAAGAACTGCATGCCTTTAAGCTATGAACAAGTCCTTCTCCCTGAGGCTGCTATAGCCTTGTGTGTTGTCAGATCAATGAAGCACCCCACCCTCCCTCTCATCTCCAGATGGATAGAGAAAGAAAGGGCTCTCCTGCCTCTGACCATCTAGAGTGCCCAGGATCCCACTATGTCAGCTATGTCCCATGCCTGGCTCTTTCCCGAACATTCAACTCTACGTGTGGCCATAAATAATGGAAAACAGAATATTCTCTCTTGACTAGAACATTACCATTTTCTTTGGATTCTACCTTCGATACAAATCAAATAGCAACCTATGACAGATCCGGAACTGCATGCCTCAGTTCGTTCTTTTCTTTAACGAATATTATTAGTTAGGTAGCAATTATGGGAGAAATGCAGCAGATACAGCATGAGAGAAAACATGACTGTCAACCTTCAAAAGACTTACATCCTACAGGGATAGATCAGCTCTCAGTAGGTTCAAAATTGCCCATTTCCATGTTCTTTTTTCTATTAAAAAACAGTGAGTAATCTCAGAGTCATTATATTTCAGAGCAATTGGACAGCCACATTCACCTGAGGTGAACATGTCTCCCCTGGGGTGGCGCTTGGTGTAATTAAGAGTGGGACTCACAGAGAGGTTCTTATCATATGGCTTGCTAATAGTGCGGCATGAACCCAATTTATTTCTTATTATGCTCCAGTCAGAAGGAACAGATTAATGCATGAAAAGGAAGGGACTTTTTTTTAAAGATAGCTTGCATCTTCAGGGAGATCCAAGACATCAGAAACATAAAACTATGGGCATTGTGGTGCATTGCAATACTAGTGCTCAGAAGACTGAGGCAGGAGGATTGGGAGTTCAAAGACAGGTTGGCCCCTGTCTCAAACAAACAAACAAACAACAAAGAACAACTTAGAAGTATTTGGAACTCCTGGAAATTAAGAATATGAAAGCCAAAATAAAACACATAGAAAAGGGTTATATCAGAAAGGGCATGCCACCGCCTCATGCCACCACCTCATGCCACCAATGCCTCATGCCACCGCCTCATGCCACCACCTCATGCCACCAATGCCTCATGCCACCACCTCATGCCACCAATGTCTCATGCCACTGCCTCATGCCACCACCTCATGCCAAAGCTGGATGACTGAATTGAGGGATTTTCTCCCAAACCAATACAAAAACATCAACAGAATGAAAATTGAAGGATAAACCAGGCACCAGAGTTCTGAGCCAAATATCACACCAGGAATATAAGATTTATCTAACTAGAGTGTGGGAAAGAGACCAGACAAGATGGACACAAACACGTACACATTTCCCTAATATAAAGGATGTAGCAAATGCCCTCAGATACCTTGGAGATGGAGAAACAACAGCACACAACTCTTAGAGGAAGTCTGACTCACAGTTTGAGGTACAGTCCATCATGGGAGAAATGGTCTGGAGGCAGTAGCCAAAGATTGCTAATCACAACTGCATCCACAGTTAGGAAGGAGGCAGAACATGAACAGAAAGTGGAGTGGAGCTATAGGACCCTAAGGCTCACCCCTAATGACCCACTTCCTCTAGGGAGGCTCCATCTCATGTAATCTCCACAATCTTCCTAAAGAGAACCAACAACCAGGGACCAGCCGTTCAAACACGTGACCCTAATGTACCCACAACACACTCCGTGGCTTTCCAGGTGCCTTTGTAATTGAGTAATTCAGTGTACTAGAGTCACCTGGAAAGATAACATTAAGTATATCTCTAGCGTTGTACTACAGACTATTTTTAAATGCCAGAAAAAATGTAGCTCTACCTACAGGAAGGTTGACAGTGGAGGAGAAGGGGCTTAAGAAAACTGTTGGAAAGCTGTCCTAGAGAAAACCCTAACACTACCTTGGTGGGTCTTCCAACTTATGCCCACACGATCTCCTGCCCCATGCGATGGGATAGCTACTTCAGGTGAAGGTAAGTTGAAGTGGGAGGTTGTTTAGGGAGCACAGAGTCAGGGCTTAGGGGGTTATGTGGTTGGTGTAAACACTGGAAAGTGCATCATGACACTCATTCTATACAATTCTATAATGCTTCACCTAATCTTACACAAGAAGAAACCTCACCTTTTGAAAAGTCGGGTCCTCCAGCAGAGTCTGAATAGTGAATCTAAATCAGTAAGGTGTCCATTGTCTCCCAAGCGTCACCATCACGATGTTACATACAGCTTAGTGAGAGGGGAGGGCAGATGATCCCAAAGGCCCACCCAGGAATCATGTCTTTAAGATAGAAGAGCCATCTTAAAAGTCATCATCACTAAGAAACACATCTGTGGAGTCAGTGAAATGGCTCAGCACAGAAAAGCACTCGCTGCACAAAAGCCCAATGGCCTGAACATGGCGCCTGGAGCCCACATAAACTCAGATGTGATGGTGCACATCAGTAATGATAGCACGCCTTCCACTCTTCAGTGAGATGGAAGCAAAGATAGGAGACTAGCTGGGAAGCCTCATGGAGCAGATATCCTGGGGTAAACAGCGCAGTGGGCAGAAGCAGTAAGAGAGATGTTGCCTCAAAAACGAAGTAGAAGACAAGAAATGATTCCATCAAGCTGTCCTCGGACCTCCACATATGTGCCAAGGCATGTGTGCACATGTGTGCACACACACATTTATTAATGATAAATAAGTAATAAAAATGTAAAACAGAAACGTATTTGCCTAGAATATTACCTGTCAGAATCATTTCGTTTTCTGGAAACTGTTTCTTTCTGGGTCCAAGCAAACCACAAACCTGTCTGTTGGCAGGACAATCTGGTCCACAAGGTGGAAAGCAATGCACATCCCTGAAGAACATGGCGTTATTTATTGACTATCTGCCTCGCACACATCTGTGAGATACGGAAACTCAATGATGGTTTACAAGACCATCAGTTTCAAACAACACCATCCATCACAAACAGGAAGGCTCGATCCACATCCCTTCCAGTGCAATGCATTAGACTAGGGTCAGCAAGTGGGAGTCACGGTTGGCGACACAATAGCTGGCCTCAGGTAGCACATCCATCCTTCCAGCTGCTCGGATCCATATGGGACCAACGAACTGCAGAGAGTTCAGGCCTCTCCTTATTGAGGGTGTCTGCTGTACCGGGCCATCCAGAGCCCATCCGGAAGCAACTGGCAGTAAGTTGGCATCCATTCATCTAAACTTCAGCTTGTTGCCAAGTGCTGATGAAAGGGGAGACATGTACATTAGCAAGCAGACAGATGCAACGAGGGAAACTCAGGTGCCGTTAGTGTGAAGAAATCAGTTTAAAATGCAGGGAAGGAATGAGAAACATTCTGTCATTCATCAAAGCCAGATGGAGAACTAAATTTTCCTTAAGAAACCAAGTTCACAGTCAACCCTGATACTCCTGGACTCACATTCTGTAAGTTTCCAGTCATGAAAGTCAACATTCTCACTTTAATGCCTAATATGGATGGACCCAATGGTGCTAGTACTACACCCTTGCCTCAACAGCACTGAGTTACTGTCAAGATCACAGCATACACCCCGGCAAAGGAATCAAGGAACAGTAATGATATGTGTTGAGTTGTAGTTTGTGTTTATTTTTCAACAGAAGTTAAACTATTACCAATGACTCATAAACCACCAGGGGAGGGGTGGGGAGAATCCTTAGTGGAAAGAGTAAGCCTGGAATTATGTGGATGGAGACGCTTTTCAAATCTCACTCTCAAAAGCTTGGAAGTCGTGCAGGGAGATGGCTCGATGGGGAAGGCATTCGCCAAGCAAGCATGAGGGTCTGGATTCAGATCCTCAGAAGCCATGTGAAGCCATATGCGGTAGCTGTAAGTCTGCGGTCCCACAATTTATATAGAGAAGTGATAGAGAGAGACAGAAAAATCTCCAAGAGCTTGCTGAAAAGTTAGCCTTGAGTTGGCATCTTCGAGCAACAAAAGACCCTGTCTTAAGATGGAGAGCAAAGACCGACACCCAAGCTATCTTCTAACCTTCATACACACAGCATGGTATGTGTGTTCCTATGCTTGCACACATAAATGTGTGTGCACATACATCTCTCTCTCTCTCTCTCTCTCTCTCTCTCTCTCTCTTTCTCTCTCTCTCTTACTTACTCGCTCACACACACACACAAACATGCATACATGAACACACACACAAACATAAACATGCATACATGAACACACACAAAGACTAAAATCCAAATGCTTAGAAAGTACCCTGGGCACAAGATCCCATGGCTAGCTCTATCTAGAATTCAAGTGGCTCATTCATGGGCTCTGGGAGTATACTCATCTTTGAGGCTGGTGGCTGAGCTCTGGAGCAAGGTCCCATTGGCTATCCCACTGAGCTGTACAAGCAGCATGTAAAACACAGGACAGCCCAATCTTAAGGTATCAGGCGGCCCATGAAAGGGTTTCATAGTATGGAAGAGTGCTGGTCAAATAGCCACACTGGGGAAAGAGTTACTAGGGGTAAATGTCAGGGACGCATGAAAAAGAACAAACGTGGCACATCCCGAGGTGTCTGCCTTGAGCACTGAGTCAGCCTGTCCAACACTCATTGCTCTCTGATTATCACCACTATGCTGGGTCTTAGATGGAGGGGAGGGATAGCAGCAGAAGAGGGATACAGGCTGCCCTCCCTGTACCCTCCTGTCAGCAGGTGTTTTGCAGGGCTCTGCTGGTGGAAGACCAAGAGGCAGAAGGAAGGAGGAAGCCTGAACATCCTTCCTTTCCTTCTCTGCCTTCCGACCCCTTCCCCACAATCACCTTTGCAATGGTGTCTACCATTCAGGTCTTATGTGGGGTCAGTTTCTATCGGGACTGCCAGCCACTTTTTTTGCTCTCTTCTGTCTCGTGTCTTCCCTCTGTTCCCAATCTCCTTGTATTTGTGCTTTTCTCACACTGTGACTCCTGCATGACCAACTGTCTGCCCTAAATTCCCTCGGATTCAGCAGTTTTTCCTTTCCATGGTGAGATCCTTAGTGGCATTTCTATCAGAGCAGAAGGTAGGTACGACAACGGGATACCTGGATCTGGCAAAAGCCTGGCACAGAAGATAGCAGAGACAGCCCATGCTCTTTATTCAAACAGTGCTGGGCAACAACTATGCGCCTCCTGCTAGACTGGGGATGTACTGTGAATAAAAACGAGTAACCTCTGACTTCTAACAGAAGCTGAATGACGACTGTGCATTTCTTCACTTATGACTTGTTTGTGGAAACAGGGCCTTGTTCTATATCGGGATTCTCTTGACTGAACTTCTCAAGTGCTGGGATTACAGGCATACGTCACCATATCTGACTTGATATTTTTAAATATAAATATAGAAAAAAAATCAAGGGCTAGAGAGATGGCTAGGATGAACAGGTGCCTGGTGCACCAGCATGTGGAGCTGAGTTCAGATTCCCAGAACCCAGGTTAAGTGCACCAGGAACCCTGGCACTAGGGGAGCAGAAACAGGAAGATCCCTGAAGCTCATTAGCCAGCCTAACCTACTCAGTGAGCTCTAGGCTCAGTCATATGGTCAGTATGAAAGTTCTGGGCCAGCATGGACTATGTAGTAAGTTTACAACTGGCTAGGGACTATATGAGACTCTGTCTCAAATGCTTGTATTACACAGTGTGCGCGCGCGCGCGCGCACACACACACACACACACACACACACACACACACACGAAATTATTAACCTGAAGCATTATGAAGCCTTTTTCAACTACCTTCTAAGCCTGAAGCTCAGCTTAACGCCTATTTAGATGAGAGGATTTATATGAATTTGTCTTATTATTGCTCAGGACCATGCTCATATTTTCTGTATTATCTTAATTTTAGTCTATGTGCTATTGAAGGGGATACGTGTGTGTGTGTGTGTGTGTGTGTGTGTGTGAAGCCAGAGATTGCCACTGGTTGCTCCTTTGACTGATGTTTTAAGAACAACTGACTTTTAAAAAAGAACCTTCCCCAGTTTAAAGCCATCTATCAGAGCCAAGAAATATTAATAAACTTAGTTTTCTGGGTGTCCAGTGGTCTTTGTGTTCAGCCAGCTATATAGGAATATTTATGTAGAAAATGAGAGAGCAGTTTTAATAGGCCTAATGATTCAAGACATAAAATACATTCATTCTAGGAGCTATTTGGTGGATGTGGTGGCACATAAATATAGCTAAAACCTTAATTGTTGAGCCAACTGAAGAGATTTAACGTCGAATTCTACTCCTATAGATGTACACGGCTCCCCTAGAAACCAATGGGCTCTGAATTTAAATTAAGGATGCTGTACTTATGAATTGTGTCCATTTCTGATTTGGAGTGGCTCTCAGCAACAGTAGCAGAGATTTAGTTTGGTCACTTCTTATCTTGAAGTCTTTTCTGGTGTGTTTTATTAAATCCGACAGACGTCAGAGATTCTGTTGCTGTTTAACAGGGAAACTGAGGAGCTGTTGTTGTGGCTGAGTAAGAGGAGCCCTTGTGTGCATACATGAGGACCTGAGTTTGCAGCACCCACAGAAAAAGCTAGCTGTTGGCTGCATGCCTGTAACCCAACACGGTGAAGAAAAGAGACAGACAGATGGCTGGGACCTCCTGGCTGTCAGGCTAGCTACAGGTTCAGTGAGAGACCCTGTCTCAAAAGAATGCGATGGAGAGTGATGGAGCAGGACACCCAAATCCCTTTTCTGGCCTTCATGCAAACACAGGCATGCTTGAGCACACATACGTGTGCACACACACCACACATCCACATCACACACACACACACACACACACACACACACACACACACACACACACACACGCTCGCGTGCATACACAGTTGAGCACTAATGAAGTGTCTTCAAATTGTGCTATTCCTGATTAAGGGATTCAAATATTGTTTTGCTTTGTGTGGTTTTGTTCTTGAGACAAGGTCTATTAATTAACTCTTGCTAGCCCGGAACTCATTGTGTAGATCAGGTTGCCTGAAATTCACAGAGATCTACCTGCCTCTTCTTCTAAAGCACTGGCATTAAAGGCATGTGCCACCACACCCACACCCGAATTCCAAATTTTAGTGATACAATTTCATCCTTTCTAGAGATGCTGGAATGGTCAAATTTCTTCTGTGTAATAAAACTTATGGGCTTCATCATCATAAAATCTCCATGAGATATCGTCTGCAGACATGTACACAAAGCACAATTCCTAAGAAAAGGAAACAAAGCCTTTGGTGTGGCAGATTTTGTTAAAAATACAATTTTTAATAGGAATGATTAACATCCATACATGGCTAGTAGATGAATAATTTCATCAGCTATATTCATCTCAGTGAAGACTGTGAGCAAAGCAATATTAGTAATCTTTTTACAAGTGTCCTGCTGTGTTACCAGCTGATCACATTTAAGGGCTATATTTCAAGTAATTTTGCAAGAAAGATATTCTGGTGATCATCTCATCTCCTAAAGCAAGAGTCAATACATGTTCAGCATCCAGCCTGTGGTGATACAGTGTCACACAGCACCTGTAATCAGCTCAGAAAGGTAATAACATTAGAGCTGTAGTCTTTGCAAATGAAAAGACTAATGTTATCTAAAGCCAACAGAAAGAACAAACTCAATTAGCAGAATGCGTCAGTAGCAAAGCATCTTGTTGAAAACAGACTCCTCCTACATCCCAAGGTGCAGGCCTCAGTCTTTCTCTGGAGAAGCTCGAAGGAAATCGCTTTCACTTTAATCTTATCATCACAATATCCACCTTATAAACACTGAGAACGTCGATGTGAATCTCAAAATGGAGTGTTTGGAGCTAGAGGAGTGGCTCTGTGGTTCAGAGCATTGGCTGCTCATCCTGAGGACCAGGATCTGACTCCCAAGCACCCAAACGGCAGCACACAGTCACAGCAATTCCAATTCCAGTATCTGACCCCCTCTTTTGGCCTCCTTGGGCAACAAGCACACACACGAGCACACAGATACACATTCAGACAAATTATAATATATACAAATTTAGGTTGCCTTTTAAAATAAATTCCTAAGGAACTAAGGAACTGAAAATCCATTTTTAACTATATAACAAAAAAACACAACAAGGCTGAGGTCATCATAACACTATGATTTGTCTTTTGTTATTAATTATACAAATAAGAGCTTATCCCTGATGTGATATAAAAACCCTAAAATGCAGCTTTATATAGCTCAGATATGATATAAATGAAAATTAAAAGCAATGATTTTTTTCAAGGTAAATATCTTGTGTGGATAGTCAGTCTCATTTTGACAATTAAGAAAAATGGGGCCAAAAAATAGGCAATTTATTCATTATTTCATCATTTTATGTATGAGAGAGAGAGAGAGAGAGAGAGAGAGAGAGAGAGACTTGCATATTATGCGCACATTCGTACACGTGTCAGTGCACATGGGAGGCTAGGAAACAACTTACAAATTTAGTAATCTCCTTCTACTATGGATGACCCGGGGATTGAACTCAGATTGTCAGGCTTGGCAGCAAGCATCTTTAGTCACTGAGCCATCTCTCTAGCCCCTGCAACGAACATTTTAATGGTCTCAAGCTTGGTGGCAACCAGAAAGATCCCGATTTTGTTTTGTTTTGTTTTTCCCAGAGCAAAGAATAAAGCTCTGGGGGATTACGCAGATGAAAGGAGTCTAACCATCCTTTCCAGTAGCCGCTTTACAAGTTCCCAATCATGGCCAAACTGGACTGATTACACTGATTTTCATTATTAAGATATTTAAAAAACAGTGTAATGAAGGCTTTATCCAGTAATGATATATCCAAATCTCTCTCTCTCTAAAGACAGACGTGACAACAGGACATGATAGCTGTTCTAGGAAAGCCTATTTCTATTCAAGGACAATGAGGTGCACAAAGGAAAAGTTTTTCTCCCTGGCAACAGAAAATGAAAGTAATTATTTTGAATAAGTACTTATAAGTGGGAAGAAATATTTGAGTACATTTAACTTAATATGTTTCTAATTCCACAAACTCTCACCTCTCCAATTAATCTTCAAAAGCTCTACAAAACATTGAAACTCAATTTATTACAACAGATTGGACTAATTCAAAGGAAAATCACAAATATTTACCACCTGTTTGGGGAATGTAATTTCCAAGAGGTACAGAATGTTCTCCGCTGAAGTGGGAGGTGTTCATTCTAACACCAGCCACATGTAAGCATTTCTAATTCTCAGTATAAAGGAGCTGCCCACACTTTACAAAATGTCTCAGTGGATAAAACACTTGTCTGCGAGCATGAGAGTTCAGATCTCCATCACCCGCATTAAAAAGATGGACAGATATAGCAGCCTGCCTGTAATTGAAGCATTCAAAAAGGCAGACAGGAGATCTCTCTAGTGCAAGCTGACTCACTACATGATTCTAATGGTGAGTTCTGGCTTCAGAAATTTATCCTGCCTTGGTACATAAAGTGGAGAAGAATTCCAAAAAGATCATTTCCAGGATTCCTGTAACATATTGATTGCCAGGCAGAAGAGGGTACTAGATCCCTGGTACTGGAACTGCTGTGGAATTACTGTATGGAAGCTTCACCTGTCAATAAAAGCAGATGGACTATTAGCTGAGGCAGGAAATAGGAGCTGGGAATTCTGGTAGGGGGAGAGGAACTCTGGGATAAAGTCAGGCATGAGAAGAGATTCTCCCCAAGCTCTGAAGAGAGATGCATGGAACTCAGGAGAGGTAACCAGCCATGTGACACTCATAGGATAGAATAAATGGGTTAAGTTACGAGCTAGTCGAGGAACAAGTCCTAATGTATGGTCTAGGCATTTATTAATAAATAAAAAGTCTCAGAGTCTTTATTTCGGGATCTGGGACATGGGTAGAAAAGCCCATGGTTAAATATTAAAGAGAGCTGTGAACTGCTTTGTGGGTGCTGAGAATCAAGCCTGATCATTTGAAAGAGCAGCCAGTACTCTTAATAGCTGAGCTACCTCTCCAACCCAAGAGATGTTTGTTTGTCTTTTAGATTTATTTATTTTATGTATATGAGGGCTCTATCACATGTATGCCTGCATGCCAGAAGGCATTGGATCCCATTATACCTGGCTGTGATTGCCATTATACATGGCATGTGGTTGCTGGGATTTGAACTCAGGACCTCTGGAAGAGCCAGTTAGTGCTCTTAACCACTGAGCCATCTCTCTAGCCCTCATTATTTGTTTGTTTCTTTGTTTTTAACATGGTTTAGCCTGCAAAAAGTGACACTTGTGGAAGAAAGAAAACACTGATAACTCGTTATCCCAAGTGAGACCTGAACATTCACTTTTAAGGAGGCTTGTGCCACATCAAAATAGAGAAATGAAGATTTTTTGATTAACTGCCTAGAAAGGAATTATTTTACCCAGAAGTGTTCTTGCACAATAAATTATATTCACAGATAGACTGAATTCAGCTTTAGTTCATTGCAATGACTAATCATAATGTCAACCTGCTATAAGTTAGAACTCCTCAGTAGAGAATCTCAACTGAGGAGTTATCCAGACTGCTTTAATTGATATGGGAAGACCCACCCCAAATGTGTGTGGCACCTCCAGGTAGCAGCCCAGATAAAAAGGGGCATGGCCTTCCTCTTGCCACCAAGTTCATTTGTGCTGCTGCTGCTGGTTCCTTCACTGGTTCAAAACCAGAGTTTCCAAGCTTCCATCTTTGACTGAGGACCAGCGCTTGCCAGAACCCTCCAGGTTTGCAGTGCCAGACTGGCAATGCCAAGGTATTCAGTCCCATGGACTGAGCAATTACTGGATTTTTTTTTTTTCCTCTCAGGTGTTGATACTATTTCAATGTTAGCTGAATGAATAAGTTGCAGAGGTTATCCGAGAGGCCTGAGGTGAGACAGATATGCTAATGAGCCCAGGAATGAGCCAGTGGGAAGGGGTAAAAAGAGAAAGTCTTTCCTGCATGTGAACTTAGGAACAGGTTCCTCTTGCCGCCAGAAGAGAGACTTGTGATTCACACGGGCACCCTTTGTGGTTTTTGAAGGGTGGCGTCTTCAGAGTGGGGCCAATGGTGCTGTGAATGAGCCACAAAAATTCAAATAACTTGGATTTCTGAGTTCGAGGCCAGCCTGGTCTACAGAGTGAGTTCCAGGACAGCCAGGGCTACACAGAGAAACCCTGTCTCGAAAAACCAAAAAAAAAAAAAAAAAAAAAAATCAAATAACTTAATCTTATGTCAGAATAAAGCCCAACTGTGAACCAAAATAAACCCTTCCTTCCTTAAGTTGCTTCTGCCGGATATTTTGTTGTCATGACAACAAGAAGAGTAATTAATAAGACATGCAAAAAAAGATATAAATATATAGAGAGTGGATAGAGGCTAAATACGGTTGGTTGGTCTGTAACTGGGAGAACAAACCATTCGATAAAACAGAGCTAGAAATGAAAAATGATTAGTTAGCATATATGAGACCAAAAGACCTAAATAAAACTTCTAGACATGGAAAATATGATATTAGGAAAATATACTAGATAGGATTAACAAAATTCTGCAGGAGAAATGACCAGGGTCATGAAGATGTAGGGACCATGTATGGCTGCTGACGTGAGCCGGCTGTGGGCAATATGGCTCAGCCCAATATGTCGGAATCCAGAAGGGAAGGGAGGCAGGAAAGTTAATAGCTCATCTTTTTCTAATTGTATGAAAAATATGGTCAAAATTTGAATCAAGGAGCTCAGTGACCCTCAGCCAGGACAATCTCAAACAAAGCCCAGCACACATCATCCATGCTACTGGGAGCAGAGGTAAGGAGAAGTTCTAGGGGCTGGCGAGATGGCTCAGCAGGAAAAAGCACTTGCCTGCAAGGCTGATGACCTGAGTTCAATCCCCAGAACCTACGTGGTGAAAAGAGAATTCACTTTCGCAAAGTGTCTTCCAGCCTCACACATGAACCGTGAGATGTGTATGCACACACACCCACATGCATGTGCACACACACGCACGTGCACACACACACACACACATGAGAGAGAGAGAGAAAGAGATATCTAACAAAATATCTAACAAAAAAATCTTAGAAGCAGCCAAAGGAAAAATACACATTGTATGCATTGTGTAGTAAGGAACAAAAATAAGAATTATGAGGACTTTTAATTTTTTAATTTACCTATATTTTATGTGCATTGGTGTTTTGCCTGAATGAAAATAATTATGTTATTATTATTGTTATTATTATTATTACTATTATTGCACCATGTCTATGTGAGAGTGTCAGATCTTGGAGTTACAGGCAGTTGTGAGCTGCCATGTGAGTTCTGGGATTTGAACCCCAAGTCCTCTGGAAGAGCAGTCAGTGCCCCCAACTGCTGAGCCATCTCTCTAGCCCCTATGAGGACTTTTCATGAGACACTGTATAACCCAAAAGACAATGGAGCAGGCATTTCAAAGTACTGAGAGAAAAAAAAAGACCATTTAGAATTCTATACTAAGGGAAAAGATTGTTCAAGCTTCGAGTAAACAAAAACATTTCCTCGGGCAAACAGAAGTTGAGAGATTTCATGGTGTGAAGACGTGTACTAAGAGATGTAATAAAGGTGTTCCAAAGCCATTCTTTCAAAGAGGAAGACAGTGGCGCCTGCTAGAGATTTGTAGCCATATAAAGGAATAGAGAGCAGGACATTTGTTTTCATCTTTAAACCTTATGAAATAATTGGCTACTTTAAGTGAAGATCATGGCTAAGTCTGGAAGAGTTCAGAGCACATAGAGAGGCAAACGTATTATAACACCAGTTCAAGACGGGGAAGGGGGCACGACAGCACACATAAGTAACTCAGTATCATTTGAAAACAGGCAGCAATAAACTAGGTCCTGTGTTGTAAATCCTGGAGCTACAAAGAAAATCAGGGTAGCTGATGAGGGGCAGTGGAGATAAAATGAAATAAAGTATCCATGGCTTTGTGCACACTAGGTAAGCTCTGCCAACCATGGCTCCTCCTCCGCCATTAAAAACAAAAGCAAAAACAACAAAAACCCTTAAATATAGTGCTGCTGTGGTGGTGCCTCTTCAGTTCTATCACTTGGGAAGTTGAGAAGCAGGTATAGGAAGCTGTCCATTAGTTTAAGGCCAGCCTGCTCTGCCTAGTGAGTTCCAGGCCACCTATGGTGATACAGTGAGAGCCCATCTCAAAAAAAAATGTTTTTAAATTAAGTTGACCTTAATTTACCTTAAAATAATAATGATCTCACTGGAATTTAGTGAAAATAATATGTCTTAGTGAAAGACAGACATGTTTTCCAGAACAAAACACTGAAAAATTTCCTATTTTATACTCCTGCAAACGGCCAACAGAAGGAGATGCATTCTCCTATCTGCTTTTGCATTAAATTCTTTTATGAAACTTCTGGAACACTCAACTGAACACGAGTAAAGAGTGAGCAATATTAAAAAGAGAAATGCTATGGAGACAGCTTTGATCTTTCAAAGCCTATGCCAACTTTCAGAGAAAGCTGAGGTACCAGAACTGCACTTCTAGAAGACTCCATGGCTAGAAGTCATTTTCATTCATAGACTTCACCCTCTGTGAGTTACTGTATGCTTGCTAGGGACTGGTTCCCCAGATCTCCACAGACATCAGAATCTGCAGATTCTCAAGCTTAAATAAAACAAAATCTTAGCACCTTTAACGCCAGCAGTGTGGGAGGTAGAGACAGGAAGATCATTATGAGTTTGAGGCCAGCCTGGTCTACATAGAAAGCTCCAAGACAACCAGGACTACATAGGAGACCCTGTCTCAAATAAATAGATACATGAATGAATGAATGAATGAATGAATGAATGAATGAATGAATGAATAAAATGAAGTTGGGTTGGAGAGCTGGTTAGCTGGTTCTTCAAGTTGTTAATTGCATATCGCTCTTGTAGTGAACCTGGGTTAAGTTCCAAGTACCCATGTTAGATGGGTCTCAACTCTGCAACTCCAGTTCAAGGGGACCTGATGCTGTTTTCTGGCCTCTGCAGGCACCCATACACATAAGGTTGGGGGGGGCATGCACATAATTAGAAAAATAACACATCTCTTTTTAAAGAAAAATGAAAGTGTGCTTGTGTCTTGCCTATGCACACCTTCCTGGATGCTCTGTCCTCCCAGTTCTCTTGTGATAACCAATACATCATAAATTCAATGTGAAGAGTCCACACACTGTATTGTTTAGGGAGCAGAAGTAACCTGTTTCTGCATGCTTACCATCCAGAACTGATTGCATTTGTGGATGTGGAACCCAGGATGTTTTTAAGTTCTCAGAACTTGTACTGGAGGGGTAGTTCTTCTGCCAGACTCTGGTTACATCCCCAGCACCCGCAGGGTGTCTCCCGGCATCTGTAACTCTACTTCTGGGGATCTGACACCCTCTTCTGACCTCTGAGTGTATGGCACACACGTGATTCTCATACATGTATGCAGGCAAAACACTTATGCACACGGGGGGGGGGGAAGAGAGAGAGAGAGAGAGGGAGGGGGAGAGAAGGCAAATATGTCTTTTCCTTTTGATCTCAAAGTTTAACCACATGAAACCCTGCAGTCTAAGGAGCTGGTGTCTTGGGTGTTTTCTTTTTACCAATTGAGATTTAAAATTCTGAAATGACTTTATCAGAGCACATGTTTGCTACTTAATGGCAGGGACGAGTCGGTCCTCAGAAATGTTTACAGAAGAAAGAGAAGAGGAAAATAAGAGGGGAGAATGGAGAGAGGTCTAGCAAGATGCCCACTCCTGAGGTCTCCTGAAAGCCTTTATCCTGTAATCGCAGGCTGTAGGTTCCCTGACAGATACCCTCATAGGCCAGGACCATCAAAGTCATGGATAGCATCAACCAGCAGAAGCAATTCCTTGTCGTGGGACCCAGAGCCCCAGTGCAGCTGGCTCTGCATCAATGAGGGACATTTTGATCTACTAACTTCCCTGTGAAAGTTACATTGGGAGTTACAAAGGAGAAGGGGGACATTAGTCTGACACCTTCAGAATTTAGCACAAACAAGCTCCAGGCAGAAGACAACTGTCAGTTTGTAGAAAAGCCGAGGTCTGACGTGTTAAGAAATGAGTTTCTTCTCTTTTCCCTCCCCTCTTTCCTTCTTCCTCTCGCCCTTCCCTTTTCCTCTGTCCCCCCTCTGTCCCCCTTCTCTCCCCAAAATGATTCTGGCTTTTTGTTTGTTTGTTTCAAACAATCCTGGAAACATTTTAAGACAACAATTCCCCAAAGTCAGCTTTCTCTCTCTCCAGAAGCCTGTGCCGCCCTGGGAGTGGGGTGCTGACGCCCCTCCCTTGCTTCTCTTTCCCTCTGTTAATGCTCAGTAGCTACAAAAAACAAACAAACAAACAAACAAACAAACAACTCCTGGTCTACAGAGCAAGTTCCAGCACAGCCAGAGTTCTGTTACACAGAGAAATTCTGTCTGGGGGTGGGGGGCACTGTATTAAAATCTTTTCTTAACAAATTCTTTTCTTAAGAGAGAGATGGAAGAGGGAAGGTATTTTTCTAACAGCCTGACCAAGTCTTGCACGCTATTCCTGCTGTGTTTTTTTAATAAAGCACAGTCCATCAGAATATAAATGAAATGATGGTGACCCAAAAGTCTTTCTTTGTTGTTTTGTTGTTGTTGTTTGTTTGTGGGTTTTTTGTTTTTTGTCCTAGGTTGTTGGTTGGTTGGTTAGTTGTTGGTTTTTTGAATGCCAAGATTAAACTCCCCACCCAGAGGTATTTTCAAGTGCCTTAGAACCTCTGTTTGAGCTTCACTGGGCTTTGTATTAAATATGAATACTGTTGTCCATTTTTCATAAGCAGCTCTACGTTTATCTAGTGACAGTGCAACCAAGGAAGAGGGTCGATACATCGGAGCATCCAGAATAAAAGTAAGGTCTGCCAGGAAGGTATTGGCATGTGCAACCTCATTCCAGCAAGAGAGAGGCGCGCGCGCGCGCGCGCACACACACACACACACACACACACACACACACACACACACACACACACTATGGCTCAGGGAATAAAAGCACTTGCTACCAAGCACAGCCAGCTGAGTTCTATTCTTGGATCGTGCATGATAGAAAAGAACTGACTCCTGAAAATTGTCTTCTGACTTGTACAGCAGTATGTGCTCCAACCCCACCCTGTTCCACCCCCCCATGATAATAATTATTAAAAATTTTAAACTTAGAGCACATTCCCTGTTTTGTAAAATGTGGCCCATCATAAGCTATTTACAAGCTATTTACTAAGAGTGTAGGCTCTGCAATTTATTAGAATCCCAGGGGACAGAACCATCTTCCTGCAAATGAAAGCACCCCAGCGGCGTTGTCTGGCTTGTTTTGAAAATCATTCCACATTAAATGAGTTACCTCTTAAGAAACAAATAACAGGGGCGGGGGAAGAGTAATGTCTTAATAAGAAAAATGGGAAACTCGGATAACTGAGAGAAAAATGTTTCTGACCCAGCTCTATAAATTTGAGGGTTTCTTTCTTTCTTTCTTTCTTTCTTTCTTTCTTTCTTTCTTTCTTTCTTTCTTTCTTTCTTTCTTTCTTTCTTTTCTTTCTTTTTAAAGAAGCAGCCATCTGGAGAGCTAGCCTCCCTGTGATGCACACCACTGTCAGCTGTTGCTTCAAGAGTCTGGCAAACCCACCCTTCAGCAGGATGGCCACTTCTTTCATTCCCACAGACATCCAGCTCTTTTCCCCCCTTAACATGGATGGTGACTTTATACAGAGAACTGTTGTTTTATTTACTCTCCATTAATCACGCTCCACTGTAAACAAAGTGTCTGTTTTAGTTCTGCTGACAATTAACCGCTTGTCAGCATTTCCCTCAAGTACCTTCTGCATCTGGCTACAAGGGAAACCTCTCCATCAAGATGAATGTGTGTTTCAGTAAACTAGGGTTTTCATGGCTCTCTCTGGCTCATCAGACTACATTGTGAGGACTCTCACCTAAGCACCTTGGTGAGGATATATCATTAGAGGAGAAAGGGCTTTCTCAGAGTACCTTTCTCTAGCTGTGTTGGCACTGGAATAAAAACAGTCTCCAGCTGGAGATCTTTGGAGAAATGAGTTGAGGCAGTGAGTTGGAATAGGGGAAGAGCCTCTAAATAAAACTAGTTTTTCTAAATTACTAAGTATGTGGTGACAGCTACAAAGGTTGTTGAGAAATGTCCTTCTTTTAATAATGTCTTCATCCCATCAGATCAAAAGACCCAAGCCTGTGACAGTTGGTGACCACTGGGATGTTTTACTCGTGACTCTTACTGGGTTTCAACGCCATGACTTCTCACTCCCAAATGCCCCCTTCCCCTGGGATAGCGCTACTTCATTTAAAATGGAGGGCGCTAAGTTTATTAATAATTCTCTCAACAAGGTAATTGTCTTAAAGGCAAAACAAATGTTACATTTAGTGGTTTGTTGTGGGAGGTTTTACTAGTGTGTTCCCTAATGCCTTCCTGGAGTCCATAGAAAATCAAATTGAGAATTCACACCATATGAAATGTATATATTGAGCCCCAAGAAAGGAGATTACACATGGCAGGCACATGGGAGGGGAGCCAAGGGAGCCCACAAACCAGTCCCAAGTGAGGAAGGATGGGTTCCTCGGGTTTAATTGACACTTATTCCCAGACTGAAGAGACTCAGAACACCACTTGGCAACCCACCCTGGAAGGCAGATTCCTGGGTGAAGAATTAAAATGATAGGGGAGCCTTCGGTACAGTCCATCAGGGGAGACCCAGGGTCAGGCATTGCTTAGCAGAAGACCACATGGATCCAAAGTGACCCAAGGCCAATGTCAAACCAGAAAACACTAATGTTCTTCAGGAGGGGACTGTGCATAAAAGGAAGGTGGACTGGCAGGGCCATCTTCATCTCTCATCTTTCTGACAAAATCTGATCAATCTAACTGCACGTAATTGGTTTTAATGAAGTATGGGAGGAATCTTTGCCTTGAGGTCACCAGCCTGAGCAGGAGGCCGCTTCAGGTGCTGATCTTGCTCTCATAACACACC
>CM052706.1:48789754-48854852 GCA_028551405.1 Uromys caudimaculatus
TCAATTAACTCTAATTCCAGCATATGTTCCCAATGCCCAGAAGGTGTTCTGTTTCCCAGGTACTTATTTTGATGTCATGAAATGAAGCTAATTAATTTTACATGCATATTAATTTGAGATCTCTTTAGCGGTTCCCTTTGTGCAAGTAATTTTAATATTTGTGTTTCTAACCTTTGGGGGTAGGGTGAGGGAGGTGTAGGTGGTGCAGGGATCACAAGAAGGATCCGGGTGGCGCCTGCAGATGACCATCGGACATGGGACAGGGCTCTCTGGTGGAGGACCCAAGCAACCACAAAGGCAGTAGCTGAGATTGCCAGACCTTAGGGGGCTTTGCTGTCAGGATCTCAAGCAGCGATGCATTTTGTTTTCTCTTTGGTAAAATGTTATTTAGCCTAGGGCACGGAAGTTCCTGGGTGTGCTGACCACTGATTCCCAAGCATTTTCCTGGTGAGGGTTGCGGTGGGGGTGTGGAGAGGCTCTCGTTGATTTACTAATTTATTTATCTTAATACTCCAGGACAGCACAGACGTTCTGGCCAATCCAGGGAGGCTGTGAGTGAATGAACTACCCCGCAGTCGCGGCTTTTTATCCCAGACCTCTTAACACACCTCTGGTTTCCGGGGCTGGCGCGCCTGAGCTCCCCAAAGCGGCTGCGTGGAAGGAGAAGCGAACTACACGTCTGTGCAAGTTGCCGTGGGTCCTTTCTGGAAGCGGAGTCCAAACGGGGCGAAAGTTTACTTTCCAAGTTATTGGGTGGCGCATTAAAACTTTTATCCTTTTTTGCCAAATTAATGAGCAATTTAATTAATAAAATCAGAGAGTAGTGTGTAAGTGCAGCGATAATGAAGTTAAATGAGTGCACAGTAAAATATTCACTAATCCAGTGCATTGCCGAATACCCCCTTAATTCTGCTTAACACTAAAAGGGTTTTGAGCACCATAATGAGATTCGTCTGTCTGCTAATTAATTGACACGCTTCTGAATATTCATACGAGCTAGCACCAATACGTTCCTAATTGCACCGTGGAACAGATCTCAGAGGAAAGTAAACCGCCAAAGACTTAATTAAAATAATGTATTCCAGATCCAGGACAAGATAAGACATTTGCCTTGAGGCGCGCTAAGGAAGTGGCACCTGGTTGGTGGAGGGGAAAGATATCAAACGCCCAAGCCTGGCCTAACATAGGTGGCGGAGGGAGGGTATGCAGCATCCCAAAGCAAGAGCTGGGTCCTGAGACCAAACCCTGTGGCCGAGGAGGCGTGGCTCCCAGATGTGTTCCTGCTCCTGCTGCCCTTTGCCTCCACAGGAGGACCAGGCGGATGGCGTAGCCTAGGACCCCAGTGCTTTCTCCCTGCCTTTCTCAGGCTGGTCCCAGATACTCTCTGGAGGCACGCGGGAAAACAGCAGTCTGGAAATTCCTGGTGGAACTTTATTTTATATCCAGGGGTTGTGGACGCGTCAACAACCCCAAGTCTCTCAACCAGGTTGCGGTCTGAGTGGGGGTCGCTGACGCTTCTCTTTGGGAGAGGGGGACATCTGGGGGAAGATGTCTGGATGGTATGATGGCACCGTCCTCGGTCTCTCTCCCGGGTTCCACTCCGCTTGGAAGCGCTCTGGCCACCACTAACCGCAAAGCTACAAGCTACTGGGCGCACGCTTTTTTTTTTTTTTTTTTCCCGCTTGAGTGCAACGCGCGTCACATTCCTACAGATCTTGCTTCATCGCCGAGTAGGAGAAATAACTAGACCGCGAACCCGCTTCTAGGCTCCCAACTCACAGCCATTTTTACCAGCGAAGTGAAATGACTTGCGTTCTTAGGAAGACTCCCCCCCACACACATTTTAGAAAAAAAAATTCACCACAGGTTTTAAACTAAAGAGTTTATTTGAAAGCATACAAATGCGTATTTATTATACATATGTAGGCATTAACAATGTAAATTACACCGCCAGCAGTTGCTGGTTGTTTATTCATTAGATCTTTAGAAAATCTACATTGCCTCCAGATAGCTCGATGATAATGTGAAATACACAAGCAGTTTACATAACCGGCTTCTCCACGGAGCTCCGCACACTGCCACTCCGAGTCATCAACAGGTCGCGCGTGAGAGGACTTGATCAAAGGAAAACATAAGTTTGCTAACATGGCCAGAGATGTGAGATCCTTTTAGTAAGCGATGTAGAACATGGAGGATAACGCCTGGCTCATCTGTTTTACCCCCTAGTGTGGTGCCTAACTCTCACTTTTTTTTTTTTTTTTTTTTTGTAAAAAAAAAAAAAAAAAAAAAAATCGGTATATAGAAGATAAGGGACGGAAAGGAGACGGATAAACTTCCCAAGCTCTGGCTATTCGGGAGTGTGTCTTAAAAAACAATGGACCCGGGCTGGAGAGATGGCTCAGCCATCAGTCAGCACTGACTGCTCTTCCCAAGGTCCTGAGTTCAATTCCCAGCAACCACATAGTGGCTCACAACCAACTGTAATGGGATCTGATGCACTCTTCTAGTGCGTGTCTGAGGACAGCTGCAGTGTACTCATATAAATAAAAAATAAATAAATCTTTAAAACAACAACAATGGACCCAAACTGTTTTGAAGGTGAAAGAAGATCACAAGGAACCTACCTAACCGAAGGATGCCACCAGCTCCCCCAATCAAATGGGCGGTGGCCTCATATATATATCTGTCACTCCAAAGAAAATCACCTCTTTAGAATCATAGAACGCTCCGTGGTTCTAGATTTATCTAGAGGATGGAGAAGGAACTGTTGGGAAAAAATGATAAAAAATGATAGCTACAGTATTAATGTTTATTTTCAAAAATCTTTCCCAAATAAAAACTTTTAAATGAAAATAAAACTAAATGCTAAGACGTGTGTAGAGGCACTTTGCTTATTTGATTTGCAGGGACTGACGCCTGCCAAAATCGAAGGGCGGAGGTCTCCTGTAACAAACTGGCGGGTTGATGATTTATCTGACACTGCCCACCTACCTGCTTCAGCCTACTGCTTAGCTGCTGAGATGTGCTAGTTTGTGGTGCGCTCAAGGGTCGGGGTGGGAGGTTCGGACTTTTTGTTTCCTGCCCACCCCCATTCTCCTCTGCCTCTGCCTTCCTTCTTTCTTCCTTTTGCAATTAGGCCTGCTGGGTACGTTAGAGAAAGTCCCCCAGGGCTGCGCTCCAGGAAGTGGACAATAGTTTGGTAGGGGAATGGAAGCTGGCTTCTAGAGGGGAGAACAGGGAAAGAGGAAAGGAAAAATGAGAAAGGGGGAAAAAGAGGGGGGGTGTTAGGCAAAGGACAGGCAGACTCAGGGCAGCTAGATCCCAACTGTGACCCACCGCTGAGCCCCAGGGCGTCTGGAATGTCCAGAGGAGGTGCAGAGTAGTGAGATCCCAGAGGGTGCCGCGCCCGAACTTTCAGCTTCTGTGGCAAGCTCAGGGTGCGCAGCCTTAGTCCCAGGTGAGCTTCAACGGAGCGGAAGGACTCAGGCCGCCCCCGGGGCTGCCAGCCTCCAGAGGCCAAGCTGGCCCCTCCAAGCCCCGCCCCCAGCCATTCTTTGCTGGGGGGAGGCCCAGAGGATCAGCGGCTTTCTTTTCTCCCTTTTTCTTTTTCAGCCTTCTTTGTGGGTGGCAGCTCAGCGGGGGTTACGTGCACGCAAACACACACACACACACACACACACACACACACACACACACACACACTCACACACACACACACACACACGGGGGGGGGAGATAATGAATGAATATATGAATAGTTTTAACCTAACCAGGAACGTCGAGAGTTACTCTATCTGAAAGCTGTAGGGGTTTTTCAGAGAGATCCGTTTCTGCTATTAAGAAAACCCATACTGCACAGGGCCATCCTGTTTAAGCCTCCACCCCAGCCTGAATAAACAAAACAAAGCAGGGTTTTAAGGCTGGCGACCCACAGGCTGCCAGTTTTCAAAACAAATTAAAGAAGATTTGGTATGGTGGGTTGCAATCAGAATAAAATAGTATGGGTGCAAAAGATTCCCCATTTCAAAAGTCTGCAGTCCCCCTGAATCGACTCTATTCAAACTTTAAAAGTATTGCAGTCAACCTTCACCATAATACAGTCAAAGAAAGTTGAAAACACGTTTCCCTGTTTAACTGCTGGCAAATTTTCTGAAAGTAAAAACAACAACAAAATCTACTTCTGCAACCTTCCACATAACATTTTAAGAATACGGTGCCTAGCCAGACAGCCTGGTTTTAAAAAAAAAAAAAAAATCTAAGCAAACAAATACTTCCCAACAAAGAGGTTGATTTGAAAAGAGGGTGATTTTTCTACCCTTCCCACTAGAAGGAAAAAAAAAAAAAAAAAGACCCTTTGCTCCACCCTGCTATTAAACAAAACACAATACCTTTTTCTGGGTGGTACTGCACAGAAGTTGATTCAGTTTTGACAATGTTGTTTAGCTATCATTTGCTATTTTGAATGAATGGAAGCAATCCCCGCTTTTACAACATTTGTTTCCTATTATGGAGAGGTGCAGCAGTTGAGGGCACACATGTGAAAGTGGCTGTTTGATTCTCTTTTTCATCCCCCTGACCCTGCTTTTGTCTCTCCTCACCCTGGGAATGTCACGCCTGGATACTTCACTTTGAGCTGCTGAAGAAAGTGGCTTTGTTACTCCCTTTTAGACATACACGAAATTGTTCTCTTTCCCCCGCTGTAAAAGATACTTCACATCGGGACTCGGTTCACAAGTGCAATGCAATTTGGCTTAGTCCAACCTTTGTTCTGCTTGTACAAATGAGCGAACAGTGCACACATTATACAGTTGATCCACTGCTGTCTTAACCCCAGAGTTAGGAGCTGGGAGAAAAAGCAAGTTAATCCCTTCAATACCAAGGTAGCTTTAGCAATATTCCCTCCAATAAAAATAATAGCTTGGAGTTCCGTCTTCGATTTCACACAATGCAAAGCAAAACTTAAGGGGGGGGGGGAGCTAGTCGCCAAACGCGGCAGAAATTCTTCCAGGGATATTTGGCAAATGCTTTTTAGACACACACTGTCAGGCTCGGTAAAGCTCAGATGAAATCTATGCAACTGTTTGTGTAGAGATTTGATTTGGAAACTAAGATTTTAAGCCGTGAGGTCTCTGAGCATGCCACAAGCAAAGCGAACACCAAATGGTATTTAGCAAACTAATCCCAAATAGAGGGCATTGTGTTGAGCAAGGAAAAGAAGCTGTTTTCTTCACCGGCATTGAAACTGCCTGCTCCCTGTAAAGGACGGTTGTTACTTTTTAGGACTGGGGGTGGTGCGGCAGGAGTAGCTCCCAACTTTAGCTATTTGTTTTATGCTTGGGTTGAAAGGAAAGCCAGGCCGCTGGTACTCTACACCTTGCAGCAGCTACTGGGGATAACTGGGTAACATGTCCAGGGCGTGGTCGCTCAACTCATTTTCCCTCCTAGCCCAAACAGGAAAGAGTGACACAGCCAGAGGTCTCAGTTTCCTGGTGGACACTGAGGGATTGGAGGGACAGCCCTGAAATCGGCCTTCTCTGTTGGGATCGGAGTATATACTGCACTGCGGGAGCTGGGGAAGTGGGCGACTCCTAGCGAGTCTAATCTTAGGAACAGGGGGACTAAACTAGCAAACGGGAGGAGCGTGATTGTAGGCAATAATAATACTTATCAAAAGTTTGACTTCAACCTTCCTCTTCTGAGTTAAGGTTCTATGCCCATATGGCAGGCACCAACAGATGAAATGGTTCCCAAATTCCCTATCAGGCATTTCCTTGCTACTGTGTAAAAATGTGCTGCTTTGGTGGCAGGGCCCTGAGGCCGCTGGCAGAGATGTTAGGTTGGCGACTGGTACCAGCCACAGTTGGCCGTTGGCAGAAGAGCGAAATGTGTGTTGTCTCCTCCTCAGCCTTCCTTCCTAAGGTAGGGTCGGGCAGGTTCAAAATCCCACGGAAGTCGCTAGCGAAAAGCGAGGATGGATGCTTCTCGTGTCTCGCGCGAGGTTCTGAGGCCCTAAAACCTGCAAGTAGTGCTTGCTGCCCGGTGCAAGGGACCCGACAAGTCGATAAGCCGGCACTCTGTGTTCCTGGGGTCCAGAACAGGAAAGCGAAGCAAAGCCGTGCTGGAGGTGGATGAGGTGTGTATTGGGGGGGGGGGGGGGTGTCACAGATGCCCAGGACAAGCAGCCTGCTACACTCAGGACGGTATTTTTTTTTTTAATTGTCCACTGACATGCTGAAGAAGTTTGTTTACTACTGAATACCCCGGGAACAAAATCCTTTTGAAAGGAAAGCTAAGTCGTTTCACGCCACCAAAGTGCGGATTTGGGCAAGAATGACTGATGGGACAAAGGGACGCGGTGCGTTAGCGCGGGTTTCTCAGAGCGAGCACAGCAAGGAATAGCAGCAAATAAATATCCGAGGCTACCAGGAGTGGTGGGGCACGTCATAGAAGACCCGCAAGACCCTTAAAACCTCAGCTCCCGCTGCACGCCAGTCCTCAGTCCTCCGGGTGCCCCACTATCAGCCCAGGTCGTGCAAGAGAGAAGCAAGGGACGGGGTAATAGAGGAGAGCGAAGGGATAAGCGGGAGAAACTGACTGCAAGACCGCGGGAGCAAAGCCCGGCTCAGCCTTGTCGCTGCAGGTTGCATGTGGTTCTTTTCTGAGTAGGGGCGACAGGTATTGATTTTGGCATTTGAGAAACCTTCAGAAGCTGCTGGGTACGTTCTTGCCACCTCCCATCCGGTTTGGTAAATATTAACAAATTGGGCGCGGTTATTTTCTGGATTGTGTTTAATGGGTTGGCGGGAGAGAATGTCTAGGGGAGGGTTCTCCTCTCCCCTAGCCCTTTCCTCCCCCATAAACCAGCCCCACCTACACACACACACACACACACACACACACACACACACACACACACACACACACACACACACCTGCTTAACAACACAAGGAATCAAAATCAATATTGTTTTTGTCACCCCTCTGTCTCCTTTTTACTCCCTCAGCAGCTCGGGTACCACTGAAGCGAATTGTGGATTTATGGAGGGAAATTAGCATAAATTATTGCAAAATCTGCAGCCGTGTGTGGTCCAGCTTATGGGAAAAGAGGCTCTAGCAAACTTTCAGTGGAGAAAGGTGGTAGGCGGTGTGCTTGAGGAGTCGATGAACGGTCCTTGCTGGAGGGGATCTCCATTTGGTTGGCACATGGGGTATAATTGACGTGTGTATTTTATACAGTTTCCCCAACAACCCCTTAAGCCCCCCGGGTCGGATGTTGCCCCCTCCCACTTCCACCCAGCTTCTGTTGGCTTTGGGTTTTGTACAAAAGACTCTGACGCACTTTCTCAAGATTTCTGGAAAGGACCCTCCTTTATAATACCATCCTTAAAATGCTGTAAACAGCTTGCAACTCCACCCTCCCTCTCCAGGGCTTTGAAGACCTCTGACAGGAACTGAGGTAGAACTTTGTAGCAATGCCCAAGAGTTAAATGCGCCTCTCATAGCTCCGTCCCCCCCCCCCCCAAGGCAAATTTACGAGATTAAGTTCTGTTTACTCGATTAACCCTAAACATGGGCAATGAGTCTCAGCTCCCTTCTCAAATGTAATCAGACTTTGAAAATTCCTCAAACATCACTTCCTACTTGTAATATTGTATGAACTCAGTGGTGACAACTTTCCTCAGGGAAATGAACAAAGATTTATTTCAAGTTAAGGTGATTGTTTTGGTTCTCCTCCCCCCCCCCCCGAACGTTTTCACTTTTAGAATTTAGTTAATCTTCTGTTTGCTCTGAGCAGTGATTTCTACAGCCATACAATGGCCCCTTTTGCAGGACAACAAAATGCCAATTGTTAAAATAAGAAAGCACCGTTCGCTATTCCTCACCATTAACACTCACCCAGACCGGGTAGGAAAGTTTCTTACTGGTTGTCATTGGGGGGGGGGGGGGGGGTGTTACCATCTCGAATGCAACCACCATAAATATTTTATCCATCTTTGCATTTCCGTACAAATCCATGCACATGCTTGCTAAAAGGGATCTTTAAAATACTCAAAGGCTTCCACGCCCTCACCTTTCCACCCAGGAGCAATCCTGCCCTGGCTTAAAGCAGCGCTTACTTTAGTGCCTCCGAAGCTATGTCTGGAGCAAACACAGCATGGACCAGAACTCCATCCCTCTTCAAACACCCCTCGGGTTCCCCACCCCTTTGCGCTCCCAGCTCCTCCCACTGCAGGCCCTAGAGCCTAATCCGGGCACGCGCAGAAGCACCACCAAACCTTAGTTGGTTGTAGCGCGCTTATCTCAGGCCAATAGGGCTGCCTCTGGCCCAAATTGGGCCTAGGGTCCAACTGATTTAATCTTTGGAGAAGAGAAATCCACATATCTGCTCTGTTCTAGTCTTGTCCCCTGAGACAAGTCAATGCTTCTACCCCACCTCCGTGCTCGCACCTCCTCCCTCCTCCTGGTTATTTTTTCCGAATTAAGAAGGTGACTTGAGTCTTCCCTTCAAGCACTCTGTTAATATTGAAAAACGTGCGCTTGCATCTAAAGCGCGGCAGCCCAGGCGCCAGAGCCATTTCAATATTAATGAAATTGTTTAATCTCCTAAATTCGTCGTGTTTAAGTTACGTTTTGGTGAGTTATTGACCGGCTTCGAAACTGTGGTTAATGAAGTTATGTGAGAAGGGGTGTGTGTGTGTGTGTGTGTGTGTGTGTGTGTGTGTGTGTGTGTGTGCGCGCGCGCGCGCGCGCGAAGCTGAAAGGTTTTCCTGTTATCCACAGACTGGTCACTCAAAGTGTAACTTCACGCTAGAACTATCAGTCTGCTCCTATGGGGGAGGGGAGGAAGAAAGAGTAAAGGAAAAAGAGGTTTCCGGAGTTTACAGACCGTTCTGTGTAGGCTGTAGGTATTAAGTATTTAACCTAGTGGCATGGGATTCTTTTCAAAACCACAAAGACCCCGGAAAACACTGAAAAGCGTGGAGCTCCTGGCTAGTACTCATTGCGTGGGCCGACGGGTTGAGTCGCGGTTTATTTCCTAACAGTTTGATGATGACGACAATGACGATGATGATAATGATACTGATTCATTTAATCCTCACAAGGCAAATCTGAACTCGAAGGAGCCCGCTACTTTCACCAGGCCCAATGACCGGAGTCACGTGCCCCCCCCCCAAAAAAAAAACCCTCGCTGGTCTCAGCAGGCCCTGTTTGTCTTTTCATGGCGTTCTAAACTCTAGAGAAACTATTCCCTTGTAAAAAGAGGGAGGGGACTGCAAAATGCTGACCCGCTAACTTCCAAGAAACCTCAGACTTCGCAAGCACCTGGAGAAAGGAGACCCGGAAGCGATAGCGTACATTGGACAAACTCAGGCCCTCCCAAGGCCCACATGCTGCCTTGCCTCAGTGTACCCTGAAGCTCCTTGTGCCCATCACATCGCTAAAAGACGTATTAAAGCAGAACCTAAAACATTCATTCCTTCTTTTCCTTAAAAAAAATAAAAAACTTACCTTGACCTGGAGAGATGGCTCAGCCATTAAAGGCTAGGCTCACAACCAATAATACATATATATTTACCTAACAAGTTTACATTCCAAACGGACTTACCCACCCAGCTATCCAAGTATGTCTATCTCTATGTGTCTATTAACCTTACCACCTTTTGAAAGCGACAGACTCTAGTGTGCAGCTTTGAAGCCTCCGGGAGAGAGGCCAAATCAAATTTCTACCTGCCTCTTGCAGGACTGGGGGTGGGATTGCGAGGTAGCTTTCCATTCGAACAACCCATCCAATCAACCCCGCGCAGTGGCAACCAAAGTAAAAGGGTCGCCCTTCAGGAGAAAGCCTGTGCTATAAGTTAGCTAACAATACAAACCCGACACAATGCAGAGGAAACAGAATACCCCAGCCGAGCAATTTCCATGTCAAACACTACCAGCGCGGCAGACAGCTCAGAGTGTGAGTGGTCGCCTGCCATCCGGCTCCGCGCGCCGCTCCGCTCATACCTTCCCGACGCGCACACCGGTGGGCGCTGCCCGCTCCCCGCGGGCGGCAGAGGCTCTTCCCGGTCGCCCAGTCTTCTGCTGGAAGTGATTCCTATTGGCCAAGGTGTCCATGTAAATAGGTGTGAAAGAAACCAGCGCTGGCCAGGCTCTCTCTCCTCTCCCTCAGTCCCCTCCCTCTGCAGCCCCCACTCCCCCTCCTTTTCCTCCTCCTCCCAAGGCGATTGTTATACGATAGCTAAGAAGTGGCACATTAATGAAGCGCCGCTACAGGGGTCTTTTCTGCTCCTGTCACAGCTTAAAACTATCAGATGGTTCGAGGGTGGACATGGAGGCAGCCACCTAGCTCAGCAGAACCACGAACACCACAGCAGCGTCCTCTGGATCCCCGAGGCGGCGTCTGCCACTGTCCTCACCGGCACTCCGCAGCCGAGTTCGGCCTCCCAGCAGGGAGCACGACCCACAAGCGCGCCGCGGAGCCCGCGGAGAGAAGCTCTACCGGGCTGAGTCCAAGCCCAGCTAGCAGCGAGTCTCACTGGTCTCGGACGCTGCGCTCCGATCGCGCGCAGGGAGGGACTCCGCCACCAGCCACGCCATCCCGGATGCGGACCGGCAACTTGGAACAACTTTAAGGTGAGCATCTATCTCTCTGTCCCTTTCCCTGAATCCAGGTCCTACTTACTGTCCTGCAAACCTCTCTGCTGCTCCGGTCTTCCCCTCTCCACTTCCCCTAGCTTCGTCTATCCAGTTTGGTGTGCAAAGTTACTGGCACCCGAATCCCCTCTTCTCCACCCCCATTATCTGTGACTCGGCCCGAGAACCTCACTGGTGTCTCTGCACCTACGCTGCCCTTCTCCTTCACCTCCCCCTTCTCAGATCCGACCAGTCCTCCGGCCCGCGCGGACCCTGAGCAAGTGGCCAAGCAAGAAGATGCCTCGGCCGGGCCGCAACACGTACAGCGACCAGAAGCCGCCCTACTCCTACATCTCGCTGACCGCCATGGCCATCCAGAGTTCTCCGGAGAAGATGCTGCCGCTCAGCGAGATCTACAAGTTCATCATGGACCGCTTCCCCTACTACCGGGAGAACACTCAGCGCTGGCAGAACAGCCTGCGCCACAATCTCTCTTTCAACGATTGCTTCATCAAGATCCCGAGGCGGCCAGACCAGCCGGGCAAGGGCAGCTTCTGGGCGCTGCATCCCAGCTGCGGGGACATGTTCGAGAACGGGAGCTTCCTGCGGCGCCGCAAACGCTTCAAGGTGCTCAAGTCAGACCACCTGGCGCCCAGCAAGCCGGCGGACGCCGCGCAGTACCTCCAGCAGCAGGCTAAGCTGCGGCTCAGCGCGCTGGCCGCCTCGGGCACGCATCTGCCGCAGATGCCGGCCGCTGCGTACAACCTGGGCGGTGTGGCGCAGCCCTCCGGCTTCAAGCATCCCTTTGCTATCGAGAACATCATCGCCAGGGAGTACAAGATGCCTGGGGGACTGGCCTTCTCTGCCATGCAGCCGGTTCCGGCCGCCTACCCGCTCCCTAACCAGTTAACTACCATGGGCAGCTCTCTGGGCACCGGCTGGCCACATGTGTACGGTTCCGCAGGTATGATCGACTCAGCCACCCCCATCTCCATGGCGAGTGGCGACTACAGCGCCTATGGAGTGCCGCTGAAGCCGCTATGCCACGCCGCGGGCCAGACCTTGCCCGCCATCCCAGTGCCCATCAAGCCCACGCCGGCCGCAGTGCCCGCGCTGCCAGCGCTGCCCGCACCCATCCCCACCCTGCTCTCGAACTCGCCTCCTTCGCTCAGCCCCACCTCCTCGCAGACAGCCACCAGCCAAAGCAGCCCCGCCACCCCTAGCGAGACACTCACCAGCCCAGCCTCCGCCTTGCACTCGGTGGCCGTGCACTGACCCACAGAAGCTGGGGCTCCGTCTTGGTCACGTCCACACCACCCCTCTCAACAATTCCCTGTTCCGGGTCCAGTCCTCTGCGACCTAAAACCGCCACCCCGACTTGCCCATTCTACCTTCGTCAGTCCTCGCTCTTAGGAGAACTTTTGGTTTTGGACCCAGAAGACAAACCACAAACTTGCCAGAAGGCGTGTGAAAGTTGTCTTCATCCCTCTAGGGCGCCAGAGAAAATAGGGGCTAACCCAAGCCAAGCGGCCCCTGAAATGCACTCCCATCCAACAGGCAGAACACCCTGACTCCCTGCTGCTCGGAGAAAACAGAAACAAAACAAAACAAAATACTACGCATCTTCTGAGCACGGATAGGCAGAGCTCTGGACTCTGCGCATTTCAAGACCAGAGACACTGTCCGGGAGCAGAAGCCCGCCGAGGCTGCAGCCGCACTACGAGGGCCGGATCTTCTTAGGTCCTGAAAATCTGTGGCCACAGAACCCACTCTCTAATCCTCCAACGGGATCGCCTCCGCCCATCAGGCCGGGAT
Source organism: Uromys caudimaculatus (assembly GCA_028551405.1). Taxonomy (NCBI): domain Eukaryota; kingdom Metazoa; phylum Chordata; class Mammalia; order Rodentia; family Muridae; genus Uromys; species Uromys caudimaculatus. The sequence continues at coordinate 48,802,205 of CM052706.1, forward strand.
GGGCGGACTGCTACTTCGGCTGCGGCCCTGCCTCCCGGACTTCTAAAGATTTTTTTCCCCTTCTGGGTTTTGTTTCCGGCCAGAAGCTCCCTTAGCTGGGAGTGAGGAAAGAGGCTGCTAAACTCGGGAGGATGCTTGTCTTACACACAAGCAAAACACAGCTAAAAGTCACCGTTATTGTTTACAAAGCGCGCGGTTAAAAAAAAAAAACAACGTAAACAGTGAACTTGAGAATCTGCCTGGCTAGGGGCGAGGGGGTAGAGTCCTCTCTACAATTACCTGTTGTATTGTGAATGTTTACTCTTCTGGCCAGCTTTGGGGGTGGGGAGAAGGTAGGGAGGAATGGGGGAAGTTAATTGGGTTGTTAACTTTCTTACTATTTAGAGACCTTTTTAGCTATTTATTTTGATGAAAGAGAAAAGGAAAAGGAAAAAGAAAAGAAAAAGAAAGAAACGTGAACTAAGCCCAGTGGAGAACACACCTAGGGCAAATATGTAGATAAACTGACTGGGAACGTGAAGGGGATGTCAGCAGAGATGTCCTCTGGACACATCTTTCTGTTGGAAGAACTTTTCCGTGAAGCTAAAGGGCTGCAAAGAGTTGTAAATAGGAATGATTTACACTGTGTAAAATGCACTTTGGTTTGGTATGTTCCTTTTAGCATTCTAGGTAATTGACAGAAAACAAACAAACAAGGAACAACCCAACGGTTGTTCCGGTGTGACCTGCTTAATTTAAAAAAGAAATTGTAGTGTTGTCCAAGCTGTGAAAAAAAATTCCCTTTTATTTTTCTTCCTCTCTGCACAGAATTCGCATGGCATTTTAAATATTGATGTCCTTGTTCCCAGCATGCCCATTTTAAGACAGAGTTTTAAAAGGTGTCTACATTAAATTATGACCTAGTCTAAATAATATTTTCTCATTAAAATATGTAAATTCAAATTTTGTTAGTTTTTGTGTATTTTTGAAGACTTGCTACAAGGGACAAATGATGGTAGCAGCAGTCGCTGCAAACACATGGTTTGGGTATTTTGCCTTTTTCAAATCATGTTGTGAAAACAGGGAAACTTCCTTTGCGCTTGCAGGTGTGGGAGGAATGTGCTGAGGGGACCATAGAAGACATTTGTGCACAGGGGGAGCCTTGCGGCCAAGTATTTCAGATGCAAACCCCAGGCACAGGTGCAGCGCTGAAGGAAACACACTACACAACTGCACTACTTCCTGTGTGGTTTTGTCTGTTCTAAGCGTGCATTCTATGACTTTGCACTTACACACTCAGAAGGTTGATGTGGAATTTCCGAAGTACTCTCAGGGTGGCTTAAGCACGCCTTATTTTGATGCTTCTGACTTGGAGGAATCCGTTCTTTACTCTTTAGATTACTGTAGTTGTTGGCATTTTCTTTCTTTCATTAAGAAATCACCTAAAGGTTCACTGTACAGGTCAGGAAACCCGTTCACTTTGCAGTGAGGATATTTTTTCAGCCGTTTCTGGGGGGGGGGGGGGCAACAGGATGCATTGTTTTCAAGCCTGCAAATGCATTTTTTCAAGTCTTTAAATGGCTGTCTCTAAGTGGTTGCTTTCTTTTGATTTTTTGTTTTTGTTTTGCAAAGAATTAAAACCTGCCAAGAATTTATGGTTCAAGTCTAATTGACACTTGGTTGAAGGAGGTCACAATATTTCCAGAGTGATATGTGTATTCAACTCAAGAAGTTACAGCGCAAAGAGAAACTTAAATGGTGATTAACACTTTCCTGTTAAATGATTAAACAAGGGGGCCTTATGAGACACAGAGAAAGCCCCCAAAGACACATGGAAACCTCAGTGAAGAGCTCCCTAAGGAGACCCTTAGCACCTGTCACTGTCACGGAATTAGGGAGCTACCTGGAAAAATATTTAGGATTAATGCAAAGCATAATTAATCCTGTTGTGACTACTTTGTTTTTAAAAGGAAAGAATCCCACACATAGCACACACACACACACACACACACACACACACACACACACACACACAAGTGGAAAATAAATGAATCACTGAGCTGATTAAAATGCATGAAGCTTCTAAAGCCAGTCAGACAGCAGACAACTAAACTCATTCATCAAACCTAATTCACAATTATACCAACAAGATCAGCCGGAGGAAGCCTGGAAAACTTAGCCACCCTTGGTTAAGAAACTTAGTTCTCAACAAGAAATCATTTAAAAGGAAGGAAGGAAGGAAGGAAGGAAGGAAGGAAGGAAGGAAGGAAGGAAGGAGCTAAATATGTTTTCAGTGTCCTGAAAACTAAAAATGAAGACAGTGTCTGTAATAATCTGATCTCACCTAATTCATTAACACATGAAGTACACAAAGTTGGGCCTCTGACATCTTGTAGACTCAGTCAGGTAGGCTGCCGGCTTCCATCTTGTAGGTAGGGGCACGGGCACACTAGATTACATACATGGAGGTAGTGAGGGGCAGACCTTGTGTCTGCCATGTGCAAAGAAAGAGATTTTGAACTCAGTATCCGAAAGCGCAGTTTTGAGGTGATGAGTTTATCTGGTGTATGGAGAAGAATGAAGTAACTTGACCATTAGGAGTTCTTTCCAGTTGCATATATTTCTTTTTTCTCAGACAAAACTGAATGAGGAAAGTGGAGAACACAACAACTTTGCTGATATTTTGACCTTGACCAGAAATGTACAGACTATTTAAGCAGACACACGCCTTACCTAAGTCCACAGGAGCCTTGACCTTCACCCCAGCTTGGCAACTTGTGTGGATTTAGCTGAAGTGCCTCACAAACAAGAAACTGCATAACCGGTGGCTCGGAGGGTGCTCCTCTCTGTCCTGGGAGAGAGTCACTTGGCTTACATCCAAAGTCAAGACCCTTAGCTTTAAAACAACTGGAGGGGATAGCACCCACCCTGTGTTGGACTGCTGGGTGGAGGGGATAGCACCCACCCTGTGTTGGACTGCTGGGTGGAGGGGATAGCACCCACCCTGTGTTGGACTGCTGGGTGGAGGGGATAGCACCCACCCTGTGTTGGACGCTGGATGGAAAGTCCTCTCCTAACAGAAGCTGTATTCTTTTCTACTTTGCAAATCCAGACAGTGTTGGTTTTCTCACATTGATTTTCTATTTGGAAACTTTAGTTATTCTGTTCCTTTGAGGTTCTTCTAGGTCCTGTATTTGACTATATTTTAAACTGCTTTCTTTGTGTTTTCAGCGTGTTTACACAAGAGATGGATATCTTCCACTTCCTCAAGAGGGAAGCTGTAGAAGTTTCTTGTTCTTCACTGACAGGGGGACTTTGGGAAGTTGAAGATTGGAAGGAACCCTAAGACATAGTCCCCAGTGACTTAAAGACTAAACCAGTAACTTAACTTTCATTTCTTCCAGTGGTTAAGAATACCGACTCTGGTCCAGAGCTCTGGAGGGTGAAGTTACAGGGTGGGAGCAAGGAAGGGTCCATGAAGGAGCTCTGATCTAAGGTAGGTTTAGCATTGCCTTTCTCAAGTGGAGCCTCAGTGCAAGACTGCAGGGCTGAGGCAGGGTGAGAGTTTTACAAATGGGAACGCCCTTTGTCTGGGTATTCAGCTGAGAGCCAGGATAGAGCAGGGTCCCTTCTTAAATTCTTAATATAAGTGCCAAGTAATATCCTTTTCTTCTAAAAGCCAAGTAAGGGCAGAGACACCCAAACAAAAACAAAACCAAAACAGCCCAACCCACCGGCTGTGAAGCCTCAAAGGGAATGCATTTGTTTCGTTTAAACTAACAACAAATTATCTAATTAATATGTTTCAATTACAGTGTGAAAGGGACAGCCCCAGGACCTCCCGCCGTGGGGGCACAATAGCCCCAGAGCCCACTCCAGGAATTTACAATAACTGCACATCTGTCTCTTTATTTTCCACTTTTTGAATCCAAAACTCCTCTCCAGATCACTTCAAACCGAGGCTTGAATTATGAAATATGTCCCAGTGTGTTAAAGGGGGATGAAACTTTGCCCATGGATGCTTCATTTGCAAGCCAAAAAAAAAAAAAAAAAAAAAAAGCAAAAGCCCATTGAAGAGCATTAAACAAATATATTAGAATTCTGTCACTTTATGCAATTGAGTAGATCAAATGAAGGGTCCCGGCCACTTCATTCACTCTCATTCACTCGAATAGAAAATGCAAAGAATAGCAACCGAGACTGGGCCACCGCTGTAGACTTAGGTCCTTTTACTCGGAGACAAAAAGGCTGAATTTTCACAAATACATTGCTGACTTGGGGACTAGGAAACGGGGCCTGGAACCCCTTTGGAATTTAAATTCATTTTATCTTCCTCTCCCTTTGCAGGGATCTGTTTGCACTACAGTGCAGAGATGCAGCAGGCATCTTGGGGCTGCTGACAAAAACTGGGGGAGGGGAAGAGAGTGGGGGAGGGGGAGGGCAATGTGGATTCCCAGGGAACGAATTCTTGGCTATCAATTGACACTAGGGTCTGAGATGGTAAGTTTGGGTTTAGCACATCTTTGTCCGTGTCAGTATAAAGGCCACATCGCACGCACCTCCAGGCTGGGTTACACAAACATTTTTTCAGAGACCAGAGCCTTGCGTGTAGGCCACCAAGTTTCTTCATTGAATGAATATCAGCTCATTGCTGATACCTCCACCCCCTTCCCCTCCCACCTTCCCCCTCTCCGCTACCCAATTTGCTCACTGTGGTAATTAGATATACAATGTTAAAACTGGGAGAGATGTTAATCCTTGGTTAGAACTTCCAAGTCAGAATTCATTTTGACCCTAACGTGGAATGGGCTATACTGAAGGGTTACTGAAATAATCTTGTAGGGAGACTTCTGTCCTATGGCCGGTTCCCAAAGCTGATATTTTTGTTTTGATGAACTTCACGTACCTTAATATCACGAGGGGCTTCCAATGAGTATAAGATCTCCCCTCCTACAGGTGGAACTGAAAAAAGAGATAGCAACCCTGGCTTCCTCAGTGTAACAACAACAGAACTAGCCAAATTTGGTCAAACTTGAATTATGAAATCTCATCTTGAGGATTTTCTGTTGTATGTTGAATTTTTAAGAAAGATTTATTTTATGTGTATGAATTGGTGTCATGTGAGAACCTAGGAGTTAGGTATGGTCGTGAGCCACATGTGAGTGCTGAGAATCGAACCCAGGTCCTCTGCAAGAGCAATAAGCACTTAACACTGAGCATCTCTGCAGCGCCTGTTTCCAGGTAATGCACGCTCTGCTTTAATTCACTCAGTTGATTTCTTCCCCAGTGTACCGTGGTGGCTGGACTAGTCGTAGTAATACGGTATAGAAAGAGACGGTGTTCCACAATGATTTTCCCCACATTCTTCTCAACAATTCCTAGTATAGCTTATAAGATTGTATTTACAGTATGCTGATTTAATGTGTCGGGGGGGAAGGTTCTAGCTGGATATAAGATCATAGGATGAGGAGGGGAAACAGCTTTGACCAATTGGAACAAAAATGGTGCTGAAGAGATTATTAATTGTTTTATAACCAGAAGCTATCTAAGCTACCAATACTAATAATACAAACATCAGAAATTGCCATGAAAAATCGGAATTATCTGAACAAAATCTTCCTTGGGAGATTTTTTTTCCCTACCAGGACATCATCAGGAATATTTGGACAAAGGATTCTTCTTCGGGACAGCCCCTTCACTCGGATCTGCAAATAGCTAATGTCAAACCAGTCGCAAGCTTTGGGGGAACAAACTCTCCAAGCATTCATCAGAGCAGATTAAGCTGGAGATAAAAAGCATTCTTTATCTGTCGTTTGGAGACACTGCGATTTTAATGCATGCTTTGCAGCTTGTATATGTTTATTTACTCAGTTAATTTCTTCCCCAGAGTGTACCACGGTGTCTGGGCTGGCCGACGTAATACAGTACAGAAAGGGATGGCTTTTAGCAATGATTCTTCCCAAGTTCTGCTACTTCACATTTCTCTCTTTTCCTTTATGAAACACAACACATTCATCTGCTATCATACAGAGGAATAAAAAAAAGTTCAAGAAAGGATTATAACTTTGTGCCACTTAGAAAAAGACTGTTCGTATGTATGAAGTAGTGTCTAGAGTGTTTTGCATTAATTAAAGCGTATGTGTGTGTCACACACACACACACACACACACACACACACACACACACACACACACACACACACTGCACTACAGCCAATCTCACCACAGGGAAACAAGCATCTGAGGTCTAGACCTGTCTGAGCAAGGAGGCCAGAGATGCTTATGTCTAGCTTGCTTGCAAATGCCAACACATTTTGCTTACACAAATTCTATAGACCAGAAGGCTGTGGATACCAATAACCGTCAGTGGCAAGCTTTGACTCTCATGTTAACAAGAGATGCCTGATATTATGTCAGTCACCAAAAAGGAAGGAGGGGAGATAAGGTTTTGTCTCAAGGCTTCTATATGTGGTTTCATGAACTGAGAGAGAGAGAGAGAGAGAGAGAGAGAGAGAGAGAGAGAGAGAGAGAGAGAGAAGAAGAAGGAGGAGGAGGAGGAGGAGGAGGAGGAGGAGGAGGAGGAGGAGGAGGAGGAGGAGGAGGAGGGGCGATTGAGCAGCGACTATATTTTCTGCCCGCTAGGATGTTCAGGTTGTGTATATGAATGACTGTCGACACGGCTACTCAAAAACTATTGCTGATTGGTTGATTGGAAGTACAGCTAATTCTGCACAGTGTGTGTGTGCGTGTGTGTGTGTGTGTGTGTGTGTGTGTGTGTGTGTGTGTGTGTATACTCTTTTGTTTCAGGGGCTGATGAATTAGAGTACTGACTGAGACTAGAGTTAAGAGTTTTCTGTGAGAGTGGCTTTATAAGATAGAATAAAAAGTATGTTTAAGTCATGGCAATGTTGTTAGCTTTAAGAAAAGGAGACTGTTTCATTTAAGAAGAAAAATCAAGCCATTGAGATGGCTCAACCGTAAAGTATTCGCCATCCAAACCTGAGATCAGAAGTTCAAGGTCATCTTCCACATGCAGGTAAGAGAAACCAGATTCCACAGATGTGTTCTCTGACCTCCACACAGGTGCTGTGGCACATGACTGAACAAACACATACAGTAATCATGAGCAAAATAAAGTAAAAAAAAAAAAAGATGTATTAACTTCTTCATATAAATATAAATGACAATTTGATTAATAATGTGTTAATTATTCCTTGCTGTGTAGTCAAATATTGGGCAATTCTTAAAATGATAGACAGACCCTAGGGCTGGGGATGGCACAGCTCAGTGGTTGAGTCTTTCCCTAGTACAAGTCCTAGGTCAATCCCCAGCACTTCAGTGTCATGGTGGGAGGGCAGTTGTGAAATAAATCATGTAAAATAATAGCAATTACCTGATATTTCATTGCAGTGAGAGGTAATCTCTTTTAGGAAGAGATTTACATTGATTTTTAAATATCTAATTGGGGCTTTGTTCTATTTCATATGGAAATTTAGTTTTTAATGGAAAATGCACCACATTATAGAAATGTAGTTTTTTTCTATATTTTCCTATGCATATTTAAAATAATTCATTTCTCCTTCCAGCATCTTCCATAGTCATAATTAGTATAATACATTTTTATTTAGATTCCCAGCACCCTCATCAGGAGGCTCACAAATGCCTGTAAGCCCAGCCCCAGAGAGTTTAACTTCTTTGGTCCTTCCAAGGATACTTGTAGACCCCCCTTGGCCCCCTCCCCAACATAAATCTTTTTCAAAAAATTACTGCAAAGAGATGGCAGCAGCCACATCCAGTCCTTCCAGTTTTCTGTGTGCCTGTGAGCTACTGACACAGACCTCTGCAGTGTGACACTATGATCCATTTCCCGTGTCATAAATGCATCTGCACGACACTGAGTGTGCTCCCCCAGGGTGGTGGTGCACACCTAGAGTCCCAGAACTTGAGGATCAGAGGTTCAAGGTTATCTTCAGCTGCAGAGTGATCTCAGGACTAGCTTGGACTACATGTGACCCTGCCTCACAACAGCAATAACAACTCCAAAACTGAATAAGAAATTATTTAGCAACTAATACATGACAAATAATACCCTAAATTCACTTTTCATTTTAACCATAACTATGTAATAGATACTATTTATGTTCAGTTTTTAGGTAGGACTTTTGAGGGACAGGGCACCTCTGTCTGAAGTCTTGCCTGATGTAATGGCTTGAATATTGTTGGCCCAGGGAGTGGCACTATTAGGAGGTATGGCCGTTTTGGAATGTGCATGGCCTCGTTGGTGGAAGTCTGTCACCATGAGGGTGGGTTTTGAGACTCTCCTCCTAGCTGCCTGAAGACAGTCTGTTCCTGGCTTCCTTTGTATGAAGATGCAGAACTGCCAGCGCCCCCAGCATCACGCCTGCCTGGATGCTGCCGTACTCCTGCCATGATGATGATGGAATCAACCTCAGAACCTGCAAGCCAGCCCCAATTAAATGTTATCCTTTACATGAGTTGCCTTAGTCATGGTGTCTCTTCACAGCAATGGAAACCCTAACCAAGACACCTGAGGTCACTAAATTAGTAAGTGGCATCAATGACTACTAGGTTTTCCAAGGGAGCTGGTCTAATACAATGAGGAACTGTGACTGGAAGCAACCGCTCACATTTTTTCCCCAGGCTCAAGAGCTGAGCTGAAGCAAGCTCACTACCATCTGGTCTGTAGAGAGGGGAGGAGATTTCCTTGAGGGTCTAGAAACTCACTGTTGCCAGCAGCTGCCAATCCTGCTGCCTCCCTTCTCGTCCCCAGCTTTGCTGTAAGCTGTGAGTCCTTAAAATCCGTTATCTTCCAACTTCCTCCTGGTTAACTATGGAGGGGGCATCAACAGAGCCAAACACCCTCTGTGAACGCTCATGGCAACTGCCAACGTTTCCCCCTGGTCTTTTCAGTTTTCCTCTCTCTCTCTCTCTCTCTCTCTCTCTCTCTCTCTCTCTCTCTCTCTCTCTCTCCTCTCCCCTTCCCACTCCCTCCTTTCTCCTTCCTCCCTCCCTTCCTTCCTTCCTTCCTTCCTTCCTTCCTTCCTTCCTTCCTTCCTTCCTTCCTTCCATTTGTTATTGCTGTTGTCATCACTGTCCTTCTTGAGGCCAAGCCTTATGTATCTCAGGTTGGCCCACAAATCACTATGTCTCTTAGAATGGCTTGGAGCTCTTGATGTTCCTAACCTTTGTTTCCCAATGTTGGCATTCTAAACCTGGTTTAAATGTTCATACTTTAATCTCAAACAGATTATATACCCTCAAAGGAAAGCAGTGAACTACCTTACTACCTTACACACACACACACACACACACACACACACACACACTCAGAGAGAGAGGGGGGAGGGGACGGAGGGGGGGTGGTAGTTCCTTTAGGACTTCTAAGGTTGTAGGTGTCAGAAAGCAAACTCACTTGGTAATTCCAATAAGCCCCTGGGGAGAAGTCTAATTCTTTCTCTTTGAATCACCACTGTGACTGAGGAGACAGTCCTCCATTGGCCACATAATGTTCATGTCCCATCTAGGTACCACAAAGGCAGGGTCCCTCTGCTAAGCAGAATTCCTCTGGAATTTTCCAAGCTTCAAGCCTGCTTGAGGAGATATGAGGTGTTGTTGACGGGAACAGAGCTGGGGGAAGTGGCCAAGGGAGGAAAACGCTGAGTCTGACCCTGCGGTCAGACCTGACCACCAGCTGCTGAAAGAGAAGGCTGATCTCAACCATATCTACTCACAACTTGAAAATCAGATCCAGCTGGCTAGTGGTGGCACATACCTTTGCTCCCAGTACTCAGGAGGCAGAGGCAGGCAGATTTCTGTGAGTTCAAGGCCAGCATGGTCTACAGAATCAGAATGAGTTCCAGGAGAGCCGAGGCTACACAGAGAAACCCTGTCGAAAAACAACTACAACAAAAGCTAAAGACAACCACAGCAGCATCAAAAATCCTTAAAAACAAGTTTGTTTTGTTATTATTATTTTTAAAGTATACAAGTATGGTTGAGTGTGGGTATGTGCATGTGAATGCAGTTGCCAGCAGAGGCCAGAAGAGGGCGTAAGATCCCTCGGAGCTGGAGTAGCAGGTGCTTGTAGGCTGGCTGATGTAGGTGCTGGAACCCAAACCCAAAAGGTTCTCTGCAAGAGCAGCACATGTTCTTAACTGCGGAGCTGTCACCCCTTGGAAGACAGAAGTATGCCAAGTGGTGAGATGTGGGCTCTCTGCCGCTTTCAAATGTAGTGTGAAAGGAACATATAAAAAGTGGCTGAGCTTATAGAAAGCATGTGCAAGTAGACCATGTGCTACGAAATCGGTCGGCTCTCGCTATGGTGTTTTCAACTCCTCTTCATAATCCCCACAGTTTTGCAGCATTGAGCAAAAGCAGGAATTAGCTAATTATAGTTTCATAAGTTAAGAATGTTTTTCACATTTGTAAAAACTTTTTTAAAAAAATTAAAAATCAAAAGAAGAGGGGGCTGGGTAGATGGCCCAGCAGTTAAGAGCACTGAGTGTTCTTCCAAAGGACCAGGATTCAATTCCCGCTACCCACACAGTAGCTCACAACTATTGGTAACTCCATTTCCAGGCGATCTGATGCCCTCTTCTGGCCTTTTGGGATATGTATACAGACAGATATATATACAGACAAAAAACACCCATACATATAACATGAAATAATACATTTTTAAAAATTAAAAGAATTGTGGAGTATGGGAACTATGAAATACAAGTGCTCAGAAGTAAACTTTTATCGGAAGTTAGCCATGTGCTCATTTGCATGTCATTTGCATTTGCTCATTTACACTTGGTTGCTGCAGCAGAGTTTAGTTTCAACAGTTATCACATGCTTAGCACAATCTAAAAATAGTCTTGGTCTGGATCTTTAAGAAAGAATTTTGCTGGGCTGCCAGTGTAGTTCACCTGGTGGTGTCCTTGCTTAGGATGTACCAAACCCTAGGTTCGATACCAAGGCATGGTGGTCCATGATTGTGACCTCTGCCCTTGAAAGGTAGGAGGATCAGAAGTTCAAGGTCATACTTGGCTAACCGATGATTTTTGAGGCTAATCTGCCTTAAAAACAAGTAAGTATTACTGTATGGTGAAACTTGTCTTTTTCTAGATGAAACACTTGCTCAGGATTAACTGATTTAAAAAGTTTGTAATGAAGGTGCATAAATAAATGGGTGATTGAGAAAGCACATTTTCTCGTCAGGTCACACAAGCATATCCCTGTGATGTGAGGTAGTTGCTTCAACCTCTAGTCATCTTCACAGGTCTGCAGTGATGGACTACAACTTGGAACTGTGACCCAAGTAAGCCCCCTTTCCCTAGGGCTGTTTTTGGTCAGGACATTTAACCACAGGAACAGGAGACAGAATTAAGACAGTGGTACATGCATGCAATCTTTGCATTTGGGAGGCTGGAGCAAGAGGATCATCAGGAATCTGAGGCCAGCCTGAGCTACATAGTGAGACATACTATATCAGAACAAACAAAAGTTGGTGTGGGGGTGTGGGGGGTGGGGCTGTGCCAAGTTATTGAGCAGGAAATCCAGCAGATAAGAGTGGAGTAATATAACAGCCTCACGACAATGACAAAGACAGGGGCCTCAGCAAAAGGCACAGTCTTGGGAAGTGAGACACATGCAAGCATACTTTGGCCTAGCTTTAGGCTCCTGCAAAATGGACCTAAGGATTTCTCCCTTACTGAGACGTATATATGATGAAATGACAGATGTAGGCTTTTAGCCTATGGTTGGTGTGTGACAAGTGAGGGCCATAGTTATTTGTTTACTAGTTTTTAAAATTTTGTATCTTATTATGTGTATGCATGTGTGTCTACGTGTGAGCATGTGAACATGAGTACAGATGTCCGTGGAGAGCAGATGTTCCTGGAGCTGGAGGTACAGGCAGCTACGGGCTGTCCAAGCCTGACTCTGGGAGGCAAACTCTGGCCTTGGCGAGATCAACATGCCCGGCTCCATAGATCCATCTTTTTTTTTTTTTTTTTTTTTTTTTTTGGTTTTTCGAGACAGGGTTTCTCTGTGTAGCCCTGGCTGTCCTGGAACTCACTCTGTAGACCAGGCTGGCCTCGAACTCAGAAATCCACCTGCTTCTGCCTCCCAAGTGCTGAGATTAAAGGCGTGCGCCACCACTGCCCAGCTCCATAGATCCATCTTTCTGAACCCATTTATTTAGTTGTTTGAGACAATGTCTCACATATTTGAGGCTGTCTTCAAACTGACCTGCAGCTAGGATGACACTGACATTCTGATCCTCCTATCTTTGCCACACAAGCACTAGGATTACAGATGTGATTACAGAAGTATGTCTCCATGCCTGATTTATGCCATGTTGGAGACAGAACCCAGGGCTTCCTGCATGCTGGAAAAGTGCTCTACCCACTGAGCCACAGCCTCAGCCTGCCCTATGTTTGTAGATTTTGTTTTGTTTGTTTTCCGAGACAAGGCTTCTCTGTGTAGCCCTGACTGTCCTGGAAATCACTCTGTAGACCAGGATGGCCTCAAACTGAGAGATCTGCCTGCCTCTGCCTCTCAAGTGCTGGGAATAAAGGCATGTGTCACCACTGCCAGGCCCTTCATTTGTTTGTAATAAACATAACACTACTCTAAATTTGGTTATTACACTGAAAGTTTCCAAAGTACATGATTAACCTTTTAGCATTCTAGACTCTCCAAGGGGTAGGCTTGTTCTAAGTACCTACTGTGTACAAGTTCTGCTGAACACAGCCTTTCCAACATTCAGCACTTACCACAAGGAGTTCACAGGCAGAGCCAGGGGATACTTCAATCACAGCAGAGCAAAACAAAAAAACAAGCATTCAAACAAAATCCAGGATGAATCTCAAACACTTTAAACCAAGTGTTATATAACCAACCAAGAAGAAAAGGCGTCGCAGGTCCAGCACCTTCAGGCGATTTTTAGATTTCATCCTAATTTGGAACTTGTGTAGAATTCTTCCTCTTCTTTTTTTTTTTTTTAAGTGGAAATAAGGCTGTTTGGATTTGCTGACATCCTGGTTCCTAATAATTGGTCTTTCTGATTCAAACACTAGATCAACAGCCAGCTGCAGCAACTCGGGGATGCAAAGCCAAGGGGAAGGTGTCCTCACAAAACAAAGCCCTGAGTCTTGGAGCAGCCCTCCTGTTCCTAATCAGGTTCTCATTTTCAATTCCAAAACCAATATCAATACGTGAGGCCTCAGAAGGTATGAACCGCCTCGTGTTTATGCATACACTCCAGGGAAGCCAGAATGTCAGGTGCCTTTGCTAAGATTTGGCTGAAGAAATTAGTCATCTTGGGCTGTTGATCCAGTAAAGACAGGTAAGGTGCTTGCCACAAAGCCCAGTGACCTGCATTCCGTCCCTGGGACTGGCATTGAAGGAGAGGGTTGGCTCCTGCAATGGTTCTCTGACCTCCACAGGAGTCCTGTTGCTTGTGCCTACACACACACACACACACATACACACACACACACACACACACACACACACAAATAAATAAGATAAGCAAATACATTTTTTTAAAGAGAAAGAAAATAATTCACCTAAAGCTACTAAAGGACCAGGCTGGGAAGATGGCTCAGTGGATAGGCACACTTGCTGTGACGACATGAGGTGGTCAGTGCAAATGACCAACATCCACATAAAAAGCTTCTCATGGCTTGCATGAACCTGCAACCCCGTGAGTTTGGTTGGCAGAGGAGAGAATGGCTGGGGCTTGCTGGCCACTAGCCTAACTCCAAGTTCAGCGAGAGATCCTGTCTCAGGGAATGGTGTGGAGAGTGAGAGCAGAGAACCTCACATCCTCTGATGGCTTCCTCATGCATGTACAAGCTGTACAACACACACACACACACACACACACACACACACACACACACACACACACACACACACACGCACAGTGGCCGTGGGGAAAGACACACTGGGTCTCCCTGCCCCCACCTCAACCTCAGACCTAAGGAAACCTCCATTCTATATCAATTTACAATGGTGCACTTGACATGACTTTATTGGTGTATCTTTCTTATGCATTTGACCAATCAAAATGATAATTTAGACAAACTGGGGATGGCAGAGAGCATTATCCAGCAATATCTCATTACTATGCAAAAAATCAGATATTCACAGCGACCGTCTCATCTATTTATTGTTTGGTTACTCATCTGGAAATTTTAATACTTTCTTCAGGGGCAGGGGCTGGCAATAAAAAAATAGACCTATATATCAAACCTTTAACATGGAGCCATCATTGTGTGCCAATAATACAGATGGAGTAGCTATCAGCAAGCTTTACTGTGTTGGTTTATTTCCTTCAACAGGGAGTGTGGGTTTAAATGGGATAAAGCAAGGAAGTAGACTTAAAGCTAGAGAACCCCTTGGAAGCTTCTGGGTCTTTGCAAGCAGAGAGCCAGCTGCTGTTGGCCTCCCCAGAACGCTGATACTCACAATGTCTGCAAATTCAGAAACGCTAATGAAGGGACATGGAACTAGTTCATTAAGAATGGCAAATTGAGGAACTGGAAAGATGGCTCAGTGCTTAAGAGCACTGGCTGCTCTTCTAGAGGACACGGGTTCAATTCCAAGAACCCACATGGCAGCTCACAACTGCCTGTAACTCCAGTTCCAGGAGCTCTGACACCCTCACACAGATATACATGCAGGCAAAACACCAGTGCACATAAAATACAATTAATCATTAAAAAGAATAAGAAAGACAGATTGAGCTCAGCACTTTGAAAGTGCCCTCTTTCCTTGTCTTTCTTATGGCTGTGTTATGAACTGAATGTCTCTTCTGGACACAAGGTTGTGTGCCTGGTGCTGTCTTAATTACTATATAATTACTTATTTAATCTTCATCAGAAGTCCTTGATTAGTGCCAGTAGGATCCCATTCTGTGGGCTGGGAAGCAAAGGCACATAATGGTCACACACTTTGCTCAGCACAAGGGAGGTGAAAGATTTTTTATTATTAATTGATTTATTGTGTGTGCATGTGTGAATCTGTGTGAATTTGGGTGTGTTCATGTCATGGTGCATGTGTAGAGGTCAGAGGCCAATTTTTCAGAAGTCAGTCCTCTCCTTCCACCTTGTTGTAGCAGGGTCTTCCTTGACGTTTCTAGCACTGTGAAATAAACTCCGGGATCCCTCCTGGGGACTGTCTTTCTATGTGATTCTATGTCATGTCAGGTTGACAGTGTAATGGTGAAAACTTAACCGTTACACAAGCTGAGGTCATCCACACAATAGAATGCCCCTTAGCCATAAAAAAGAATGAACTGTTGAAGTGTGGACACTTAGACAGGTCTCTCAGCATTGATCTATGTAAAACAGGGGGCTGATACGGATGGTCAGATGTGTAATGATTCCATTCGTATGACACTCTAGCACAGGCAAGGCATAGGAACAGAGAACTTCAGATCAGTGGTTCTCAAAGTTGGGAGCGGAGACAGGGAGGGGTTCCACAAGGGTGCAGAGAAATGTTATGAGGTGGCAGACAGCTTCTAGATATTGACTGCCTGTGGTGGTTACTTAGCTGTGTGCGTTTACATCTTCTTAAACTGTACACAATTAGTGAGTTTTGCTCTGTGTAAGCTGTTCTTCATTAAAGCTGAGTTTGAAATATAATCCTTTCCATGGCTCTCATTTACCCTGTGGCAAATAACTCTGAGCCAGTAGTTACTGCTAGAGTTGACCCCAAGCATTCTCTGATGGTCATCCCTGCCACTTCCTCTCTTGGAACCTGTTGTGTCTGATGTATGTGGTCTCTTTGGGCATCTCTTGTATTTTCTACCTTCTTTAAGTCTGTACTAACTACTGCCATGGTGGTGGAATGTGATATCTCTGTTAACAACTCTTGAACAGACCTTAGTCTCATTTGTAAATGGGAGAGGCCCATGGAGGGATTGCCATTGAGAGCCTGTAGTCCTACATCTGTCTGTGGCTTGGACATATGGCCTTAGTGTGTGTCCCTTTCATATATAATAAGGAAAGCATGCAACAAGGCACTGAGTGAGAAACAGCTGGTGAGGGAGACAGAGTTCTGATGCACTTGGAGGGCCAGCCATTATATCAGCCTCTGGGGAGTAGAAGAGGCTTAGTGGAAGATCTGGTCCTCAGGAACTGAGCGGAATTTATGACCTAACAATTGGCTGAGCCCCTGGAAGACTGTGCTAGCTTCTTGTCAGAGGTTAATTCTGACTTCTGATACATGTGTCATGGTGTTCATGTGGAGCAGAGAGAACAACTTGAGGAAGTTGTCTTAGTTAGGGTTTTATTGCTGTGAACAGACACCACGACCAAGGCAACGCCTATAAGGACAATATTTACAAGGCAGGAACATGGCAGCGTCCAGGCAGATGTGGGCTGGAGAGCTGAGAGTTCCACCTCTTATTCCGAATGCAGCTAGGAGAAGACTGGGTTCCATATGGCTAGGACGAGGGTGTTAAAGCCCACGCCCACAGTGACACACCTACTCCAACAAGGCCACACCTCCTAATAGTGCCACTCCCTGGGCCAAGCAGATACAAACCATCACAGGAGTCGATCCTCTCCTTCCACCACGTGAGCCCTAAGGTTTGAACTCAGCTCCTCAGGCTTGTCAGCAAGCCCCTTTAACAACTGAGATCTTCTGGCCCTACTTCGTGTATTTTGAACATTTTCCCCTGCTTTGGAAACATCTGGGAAAACATCACACCATTCACAATCCTCTGTGCACTTGATGATGTTTTTTATTGGTAAAGTTTTTTTTTCCATGTCAATTAGGCTGACCTTAAATTCACTATGTAGCTAAGAATGATTTTGAATCCCTGATCTTCCTAGTGCTGGCATTATAAGTGTGCTCCGCTGCACTTGGCTTGTGTAGTGCTGGAGATCAAACCCAGAGCCTCATGGATGCGAGGCAAGCTCTCTACCAACTGAGCTACATCCCCAGACCTCTTAATGATAATCAATTGTCCATTGTGGAGTATATTACCTTTCAGTTGCTGTGTTAAATACCATTACCAAAACCAATTTAGAAAGGAAAGGGTTTATCTTAGACTTCCAGTTAACAGTTCATCATTGAGTGAAGTCAGGGCAGGAACCAGAAGGCAGGAACTGAAGCACAGAACATCAAAGAATGCTGATTATTGGCTCGCTTCTCATGGCTTGTTCAGTTACCTTTCTTATAGAGGTCAAACCCATCTGCCTAGGGATGGCATGACCTACAGCTGACTGCACTCGCCTACATCAATCATTAAGGAAGAAAACGCCCCACAGACATGGCCACAGGACAATCTGACAGAGGTATTTCTTCAGTTGAGGGTTTCTCTTCCCCAAGAGTGTCAAGTTGGCATCCAGGATTAGCTGTCAAAGTGGAGTTGTCTAGATCCCAGAACAACTGCCCAGATCTCTGCTCTGATCACATAGTTTTGTATCAGACTCTGGTCTCCAGAGGGCAGAGTTTATATCTGTCTTCGCTTTAGATGTACAACAGAAAAGCATGGTAACTGCAGAGAGCCATTGTCCCTGCAGATTTCAAGCATTCTGCTTGTATTAATGTGCCCACTGAGGAGGAGCAATTAGCAAGGTCACCCATCAAGGTCTCTGTTTAATTGTTAAAGCTAATTGGCTATTAAGGTAAAGCGAGCCTTATTTCCTACACCAGCAGAGGGTTTCTCTTTTAGTTGTTTTCTAATCGGCAGGGACTCTCATGTTCCACAACTAACAGTAACTTAGATATGAAACTAACATTTCTTAGCAATTTTAGACAACGGAAAACTTTAGAACCAAATGGAGAGTGGGCGTGGCTGGCTGAGCACTAAGCATGCAGACATTCATTCTCTCTGCTCTTGATGTGGATGAGGTCTGTCCCGAAGTCTTAACTCCTGCACTGTGCTTTCTCCCCAAGAAGAGAATGTAATCCTCAATTGAGAGATAAAATAAAACACTTCTCCTCTAAGCTGCTTTTTGTTATGCTACGTTATCACAGCAACAGAAGTGGAACTGGACATCCGTTCTTCCCTTTAGCAGCTTAGTATTCGTTTGTCTGCATGTAAGCATTTATACTTTCAAATTTATCTTCTATTTTCAGCCCCCTGAGCTTGATTTTGGCTTCTCTCAACACAGTTTCTGGAAATATTGAAATACTCAAAGATGTGACACAAAGACCAAGAGCCTGGATCGGGGCAGTTCTGGAATTCTCCTCATTGGTGGAGCCGTTGGACAGACACATTTCCACCTGGAGGCTGCCCACATCCCTACAGCTGGGCTTTGGGTTTACAGAATGTGAGCAACATCCTGTACTGGTAGAGCTTGAGCTGTGAGCTCCTGTGATGCTGTGCCTGGCCATAAGTGGCTGCGCCAGCCCCCTTGCGCGCTGTTCCACTGGCTGGGAGCCTGGGATTGGTAAAGATCCCTGTATGCTCACAATATTCATATTCTTGGTTTAGTTCTTAATTACACCCATTGATGTTGAAAAATACTCAGTCCAAGAAAGAGACCAAAGGGACTTTGGGCTCTTAGAGTTGTCAAGCTGGCAGGTTTTTATATCGGGGCCACTGGAGAGATGTTCACAGGCCAGATGGTATTGGCGCAACATATGCTCCCAAGGAGGGTGGCCCACATTGCTTATGGAAAGCTTGAAGTCAGTGCCACCCTGAGAAGCCTGGGGTGACTCTGAGGAATGGGAAGGCTTGGGTGGCTACTCTCAAGTGCCTGCCAGTGCTATCTTGGGAGAAGGACCAGGTCCCCACCAGAACACAGCTTTCATGCACCCTCTGTGTCAGACATGATGCTTGTTAATAATCCAACAGGACTAGAAATGACTGACAAACTCAATTTTCCTTTTACATTTATTTATGTGTATATGCATGTATGCATGTGCCATGGGAAACATGTGATGATCAGAGGGCATCCTACAAGAGTTGGCTCTCTCCTTCCTGGGTCTTCGTTTTACCCACTGAGCCATCTCACTGGCCAAATTTTTTTTTTTTTTTTTTTGGTTTTTCGAGATAGGGTTTCTCTGTGTAGTCCTGGCTGTCCTGGAACTCACTCCGTAGACCAGGCTGGCCTCAAACTCAGAAATCCACCTGCCTCTGCCTCCCAAGTTCTGGGATTAAAGGTGTGTGCCACCACTGCCTGGCCCAAATATTTTTAAGAGTAGATTAAAGTAGCATTTATGACTCTGAACATTCATCCCAGGTCTTTGTTCAGGTGGATTTGGGGGAGGGGTGGCTGATAATAACTTGTTCTCTAAGCTGAAAATAAATGGTGTCACTCATCCACGTGAACCTAGTATTAGAGTATATAGAATCCTTCAACTCACCAGCTTTGAAATCTTTGGAAAATACACCTGCTTTCTTCATGCTAATCACAACGGCTAATGGCACAGGCTCCTAGCTGGGGGTCTACTGCTTTGCCAAGAGCGCTTAACATCCATTATCTCATTTAATCACCACCAACACCTGAGAGAAGTCCTAGTCTTTTAAAAAATTACTACTACTACTACTAGTAGGTGCGTCGGCATTTTTGCCTGCATGTGAATCTGTGAGACGGTGTCAGAACTCCTGGAGCTGGAGTTACAGACAGTGGTGAGCTGCCATGTGAGTGCTGGCAATTGAACCCTGGTCCCTCTGGAAGAGCAGCCAGTGCTCTTAACTGCTGAGTCATCTCTCCAGCCCCAGAAGTGTTTCCTAGTCTTAACCAAGCTTACGGACGGATGAGAGCCAGGGAGGCTGTGATTTTACTATGTCACAGTGAGGTCTTCCTTAGTTGGGTCTTCTATCTCTATAGAATACCCCCTTCAGAGCCTAGGTTCTCCTCATAACCGGTTAACAAGCATGAGAGTTGCTAAATTTGCTGAAAATATTGGGGTATAAAAAACCTCCTTTTGGGTTTCTTGATCTAGCTTAGAACTCTCTGCTTTTAAAAATTCTTTTCTATCTTTGTATTATCGGTCTTTCTTCTTTGATCAAAAATAGAAACCCTGAGTTGAGTATTTAGGATCTCCTTGTACCTGCTTCTGGTGTGTTAGGCACTCTGGGAAATCTGCCTATCTCAGCTCCATGGGGAAGAGACCAGTTCCCTGATGTGTTTCCCTCTGTCTTGGGAACACATTCCCACATTTAGACTACAGTCTGCAACTCTCTTCCCCATGAACTACTAGAGAGCAAGGTCTCTGTGATGACAGCCACCTTTGATCCCCCCATGTCTGGCATGTAGCTATGGCTCAGTAAATAACTGAAATGTATTGGCCATACCAGCATCAGAGTAGCCTGGAGATAAATCAGTTGGCCCCTCCCCTCCGTCATGGCATTATGCAAATGAGAGTTCTAAGAGACCTTGAGAGTATGCCAAGTTTTCCCCAATCCCTCTTCCTAGGATTTGTGCTCAATGCAGGAAAGCAGGATTCTTTGTGTGCGTACATTACATAGATGAGTGGGTACTCGTGCCACAGCAAGCTTCTGGAGTCAATTCTCTCCTTTCGCCTTCTGGTGGGCTTGGGGATTGACCTTAGGTCTTAGGCTTGTGTGGGAAGTGCCTTTACCTGCTGATCCATCTCACCACCCAATACTAAGGCTCTATAATAACTCTAGAGTAAGGGAATTTACTGTTCCAAAGAACTGCATTGGTGACAAAACACAGAACTGGAGGTCTCTTGTGTCCCACTCTGTGACCCACCTTTAATGTAGCTACAAGGTGGAATCAGGAAAGAGTGCAGACCCCATTTCTAAATACAATGATATGGTATTAAGAACTAGGCCTTGCTGGTTATAAAATAGTCTACATGTACATGTGATTTTGTGCAGGGCCCCACGTGGTGCTTAGTGTGTGTGTGTGTGTGTGTGTGTGTGTGTGTGTGTGTGTGTGTGTGTATGTGTGTGTGTGCCAGCCAGAGATCTCCACCTTGTTATTTGAAAAAGAGACTCTTTAGCAGAGCAATGGTAGCACATGATGCCTTTAATCCTAGCACTCAGGAGGCAGAAGCAGATGGATCTCTATGAGTTCGAGGCCAGTCTGGTCTACTGAGTGAGGTCCAGGAAAGCCTGGGTGACACAGAGAAACCCTGTCTCAAAAAACCAAGAGAGAGACGAGAGGGGGGAGATTTCCTTGTCCCTGGGTGCAACCAGAACTTGGGGGCCAGAATTAAGCATTACAATCTATAGCAACAGACCAAACCTCAACACAGAATCTCCAAAAGAGGACAATTTCTTTGTGGACAGATCATCTTTTTATTTTAAGTTTACATTTAGTTGTTTGGTTTCTGTGTGTAGGTAGTGGTGGGTGTGTGCATTTTATAGCTTGCATGTGGTGGTCAGATGACAATTTGCAGAATTTAGTTCTCTCCTTCCATCTTGTAGACTCTGGGGATTGAACTCCAGTTCCATGGCCTTGGATGCAAGCCCCTTGACCCACTGAGCCATCCCAGGGAACTCATGTTACACCATGTTCTTCCCAGTTCCCCAGGTCTTCGACTTCATGTAACAAGCTCTTCCACTCATGCTTCCCTATGACTCAAGGATCAAACAGTTCCCATGGGCTCGTGTGTTTGAACACTTGGTCCCCAGCTAATAGATCTGATTCAAATAGGGCCTCTACTAAGGACATTTACCTAACTCTAGTAGATTGTTTTCTGTCTTTGAAGAATATCTATCTATCCACCCATCTATCTATCTATCTATCTATCTATCTATCTATCTATCTCCCGTTTTTCTTTCTTTCTACCTATTATTCTATTCTATTCTATTCTATTCTATTCTATTCTATTCTATTCTATTCTATTCTATTCTATTCTATTCTATTCTATTCTATTCTAATTTATGCAGGGTCTCATGTATGTCAGGCTGGTCCAGAATTCTCACTGTGATGATTAATTTCAGTTGTCAACTTGATTGGATCTGGGAGGATGACCTCTCAGTGAGTCTGTGAGAATATTTCCTGGAATAATTAGCTAAAGGGAAAGGACCTCCCTCAGAGTGGGACACACTTTCTGGTGGCATCCGAATACATAGAAAATGGCATATAAGGGGAAAACAGGGCTGGTTTTGCCTGCCTGCCTTCCTGTTTATGGGTAAATGAATCTACTCCATTGCTTCTACTGAAGCTGCTGTCCTTCATTGACACTGGAACCCAGCTTCTCTAGCTTTCCAAAGTGGCCTGAAGATAAGTATTTCTCCAAGAATCTATAAAGTCTTCAGCATCATATTAGGACTGCTGGAGTACCCAGTCTGTCATGCTGAGCGGATAATGCATTCTCAACCTGTCCAGTGTGAAGACATCAGCTGTTGGATTCTCCAGCCTGTCTCATATAAGCCAACCTAATAACTCCCCCTTGTAGTATATGTTCATCTTATTGATTGTATTTCTCTAGAAATCTCTGGCTAATATAGTAGTGTGGAAGGACCTTGAACTTCTCATCCTATGCCTGTACTTCTCAAGTGCTGGGATGATAGGAGTGCACTACCACACTGAACCCAAGAATGTGCATTCTAGGTAAGCACTCTACCAACTAAGCTTCAGACTCAGTCCTATAGTTGCAGAATAGCTTATATGTTCATCTATCACAGCACTTTTAAACAACATAGTGCAATGGTTCTTTCTCCCAGTGAACTCTAAACTCTCCACCATGTGGTGGTCATGGACTTTTACACTCTGCAATAAGCCCCAATAAACTTTCTTGTATAAACGGCCTTAGTCGTAGTGTTTTATCACAGCAACAGAAAAATCTGTCTGCATGGATACAAATAAATCTAAACCAACATGTTTCCATTTCTTACAACAAGCAAACACAAATGGTACAGCCTTTCCTTGAACGTTCTGGTGCCGGACACAGTGCTGCCACTGTATTAGGTGTTGAAGCAATCAGTATTATCTGAATTGGAGATTATCAGGGCTCTTAACTGGTGCTTATCAAGGTTCTTGGTGTTCACAGCCCTTGGGTTCCAGAGATAGCCCTTTGCAGTTTGATTTCCTTCTTTCATTTCTTTCCAACCTCCCTGCATCAGATAGGGAGACATTAATGAAATCCAGGGTAGTACGTTTGGTACTCCCTTGGAGAAGAGCCCAATAAAATAAAAAAATTAGTACTCAAAGTTAAAACACACTGGATCTATCTTCCTACTCTTGCATCTTTACTGGTTCAGGATAACAGAGAATTAATTTCTTTTAAAGAAATTTTTAAAATTTATTTTATGTGTGTGAGTACATTATCGCTGTCTTCAGACACATCAAAAGAGGGCATTGGATCCACTAGAGATGGTTGTGAGCTACCATGTGCTTGCTGGGAATCAAACTCAGGACCTCTGGAAGAGCAGCCAGTGTTCTTAACTGCTGAGGCATCTCTCTAGCCCCGAGAATTAATTTAAACAAATACTTATTTTTAGTTGTGTGTCTGTGTATGGGTACTCGCACATGAGTGTAATGCTCGAAGAGGCCAGAAGATGATGTCAAATCACCCTGAAGCTGAGGTTACAGGTGGGTGTAAGTTGCCCCATTTGAGTGCTTGGCACTTAACTAAGGTCTTCTACAAGAGCAGTGCATGCTCCTAACCACTGAGCCACATCTCCTGACTCAGGAAGGTTAATTGTTTCTGGAAAAACTGGACTCAAAGTGGAGTCCAATTACTATAAATTTAAGAACAGAAACATACACCACAAAGGATGTCTTCTGCTTTGTGGTACACAGGAGTAAGAACACTGGTCACAAGGCTTTTGAAGATGACAATGCTTTGCTGGTTGGTACTACCATTGTAGTCTTGCCTTGTTTTACCTTTTCTTCTCCCACCCCACTTCAGTAACCCCAGCAGACTTGTAACTTCTCACAGATGCATCTAATTTCTTAACCCCATAGCAGAATAGAAACATTTTTCAAAA
The DNA here is from genome assembly GCA_028551405.1 of Uromys caudimaculatus. Lineage (NCBI taxonomy): Eukaryota > Metazoa > Chordata > Mammalia > Rodentia > Muridae > Uromys > Uromys caudimaculatus. Next base: position 48,826,070 of record CM052706.1, read on the forward strand.
TTTCCTACAAGAGGGATTGTGGGAAGTACATACTCAGATGAATTAAGCTCAGAAGCACTCTGGTTGGTTGTGTGAGTTGCCCTGACAAAGATGAAGGTGAACGTAGTTTAAGGATGAAATATAGACCATCCTGTGCAGAACCACTGTGTGGCAGTTTAATTAAAAGAATTCATTAAAGTGGTGCCCCATCCGGGGTAATTAGTATGCGTAATTTATGCATTGCCTAATACACAAGGGCAGTGGCCTGAATAATAAACTCAAGTTAACCTTAAGTGAGAGAGATTGGATGGTCCGATGTTTATTTAGCTCAGGTTTGCTCACGAGTTAAGGTTAAAGAGGTGAAATCCAGTTACAGTTAATTAATTAATTCCTTGGGTTTTCTTCATGAAAATCCTGTCTGCTCAATCAGATAAAAATGTTGGGAAAGGCAGGGGAGTGCTCTTTGTGACATGTCCTCTAGCAAGTTAGTAACTATTTGAAAGAACAGATTTAAAGGGACACAGCAAAGAGAGACAGGGAGAAGACAAAGAAACTGAAAGCAAACCCAAATCTGATATGAGAGTCCTGGGGAATAAATCTAGGATGGATTTGTGTGTGTGTCACTAATGTCAAAATGCTGGGAAGAGTTAGAATTTGGAGGTTATTGTTTACAACACGGGGACACGTGTTTAGGAATTCATTATTAGCTATTTGATCTGCATGACGTTTGATAATAACAGTCAGAGTCTGTTCTTGGCAAGTATTTCCCATGTATTTGACTTATTAATCAAGTCCTTGGCAAGGCAGCTGGTACCCCATGCAGCCATTCTGAAGGGAAGTGCTTAAGCCCTAGGAAGGTGATGGGTCACATGAGCAAGCTCCTGAGGTGAATTTTTATGATTGAATGTTCTGTTTGTGGCTATATATTGGCAGGAGAACTGAATTTAGGAGCTGGGAAATGTCAGCAAAGATGTAAATTAATTTGATAACTTTTTGAACCTGAAAGGCTGAGATTTTAATAAAGTCAACAAAGTGTATCAGTCGTTCAATACATATTGAGCATCAGCCATGTGCTGGTCTGTGAGCTTCCATATTGTCTCTGAACACAAAACAGAGTCCTCCCTCTGTCCTTCTCTGTCCTGCTGCACCAGTGTCTAGGTAGATGCTAAGAAAGAAGCAAAAGGATCCCTCCTCCCATGTAACAATCGGCTTTAAAAGCACTTGAGGGCTGATAATGAACTTGAGGGCATTCCCACCTTTATACAATTGCTGTCTCGTCTCCAGCCTGTATAGCTTAGTGGGCCGTTAACCATTGCTGCACACTTACCCATATGGTGATGGCCCACAACCCAGGCCAGGTCAGTTAGATCTCTTCTCTAAGCTTTTATTTGAGTAAAGAGAGGGAGAGAGATGTACTTCAAGGGACAAATGCCGTTGAGACTAACTGGCGAAGACCCCAGGTGCACTGGATTCTGGGATGTCTTTCTAAACACTTGTCAAGTGCTCAGTCTTTTATCCACAACCCATGGGGCCTTGTGGAGCATTCTACAGCTATTTTATGTCTGCAGATGGGGAACCTGAGAGTCAGGAAAGCTCTGGAACGTACTGGAGGTCACAAGTGAGCTAGTGGAAAAGCTGAGACTTGAACCTAGGACTTTTGTCACTTCACAGCTGATAGTTCTCTTGCTTATAACCTTGGGAAAGTCACCAAGCTTCTGTGGCTTTGCATTCCTTAGTGGAGGTGGGAGGTCACACCGCTGCCTCTTCCACAGACTGCTATGAAAAACATCAGAAAGGTCTATCTGAAGCCTGTCACAGTGTCTGAACACTTGCTGTCTTAATTAGGGTGCTATTGCTGTGAAGAGACACCATGACCACAACAACTCTTACAAAGAAAAACATTTAGTTGAGGATGGCTTACAGTTCAGAGGCTTAGTTCATTATCACCATGGCAGGAAACATGACGGCATGCAGGCAGACATGGTGCTGGAGGAGGAGCTGAGAGTTCTACATCTTGACCCAAAGGCAGCCAAAGGGTATTGTGTGCCACACTGGGCATATCTTGAGCATGGGTGACCTCTAAGCCTGCCCCACAGTGACACACTTTCTCCAACAATGCCACACCTCCTAATACTGTCACTCCCTACGGGACAAGCTTTCCAAAACATGAATCTCTGGGGGCCATTCCTATTCAAACCACCCTACTTGCAAAGATGTTTGTTGGGAACGTTCAAGGGCAGGCAGGATCTTGAAAAAGTAACAAGGAAGAGGCTGGCCACAGGGCTGCTAGGACCAAGCCACTGAGGAAAGGTAGAGACACTCAGAGCAAAGAATCACAGCAGAGGCTGGAATGGCAGGCTGTGTGATCTGCTGATAGGGTACTTTGGGAGCCTCACACTGCAAAGGGGTTCTTCAAAGACCAATATAAGAAAACCCTGTTTTGCAGTGAAGGGGCTGGGTGAAGGGGAGGTCTTATTTTCAAGGTCTCGGTGTTAGCACATACGATCGGTTACTCATCCAATCTTCACTGACACCCCAGGAGATCTGTGCCATCCCTACCTCACAACCAAGATTCTAAAGCTCAATGAAGTTAAGAAACCAGCCTAATAGCAGGGCAGAGAGGGTGGGCGCATGTTCCCCCTGGTCTGGTGTTACCCATAAGAAGTTTTTGACTGTGCCTCACCCCCTCCATCTTCCTCTCCTTCCCACAGCCTGTCATCTAGAGAAACGAATGGGTAGTGTGACTTTGGGTGAATCACTTTGTCTCTGACCTTTAGGGTTCCTGATTTGTTCAGTGTCCTGGTTTACCTCCAAGGCACTCCCATGGGATTATCTCAATATGACTCCATCAGAGGCCAGAGTCCCCTCCGAAGCCTGGTGGGGAAGCTTTTCTTTGATTTGGGGCGTGTGTGTGTATGTGTGTGTGTGTGTGTGTGTGTGTGTGTGTGTGTGTTTTGGTGGTGGTCCTCATTCTGACCTGAATAGTACCCTTATTCTGTGAGTAATAAGTTTCAATTTCTTGAAGTCAACACTGCAAATATTACTTCTGCCTTCTGCTCCTCTTTTAACACATCTGACCTAACCAATAAAGCTATCCCTGCTTCTTAACAATCCCTGGTCCCATGGATAACACCCCCTCCCACAAACACACACACACAACACATACATACACACACACACACACACACACACACACACACACACACACACACACACACACCTTAATAATAACAGCCTGTAAGAGGCATTCACTCTCCCGCCTTTCTTGAGAGCCCTTCTTGTGTTTATTCCAAGATAAGGCTGTCCCTGTGGAGCCATACACCTGTCTCTTCTTACAACCTCCCTCTCAATGTGTAACCAAGGATGGACTTGAACTTCTAATCCTCCTGCCTCTGTCTCCAAAGTGCTGGGGAAATCACTTCCCAGAATCAGAGGTGATAACTTCACCTTTGATAACATGAGCTTCCAAAAAGTATGTATTTGCATGACCTTGGTGGAATCACAGTGGGTGGGATGCCCTCAGAGATCCCTGTAACTCTCCGCTTGTTTTTAAGAAAATTCAGGTTTTAATTTTGAGATAGGTATCTTGTATAACAATGTTTTATTATAACTTTCTGTTTTGGTTTTTATGATAGTTTTTTTCTCTCACAAGATTACAAACTTAATGAATGCAGAGACTGTCTCAAAGGCAGGGGTGGGGTGGGGGAGCAAAAAGCAGAGAGGGCTGAATGTCTGTGCTCACTTACTTTCCCCTTTTTATACATTCCAAGGTCCTAGCTCTGGGAATTATTACACCCACAGTGGAACTGCAATGCCCCAAATTAACCTGTAAACCCTAATTGCCCAAGGACAGGTAACTTCTTGGAATGCTGGGAGTTGTAGTTCCTGGGAAACACAAAGCCTCATGGGAAAGTACAGTGACCTATAGGTTTGTCCTTTTAAACCCTGCAACACATGTCTCAGAGCTACTCAGCTGGGAAAGTCCAGAGAGTGGTCCTGACCAAAGTCCATCTCTTGGTCACTATTTAATATTTAATAAAGCTTGCTTCAAGTTTGGCCTAAATGGTGGGATTGGTTTTTCTCTGGAAAGTCTCAGGATTAAAAGTATTTCCTATCTCAATAAATCTAATCAAGGTAATCCCCCTACCTCAGGCATGCCCAGAGGCTGGTCTCTCAGGTGGCTCTAGTTTTATCAAATGGACAACTGAGATTAGCCACCACAGTGATTATACTTCTAGTTAAGATACTGAATGTGGGTAACTTCAATTTGAAAAGCTACTAGTGTATCATTAAGTAGATACAGAATAGTAGGGAAAGAAAGAAATGGCAAGAGTGGGTTACAACTTTTTGACCTATGACCTTTGCAGCTGGTGGCTACAAAGGCAGCAATAACATCTTACTTGACATGAGGTTCCAACATCTAAAAAGGAAGAAACTAGATACTTGAAGTCAGAATGAAAGAATCCAATAAGCATTTCCTACGGACTTTCTGACAGAGTCTGAAATCGCGCTGGAGTAATCTGTGTACTGCGTAAAGGTCTTCGTATTATGAAACATCGCCTGTCTCCATGTTTTGTAAACCTCTTCTCCAACACCTTCTGATTGGTTGGATAAAGAGCTGATGACCTGTAGCAAGGAAGGAAAGGGTAGGTAGGAGGTGAGGCAAGTGGACCGCGCCACCAGACAGAAGAACTGGTAAGGCTGAAGCAGGTTCAAAACCCTGGGGAATCACAGAATTGAGAACGGTAGGTGTGGAACCTGCTCCCTGCCAAGCTCTGCCTGTCCTGGAACACAGAACCATGGCACCCACTGAGAGGCCCTGGAGTTCTCATGCTAATCAGGTATCTAGATAGGCCGTGAATGGCTAGCCGGTGAGCTTCCCTTCTCGGGCATTCCTTCCCTCAAAAGGTCTTTAATCCGTGGTTCACCTTGAGTAAGACATATTCATACACATCCACCATAAAATAAAACAGTTTGGACAAGCAAGGACCATCTTCTTCATCAAGGATCTCTGGGGTGGTGGGGTGTATGTGGGGGTGGGGGCTGGGGGTGGGGGTGGGGAGGCCTTCATCATAAAGAGCCACGCCTAAATCTCCTGGAGAAGGCCTTCTCTTTTCCAGCTCCTCTGTACTCTCAGCATTCATTCGGAACCAAAACGATTCTGCCCCATCTCCGGTTCAGCCATTCCCTTCCTGTCTAATGCATAAGGAAGAGCGGCCCTGTGGACCCCATTCTCAACTCCCCTCGGTCCCCAGTGGTGTCTGGGTACCAGGAAATTGAGAGCCACAGCATCCATCCCATATCTCACTGTTTCTCACGGAGAAGAACACGGAAGAACATGGGCTGGGACCCCTATCATAGATCGCATTCTGCCTCCCCGAGTGGCCTGCCGGCAGTGTTCTGACACCCCAGCACCGAGGCAGACATGCAACGGGACAGTAGAAACTCTGAGCAGAGATAGGAACTCAGGGAAAGAATCAGGAGAGATTCGTCAGCCAGGTGTGGAGGAATAAGAAAGCGCTAGTACTCAGGAGGTAACAGCCACGCCACGTGGCAGAACATAGATTAGTAGAAATGGTCCAATTTAAGTGTAAGAGCTAGTTGGAAACAAGAGTAAGCTAAGGCCTTAAGCATTCATAATTAATAAAAAGTTTCCGTGCTGTTATTGGGAGGCTGGCGAGTTATAAAAATTTCAGTTGCAATCTTGTACCATTGTTTAGGCATAAAGTGATTCCAATCCTCACACACCCCAACTCCTGTCCCCACATCACTTAACGGAATTATGAGGTCTGAGCTGAACATTTACTGCCCCTCGCCCCCATTTCTATGGAGTCATCTGTCATATACACAATATGGCTTCTTGTATTATGGAAGAGCTACGGTTTGGGGGTTTCTGGGCAGTCACCTAAGCTTTTCTCTCCCCCCAGAGACTTCTTTCTGTTATGCCTCCAGGCAGAGCCTCAGGAACACATCAAAGGCAGCAGCACCTTGGCTGGATGTCTTTGAGCTCCTTTGCTCTTCTCATGACTGTGAAATACCGATGTGGTTTGTAAACCACACTGAACACTCAGCAATTCGCTTCTATAGAGGAAACAAAGACAGTAACAACAAAAACAACCAACCAGCTACAGGGTCTTCAAAGCCATTCAGTCAATGTATAACCCTCAGAGTTTATTTTTAATGCTTTGCCGAGTGTGTGCATGTGTGCTTGTGTGCGCAAGTGCTTTCCTGTGTGCGTGCCTGTGTGCATGCATGTATGTATTCCTGCATGTGTGCCTGTGTGTGCATGCGTTCCTGCCTGTGTGCATGCGTGCGTGCGTCTGTGTGTGTGTGTGTGTAGGTACCCGTGGAGGCTGGGCTCATCAGATACCCCTGGAGTTATACGTGATTGTGAGCTACCAGATGTGGGTGCTGGGACCTGGGCTCGGGTCTTCTCAAAAGCAGTCTTAACCACTGACCATCTCTCATCCCTCATTGTTACTTAACTGAGCCAGTTACCAAAGTACTCATCTTCTAGAAAATCCTATTGATTGGTGGAATGCTCATTTCCTTATGCCATAAATTTTCATTTCCCATCTTCTCTTCATCCTAACTCTAAAGGGAAAGCACACGGGAGACATTTATAATTGAAGAGACAAGCACACCTTGTTGATTGCTCTTGCAAAAAGCAGACGAGCTCTTTCCCTTTGGCAATGACAAGATCTAAGGGTGCTTTGCCAGAGTCCAACATGGAACTTGTGTTAGAGCCAGAAGCTGGCAAAGACCATACACAGGCTAGGGGCCTTGCCACTGGGACACTTATTTACCCTTCTCAGCCTCAAACAGCAAGTCCTCTGGGATAGATTCCTCTCGTGGACACGGTAGTCAAAGCAGCCAGCATTCTGGGGTGGCCTCCATCCCTAATTACCACAGAGCACTGTCCTCCCACGGATAGCCAACATTGAGACATCAGAATTTGTTGCTCATTTGTACACTGTGATCTGTGGGATTATTGTAGTTAGCTTTTTTTAACTGTCAGCTTGTCACAGGCTAGATCAGTGTTTCTCAATGCTGCAACCCCAATGCACCTCATGTTATGGTGACCTCCAACCATAAAATTATTTTGCTACTACTTTGTAAGCGTAATTTTGCTACTATTATGAATTATAACCTAAGTATCTGATATACAAGTTATCTGATATGTGATCCCTGTGAAAAGGTCGTTTGACCTCCTCTGGGGTCATTACCCACAGGTTGAGAACCTCTGTTCTAGAGTCACCTGAGAAGGAAACTCTATCGAGGAATTGCCTAGATCAGATCGGCTGTGAGCATGTCTGTGAGAGATTATCTTGTGTATTAAGTGGTGTAGGGGGTCCCAGCCCACAGTGGGCAACACCATCCCTAGACAGGTGGTCATGAGATGTATAAGAATAGAAGAAAGCTAACTAAGCATGCTCCTTTGAGTGAGCCATTAAGTAGCCTTCCTCCATGGCCACACCTACTTCAACAGGGCCACACCTTCTAATAGTGTCACTCCCTGGGCCAAGCATATACAGACCATAACAGGCTATTTCCTATCCTAGCAGAGGGACGAGAAACACATGAGTTTAGGTGGCTGGGATGGGCAGTTCTAATTGCCAACTTGACATGATATGAACTACTTGGGAAGAGATTCTCAATGACGGACGCCTAGTTCAGTTTGGCCAGTGGCATGCCTGTGAGACACTGGATTAATTCAAGGTGGTAAGACCCATCCACTGTGGGCAGCACCATTCCCTGTTTTGGGGCCCTAGGTCATTTAAAAGTAGAGAAAGCAAGTTGAGCACAGGCTTGCATGGGTTCATGTCCCTCTGCTTTTGGCTATGAATATGATGTGATTCCCATCCAGTGATGGACTAGAATTGAAAGCCAAATGAAATCTTTCCTTCCTGAGTTTCTTTTATCAGACATTTTATAACAGCATCAGAAATGAGACTAGGACAGCGGCCTAGCTGCTTCGGTTGCTTTTCTTGTCGATGTGCTGAAATGCCTAACTAAAAGCAATGCCAGCGAGAGAGGTTTATTCTGGCTCACAGTTTGGAAGGTTCAGTCCATCATGGCAGCAGAAGCTGCTGGGTCCACAGTGTTGACTGTGAGGTTGCTTCCTCAGATCTATAGGTATGAAGAAACAAATAGAGATCTTGGATAGGAACCAGGGTCAGGATATATCCCATAAGGCCTGCCTTCCAATGATCTGCTTTCTTCAGCTAGACTCCTCCTCCTAAAGAGTGCACAATCTCTCACAACAGCATCTCCAGTAGAGGACTGTGCTGGCTAGTTCTATGTGAACTTGGCACAATCTAGAGTCACTGGAGAGGAGAAAGCCTCAACTGAGAAAATGCCTCCATAAGATTGGGCTGTAGGCAAGCCTGTAGAACATTTTTAAAATTAGTAATCAGTGCGGGAGCCCATTGTGGGTGGGACCATCCCTGGGCTGGTGGTCATGGGTTCTATAAGAAAGCAAGCCGAGTAAGCCACAAGGAGCAATCCAGTAAGTAGCATCCCTCAATGGCCTCTTCATCAGCTCCTGCCTCCAGTTCCCTGCCCTATTTGAGTTCTTGTCCTGACTTCCTTCAGTGATGAACAGTAATGATGAAGTGTAAGCCAAATAAACCCTTTCCTCCCCAGGCTGCTTTGATCATGGTGTTTCATTGCAGTAATTGAAACCCTAATATAACAGGGTCCATGTGTTCAAATACATGAGCCTACAGAGACATATCACACTGAAAACCAGTGTTAACTAGTTAAGTCCAGATTAGAGCCTCCAGCAAACAGAACAACACCTGAAATACCATACTTGATAGTATTTCATTTAGGACAACCTCAGGTGTCATTTCCCTGTGTCATCCACTTCACTGGGGGTAGATTGGTATGGCTAGTTTTAGGTCAGTTTGACATAAGCTAGTCATTTTGGAAAAGGAAATCTCATGAGAAAAATGCTCCCCTAGATTGGCCTATGAACAAGGCTGTGGTGATTTTTCTTGACTGACAACTAATGTGAGAGGCCCCAGGCCACTGTGAGTGGTGCTATCCCTGGGCTGGCAGTTTGTAAGCCATAAGGAGCAAGCCAGCAAGCAACACTCCTTCATGGCCTGGCATTAGTTCTGCTTCGAATTCCTTTGATGATTGTCTGTGATGTGGAAGTGTAAGCAAAATAAACCCTTTCCTTCCTGAGCTCCTTTCTTTTCACAGCGTTTTGTGAAATCAACAGAAAAGACATAGAGTCTCTCACTGAACTAGAAGCTCACCAGTCAGGCAACACTAGGTAGCCAGAGTCCCACAGATCCTCCTGTCCCTGCTTTTCTGGTGCTGGGTTACAAACATGTGCCACTAAAGCTGGCTTTTACAAGGGTGCTGGGGATTGAACTTGGGTCCTCAGATTTGCTGGTTTTGTGCCAGTCTTTGAATAGAACCATGGAGTCCCTCCCTGCTGGAAGGAGAGAGGGAAGAATCCCCTAGAATCCCCTTTCTATCTCTGTGACTCCAAACTGTGTCTTTTTTGTTCTGATCTCTGACACATTGACAATCAGCTCTCCAGTCCCGCTGTGGCCCACTCATAGAACTTGGAAACATAACCAGGATCTTACATTTTAGAAATCCGATTCTACCATCTCCCCCAGTTATTTTCCGCAAAATTAAGTCTTTTCTCCTGTGAACAGGATAGGTGACAATTCAGGGAAGAACAAAGAGGAAAGCCAAGCCCACCTACAGTCTCACTGCAGAGAGAGCCATTGCTAGCATTTGCCACGTTTTCACCCACATATAAATGTAGTAGTCCTTATCTCCTGTATAATCAGTTCCCACAGAGTGCAGAGACTGAAGACTATAGATGGTTCTTCACACAGTTCTGTGAGTTTGCTAGGAATTGGGGAGGGGCTTAAGCAGAGGGTTCCTCTCAGGATGTCTCAGGAAGTTAACTGAGGGAAGGAATCTACTTCCAAGATAGAGCATTCATGTATCTGGCCTGGTACTGGCTGTTGGCAGGAGGCCGCAGTCCTTGGGTCTGTGGATCTCTCGAATGAGCTGTTTGGGTCACATGGGCAAAGCAAGTTCTCCCTGGATCCTCATCCCCCAGAGTGATTCCAGAAACAACTGAGAAGCTGCAGTGTATGTGTGCTTGGTTTCAGAAGTTATTCCGTGATTTCTTCACATGGTGTTGCATACTAACCAATCCTGTCCCGTGTGGCAGAGAACACGGATACTGCAGAATGGAAACCACTCAGGGTCATCCTGAGTGCTGGCCAGCAAAGACACAGCTACCAGAAGTTACACCACACTGTGCATGTTGCAGGGAACAAGTTCTTAGTAGCCCATCATCTTTGCTCTATGCTAATACTGTCTTACAGCTCAGATTATACCAATGTACTAATACTGACTTTAATCTATAGCCGTGAGCATTTAATTGTTACTCTCTACGTGTCATATACCCAGCACTGACTTCAGCATTTATATACCCACACAGACTGCTCTTGGAAATAAGCTTAGAGGGAAAGCTTCTACATGAGGTAACTCATTCGATTTGTAAATAGACCTGTAAAAAGGGTTTTCTAACGTCCCTAGATGATTGGCCTTTGTGACGATCACTTTAAAAAGCTCAAAGTAGGGCTGAAAAACAAAACAAGACAAAAAAAAAACCCCATCAACTTCTGTTAAAGCTTTCAAATTAATTTTTGGAATGTTAATAAGAGCTCAGGGCAGCCTAACCCACACAGGCAAAGGTTCTTGTGTTCTGTTTAGGTGGCAAATTAATGAGCACATTCCATGAACTTCATATTTAAAGATATTGGCAGACTTTACTGGACTTTTCTTTTTCTTTTTTTTTCAAAAGTTTACCTAAGAGGGAGCGTCTCCAGATGCTCTGGCTATTTGCTGTGACAATCTAAGATACAGAGACCGAGTTAAGCAGACATTTCTCCAGGGTCTTGTCAGCTTCTTGTCATACCAATCAGACAAGAGAGACTTAGGTCAACTTCGAATTTGTCATCAACCCGATGAACTTGTTTTCTGTGCATTCGGAAGTGCACCGGGGTTCTCTAATCCCCCATCAGCAAGTGTATTCTCTACTAGATTTGGGGGCACATCAGCTCAGAATGGAAGAGCTGAAATGTTTATCCCTCTGCCACATTTACTCATCTATTCGACATTTTCCCAAGTAGATTTGGGTTGATTTAAGAAACTGTAAATCAATATTGATACATCATCACGGAAGCTATTCCTCATGCTCTGAGCAAGCCACTGATTCTAATTGACTCACAATTTTGCAGTGGTGTCATTCTGTGAAGAAAATTAGATTTTTACATATCATAGCAAATCACAAAGCCAGAATGTCAACTTCATCTATCAGGCAATTACTTGGTGTGTTTATTTTGGGGGGGTAGAGTTTTTACATATATTTACTTAGAAAGCCACATGGGTCCTCCAAAAAATAAATAAGGGCTATTATTCTTGCCGAAAAAACCCCACAGTTTCCAAAAAGCTACTCATCAATTTCCAATAGCATTAATAAAGAAAGGCGCTGAGACAGTCATTCATACTGTCTTTATGGTACGAGGAGCCTACAGGGCAGATCAAGATTAAGAACAAGGGCGAGACAGACAATCTCGGAGATTCCTCTTTTAATTAGCTATTTGGAAATAGTATGTGCTTTCTGGAGGCCCCCATGGAGGTCTAGAACCTTCAGAGGAGAGTAAGAACCAGTGTTAGTCATCAGCAAAAAGACTCTTTAAGTGAGGACAGACTCTTTGTAAGCACAGAAGGTCTTGTGTTCTCACACTGGAATGGAAATGTTTTGGTTGGAAAACTCTTTATTGTGGCATGGTTCTGTGCCTTGGTGGGTATTTCTGGCTGCCAGTATAGCTTCAAGTTCAGTGAGAGACCCTGACTCAAGAGAGTAAGAGGGTTATAGAACAGGAAACCAGATGTCTTCCTATGGCCTCCACAAGGGCACACAGGCATACACACACACACACACACACACACACACACACACACACACACACACACACACACACACACACACACACACACCCCTCTTTCAATGGTTTCACCTTGTGTTCCATCTTCAAGTAGCATGAAGGGAGGGAGGGACAACCTTGAAAACCATGCCAAGGTTCCACTCAGGGAGCCTGGGATTTCCCAAAGATGAACCTTTCCCTTTGCTACTAGAAGTTTCCATAGAGAGATGTCAATTTCAGGACAGAGTCACAATCAGCCACAGAGCAAAAAGTCTCTGCTCATTGTTTTTATTATCTGATGCTCAGTTTCAAAAGATATATTAATAGCCGGGCAGTGGTGACGCACGCCTTTAATCCCAGCACTTGGGAGGCAGAGGCAGGCGGATTTCTGAGTTCGAGGCCAGCCTGGTCTACAGAGTGAGTTCCAGGACAGCCAGGGCTACACAGAGAAACCCTGTCTCGAATAACCAAAAAAAAAAAAAAAAAAAAAAACCAAACAAACAAAAACAAAAACAAAAACAAAAACAAAAAAGATATATTAATAGTGTTAACTAAAAAAGACTTCTGCCTTTCAAGAATACAAGAACTGCTCTTGCATGGTTAGAATGTCCCAAGATTTCCTGACCTTGACAAAAGAAGTTTAAAGAATATTATCAGAATTAAAGATCGATTTCCCTTCTAAATAATAGAAAACAAGTGAGAAGATGTAAGACTGACCATACACTTCCCTCCTGGGCATGCAGAGTTCTTCTCCAGTTGCTTAGCTGGTTCCTCCTACCTGCAAGCAGACAAAACTAGAAAATGCAGGAAACCAGAGGAAGAAAAATGCTAAGCTATTAGAATACAGCATTGTACTTTCTTATTTCTGTCTGCCAGAAATGCTATCTCAGAATGTGATTTCCATTCTGTTTACAGAGTATGTATGGTGCTGAGGTAACAGTAAGGAAAAGAGGGAAGTGACGTTAACCTGAAATCCTCACCTCATCCCCCAGCGCTGATAGCTTCTGCCTGCCCTAGCCTCAGTGCCCACACTCATGGAATCCGACTGAGACAGTTCAGCGTCTTGCGCTTTTCTAGCAGGGTACTGAGGCCCACCTTCAAAAGTTGGTTTCTTGCAAATTGACACCACTTTCATGAGTCAGTCCCAGCTCCACAAGTCTGTACCACCCACAAGTTGGTACCCCACCCACAAGTTGGTATCACATTCACAAGTCTGTACCACTTCAAGTTGGTACCATCCACAAGTTGGTATCACCTCCACTAGTCACTGCCATCTCAATAAGCCAGCACCGTCCCCGTAAGTCAGAACCACCTACACCAGTTGGTAACATCACCACATGTTTTATCTGGTCGGTAACACCTGCACAAATTGGCACCACATCCATAAGTCTGTACCACCACGACAAGTCAATACCACCTACAAGTTTCACCTCCACAAGCCAGGCCCAACTCCATAAGTCAACACCACCTCCACAAGATGGTACCTTCCTTGATATCTATTAACTATGCAGGTTGCCTTTCGATTGTTTCTCTGTCACACTGGGGAAGAGCATATTTCCTTCCCCCTGCTCTGGAGAGTACAGAGCAGCCCCTAGCCTTTCCACTCCTCTCATTAGCAAAACAAGGAAGAGAAAATGTCCTTCCAGACTGTATCTTCTGCCCTAGACAGATGGAGGCTAACGAACCCACAGAGGAAACACACACTTGCTTTTGCTCAATAAAATACTGAGTGGAGAAGCTTGTCTCAGAAAATATGTGGATGTCAACAACAGAACGAGCCTTCGCCTTGTAACCCAAGTCCTGGATGGAGCTGCTTCTTCTTGTAGGAGAATGGGGGCAGCTCTGAAGGCCCAGGGAGACCAGGAGAAGTCAAGGGAACTTACAGCATTAAACCTAAGCAAAACTAGTTCCCTCCTCCTTGATGACCAGTTTTACTTAAAACTGGTTTAAACTGATTGTCTATAAGTAGTACTCAAAACCTTGAACACCATAGGGTGCTGACATTGCTTGGAAGAACCTTTATAGAAGAAGGTGTGAGCCATTTTCTCAAACACTTTGGCTTGAGTTTGGTACCCAGCAAATACCCAACCTGAAGAAGTAGAGATAAGTTAGTGGTCCCTCTGAGATTTTTGCTGTGTAGAGAAGTTTAGTTAAAGTCACATTAACACTAATCAATTTAAGCAAAGTAATCCGCCCCGGGTAACTCTTCTTGGCTTGGCTCTGCGTCTCATCTGTCAGGTTTCTCCAGAGGACCAGTAAATGTATATAGTTCATGGATGGATGGATGGATGATGGATGGATGGACAGACAGAGAGATGGTGGATGGATGGATAGATGATAGATAATAAATGATAAATATATAGATTATAGTTTTAGAGATGAGATATGTGATAGCTGGATAGATCATAGCAAGGTGAATAGACACTTGGATGATAGATAGATATAGATTTGATGTCTGGCATCATACAAACTGTCCATGATGGTACATATCTGTAATTCCCAGTTCTTGGGGGATGGGGTAGAGGAATTAGAAAGTCAGTTAGGTATATAATTTGAAGCCATCATGGGCTACATGAAACTCCCTCAAAAACAAAAACAACAAAAAGAAAACCATGGGACAGATTCTAGAGTATCAGCTCTTTAGTTGGGCCAGACATCTGCAGAGCATTTCTTGTACCTGCACAAAACTTAAGGCCAGCAAAGAATGACTAAAGTACTAGTGGTCACATGAGTAAGTGACACGTGATCTATGGGTGAGCATGGGCTTGGGCTTATTTTGAAAGCATCCCATTAGTAGGAAATCATGAATTTAAAGCTGGGAAGGCATGATCATTTGGGGCACCAAGTTATCTATGTGTCGAGGACTCTTCTGTCTTCAATCAACAAATAAATCCATATCCAACCTTCCCCTCTCCCAGCCAGCCCAGACCTAGTTGTTTTGAGTATCAACACTAGACACAGAGTAGCCTGTCACTGGAGTGAGAATCAACCCCCACAACACCCATATCCCCATGTCTGACTGAATGTGGCCAGAGTGGCTGCTCCTAATAACACAAAGGCCGGCCATCAATCCTTCCCAGGAGAAGGTCAAACGGAGGCTGGCCAGTGACGCTCCACTGGCTTCATTCAAGTTCTGGATGGCTGTGACCCTAAAGCTCTCTCACACTAATGAAGTCTAGTGTATGAGCCATGGGCTGAGGTATTCCTAGAAACTACAGTGGTGAGTACTTGTAGAAAGTCTCACCCTTGATTTGGGGAGTACCTGACAGAATGGGAGGCATCAACTACAGAAGTGTGTTTCAATCCCGTATCCTTCTAGAAGTCAGGCTTTCAAGATGGAGTGTTCAGTCTGGAGAGATACCTCAGCCCATAAAGAGTTGCTTCGTAAGCCGGGGGGATTCCCCAGAACCCATGTTTTTTTTTTTTAAAAGCAAAATACTGGGTGTAGGCCACATTTATTATCTCAGACTAGAGGAGCCAGAGATCCCTAGCCAGCCAGCCTACCTTATTTATGAGCTTCAGGCAAGTGAAAGACTATGTTAAACACAAGGTTTATGGCACTTGAGGAATGATACTTGAAATTGCTTTCTGACCACTACACCTGCATGCACACACTTGCACATTTAAACTCTCCCCTGGTCCCATCCAGAGTTCCCAGGTATAGCTACCCTTGAGGTCCGTCCTTGGCTAACAGGTGGCAGCTTTTCTCCATGACCTCTCATGACCTTTTCTCTGTGCATATCTCTGGTGTTTCTTCATTGCCTTCTATGGACAGCAGACCTGTTGGCTTCAGGCTTTATCCTATGGTCTCATTTACTTGTTTCTTTTCTTTTTTTTGAGATTTTATTTCTTTTTATTTGATGTATGTGAGTATTTGTCTGAATGGATGTCTGTATACAGTGTATGCAGGGCAAAACCTGCAGAGGCTGGAGGAGGATGTCAAGCCACCTTGAACTGGAGTTACAGACAGTTGTGAGTTGCTACATGGGTGCTGGGAATTGAACCTGGGTCCTCTGCAAGAGCAGCCAGTGCTCTTAACCACTGAGCCATCTCCCCAGCCAAATCTCATCTACTCTTAATTTTCTCCAAGCACAGTCACACTGGGGCTTAAAACTTTACCCTACAGCAGCAGTTCTCAACCTGTAGTCGCAACCCCTTTGACAAACCTCTATTGCCAAAAAATATTTACTTACAATTCATAGTAGTAGCAAAATTACAGTTATGCAGTAGCAAAGAGCATAATTTTATGGTTGGGGGGTCTCCACAACGTGAGAAACTATATTAAAGGGTCGCAGCAGTAGGAAGGTTCAGAACCTATACAATTGTTCGGTTTTGTTTCTGACAGTCCCAGGGATCAAACCCAGGACCTTGCACAGGCTAGGCAAACACTCTGCCACCAGGTTACATCCTGTATCCTAACGACTTAGTGTTGGGGGCACACCGTCCACAATCTATAATAAAGGCAAACGAGACTCTCCTTTGTCTAGTCTTAACTATGACTTTTGCTTTCATTTGTTTTTTTCTCAAAGAAACATTTGCAATTGATTTTCAGAAGTCACGGTGGGAGGGACCTCTGTGAGTTGAGTTCTCAGACAAAGAACTGGAAAGAAAAGAGGAAGTAAAACGAAAATCTGTACTGGTAGGAGTAACTGAGCATGCGTTGTAACCTGTACTGGTAAGAGTTATAATCTGCACTGAACATGTGTTATATTCTGCAAGGTGAAAGGGATGAGTAAGAGCACTTCCGAAGGAAGAAACCAGGCTTAGAGAGGTTCTCTTCACAGAACTGAGAGAACTGTCAGGCAGGTTGTTGAGAGCAAACCCTGTCTGCCTGATTTACACAGGTAGAGAGAGAATGGTCCGGAGGCTGCCGGCCTGCCCAGCTAAACGCCCGTGTGCGCATGAAATTAGAATGTCAACATTTGATTCATGCTGCCAAGCTGTGACTGTGAAACAAATTCTGTCAGTGGGTGGCAACTGCAGTATTAGTCTAAGCAGATAACACTTAACTATAAAGGGGGGCCTGGCCTCCCACGCCTCAATTCTGTTATCATTTTAATATCAGCATTGTGAGACCAAGTGAGGCAAAATTTTGAGCGGAAGGGGTGCTTTTTAGTAGATGCCTGGTCTTTTCGGCTAGGATTCCTGGCAAATGAAGGGAGGTTCGATTCTAAATCTTCAGATCTAGCTGTCAGATAATAAGTGTGTTGGTTTTGACCAAACATCACCGACTTACAAGTGGACACCTGTGTTGTGTCATTCAGGATATAAACTGAACCACAGTGAAACACTTCACTTCCTATAGAGAAAGCCTTTGGTTCTGGGCTGAGGCTGCCAACTTTGTCCTGAAAGGAAAGAAACAGACACCCCAAGGAAGACTAAACTGATTATTTTTTTTCCAACTTATTTCCTGGGACACTCAAAGTGCAATTTCGACAGAGTTAGGTTTGCACCTTATGGATGTTGGGGTTGAGAGCTGGCGTTTCTACTCAATTGATTTAAGCCTGTGCAGATTTCAAGTCGATTTCCAGTTTACCTGTGGCTGGAGTAGGGTTTGTTAATGTGTATTTTGTCTTTAAAATTCTCTCGGTGAATCACCTTAAACTTGACCCCCAAGATAAATTTTTTCCCATGAAATGAAGCATAAATGTGTCTCTATCTGTCTATCTGTGGCTCACTTCTTCTTTTAACTAGCAATGCTACAAAACATCCGTTAGAAGTTTGCCCCATCCCAAGCATCCGTATAGTTAATAGTTAATGCTGTGACAAAACCCAGTAGCAGGGAAGTGTTCACTGTGGTGGTGCTCAGAGGTTGACCCAGCTAAGACATCTGGCCTTTGTAGACAGCACAGTCAGAGGTGTTGGGGGTTGTGAGGGTGGGGGTACCCGGGGAGAGAGGTGTGTCATTCAGAAGCCCAGCCATTAGCTTAAAACAATGACTAGCAATGAAGACAGTCTTGCATGTCTCTGTGGTTAACTGTGAACACTGCAGTGGAGAAACTAGCTGCTCCCCCAGGACTCCCTGCCCCTCCCACCCCTGCTCCCCGTTCCTACAACCGTCATTCTCATCTTCGAACCCACAGCTCTGCATCCAAAAACCTGACTTGCATTTTTCTGGTTACCATGCATCCAAGGGAGGCTCAAAGACTTCCTTTTATCAAAGCAGAAACATGAATGGAATCTGGTTTGTTTAACTCAGTTTCCTATTTAATGGCAAGGGCTGACGGGAGAAAAGATGTTTCAACCTAAGAATCGTATTCCAGCCTCTTTAGACCTCCTATTTAGCGAGGGCTACAGTGGTGGCATCAGGGAGCCGGTTTTGATATGGCTTGAGGGGGCGCGCATTTTTCCAGACACACTTGTAAGGAGCTAAATAAATGATTTTCCCAAAGCATGAGGCTAGAGGGCAGCTACCAAGTGTCTGTCTTGTCTCCCATGTATGTCTTGGGAAAGCAGACACCAAACCAACCCATGTAGAGTGAGTGATCTTTGCCTACATGGAAAATCCCTCCGCTGAAATGGCCTCATTGTGTGAGAGGTTTGTAGAATAGTTGCCTCTGTGGAAGGTCACCAGGACAAGTCATTGTAACCAGGAGCTCTGAGGTAAAAACCCATTTGACCCATCAGCCCTGCCGATGGCCTCGATGGTGCCCATTGATGCAGAAATGAGTTCACCCGGCCTCTCACGAAAGGATTTCCACTTTGCGATTTCATTCATTCATTCTTCATTCATTCATTCAGCGAACACCCTTTGGCCAGCCATATTTTCTATTTTTTTGGATGATGTCCGAGTTCTCCATCCATTTGGAAGGTCTTCTTCAGGACTGTACCATAGAGCCCATCATTTATTTCAAAACTGCACAAATGAAAGGAAACTGTTTCTGCGCATGTGTGACTCCACCCTCCTCTGCTAATGGTAGAAGAAAGTTGGCTTCAGTGTCTGCAGTTAACTGTCAAATGAATTTAATGCTTTTGCAGGAGACTGAAGGACAAAACCATTCTCTGCACCGTATCAAGGAAAGTAAATTGAGGTTCCCCACCATGGCAGGGGTATGTGTGCTCCTCCCGCTACAGAAGTAAAAAATCAGGATCAGAGAATGGAACGGACAATATTTTGATGTAAAAAGATGATCAGCACGGAGAGAAATGACCGTCTGCTCACCCGCGGGAGGAGGTTTATTCAGTTAACACTTCCACCTCTTAAAGACAATGGTGTGTAATGAATGTATATAGGGCCTTTCAGGGCGGTTGCTAGGTGACGCGTAGTGTCAACAGAAAAATGCCGGATGTACAGAGGACAGCTTCAGGCCCGAGAAGAGATCAACAACCTCTGATGATATTTTAAACTTAATTCAGTTCCCAATGAAGATTGTGACAGGCTCTGTGGACGGGGCAGAAAAGATGTTTACACTTCCAGAATCCGACTTTGCAAAGTTGCTGTGCGGTGTGCGCCTGCCTGAGAGTGTTTAATCTGGTCACAAGTGAATTGGGGGCCTAAACAGTAGTTGGTTCAAATAGGAAAAGGCAACCCAGCAGGGGCGTCGTGAATATTCATTTCTTGCAAGGCCAGGCAGTCTAATCTCGGCTTCAGTGTCTGTGCTGGTCATTTGTCTCAGACTGTGCGCACATTCGCTCTCATTTTTCCCTCCCAATCTCTAAAATCTATTTTAGGAACAGCCCTCCCAAAGCCATTCGCAACAGCTTCTTCAGAAAATTCTAAAGAAAGGGAAGGAACTTGAATAGGGTCACCTCACCCCATACAGCCATGAAAATCTGTTTTGTGGGGCATTCTTGAACTCAGCCCAGATGCTCCGCAGACTTTTTGTATTTATTTACCCATTTCTTCCTTTCTCTTCTCCCTCCCTCAATGGATTTTTATATTCAAATGCAAAAGGTTTTCAAGTGCGCTAAAGATCCACTTGTGTATTGGTTTAGATCATGCCATGATATTTCTCTCATAAACAGATGTTAAACAGATGCTGCATTTTTTGCATCGGAAAAGGCATTTACCACAAAGAACCTCTTTTCCATATTTGAAGACGGAAACCCTTTTGGAAAAACAAACAAAGCAAGTCAACCCGCATTCCCTAAAGTCCAGCAAGCATTAACCTCAGATACGAGTCTTCTCGAAGCTTCTTCCCAAGGGCTGCTTTACAAAGCAGTGGTAGACTTTCTCAAGCAGACAGGGGTGGACCTTGCATCCTGGGCTGCTGGGGACACTCAACACTGGGCTGCTCAGTTCCAACCTCTTCAGACAGGTGCCGAGGAAGGGTACAACCAATTCCCTCAGTACAGGAAGCGCCATTCCCTACCCTTGCACAAGCCTTTTAAGAGAAAGTCTGTTCTCTTTTGTCCTTGAGGGTTTGTTCTATTTATTAAACCAATAAGAGGCCAAGAGCACTTTGTCTAGCACTCTAACGACTACTAAAAAGGAGTGTGTGTGTGTGTGTGTGTGTGTGTGTGTGTGTGTGTGTTTTGGGGGGGGACCTAGGCTGGGGGAGGGCATGTAGGGGCCTGGCTTCTTGACATTGTTCTTCCCGTCTCATTCCAAGAAGCTAACTCTATAGGGTAGTTTACGGCATGTTTAAGCTCCAGGTAGGGAGGGGGAGATGGAAGGCAAACAAAACCACACAGAAGCCTTCCTGGGCCTTGCTTCCTTGCCTCTGAGGGTGGGTCCTTTACTGAGGCATTCAAATCAGCTCCACACTGATAACTGCCTGCACTCGCACACTCCGGTAAAGAATCGGAAGGGAAAGACTGCAAACCTTTCTGTGGTTTTAAAAGATGCAGAAGCTGAACGGCAATAGTCAGCAGGTACAGGCAGGTAGACTTCTCATGAGTTAGGGACCAACCTGGTCTAGATAGTGAGCTCCAGGCCAGCCTGGTGTACACGAGAGAACTTGTCTCAAAAACAAACAAAAAAAAAAAGGGAAAAACAGGTTTCTGACCTTGTGTCCTTGCAACTGGGCTGTGTGGAGATCTTTGGTACACATAAATTAATATCATTCGGATCAATGATGAGGCCTGGATGTAACTGAGCCTTATTGGCATCCTTAACAACTGAAAGGCTGAGTGAAATGAAAGAAATTTCATTTCTAAGAACAGACCTTGGTGCCCCAAAAATGTTTACTCAAGAAAAAAATGCCAGGTGGAATGGGGATGTGGCTCCATTGAAAGAACCTAGCCTACAGCCAATGTTCCATCCCCTGGACTGAATAAAAGCTGGGAAACCCAGAGATGGAGGAGGCGTGGGGGTGGGCTCTCAGGAGTTCAAAGTCACACTTAGCTACAGAGTAAGTTTGAGGCCAGTCTGCGCTACAGAAGACTCTAGCTTAAAACAAATCTATGCAGGGAGATGGTGGTGCACACCTTTAACCCTAGCACTCAGGAGGCAGAGGCAGACAGATCTCTGAGTTCTAGGCCAGCCTGGTCTACAGACTGAGTTCTAGGACATCCAGGGCTACACAGAGAAACCCTATCGTGGAAAAACAAACAAAAAACAAACAAACAAGCAAACACAAAACTATGATAATATTTGAACTCTTGACTAAAAATAATCGCATAGTCTCTGTGATAAGAAACCTGTGTACAGACAGGCTGTGGAGATGGCTCAGTGGGCAAGGGGTCTATGGAGAGAGTGTGAGGTCTGAGTTCCATTCCCAGGACTTGACTAAATAAGAGCTTAGCATGGCTTATTGCCTGAGATGAACACTGCTGGGGAGATGGGAAAGGGAAGATTACCGGAACTTACTGGCTGCAGTCTAGCCAATCAGCGAGCTCTAGGTTGCTTTGTAAAAGTGGTTGACTTGTGCTATCTCATGCTCCTACCGGTAACACAAGCAGCTGTGCCCCAACATTTCCCAGCAATGTTTCTAAACAGGAGCTCTGACAATCTGATAGGTATAACAACAATGATTAATAATAATAACAATAATAACAATAATAATATAGTGGGATTTTTGTTTGCTTGCTTTGTTGAGAGAGAGACTCATACAGCCCAGGCTAGCCTTGATAGCCTTAATGGCCTTGAACTTGTGATCTTCCTGTTTCTACCTCTGCATGCTGGGACTGCAGGCGTGCACCTTCTTTCCTGATTTATGAGGTGCTGGGCACGGAGCAGGCTTTGTGAACCCAGCCGAGCATCCTACCAACTGAGCTAGATCCCCAGTCTCCCCTCCTTCTCCTCCTCTTCCCCTCCTTCTCGTTCTCCTCCTCCTTCTTCATCTTTGTCTTCATCTTCATCTTTGTTTTTGATGTTGACATCGCTTGGCTCTGGCTTTCATAAATATGTACCATATACAATGTGTCCCCACATGCATAACACACACACACACACACACACACACACACACACACGCACACACGAGAGAGAGAGAGAGAGAGAGAGAGAGAGAGAGAGAGAGAGAAATATAAGCAAGCCATATATGTGTATGTCTGTCTATCTATCTATCTATCTATCTATCTATCTATCTATCTATCTATCTATCTACCTACCTATCCATATTCTATAAGACTTGTTAGAGTCCTCTCTCTGCATTTCTCTCAATAAACAAATTAGTTTTCATTTTGTTTCTCTTCTGAATAGTTCCAAAGTGACACGCAGCAACAGTGATGGTATTTCAACATTGTTGGGCTTCAGGGTAATTGCTAAGCAGCACAGGTTATTTCAGCAAGAAGGTTGTCGTTTGGATTAACGCTCTAGCTTTGAGGCTTGTGGTAGCTTCTTTTTGTCAGCTTGACATAAACCCAGACATAGTCAGACTAAGGAATCTCAACTGAGGTAATGCCTCTGTCAGATAGTACTGTGAGCATGTCAGTGATACAGGCGGGCACAGTCCACTGTGGGTGGTGCCATCCCTAGGCCAGATAAGCCTTGGCTGAATAAGAAAGGTTAGTTGAGCAAACCAGAGGAAGCAAGCCGGAGAACAGCATTTCTCCGTGGTCTCTGCTTCAGTGCCCGCCTCCAGGTTCCTGCCTCAGCTCCTGTTTGGTTTCTCTCAACAATGGATGGAGTATAACCTGTAAGCCAAATAAGCCTTTGCTCTCTGAGTTGTTGAGTCAGTGCTTATCACAACAACAGAGAAATAAACTAGAGCAGGCCTATCCCAGCCCTCCAGACTTCTTTATGTCAAATGTTTTGTGAGGAATCATGGGGAACAAAGATCCCAGTGAGCTGTGCTTTATTCCCATGCAAAGGAGGCTCTCCTATCTCTGGGAGACTGTATTCTCTCTTCTTTCTTAGTGAGGAAGTATTTGTGCTAATCCATTCACACTTCCCCTTTGTCCTTCTGGTGGCCAACAGACTACAACGATAAACTTGGACCATGTATGCAATGATGTCAACAGCTACAGGAACAGAAGTAAGTAATGAGAGCATACTCCTAGGAACCCTTCATTTCAAAAGCTTTGCTAGTGGGGGTGCTGTTGAGAGAATTCCTTCCAGAGGGAGGTGTGAACAATGTCTACTTCCTCCAAAACTCAGGGATTGGTGCAGGAGAGAGGGCAAAAGGAATGTAAGAGCCAGCCAAGGGGGTAGAGTATTGTATAGTACTATTCTAGCAAAATAGCTACATCTTCATCAGCTCAGCCAGGCCTGCTTCCAGAAGATCACCCTGCTTCCAGCTCCTGAACCTGTAGACTGTTGACATTCCCTCAGGGAATGAGAGTATGGTTGGGTCATTGGGCCCCTTGCCTGATATGCCTGTCACCCCTCCCAGTCATTTGCAGGCAATTTTGCCCTAATTGTGTGTGGCCTTGGGTCTTAGGAGGTGCTAGAATATATAGGATGGAGAAGGTTAACAGAGGGGGGTTCCATTCCCTGGGCTATGGAGGGGGTGGGGGCAGCAAAGCTCAGGGGAGACCTTCCACTGTGGCTGCCTGGGGGCCACTCACTCACACACCATCCAACTCTAATAAACAAATAAGTCCTATAAATTCATTGATTCCCCAGGGTTAACTTCTCTGGAATCAAACTGGCTTGTTGCTGGGACCATATAAGGAAGGAATAGTCCTTGTTTCCCTCTGCCCAGGGAAGGCATTCTCACAGACAGCTAACCAACCAGCATACCAGTTCCTTTAAATCAGGCAATTTCAGTCGGCAAAACATCAAAGCCTTCTGGGAAATAGCATAAGCACCAAATAAAATAGCTCTAGACCCAACTGGGGTAATGGCCTAGTGAATCCCAAGCACAAAGACCAGAGTTCAAATCCCCAGAACTGATGTAAAAAAGCCAGATATAGTAAAACACAAGTCTGTGTTCCTAGTCAGTGCTCCTATAGCAAGCTGGATGATGGAGCCAGGAAATGATGGAGCCAGGAAGACCCCTCCCAGAAGATTAAAGGCCAGCTAGTGTGGATGCCGCTGTGAAAAACAAAACCTGGGTCAAACAAGATGAAATGTGTAGACTGACACTCTGATTTCTCAAGCATGCCATGTGTGCACTTGGGAATGTGTGCACACAGGCACATGCACACGTGCACCTCAGGGGTCTGCTTCCAATCTTTTCAAGTTATCAAGTGTAGAGGTTCACAGGGTACATAGGGATGTAGAACATCTCAGAGTCAGGCGCTGTGTCATCTGCTTCTCAAGCACAAGCATTTGTCACAGGTTGTCACACTGAGTGGCCTTGCCTACTGAGAAAGCCAGATGAAGGACATTCAGTAAATAAATGTCTTGCAGAATTCCCTGGAGCACTGGAGTGGCACTGAGCATGGAAATCTTTGCTTCTTTCTCCCACTCAGCTCACCAAACCCAACATCATAGCTACTGAGTCCAAACTGTGCAAAGGCATTTAACAAGTGAGAACACGGCCAAGGAAGCTACGGTAACAAGGCAAAGAAAGAAAAGGCACAGTGAATTGGGAGGAGGATGGACAGGAAGTAGAGATCTGGTGGGACTTCCTGGAGGAAGCGGTAGCTGACTTTAAAGGATTTTTAACACGGAGACACTTGTGGGTATTGGGAACAGAAACTAATTCTGCTGAATTGAGGGATGTCAGACACTCTTGGTTGTCTGTCCTGGGGGTGACATTTTGCCAACTGCAAGTGACAAAGAAAAGACATTTACTACCAACTTCCCAAATTGCACAGGCCATGGAGTTGGGGGGCAGGGAAGCTCTGAGGTCGTCCGTGTAAAAGTGGCCAATTTACAGTTATGGCTATACTTGAGTCAATTAAAATGTTTTATTAGCAGGGATTTGAATCTCTTACCTTCATTAACATTTAACAGTAAATGGGAGAAAAAAGGTAAATAAAATATTATCTGGCTTTTTAAAGGTCATTTCAGCCCCAGCATTATGAAATGTTGAGCTGGAGAAGGGCGTGCCGGTTCTTTGTGAGGGTTCAGTGGGTGAAGCCTCCATGCCTGTTGGGTCTGTAACCCATAGTGCAGTGCTGGCAGCTGGAGACACCTCCTGGCTGGTGAGGTGTTCAGAGGTGAATTAGTTGCACTAGGTACATTTGGGCAAGGAGACTGGGAAGAAGGTGATCTGACACGGGAGAACTCGTTTCTTGCTTTAGATCTCAGATTATAAATCATCTGGCGTCTGAGGTCCTTTGTAATTGCTCCCACCCTCAACACCTGCTTTTTAAAACAACCTTGGGCGAGTTGCCCAGGTTCATTAAATGGCATACCCAGCTATTCCCCTAAAGGAAGAAGCTGGAGGAAGCCCTGTGCCTAGACTTAGAGAGGTTTCATGGGGGATGGAGGGAGCCACAAGCAGAATCAGGGAGACAGAGCCACATGCCATGGATATCCTACAGCAAGGCCTGCTGACTGGAAGCCAGCCAGCTAACTTGGCAAGGACGGGGACATTCGGCTTGAAGGGAAATCCTTTTTGCTTTCTCAGTTTTCTGAAGTGGAGAGCCAGAAGTGATTTCAAAGCTGTTCCTAAGGTACCAGGGGAACAGTTCATCCCTGTCAGTGCCCCTTGGAGTCACAGCTTAAGGGGAAAGCTAGCATCCTCTTACCTCAGAGAGCCAGCAGCAAGCCCCACCTGAAAGGGAAAGGCTTTTCTGGAAAGTTCTATCATAATGAACAACCTAAGAAGAAGATTGCTCTCTGACAATGGAGCGCCTGAGGATTCGGAGGTGTGACTGACACTGTCCTCCTTGCTCCAGGTGACAGAGCGGGTGAGGAGAAGGGAGGTGTTAGGCACGGGTCCACAAAGTCAGAGTGGACTTGGAGCTCTGCTGTGTGCAGCAGTCTAAAGCGCAGTCTTCCCGAGATGAGTCAGGGATTGGTTAAATCCCCTTCCTGGGCCTACTTCATCCATAGGAGGGCTGACTTCACTATACCTGGAAACAGGGAAAGTGAGTTCTCAGCAAAATAAATATTTCCTAATTTAAAATAAATATTACTAATCACCTAGACTGTGTTCTGAGCACAATGCCACTATATAAACACAGAGAACAAAATTAGAAGGGGAAGAAGAGAGTATTTACATGCACAAATATAAATCCCAAATCTGATATTCATAAGCTAAAAGCATCTAGAGTGGTTCTAAATGTCAGAGGCGGCTGCTCACCGTCCTACTAGCGCTGCCTCAATTAGCACGGAGGAGACAGCCTTCTCTAAACCCAAGCCTGACGGTAAATACCACAGGTTCTGGTGCAGCGTGATGAAGACCTTTACCTGTTCCATTTTACAGCTTTATTTTTGTCTAGCAAAGAAATAATATTTTTCCCTTGGAGATAGATATTCAAAGCTATAAACAATTACTCCCTAATCTGGTTTCATTTCTGAGATAGGGTCTTGTTAGCCCAGGCTAGCCCCAAACTCTCTGTATATCAGAGGATAACACTTAACTTCAGATCCCCCTGCCTCCACCCCCTGAGCACCTGTTAGAGGCAGGAATCACCCCACCTGTTTTATGCTGTGCAGAGGATTGAACCCAGAACTTCCTGGATGCTAGCTGATCAAGCACTTATCACCTGAGTCACATCCCTAGAGCTGAGTTCTTTTCTGGTTTTTACGTGTGTATGCTAATGTGTTTGTGTGTGAGAGAGCATACATGTGTGCACGTGGAGGTCAGAGGATGATGACCAATGCCTTTCTTAATCACTTCCCTTTTTATTTTTCTGAGGTGGAGTCTTCCCAGGGTGTGGTTGTGGAGCTGGTCTATCCAGCCAGCTTGTGCTGGGGATCACCTGTCTCTGGCTCCTGTGTGACAAAATTGCACCAGGGCTGCCATGTTGGTGCTGAGGGTCCAATTTCCAGTCCTCCTGCCTGTGCAGCAAGGACTTTGCTCTTTGAGTCACCTCTTCAAATCTGAGTTCTTAAGGTGTAGATCTCTGTACTTTCTATTTTCCAAAGATGTTGTTCTATTGGCACCTGTTAGCTTACTGAAATGAGCATCCTTTAAAAAGATACACTGAACACACAGTAAAAGTCAGGCACTGTGGTTTTGCCCTGGTGATAGATGATTCATACATAGAAGATAGACAGACAAGTAGGCAGACTGATGGTGGATCTATCCATCCATCCATCCATCTATCTATCCATCCATCTATCATATACATATTGATACATATGTGATAGATGGGTAGATAGATACATAACAACATAACCATAGATTATGGATGGATGGATGGATGGTGTCTTATTCAGGATTTCTATTTCTGCACAAACATCAAGAAGTTGGGGAGGAAAGGGTTTATTGAGCTTACACTTCCACATTGCTGTTCATCACCAAAGGAAGTCAGGACTTGAAGTCAAGCAGGTCAGGAAGCAGGAGCTGGTGCAGAGGCCATGGAGGGATGTAACTTACTGGTTTACTTCTCTTGACTTGCTCAGCTTGCTCTCTTATAGAACCCAGGACTAGCAGCCCAGGGATGCCACCACCCACAATGAGCCCTCCCACCCTTGATCACTAATTGAGAAAAAGCCTTACAGCTGGATCTCATGGAGGCGTTTCCTCAAGGGAGGCTCCTTTCTCTGTGATAACTCCAACTTGTGTCAAGTTGACACACAAAAACAGATGGATAGATGGAGATAGAGAAATAGAGAATAGGTAGATGATGGATGGGTGGGTAGATTGATAAATAATAGATGGATTATAGAAAGATGATAAAGAGGTAGATAGACAATACTGAATAGATAGATGATAGAGAAATAGATTTTAATGCTACACCTACTTTGTTGTGCAACCTTACTGAAGGTAGCTCTGAAAGACTTGTGGCTGTGTCTGTAACTCTGCCCGGCTCTTGGGGAAAACTAGGCTGAGTAGCTACAGTGATGACAGGTGTGACCCTGTCTTTCGTTCCCTCCTAGGTTAGGATCTGTTTTCAGTTCCTAAATTAGGCAAGAAGTTTCACTCCACAGATGTACTGATCCAACCAATAAAAATAGACACCTCTGCTGCCGTCACTCAGATCGTCCCACATCTCTGTCACACCTAGATATCAGTTTCTGCTTCTGCAATGAATGAATGGCCACAGGAAGTATCTTTCAAAGCTGAAGATGATCTGACAGGTAGGCGAGGTACCTGGGGAGCTGAGTCAAAGGAAGACTCACTGAGCTGGAGTTACTGAAAACCCCGTCCACATTTTCAAGTGAAAATGGCAGATACAACACACATGTGACTCACTTGCCAGAGTTAAAAACAAGTCTGAGGTGAATGGAAACCTCTTGATAGAGTTGATGTTGAGGAAATGAATGGTGAAATCGATCATGGCCATTTATTAGAACAAAGTCACATGCGCACAGACCCATACACAGACACATACACAGGCACACACAGACACAGACACAGGCACACACAGACACAGACACAGGCACACACAGACACAGACACAGGCACACACAGACACATATACAGGCACACACAGACACA
>CM052706.1:48854952-48877452 GCA_028551405.1 Uromys caudimaculatus
GATTCGAGTCCGTTCTACTCCCTTTACTTTCTGGATACCTTAGGTGAGGCAATCTCCTGTACCCCATGTTCATGCTACAATATTCAACCTTACCACAGGCAAGGAGCCAGAAATGCTGAACTCTGAAACTAGGGGTGGGGGGATATAAATCTTTCCTCCTTATAAGTTGTTTACCTCAGGTACTTTGTCGTAGTGCTAGAAAACTGAGTAGCATATATCACAGAGATTGACATGGTTCCCTGCATAGTCTTACAAGGGACCGAGACTGAAGAATAAAGAAAGAAATAAAGTAAGAAACGTGGTGAACGTTGACCCTCTATTTCTGAGCTTCCATGCATCCACAGTGGGCATCTGTGGAGGGCAGAGGTTAACACCGCACGTCCTCCATCAGTTTTCTCTTTTGAGACAGGGTCTCTCCCTGAACCTGAAGCTCACAATTTCAGCTAGGCTGGCACGCCATCAAAGCCCCAGTATCTGCCTCTCTCCATCTCCTATGCTGGGGTCACAGTCATAGGCTGCTGTGCCCTTCTATTTACCTGAGATCTGGAGATCCGAGTTCAGGTCCTCATGTTTGCAGAGCAAACACTTTACCTTGATGAGCCACACCCCCAGCTCCAGCATGAAACATTTTAAAATGACATTCTGACAGTTTAAAAACAAGTGTGCTATGGAGAAGGTTCCTCATATGAATGAGGAAATTCCTGACCCTGAGATGCTGTGCCTTGGGTCCAGGGACTAGCAAGAGAAGATGAGAGTTCTCTTCTAGCTAATGGGGGAGGCAGTGTTAGGAATTTCATAATTAGCCATATTGCTCTTCGTTAATCACATGGAGACCAGCCTGCCTCCCGCCCTCTTGCCTGCTGGGAGGGCATGACAGAGTTACTCACTTGCATGAAGGATGGCACTCTGTGTGGCAGGCATGGTAACAGTGCTGAGCCTTCAGGTCAAGGATGGTGCCCCGATTCAGGCTGCATGTAATTAAGAGGTTTGCATGGAGTAAAAAGTGACCTGCGCCATCACAGACCACACAGCCCCACCCCCAGAAGCCACTCCTACAAATCAAAACTCTGAACATCTTCCTTTTTGCTCCAGGGCTTTAAAACATTGTATAGATATGATATAGCCTGGCAAAAGAAAAATAAATTGCCTATCATGTGGCTGTGCTTTGAGTACAGAGGTTTTCAATGGCTGTGAACTGAGCATGCATGTATGCTACACTACACTGTACGTGTGCATGCGTGCACACACACACACACATACACACACACACACACACACACACACACACACACACACACACACACGCGCGCGCGCGCGCGCGCACAGAGGCATGAAAACAGAACAAATACACCACTAAATAAAAATGTGAATTTGAGGATAAATGAGGCATGAAACACATTGGCCAATAAACAACACAAAAAAAGGTCATACTAAACGTTTTATCTAACTAGACTGGGGAGTACTGGAGCCAAGTACAGCCACAATTAAAAGACCCTCAAAGAGGTTGTGTTTCCTAACAAATATAAAGGATTAGTGTGCGTTTATTTTGCTCTAATTCAGATATAAAGAAGCCTAGGAGCTTAGCATCCTGTGTTTATGAGATGAGACTCTCTGAATGCTTAAGATGTCTAAAAGCACAACGCTGGCCTGTCAGGAGAAACTAAACTATACCTAAAGGACCTGTAATCACAGCTCTTAGGGACTGAAGACATCTCAGTCAGGGAGTCCTTCATCTGGTGAAGCACTTGGCTGCACAGAGCCCCTTGTAACTGTTCCATAAAATGGAGGAGGTGGGTAATGTTTTCCCCACTGTCTAGATGAGGAAATAACACACTTAGGGAGCTTGGGAGATATTTTCAGGTTTCCGTGGTCAAGGAGGGGTAGGGGCCCAACTAGGACACCTCTGGCTCCTTAGTCTACTTTTGTCCTGACAGGAGATTAGTCCTGTAAGGGCCACTCTAAGAACTGATCCGATTGGCTCTTGGTGTGTGTGTGTGTGTGTGTGTGTGTGTGTGTGTGTGTGTGTGTGTGTCTGAAGGTGCACTCACTGGTGTGTGCACATGAAGGTCAGAGAACAACTGTATTTTTCCTTCAGGCATTGCCAATACGGTTTTCTAGGA
Organism: Uromys caudimaculatus; assembly: GCA_028551405.1. Classification (NCBI taxonomy): domain Eukaryota; kingdom Metazoa; phylum Chordata; class Mammalia; order Rodentia; family Muridae; genus Uromys; species Uromys caudimaculatus. The sequence goes on from CM052706.1 coordinate 48,857,073, forward strand.
AGGAGTCTCTCGGTGGCCTGGAGCTTGCAGGTTCAGCCAGGATAGCTGGCCCGTGAGCCCCATGGACCTGTCTGTCTCTGTCTCTGCAGCACTGAGATCACAAACATGTCCAGATGGTTTTTTAAATGTGGGTTCTAGGTTCTGGGGATTGGACTTGGGTCCTTATGACTTCCCTCACAGCCATGTTCTCAGCCCTGCCTAGGTCTTTTTAGGCAAAGCTGACTTTAGGAGGGCATTTTCATCAATATACCTCATTCTAATTATCCCTTTCTCAAAGGAAATAGAATGGTGTTCTAGGGACCTATAGCCAGACAGTCCCGCTTGCAAATCTTGGCTCTGTTAGACACCTGCTGTGGAGCCTCTGTGAGCCTCAGCTTTCTCTTCCGCAATGTCTATCTGTCTTCCAAAGCCCTGGAGTTTGGCTGCTTGTTTGCCTTATGTTTTTGCTTCCACTCTCTATAAAGGTTATGCTGGAGAGATGTCCCTTCAGGGATGCTCAGAAGTCATGTGCAGGGCAGTCTGGACCCCCCCCCCCACTGGAATCCCCAGCAAAAGGATCCAGGCATGAGAACATTTTTGGGCACAGAGCATATTAAACTCCAAAGAACAATGACATTAGCTGTCTTTGAGAATCATCCACCCTGTCTCCAATCCATAACACACCCAGGAGCACTGTAGGTCAGAAGAAAAAATATCTATATATTCATTCAAGATTCTCAGACCAGTCTTTGCTAAGTGAGAAGGTTTCCAGGCCCTGAAGCTTCTGAGAAATTCCTGAGCCTCACAAGGCTGAGGTTACGGAGCTCCTCGGGGGAATCTCTGTCCGTACTAATTAGAGAGAGCAATATCGTTTCAAAGCATTCCCCACATCTGTCTTGCAATTCTGCATTGCTCCAGGATTTGGGTGCTCGGAGGCTTAGGCCCAGCTCTGCCAGCCTGCCGAGGCCTTCAAAGGTGAGGAATGGCAGGAGCCGTGTGAACAGGTGTCGGTAGGAGATGTGCCTGGGCTCTCTCAAGCATTCTTCTCTTCACCTTTACCCTCATTATCTTCTCCTTTCCGTTTGTCAAGCCAAGGCGGCCTAGCGATGCCGATGCCGATGCCGGCTTCCATACCTTCAAAGGGAGATATTAGCTACACAGGGATGCTGCTGCTCCTGAGCCCTCCTGTGGACTTGCTGGATCCCCACAGGGACACATCATGTCAAAAGAGGGGTCCTTGTTAGACTTCTCTCACTGACATCCAGTGGCCCAGGGGAGGAAAAGAGAGATGAAGGGCCAATCACAGGTGTGGTGACTCGTGCTGAGAACCTGGAAAATTTAAACTTAACCTCCAAGGATAAGAACTGTGCAGACAGGACCCATTTGCTCAGAACCTGGGGAAAAAATATACACTTTGTGATGATGGATGATTGTAAAGTTCCCCCAGGAGTTTATTATTGGCCCCTTTAGTTCATACACAGTGTTCTTTGAAGCACTCCATTTTCCTCTCTCCACTACTGGGAGAGAGGCTTGTGTGTTTGGACATTTGGACTCCAGCTGGTGATGTTGGGAAGCTGTTGGAACCTTCAGGAAGATGGTCACTGGCATGATGGGCCCCGAGACTTCTGGGACCCACCTTAATTCTGTCTTCTTCCTGACTAGGCTTGTAATATGATAGCCACAGGTTCCCATTTCCATGGATCAACAGACTCCAGTTGTCTTGTCTTCCCTGCCAGGGTGGACTCCAACCCTGAATCAGGGGCTGAGAAAAACCTCTCTCCTCTCTCAAGTTGCTTCTGTCAAGTATTTGGTCATGGTGATGAGATCCACCACACACCTACAAACCCACAATACTCAAACTTCTAAAAATCAGACAACAGATCCTTGACTCAAGACAAGAGATAGCATGCCGGTCTTATTGTGTTGCCATGGCAACAGGTATGGCTGTGACCAGAAACAGAGAAACAGAACTGTGTGGACCCATGAGCTCAAGCAGGTGGGATTGGTGAACTGAGTCAAGGTGAGTGAACAGGATGGAGAGGGCGGAGAGCATACGTTTATTTGTTTCCTGTTCTGTTGAAGAATGGTCACAAATGGGAAGGCAGATGCCCCAATGCCATGGGAAACAGAAATTCTTCCACCTTAGCACTCCTAGCAAATGTCCATGAACACATATGTCACAGCACATGTGTGGAGGTCAACCACACAGCTCATTCCTCTCCTTCGACTTTATTTAAGACAAGGTTTCTGTTGGTTTTCTACTGTGCATGCCAAGATAGCTGGACAATGAGCTTCTCGGATTCTCCTCTCTACCCCTCACCTCTTTGTAGAAGCACTGGGCTTAAGGGTGCTCCAGCTAAGCAGCTAACTTTTATGTGGGCTCTACAGATGTGATCTCAGATCCTCATGCTTCCTTGCAGGGCAGGTGCTTTTACACACTGGGCTATCTTCCAGCCATTGCTGAACTCGATTATCAATTTTATTCTCATAAAGATGGACGTGCTGTTTTGTATATATGAGGAAGACATACATAAATATTTGGGTCCAATTGGGAAAATAAAAGAATGCCCATGGACGTGAATTCATCTTAAAGAAGATCACAGAGCACAAGACAAAGATTTGAACAATGGCCAGGCCCTGTGCACTTCTTCCTTTCTTGCAGATGGCTCCAAATGCCCTTATAGCAGTTTCCTGGGAAATTGGTCCTTATCAGTCTCTCAATCACACGAGTTCCATGTCTAGGCCACCTTAGCCTATGCCCAACTCTGGAGACAGATCCATCCTGTCCACAGACAGAAGCAATGGTCTTGAGAGTTCTAAAAAAAAATACGGTGCTTAGTCCCATGTTCACGTGGGAACCCAGAGCTGCTATGCATACTTATCTTCTCTGGAAACACAGAAGAAAAATGAAAGCTCTTTCCTTTGTGGTTCGTTGCCTGGGACTGTGAAGTGAATGAACAAAAGACAGATGACATTGTGGCTGGAGAGATGGCTCAGCAGTTAAGAGCACTTGCTGTTCTTCCAGAAGACCCCAGTTCAGTTCCCAGAACCTACATTGAGGTTACAACCTCTTTTTGTCTCTTCAGGTACACACACACACACACACACACACACACACACACACACACACACAAATAAAAGTAAAAAAAAACTTTAAAAAAAGATATTAACAGAAAGAAGAAAAACTGGGTTATTGGGGTTTTTATGTACAATAAAAATATGTATGGAGGACCCTCATGCTGGGGCACCAGAGCAGTCAGAATTGCTACTTTATACACCATGCTAACAGAGAGGCAAGCGTGGGGAAGCTAGACAAAAGAGGTGCGCGCGGTAAGGTGAATGGGGGCCGCATGGTGAGCGAGGGCTGTCTCACTCAGCTCAGTCTGCAGATGAGTCACTCACCATTGTTTTGAGAAATAACTGAGCCCATCTTCTCAATGGAGAAATCCATGTCTGTGTTCAGGCAGGAATGGGGAGAGCTAATTGCTTCCAGCTTAGAACATCTGCTACACCAGTGGTTCTCAATCTTCCTAATGCTACAAGCCTTTAGTATGGTTTCTCTTGTTGTGATGGATCCCCTCCCCCCACAATATTTTATTTTTTTTGCTGCTACTTCATAAGTATAATGTTGCTACTGCTATGAATTGTAATGTAAATATTTTTGGAGATAGTTTGTCAAAAGGGTCATGACCCACAGCTTGAGAACCATTGTGCTACACTGAAGCCATCTATGTGGGTGGTATACTCTGGTTCCTTCAATAACATGATTTTGATGTTGGCCAGCATGGAGAACCCTCCAGGGGTCTTGGGGATGGGGTTAAAGGCTTGGGGCAGATGAATGGTTCTCACAGATCTGCCTGTCTCCATCCAGCCTGAAGACTTTAGGAGGCACAGAGGCGGGATGGGTCTGGACAGTAAACATTTTCATTACACTGGAGCTCAAAGAAGTTCAGGGAGCTGGGAAGCAAAGCTGGTAGAGCGCTTGTCAGCAGGGTCTCCACACATCCTCCACCCCGAAATGGGAGCCATTTGGCCAGGCATTGGTGAAAGCAGCCAACATAATTACTTCTTCCCAGAACTCACAGTTCAATGGGCTGTGGGGACTGCCGAAGAGGAGACCAACTGCTCCAGCTGGAAACCTGAAATGTATGGGGAACATTTTTGATAGGGAGAATTGATGATGTCTGTGTAGCAGTCTGTGGAAACGCACAAGGACCGAGGTCAGCATGTGTTCCCACAAGGATAAGACCTAGAAATGAAATTTCTGAAACTCATCTGCTTTATGTGTTTTTGCTGTTTTTACTAGCGGGGTCAGAAGAGAACATTTCCCTTGCCTGTTTTTTTTTGGGGGGGGGGCGAATATTGGGGGTGGAGGAAGTATTTTACTGCATATCCTTGGCTGGCCAGGTACTCTCTGTGTATCAGGCTGGTCTTGAAGTCACAAAGACGCTCCTGCCTCTGTATCCTGAGTGCTAGGATAAAAGGTGTGCACTTTTTAAAAAAACATCCTGAGCACAGTTTCCCCCCCCCCCACTGTTCCTCCTTTTCTCTTCAGAAAAGGGTGACCTCCCATGGATATCAACTGGTCTTGGCATATCAGGTTGCAGTAACTCCTACTAAGGCCAAAACAGGCATCCCAGTAGGGGGAAAGGCAGGTGACAGAGACAGAGACAGTTCCTGCTCCTGCAGTTAGGTGACTCACATGAAGACCGAGCTGCACAACTATTACATATGTGCAGAGGGCCTAGGTCAGTCCCATGCAGACTTCCTGATTGGCAGTTCAGTTTCTGTGAGTCCCTATGAGCCCAGGTTAGTTGATTTTGTGGGTTTCTTGTGGTGTCCTTGACCCCCTGGCTCCTACAATCCTTCTTCCCTTCCCATTTTCTGCATAATTCCAAAGGTCTGCCTAATGTTTGGCTGTGGGTCTCTGCATCCGTTTCCATCAGTTGCTAGATGAAGCTTCTCTGATGACAGTTGGGCTATGAGTATAGCAGAATATCATTAGTGCTGAGGTCCAGAAATCACCACACAATCACCTATCTAGTCAGACAAGGATAGTTTATAGAGCATATGCCCTATGACTGACTGACCAGGGCCAAGGTCCAGATTCAGAAACTGAACCATGACCCTGAGTTAAGATCCTACAGAGTTTTTAAGCTCAAAATCAACAAACATCTGTCTCAAATTATTTCACCAATCAGGATTTAGGGATAGAGGATTTCCTTCTGCGTGTTGTACATTTGCATATACATTTGTCCTGCTCCCTTGGTTGGGGTATCCATCTGTGTGACAGGGGACTTGCTTTGTCTAACATTCATGTCTTAACTTGACAACTGGGACGTCAGTTACTCACAAACACATCTCTTTCTGCCAAGTAAGATGCCAGTTCCCAGGGAGGTCTCAGGAACTTAAATTTTACTTGACCATTACTCAAAACGGAAGTCTTATTCCAAATAGTTTCTTATATTGGTGCAGGTGTCTCTCTTATATTGGAGAACATCCTAGGGGCAGCTTATACCATAAAAGCTTATACACAGGTGCAGGAAGTGCTGTTGGATGATTGGTTCGGGCACAAGCTTATTGTGGGTAACTATATAAAACAGTTGTACTACCTTCTATCGTGATTGGTTTCCAAGAGCCAAAATATATCAGACTATGTAATCAATCTTAGCATTAGAAAGCTTCCTAGTAACCAGCAGGAACATGTTAGAAAAGTTTCCTTATAATGGCAGGCTAGCCAGGGAACAGTTATCTAGGCCTTAACAGTTAGAAATCATTTCATTGACTTTTTGTTTTTGTTTTTTGGAATTTTTTGTTTTGTTTTGTTTTCCTGTTTGGTTCTATCCTAGGTCTCTGGGCTATCCAGCCTCTGGTTCCTGGTTCTCCAGGAAGTGTTAGGAGTGAACTCCCTCTCATGGCATGGGTCTCAATCTGCACCAGTCATTGGTTGGCCACTCCCAACAATTTCTGTGACACCTTTACCCAGCACATGTTGAAGGCAGGACAAATTGTAGGTTGAAGATTTTGTGGCTGGGTTGGTGTCCCAGTTCTTCTACTGGAAGTCTTGCCTGGTTAGAGGAAATAATTGGTTCTGGCTGCGTTGTTGTAGGATATTTGATCATATTGAACCCTGAGATTGTGCTGTTTACTGGAAAACCCTGTTTCTAATTGTGGTGTGGCTCAGCCTTAACACACACATCTAATCTCTCTGGCTGGTATATAGACATGCTCTTAGTACACACCTTTAATCCCAACCATGAAGGTGAAGTTAGTTTGTAGAAGGAAGCACCCATGTTTGAAAGTGATATCTAATTGAGGGACAGACAAAGTGATGAATCAGAGAAGGATTTGACAGAATGATATGCTCAACTCCCCAGAGAAGAGAGAGGAAAGAGAAGTTACTTAAGAGAGCAGTGCAGAGAGAGGAGGCAGTTTTTACCAAGACAGTTATAGAGAGAGAAGTTGCAGAAAGAGAACAAGCTAGACACAGGTGAAAACAGAACGAGCCAGAGAATGAAAAGTAGCCAGAGGATTGCCAAAGGTAGTATGAGGCCAAACAGAGCAGCTCTGTCAGAGGCCAAGACAGAGAGAGAGAGATGTTAGGTTCAGTCAGTGTGGAGAGGAGTTTGAACCAAAACAGCTGAGTTGAACCAGCTATCCAGAGCTCAGAAAGAACTAGAAAGGGTGAGCTTATCAGCAGCAAGTCTCAGAGGCTAAAAACATTCTAGACCTAGATAAGATTGTACAGAGGCTAGAAGCTTCTAGGACTAGGCCTAGGTTAGCAGACAAGAGGAAGTAAGTTTCAGAGACTACAATTACTACAGGAGAAAAAGGTACTTATACACTCTGTATGTCCCATTGCTATGAATCTTATCTAGGGTCACCCTCACAGATTCCTGGGGGCTTCCACTGCACTAGAAATGTACTCCGCCCCAATCATCCCTCCCATCTCCCAGTACTCTCTCCCTAAGTCCTCCCAACACCCAATCCCCCCTGCTTCCATCTCCACCCCCACCCAACCCCCCCTTATCCCCTCTACCCATAGTATCTGTTCTATTTCCCCTTCTCAGTGAGATTCATGCATGCCCCCAGCCCATCTTGTTACTTAGCTTATCTACATGCAGGACCACACTACTATAGTCAATGTTGACCCCACCCCTGTTTGTGCTACAAGGTAAAGATAGACAACTATGGAGCACAACCCTAATCTAAACCAGCTTGTCATCTCCCTCATCACCGTGTGTTGAAGGCTGGGCCTCCGGGGTAGTATATTGGGAAGTTGTGCAACTTTTAGGGAACAAAGTCTGGGGGAGCCCTTTAGTTATCGAGAGATGTGCCCTCTAAGGAGATAACAGAGTTCAATCTCTTTCTCCTTTTCTTCCTGGCTTCTGAGGTGAGGAGTATGTTCTGTTACACCCCTCGTCTTGTCACAAGCTCAAGAAAATGGGGCTACTTAGTCACAAACCAGGCGCTTCAGAACAGAGCCACAAAAAACCTTTTCTCGTTATAACTTAATTATCTTATGCATTTCATGATAATGACTAGTACACTCCATTTCTTTTTAAAATGTTTTTAAATTAATTTTTATGTGTAAGTTTTTGCCTGCATATATGTATGTGCACCAAGTGTCTGCCTGGTGCCCAAGGGAGGCAAAAGAAGGTGTCAGTTTCTCTCGAACTGGAGTTGTAGATGGTTATGAACAACCACATGGGTGCTGGGAACTGAGCCTAGTTCTCTGGAAGAACAACAAATGGTCTTAACCTCTAAGCATCTCTCCCACCCCCATATGCCTCATTTCTATTATTGCTCAACTCTGCATAAGAGTCAGGGAGGGATCTGATAAATGACAGAAATGAACTGTCTGGGCCCCCTCCTATGAAGGAGATCTTGACCATCAAACCATCAGCTTGTTCTGCATCCGGTCCACAGGCCAAAAGCCCTTTACCCTGGAAACCAGTTCTACCTCATTAACAGCCTCTTAGGGAATTTGCATACTTTACTCCTCCCCCTCTGGTTCAGAAAGCCCTTCTCTCCCCTGCTGTCAACTGGACCTTAACAAAAGCAAGGCACTCACCGCTCCAGATCCCACAATTCACATACGTTTATTAGGTCCTGCCTTAAAGCAAATTCCAACATTTTCTATGATCATTTGCAAGAATCAGAGATCTGGCAATCCACCTTCAGAATGACTTAACACACAGTCTACCACCCAGAGCCAGGGGCCCACTACTTGTGCTATGATATTACCTTCCAGGGACTCCATACAACTCACTAATTGTCTGTCATGATGTAGGCATCAGGTACAAATCAAACAGGCAGAGAAGAGGAGGAGCTCATCTCTGCTTTTCCCAGTTTCTAACGCTCTGAATGCTGCACAAAGCAGGTCTTGGTGAGGGGCAGAGATGATTTTATACTCCCCAAGCACACAATTCTATACGCAGGGCAGTTCTTGTTGCCGCTGCAATTAATAAGCATACTCAGTTCTATCACCCGAGATGGACTGAACAGTGATGAGCTCACCTGTGCCCTCCTTTCCAGAGGGCACAATGTGGTCCATGATAAGAATGTCTCTCGACCTTGAACACTTTGCCCATAAGGAGGAAACTATGAATTTGGAGGAAACTATCTGATTTGATTCATCTTCTCTGATGTAGACAGTTGTACCATGGCCTTTAGGCTGCCCTTCCCTTCTTGAATTCTAGAAAGCAGCCCTAACCTTTGATAAGCAAACTGATGTCCGTTGTGTTCCATACACCTTTGCAGCTGTCATTTATTCAATCTATACATAACAGAGAAAAATAATTGGGCAGAGTACTCAATGATACCTGCTATTAGTTTTTAGGGATTTTACATTACCATCCTAATGGCCTTTGTTTGATGAGAATTTGGTATCTACAACAGTAGCTTCAGTTCTGAAGATTTAAAAAAATTATTTGTATTTATGTGTAGCACATATGTCTGTCTTCCATGTGTGTGCAGGTGCCCATGGAGGCCAGAAAGAGGGCTTCGGCTCCCCTGCAGCTGGAGTTGCAGGTGATCTGTGTGTGATCACCTGATATGGATGCAGGGAACTCAATTCTGGTCCTCTAGAACAGCAAGAATTCTGAACTGAAGAGACATCTATCCAACAAGGGCTCCAGTTTTTAAATTGTAATCTTTAAACTTATGTTTATGTATGTGTGTCTGTGTGAGTATGTATCACATGTGGGTAGGTGTCTTCAGAAGTCAGAAGAAGGTGTTAGATCCCCTGGAGCTGGAGTTACAGGAGGTTGTGAGCTGCTGGATGTGGTTGGGAGCTCAGCTCAGGTCCTCTTGTAGAGCTTAAAGTGCCTTTAAGTGCAGAATCGTGGTGTCTCCAGTCACAAAGCTCTCAGTTTTGGAAGGGAGTGTTCTACTTTCTCACAAAGCTCCAGAGCTCACTGAAGCTGCGTCCTCAGCACTCTACCCTCATCTGAGACATAGCAGTACTGCTCTTAAATTATGAGGACCTGAGTTCAGTTCCCAACACCCACAACAGGCAGTTGCTTATAACTCCAGATCCATGGGATCCAAACCCCTCTTCTGGACACCATAGGTTACTTGTTACTCATGGTTTCTGAGATCTGACAATCCATCATGGAAGGGGATGAGGTAGGAGAACAGAGCAGGGAATGAGGTGCAGGATGACTATGAAGTAGGAGAGCACATACAGGAAACCGGTTGGTAGGGAAACAAGACTGGAAAGGCTGACTGATGAGCATGGGACAGAGATTCTCAGACAAAGCCTGTAGTGCACAAGGTTAGAACTCAGGGCTGGAGACTCCCACAAAGGGTCACAAACCTCCTGACCTGGGGCCGCTGAGCCTCTGATTTCCTGGCCCACTTCCCCATTAGAAGTGCTCTTTTCTTTTAATAAATTGTTTTTGCTTTTATTATAATCCTTGATTTGAGTGGGACACATTGACCTGGAAAACCCAGCAGGGGCCCTCCAGACTCCAATATCATCTGTAACAGGAAGACATGACAGAGATTGTGGTGTTGGGAGCTTGTGATGGTGGTCGTCCTCATTAAGTCGAGTAGGAAACAGACCTTTGGGAACTAGGGGCAAGTTATAACCTTTTAAAAAAGACTTTATTTTTCTGGGCAGTAGTGGCACACACCTTTAATCCCAGCATCCAGGAGACAGAGGCAGGTAGATATCTGAGTTTGAGGCCAGCCTGGTCTACAGAGTAAGTTCCAGGACATTCAGGGATACACAGAAAAACCAAGCAAGCAAGAAAGCAAAAAACAAACAATAAAACAAAAACAAACAAAAAAGAAAAAGAAAAAAAAGAGAAAGATCTACCTTTAAAAATATCTTATTTTAAATTATGTGTCTATATATTTGGGTGTACGCATATGTGGGTCCAGGTTCCTCTGGAGTCTGTCTGGAATTAGGGTTTAGAGTTAAAGGCAGTTGTGAGTACAGGGGACTGAATTCAGGGCCTCTTCCAGATCAGGATACATTGTTAACTGCTGAGCCTTCTCTCCAGCCCTGTGTTCTGACCTTCTAAGGTCCCCCCTCTCTCAGAACTGACAGTTACCAGGGAGGACCCATCTCCCAAAGGCCCTGCAGCTTCCCTAAGTGGCATTACTGGCTGGAGAATAAGCACTCCCAACACGAAACTGTGGGGTTATCTCAGTCAAACTGTAACAGCAGATGCTTAATGAACCACTGATATCCTTCACCCTTAGAGTAGCAGATAATTATCTTCTGTGACCTTTACCCAAGCAAGTGCTTCAGAATTACCAGCACTTTCTTCTCACCAGCAAACTTGGGCCCCTGCCTGCCTCTTAGCCACTGGAAAAACTGCAGCAGATGAGTTTTGAGCAGTCTGTGGACGTCTGCAATATTTAGCCAAGACAATATGTTTACAAAGAAGCCCATTAAAAAAAAAAAAAGTCAAAAGACACACACCAGCTTTTGTTGGCTGATGGGAATTTATGTAGCTGTTAATTTTCCTTTCTTCTCATTTCCTGTGCTTTCAAAATTCTGGAGAGAGCATATATGGCCTAAAAAGGTTTTAATTACACTTTCTTTCTTTCCTTTCTTTTGTTCCTTCCTTCCTTTTTTTCTTTCTTCTTTTTCTCCTCCTTCTCCCCCACCCTCCTGTGTGTGTGTGTGTGTGTGTGTGTGTATGTGTGTGTGTGTGTGTGTGTGTGTGTGTGTGTGTGTGTGTTTGACACAACACATATGTAGAGATCAGAGGACAACTTGCTGGGGTCTATTCTCCCTGTCTACCCTGTGGGTCCAAGGATTGAACCTATGCTCGCTCTTTAACCACTGTCTTAGTTTGGTTTCTCTGCTGCTGAAATAAACACCATGACCCAAGGCAACTCGTAGAGGAAAGGGTTTGTGTGGCTTACACTGCATGTCATAGTCCAGCACTAAGGGGAAGTCAGGCTAGGAACTCAAGGAGAAACCTGGATGCAAGAATTGAAGCAGAAAGCATGAGGGAATGCTGCTTACTGGCTTGCCTCCCCTGGCTTGCTCAGCTAGCTTTTGTATACAACACAGGACTATCTTTCCAAGGATGGCACTTCCCACAGTGGCCTGGGCTCTCCTGCATCCATCATTAACCCCCTCCCTCCCCCAAAAAAGCTACACACTTGCCCACAGACCAGTCTTACAGAGGCAGTTCCTCAGTTCATGTGCCCTTTGCCCAGATGACTCTAGCTTGTGTCAAGTTGATGAGAAACCAGACAGCACAGCCACTGAGACACCATGCTGGACGGACTTACATTGCTTTAGCAATCTCATTTTCAACATTACTCAAAGAGGAATTATAGTTCATGTTTTGACCTGATTTTATTCTCAGTTTGTGTTTTAGAGTTGACTTTAGCCCTTCCAGCTGTAAGCTGAAAAAACTTGGTGGGAGGAGGCTGGGCCTCCTCCATGTCACGTCTGAGAGAGGTGTCATCAGCTCAGCACCACTGGTGATTGGTGTGATAAAAAACAACACTGAGTGGCTAAAGAGAAGGCTCACTAGTTAAGAGCACCAGCTGCTCTTGTAGACCTGGGATCCGTTCCCAGCACCCACAGGGTCATCACAATCCTCTGTAACTCCAGCTCCAGGGATCTGCCTTCCTCTGGCCTCTAAAGGCAGCAGGCACAGACATACATGCAGCCAAAACACCCATACACAAGAAGTGAGGGGTGAAGAAAGCACCAGAAAAGCTGGTTGTGGGATCCTAACTGTGAGCAGTCGACTCTACAGTAAGACAGACAGCGACTAAAGAGAACCACAGAACCAGCGATCACTTAATGGTAATGATAATGGTAATAAAAGCTGTATCTCAATTAATTCTAAAACTAGACTGCTAAACGAGGAGGAATGGAAAGCCATTTCTTTTGCAAATGCTATGCTTTCTCTCCCTTTCTCACCTAGAAAAGGGTTTAACTAGGATTTCAAAGCCTCCTGGCACTTCCCGGTGTTTGGCCATTCTTGGACTGTGCTTCCTGAGTGCCAGCTATTTGCTCTGCCAGCAGTGTGTTAGGAAAACCATCCATTAAAAGGGATCTCAACACAACGCCTTTCCCTAGAAGCCTTTGTCTAACGGGATAATTTATGACCTGCTCAGGAATCTGGTCTTTACAAAACAGTAAATTCACACTTGCGAAGGACTTCAAAGCCCTCATTATGAGGCTTGGTAGCAGAAGGCATCCTGAAGCTGAGAGAAGAGCTACACATCAGTGAAGTTTTAATGATCTTGTTCAGCTTTACCATGCGGTGCAACTGGGACACGGCTCAGCAGCCCCTGCATTTGGCCTCTGCTTGCGGAAATTCAACCGTGCATGTGAGTCCTTTGGTAATATTAAAACAAAACAAAAACCATTTTATCCACTTTCCATGGTGCGGAGAATCTGTGGAATGTGAATAAGAAGGAACTGAGTATCTTCAGTTGTTCTGGTCCCTGGTGAAGGGTTGCAGGGATGGCTTTAGGAACAGTCAACCTCATGACCAGTCTTGGCCCCCAAGTATTTCTCTGTAAAGAGTAAGGGATGGGATGGTTCTCAGAGCCTTGGACTGTTTGAGCAGATGTTTGGGACCAAGGGCTATCTTTCCAACACAGTCTTGAGCAAAAATTAAAGCATGTGCTCCAATGGACAATTAACCAGATTGCACAAGAATCCCAGGGTCCTTCCCTGTTGATCAATTCCCAGCAGCCAAACCTAGGAAATGGGATTTCTAAACTTTTGAGGTCATTCATACCCACACCACATTGGAGGAACCCTGGATAGAAGGAAAATGCAACAGCAAAATCAGAGCTTTCAAACTGGGCAGTGGCAGTACATGTCTTTATCCCAGCACTTGGGAGACAGAGGTAGGCAATTCTATGAGTTCAAGGCCAGTCTGGTATACAGAGAGAGTTCCAGGACAGCCAGAACTATACACAGAGAATCCCTATCTCAAAAAACAAAACAAAAGCAAACAAACAAGCAAAAACAAAACAAAACAAACAAAAACTAGGGCTTTCAGCTGGAGGGCTTTGGGACAAGCAAAGGTCCAGAATGGAGCCTAGCGGTGTGCCCACAAACATGTGTCCTGGTCTCTCAGAACCCTGGCACTCTCCTGCCTTAGAAGGAAGACGTATCCCCTGGCTGTGGAGTGAGGAGTATCTATTGTCTCAGAAGACATTTCACTCGCTCCTCTAGCCCTTTTCTGCCTCTGGTTTTCCCTCTGGACCTCCACCTTCCGAGTCCCTGCTGCCATTTGGGCAAAAGTGATGGAGTTCATCTTCCCTGTTTCAAAAGGCATGAAAAGGAACCTGAACTGGAAGCTTATCAATTTGGCAAGGCTGGCTGACCACTGCTCCAGGGATCTGCCTCTCTCTGCTCCCACGGTGCCGCGTGTACTACACCCAGCTTTTTACATGGGTGTTTGGGAGCTGAACTCAAGTCCTCACACTTGTGCACTAGCTGCCTGAGCCTCTGCCCTGCCCCCTTTGCTATTTAAGCAATGGAATGGAGTCTCAGGTCATTTTTTTCTAGGATCCATTCTACTCATCAGTTATCCCCTAGCAGCTCAGTGTGAAGTGGGGAAGGCCTCATTTCTGCATCCACGCAGCCTCCCTCCTTGCCTCAAAAAGTCCCTTCACATCTTCAAAGGCCCTTCTCTGGGGTACCATGAGCAGCAGAATGCTGCATCTAGGGATCTGGGAGAGCGAGAAGCTAAGTTAGAAGTCACTGAAGCCATGGTGACATGGAGTTATTGGCACCAATATCCACATGAAGGACACAGGGTGGGACAAAACTGAAGGGGAAAGGCAGCGAGCTCAGTTTCTGATACACTAAGCTTGACTGCCACAGGAAAGAACCCCTTTCAGAAGCTAGGGGTACATCGGTACTGTGCCGAGAACTACACCCAGAAGCTTTAGTACAGTTGAAAGCTACTCTCTGTACAGCACAGTGGTTCCTGGATGCAGCTGCATTTTGGAATGACCAGGGAAGGTCAACGGTCAGAGCTGTGGCTGGGCACTGAGGTGAGTTCCAGCGTTGAGCCACTATGTAGAAGAAAAGACGTGTTCCTCTGAACACATCTCTGAAGCTACATGTAATATCTACATCCCTAGAACACCAAAAAGTCATTATTTGGATGAGGAGATGTGCCTAGTCTTATTGTAACTTGTTATGACATGTTTGTTGAGACCCCTGAGTTCTTTTCTGAAGGGAAACAAAGGCAAAGTAGATATGGGAGAGAGAGAATGTGCGTGTGCACGTGTGTGTGTGTGTGTGTGTGTGTGTGTGTGTGTGTGTGTGTGTGTGTGTGTGTGTGTTGGGGGGTTCTAAAAAGAAACGAGGGAAGCAAAACTGTAGTAGGGATATAATATATGAGAGAAGAATAGATAGATAGATAGATTTTAAAATAGATTTTTAAATTCATTTATTGCAGATTCTGTAACAAATTATCACAAAGCCAGCAAAATTATATAACAAAATAAATGAATTATCTGAAGACTGTGGAGGCTGAACATCTGAAATCAATGTCATTGGATGAAAATTAAGGTACAGCAAGGCCAGTTTCCCCCTAGAGGCTTTTGGGAAGAATACTGCAGAAAGAATTCTGGAATTTTGTTGCTTTCTTTTTTAATCCCAGGTGTAGGGATGTAGGGCTGCTTCGGACTGTTCATAGCAGCCAATTGTGATTTGCTCATGCTCTAGGAGAGGTGTGTTTTTGCCAACTGCAAATAGTTTCTATGATTGTGTAATGTTTGGAATTCTGGGAACTTTTCAGAGGGTATATTAATGCTAGTGTCCTGATAGGTGGGGTTGGTGGTTGGTGGTCATTCAGAGGGGTTGTTTGTGGTTTTTTTTAGCAGTTGTGCTCAAAGAAGAAATGAAAGGACTTAGATTCAAGGATCTCTCTCTCTCTCTCTCTCTCTCTCTCTCTCTCTCTCTCTCTCTCTCTCTCTCCCTCTCCTCTATCTTCTTTCTCTCCTATATAGTGATAAGGGATGAAACTGGGTGTGGGTGTGGGGGAGACAAAGGATGAGAAAAAGAAGAATCCAGAAAGTAGCAAAGACCAGCTACAGGATACACTCATTGCCCCTCTCTGTTCTGGTGACTGTCAGCATCCCAGTTTCCCATGGCCATGCCCTCCTCATTTCTGCCTCCAGGGGTTCACTGTCTTCTCTTCATTTTGGAACTCTGACTCCTCCTCATACAAGGCTGCAGATGATTGCACTTAGGTCTTACCTGGATGCAGAGTTACCATCCTGGTCTGCCTTCTACTGCTGTCTATTGCTGTGACAAACACAGTGACCAAAAGCAGCTTGAGAAGGAAGGGGTTCTTTTTAGCTCATAGCTTACAGGCCATTACAGAGGGGAAATCAGGGCATGATGCTGGAGGCAGGAACTGAAGCTAGGGCCATAGACGAGCGCTGCTTAATGGCTTGCTCTCCGTGGCTTGTTCAACTTGCTTCTTATACAACCCAGGAATGACACCACCCAAAATAGACTGGACCCTTACACATCCATCATTGATCAAGAAAATGCCCTGCAGGGGCTGGAGAGATGACTCAGTGGTTAAGAACACTGACTGCTCTTTCAAAGGACCTTGGTTCAATTCCCAGCACCTACATGGCAGCTCACAACTGTCAGTAATTCCAGTTCCAGGGGATGTGACATCCTCAAGGACATACATTCAGGCAGAGCAACAGTGTACCTAAAATAAAAATAAATAAATTACTAAAAAAGAAAGAAAGAAAATGTCCTATGGACTTGCCTACAGGACAATCTGATGGAGGCATTTTCTAAATTGAGGTTCCCTCTTTGTGGATGACCCTGGCTGGTATCAAATTGACAAAAACAAAACAAGCAAACAAAAAAACAAAAGTCCCCACAGTAACCTTCTCAAGCCAGATGTCTCACTTAGGAGACATTTGCAATGCATTTTGTTGCCACATAAAGTGACACTCATAGGTCCTGGGTGTTAGGACCAGCTTTTTCTGAGAGACTCAGTCCCCCAGCCATTCCCCCAAGTTCCTGTGTCTCCACATCTAAAGCACTTTTATCTTCATCTTCCCATCCTATAGTCTCAACCCACCCCACCATTAATTCATGACCAAACTCCCACTATCAGCTCAACAGTTTCAGATTGATCATTTAACTCAGCTAAGTCCCAGCTTCTTAAACTGAAGGCCATGACCCCAGTGAGGTAAGGCAACTGAACAGGAGCATTGCAAAAAGTTAGGCAATAGCTAAAGTTTTCTGAATGTACAATAACCAAAATTAATTCAAAATCAAACACATAATGAAAACGAGGTGTGTCCGGCAGTCCTCACCCATGTCACACAGTGTGACTTGATGACTTTGGTTCTGAGGGTATGACAGACACACTTACAATGCACAAGCTAGTATGTCATGAACTCTCAACAAACACCGCCTGGCACACCTTGTCTCAGAATCAAGACTACACTATTTCCCTGCCTGATTCATTCCTTAGTATATACGTATCAAGTTATACCTTTGGGTTATACTCTGCTAGAATGCTTGATCTTCTTAAATTTGCTGATTGAGTTTCATTTTTTTTTTAAGTTAAATTAGAAGATAAAAATTTTTTTAAAAGGAGGGGGAGGCTGGAGGGATGGTTCAGTGGTTAAAAGTATCTACTACTATTGTAGAGGACCAGAGTTCAATTCCTCAGCTTACAACCACCTGCAGCACCCACTTCAGGAGGATCTGACACTGCTGGCCCCTTCAGGCCCAGGGACATATCATAAATCTATTAGGACATGGAAACTTGTTGGGATACTATTCAGCCTTACACGCCATTATACAGTTATTGCCCCGTCTGTATCTAAAGCAAGCCCTAATTGTTTATGAGTGAACTGTTCTTGCAATATTCAAACATCTGAATGCCACGTTTGAATATGAAATGTTTGCCCCCAACTCATGGTTGAAGGCTTGCTTTTTAATAGAATGGATAGAGGTACAGCTTTGGGGAAGTGGCTGGACCATAGGGCTCTGAGACAGTGGATTAACCCGTTGATGAATTCAGGACTTGGCAGGCTTATTAGTAAGGACTGGAAACTAGGAGGTAGGCTCTAGTCGCAGTAAGAGTGTGTTACTGGGGCTGTGTGCTCGTTCATCCTCTCACTAGACAAAACTAATGTTCTTCATATTTTAAACATCATAAAATATTTGTCTTACAGAGTCACATTATTTGCAGATGGGCCAAACTGGAAAGGTGCTGAGGGTGTAGCTCAGTTGACAGAGTGCTTGCCCAGCATGCAATGTGCCCTGGTTTCCATCCCCAGCTTCCCATAAATAGCATATTTCTGTAATCTCAGCACTTGGGGGTCGAAGGCAGGGAGATCAGACATTTGAAGACATCCTTGGCAAATTCAAATCCAGCCTGGGTTACATGAGATATTGTCTAGAAAGAGAGAAAAGAAGATGGGAGGAGAGGGAAGGGAGAGGAGGGGAGGGGAGGGGATGGAGAAGGGAAGGGAAGGGAGGGGAGGGGAGGGAAGGGAGAGGAGGGGAGGGGAGGGGGAGGGGAGGAGAGGAGAGGGGAGGAGAGAGGATGGAGAAAGGAAGGGGAGGGAAGGGAAGGGGAGGGGAGGGGAGGGAAGCAAGCCTAAGGGAATTTCATAATTTCAGTTTGGAGGCGGTCTCTGTGGTCCTAACTACCTGGCTTTTAAAATCCTGCACAGCTAAGATGCAAGAAACTCAGACAACAGTGTCAATCTCCTACAGCCTTTGGGCAGGGCAGTGTGTGTAAGTTAACACTAGTATTAGCCACATGATTGCCTCTCTCTTGGGAGCAGAAATAAAGACTCTGGGCTTCCCACCCAGGCCCTGGCTTTGAGCAGGCTGCAGCTGCCTCTGAGGTTGCTCTATGGCCAGGATGTGGTTGAAAGTTCACACTTTAAAAGTCCACTTAAGAGGATTTAAAAGAAACAACAACAGAAGCAGGTGGCACAGGAGTGACCTAGTCACCTTTTGCCCCTAGCACCACTTCAACAGCTGGGAAGACCTGGGCCAACCAGCAGTGCTGGCCCATAAACCTCCCTGTGACGCCTGACCACCCGCTTCTGCTTTGAATAGAGTGGCTGCAAGGGACTCAGGCTAAAGCAAAATAACCTGCAATATGAGAAGCAATCACAGTTAGAACACAGGGCACATGTGCAGGCGGGGACGAGAGTCTAATCTGAGGACCTGTAACTTAGTATGGAAGGTGTTTCAGCTAGCTCACTTGTCAAACGGAGGTCCTGTTTTGTGTCTCACCTTAGATCTGGCAGGGTGGAGTGGGCAGGGAGCCTGGCAGTTAGACTAAGTGCCTGTAATGTCAGGTTTCTCAATCTACAAACAAAGCAGTTCAAGAATGAACCCAGTTCAGGGGCTTTGTGAAAGTTTAGATCTGGGAGTTACACTTCACAGCAACAGGAGATCCGCAAGAACAATCAGGGGAGAGACGTGAAGGGGCCAACACCAGCTATAGTTTTAGAGACTCTTGCCTGCACTCAACTTGTTCTCTTGTATCAAAGTCATGCCAGTTTGATGACAACCAAATAGAGTGGGAAAACATCCCACTTCGAGCCATGAATGTCTTTTAACAGAAACCACCATTTTACATTCATTTTTAAAACTTAATTTATCAAACATAGTGGCATGTGTCTTTAATCCCAGCACTCAGGAGGCACAGGCAGGTGGATTTCTGTGAATTCAAGACCAACCTGTTCTACATAATTAGATCCTACCAAACAAACAAACAAACAAAATTTTAATTTAAAAATTTAAAATTATTATCTGTTTCCCACAAGGTTAGTGAACTTAATCTGTCCATAGAAATTTGATTTTGTGCTCTGCTGTCATATTACACACATGTACCAGACACATTCCCACAGATGCACCAAAGAGGACATACAGGCAGACAATTCATGCACAGGCATATTCAAGCATAGTAGGTCTTCTCTTCACATTCTCTGTTTTTGTTTTTTGTTTGTTTGTTTGTTTGGTTTTTTGGGTTTGTTTGTTTCTTTTTTGTTTGTTATTTGTTGTTGTTTGGCTTAATAATTTTCTGAGATCAGTTAGTGCTGCCTGTTGGAATGTTGATTGATCTTGACTTGATCTTAAGAATTATAGCTGCTGTGAGTTCATAAGCACAATGACCACATCATGTTCCAAAGACAGCATTTCATAGGCTCCACCCCATCCTCCTGCTTGTTCCTCTTCCACAATGTTCCCTGAGCTTTGTGAGAGTAAGGGTTGAGAGAGATGTCTCATGGACTTATTCTCAATAAGTCACTTATTCTCAGTATTCCGACAAGCTATAAGGCTCAACTGGTATTTGATTCTTAGAGGTAGCTTATCCCATCTCCACTTCTTCCCAATGGCTGGACTTGTCTAAACGTCCTCTCTACATTGTGGCTTGTCTAAGAGTGACTCTCAGCAGTTGTTACTGTTTATATACTCTTGGAAAGGAAGGGGCCTAGTGAACCTGGTCAGTTTCAGGAACTTCCTGAAACTCTAGTTGTTTACTTCCTGTCTTAAGGACCTTCTATGCAGAGTGCAACCTCTCCAAGGAAACTGCAAGAACAACACACACATGGTTGGCATGGGGAATATGTTGACAACTTTTTCTCCCACAGCAGCCTACACAGCACTTTTGAGCACTATGAAAACCAGTGAGAGTAAGCAAGAAATATTCAGCTTGATTTCTTTGTCTTGTTACCAAAGTGTGTTGCACCTTTGGCAGTAAGGACTTATCTAGTTCTAGTGCCAACTAAGAGTGATGGCAATAGTCTGTGCTGTTTAGGGGGCCCTAGAGCCTCTCTATGTATCCCATGCCTGGAGAAACCTGTTTTGAAGACTACACATTTAAGTAGAAGGTAACCCATGAAAAGACACACACACACACACACACACACACACACA
>CM052706.1:48879051-48906973 GCA_028551405.1 Uromys caudimaculatus
GGGAAGACAGAAAATCTAGCTGAAGAAAAAAGTGTGAAATAATCTTAAACTGCTACTTTTTAAATGTGACTTCAGAGCTAGGCACAGTGGCACGAGCCTTTAGTCTCAGCACCCAGCAGGCAGTGGACTTTAGTTTGAGGCCAGTCTGGTCTACAAAGTGAGACCCTGTCTCAAAACAAACAAATGTGACCCATGCTGGGGAGAGTATCATTGCTATATCATAGAGTAGAAGAGGATAAAGGAAAGAATTCAGTCTTTCCTCTGAGCTGGGTATTATCAAGGGTTGAGATTGAGATCTTCAACTGCAAGTGTTTATTGGTGAGAACTGAAGACAGACGCTACATGCTATTAGTCCTCCCTCTGCCTCCTTTGTGTGTGTGTGTGTGTGTGTGTGTGTGTGTGTGTGTGTGTACATCCAGTCAAGGGCTTTCCTGGGCAGCCCCCACCTGGGTGACAATACAGGAGCCCTATTCTCCCTTTTGGCTCCACCATCTACCACAAATGGCTTCCAAGGTCACTCTGAAGTCCTTTGTAGTTCATATGGAGGGGAAGGCTCATAAAGCATCACACTGGGGAGGTTCTTAAGAACCAAGCTAATCTCTCTGTCCATCCTTTACTGGAAAAGAAGCTGAGAAAAGCAGTCCAGAGGTGCTCAGGAATAGAAGATATCCAGGAAAATATAGATGATCTGCTATCATTCTCTCTGAGGAACCAAAGTGACCGGGGACAACAGACATTGTTGATACATGTCTAAGATAGATGGTGAGTGATACATTCCTGCAGTAGGATAAGTTTGTATTGGAAGTGAAAAGACAACACCCACCACCACATAGATGCTGTTGGCCTTCCTGCTTGTATGGGAAGGTGTTCTGGGACTCAGAAGCCCAGGAACCACCCAGCTCCGAGAGGAAGCCTCCTCAGCATAGGTGTTGCAGCTCTCAGGGGAGGGTATCCTCAGCTGAGCTGACGGGCTCAGGAGCTTCAGCTCTTCTGCTTCAGTTCTTCTCTTCATTGCTGCTTTTTCTGATAAGAGTCACACCAGGCAGCAAATCTCATAAAAGATTTATTGAAGGGTCCAGGGTGTGGAGAGACAAAACCGGAAGTGGCTGCTTATACTCCCATGAGGGAGCAGACAGTAGGGAATTGAACAAAGTTCAGGGCTTCTATAGGGATTCTTAGAGAGGTGGTGGTGGGGTTTTTCCAGGGTTAGGACTGGTGGAATTTCAAGTCCTGAGCTTGAGCGAGCTCAGGGATTGGTGAGTTTTCCTGTTCAGGGATTGGTCAGGTTTTGTGCCCAGGGATTGGTGGGTTTTAGTGTGAAGTTCAGGGATTGATGGCTTTTGTTCAGTCTTTTTTTTTTTTTTTTTTTTTTTTTTTTTGGTTTTTCGAGACAGGGTTTCTCTGTATAGCCCTGGCTATCCTGGAACTCACTCTGTAGACCAGGCTGGCCTCGAACTCAGAAATCTGCCTGTCTGTGCCTCCCAAGTGCTGGGATTAAAGGCATGCACCACCACTGCCCGGCTTGTTCAGTCTTTTTCACCTAAAATTAGCATAATCTGGGAAGGGTCCTGTTGAGGGCTGGAGATGACCTTTGGGACAGTTACAGAGGCTGGAATCACCATTAATGACAGTTAAGGAGGTCTCAGGGAGGGGCCTGGCTATGGAGCTCCTAAGGCTGGGCCCTGGCCACTTTCCTGCCTTAAGTGTTTGCAAAGTTTACAAAGTATTCAAAGTTTACAAAGGGAGTCCACCACAGGGGAAGCATTCTGCCATTCAAGAGAACATGAATATCTAACAGATGGACCTAACATAGTTGAGCAAGGAAACTAGACTCCAACAAATGCCTACAGTGTGATTTCATTTATATATCTACATGACACACACACATACACACACACACACACACACACACACATAATGAAACTATTGTTTAGAGAACTATGCTTGGACAATGAGCTTTGGTGACATCACAATTAATGAAATGTCTATCTTACAGCACAAATACCTGAGTTCCATGTCCAGCACATGAGGGAGTAGAGCGAGAAACTACCACAAAAAATAAAATAAAATAAAATAGGTGGCTTAGATTTGTACTAATTGGCTCTAAGGAGCTAGAGAGAAGAGAATCTTGGGGCTTGTCCACCTAGCTAATATGATGAGCTTCAGCTGGATGAGAGACTCTGCCTCAAAACACAAGGTGGATGGCTCCTGAGGAATGACACCTGAGATTGATCTCCATTCTCCACATGGATGTGCACATAAGTTCACACACACACACACACACACACACACACAACACCCCCCCCCCAATATATGCATGCGTGCACACATACATGCACACACATGTGCACACACATGGACACAAATCCAAAGGTAAATATACAGGGAACCATTAAAGCAACACTCAGGGGCCTTCGTGAGGAAGGGGGAGACTATGGTCTCCTTCTGAACCTTAATATTACAGTCAGTCTCTGCCATCAACTTGACTCACCAGGGAGGAGGGAAGCCCAACTGAGGAACTGCCTGTGGGCGTGTAGGTGGGGCATTTTCTTACTTGTTCAGGGGATGGCCCAGCCCTCTTCTCACCCTTGGCAGGTGGTCCTGAGGTGTTGCCTACAAGGAAGGCTTTATAGGAAGCTAGGAAGTAGTGTTCCTCAGTGGTCTTTGCCTCTGATCCTGCCTCCAGGATCCTGCCTTCCTTTTCCCAGTGAGAGGCTGTAACTCACAAGCTGTATAAGCCCTTTCTTCCTCAAACTGAGTCCTGATGTTCTGCACAGCAACAAACAGTGAACAAAAACCACTGAGCAATGCCTCTCCCTGTGCTTAGGAATTTCTTCTCCTCTCAAGCAATTTGTATCCACATGTAGAAGTTCAAAAAGCCAACTGGGTTTCCCAGCTAAGTGGATGGGGCTGCAGGTCACAGAAAAACGAGTTTTCCCTCAGGCAAGAACACCATTGCCTCTGGCTAGCTGTGGCTTTCCCTTCTCATCTATTTGACACACGCCCTCTGGACCTTTTTCTCTTTCGTTCTTTCTGATTTACCATGTTGAGGGGGGAGAAAAATCTGTGCTCCCATTTGACATAATTGCTGAACACCCAACTCAGTCCCCACAGGTCCTGCGTAAATGTTATTATCTGCTGTTGTCTCCCATAATTACCGCCCCTTTCCTGAGTTGATGAACAGTTTCTGCCACCGACTGGCTTTGCAGTTAGCAAAACACCACTTTGCTGCGGGCCTCGCTACCCGCCTCGTGATCTCTTTATCTGTGTTTCCTACAGTAACTTGTAAATTCCAGTGACTCATATCTCTCTTGTTCCAGGCACTTAACTTTCAAATCTGTATTTTCCACCCTCCACTGCACAATTTTTTTTTTCCATTCTCCTGCTTCCCCCTTTCATCATCCTTGAATCCTGCAGCCGGGAAAAGCCTTCCTCCTGCAACTCGGCCCAGAACACCTTTGTTTGCCCCACTTTGCTGCCTCAAACATGCGCTTTTGAAGGTAGATAATTTGAAGTATTCCCATGTCCTCTCGCATAAAAGGCATTTGTACTGGTGTCCTTCAGCCGAAACTTCTGTCAGCCTCCTACTGAGACATCCAAAGAGCCGGTTGGCTTGCAGCCGCTGTTCCAGGAAGGGTGGGCATTTCTGTGGCAGGATTCCCACTACCTCTTGACTATGGGATGGACTGTGTAAATCTCCGAGAAGGAAGGACAGGCAAGGGAAAGCGGTCACTCAGGTATCATTCCAGAAACAACCTGCAGGGAGGAGGACTCTAGTTCAAAAACCAGAGAGGGTGACATGTTTACAGGCTGTGGTAGATAGGGCAGAAAAAGGGAAGAGGGGTTGTGGTTTCCTTTTGGGGCCCTGAGTTGGCCATTACTAGAGGTAGTTGAGGAAATAAGGGGAATAGCAAGCAAGAAGAATGATAGGTGAGAGTCATTACCGCGGTGCTGGGGCAGGCAGGGCAAGAGTCTAGAAAACCAAAGAGCTTTACAAAATGGTGTGGCTATGGCTAACAGATTGGTCAATAAAAGGACCAGTTGCAGCTGGGTGCTTCCTTTGGACTAAGTCACCCTCAGGAGTGATGTCACCTAAGAGAGAAAGTTGGTTTTTTAAATTAGGGGGTGGGATAATGCTTTTCTTTTGTTGTCTTTCCTTTCTTCTCTCCCTGTGTCAACTTACAAGGGCTTTTGAAGGAATTTTCAGGCTCTTTAGGGTTGAACAGCTAAGCTGGTTGGTAAGACTCATAGGCACTCTCCAGTTAAAGGACCAGACCTGCTGTAAGAAAAAGAAGCCAGCTGTAGACCCAGCACTGGTGAATGAACACAAGCCTAGGCCCCAATGTTGTGAACTCATCAGCAGTCACCAAGTCAAATAAGATACACTGCTCTTGTCTGAGGCTTAAATGCCCCACCCACTAATGTCAATCATTTTAGTGGGGTTCACCTTCAGGTTTAAGGGTCTCTAATCAGGGCAGGTATTTGTAAGGAGTGCTTGGGGAGATAGAAAGCCCTGTGGCACCTAAGTGAGAATTTATTCACACCCCCCCCCCCCCCCAGAGCTCACCCTCTTTTCTATGGTAAATTAAGTTTGGATAAACTTATGGTGAAGAACAAGACCCTATTTTGATTTTTAAAAAATCTTTTTTTAAAATAATATTTATTTAATGTATGAGTGCTTGATCTATATACCTGTGTATAACTATGTGCCAGAAGAGGGCATCAGATCCCATTACAGATGGTTGTGAGCCATCATGTGGTTGCTGGGAATTGAACTCAGGACCTCCGGAAGAGCAGCCAGTGCCTTTAACCGCTGAGCCATCTCTCCAGCCCCCTAAAAAATCTTTTAAAAAATCATTTACAACTTTAAAAAAAACCAAGCACACTAGCACAGTTAATGTTGGTTACAAAAAGCAGTCGATGATTTGGTTTAACACTTTGGATAGTTTAGCAGAGCATTTAAAATGGGGTGGTATGAAAGAAGACAAACCCAAAAGCCCAAGGACATAAAACACTCAAAATTGTGCTCCCCCCATCACTAAAATGGCGTGATGTTAGCATTTATCATTTCAAATCCTTAGCTCTTCCTGGCCTAACTGAAAACAGAAACTTCTTTTTTTCGCACAGACCACTATTCCCTGTGGGAAAACGTTAAAACATTTCCAGCTAATGGTATGTATTGGTCATACAAAGGCTCATCCAACCTATCAGATCCTTATCAGTGCTCCCAGCCCTCTAAGACCACTTGAAGATGAATTGATTTTAAAAGGAATAACAGAAGTCATATTCAAATTAGACATTAAGAGGGTTTTGTTTGGTTTGGTTTTGCTTTTCTCTTCCTTTTCGTTTCTTTTAGACTCTTCCCTAAATGAATAAGGTAAAAATTTTTAGAAGTGTTTTCTTATAAAGGGATTATTTAAATAACGTTTTATAAATCAGCCACACTCGGGGAAATGATAAATTAAGGCTACTAGCCACTCTCAAATTAGGCGCGCACACACACACTTTTGCACAGGTTGAACTGACAGGCTGGCAATTTTCGCCTTAAATTGTCTGCGTTTGCTTGGTTAATCTCACATGTTAAATAAAAAACACGAAGTGCTTTAGATGGCGTGTAGACGGTAATGTTTGATTCCTAGAAAGACTCGGGGGTGGGGTGGGGATGGGGGAATGGAGAAAGATTAAAGAACCCTCACTCTCCGGTCCAAGACCCAAACTTCTACATACCCTCCTCTCTTCAGCAAGTGTCCCCTTGGAGAAAAATATTAAAGGGATCTTAAAATACAATCAATCATAAAATATAATTTGCATGTCAGTAGGGTGTTTTAGGATTGAGGAAGGGGATGTGTGGGCGGGGCTGCGGGGCTGTGGATGGGGGAGGGGAGGTTTGGCAACCCATCCTCCCTCAAAGGCATGAGGCTCAAGAGGGTGTGTTTTTCTTGCTTCTCAAGGCTGGCGGCATCTGTTCTCCAGCACCCCCAGAACAGGGATGCTCTCCTCCCCTGTCCAGTGCGCCAGGTTGGTTCCCTCCAGCCCGGGTGTGAGGCAACCAGCCAGGGGGCTCGGCCTAAATCCTGAAAAGTCACAAATCACTGGTTCAAATAGACCCGCTTCTTCAAAGGAGCGCTTGAGGGTGGTGGGGGAAGAGGGCGGGGACATGCTGAAAGCGATTTAAGACCCCCCTCGGAGAGCGGTTTTGGCACCTGGGCCATTATGCTGAAGCTTGGACTATCTGACCAGTAACAAGAGACATTGAAATGTACCCTATTAGGATGGTTCATCTTCCCTGGATTAGTCAGGCATTCCATATAAATAAGTAAACACCCAAGTCACCCCCACTAGACCCCAAAACATCCCCCTTTCACTTTCTTTCTCTTGATTTTTTTTTTTCCTGAGAGGGACCAGAGATTAGAAAAAGAGGTCTTGTGTATTCAAAATGCTAATTCAGACTTCTTTCTCTAATGCACTCATGAAACATTTTAATTGTCTGACTTCGCATTCAAAAGCCTTGTTTGCGACTCCTAATTGCCGGCTGCTTTGAACAAATAATTGAAATGCATGACTTGTGGGGTCTGCTTAAACAATTATAATGTGCTTTGCCGCTAGGTGCAGGTTCCCCCTCCCGCCCCGAGTCCCCTTTTGCATAATGACTAGCAGCCAGCTTGGTATTTGCAGCCCAGTTAAAACCGTGCTAATTTGCTGTGGAGAACTGGGGCTGTGGCGGTGGCAGTACCTGCGTTAGTGCTTGCCACAGCAAAAACGGCTCCAATAGTTCAAGTGAATGTTACCAAGACCTTTTCAATTTCTGCTGAGAGAATCCCACTGGGCTTTGCTTTTCAAAATACAAATCTTTCACGGGCCTGTTAGTTTTGGATTTCCACGCAATTTATGGTGCCCTTTCCCTGCAAATTCTTCCCAACCTGATTTTTAACAGTTTCCAGCAAATAGGTCCCTGGGTGTCCAGTGGCCGCAGTTCGAGTTTAAAAATGAAACAAAAGTGTAGGGATCCTGGGAATGACCCAGGCGCTGGCCACTGTGGGCGGCTCGGGACCACACACGGGGATGCCCCCGAGGAAAGGCTCCCACTTTGAGAATCTAGAACACACTGCCAGACGAAGTCCTTTCTGGCCTCTTTCTGGGGGCTCTGAAAGGAGGAGAAAGTGGGAATTCTGCTCAGTTTCTTTTGGAATATTTGAATTTTTCATGATTGCGGTGGAGTTCCGAACCCTTCACAAACCTCTTGACTCTTAAATCAGACAGTTCCTTGGCATGAAGTATCTCCACACTGCTGTGCAGCCATCGGTACTGTCTGCTCCCAGAACATCAAACAGCCAAGAAGCCCACACAGCCTTTCAACACAGAGCATTCTTTTTCCCTCCCCTCAGCCCCTGGCAGACACCATCCTACTTTCTGTCCCTATGAATTCTACAAGTCTAAATTAAGCAGACACACAAATTAATCGTCTTTAAATGTTCAAGGAAAGAATCAAGTTTTTACTAATAAAGCACACTTTCGAAAAAAAACCATCCAGTTGAACAACCCACTGTGCTTCCATTATCTTATTTCTGTCGGAGGTGTTCGTGGAAGGAACACGGTAAGTTAAAATGGTACACTTAAAAAAAAACTGAAGTTCTCAACTCTGCATTGTGTGGGGGAAACCCACTAAAAATGACATCTTTGTTCCTAGGGACCTCCTGCATGCTCTCAGCAGTCTGGTGAGGTGACCACAGAAGGCAGCAGTGGTCCAGGCATTGCAGTTTTATATTCTGTCAGTTTTAAGTGCTTACGATGATCCATGAGGATGTCTGTCTTACACAGGTGGGAAGATGAAGGTCAGAAAAGCTGGGTAACTTGCCCAAAGTCACACAGCTTCTCCGTGGGGAGAAAGGGATTCAAGCCGGGTTAGAGAGTGAGACTTCAAAGCCCCTTTGAGGCCGCTGAGCTTCGCAGCAGGAAGGAGCCACGGGAAGTGGTACTTCAAAGATACTTGCTATTTGGCTGGGGGAGTGAGGATTAACACCAGCTTGCACCAAGACACAGGTGTAACACTTGTGAGGAGGCTGAGGAGAGGGAATTCCTTGCCATTGTTAAGAGTGTGCTGTACCGAGGCTGGACCAGGTTGTAGCCAGCGGGTGGTATTAGAACCCTCTGGGAGCCTTTCTGGCCTGGTGTTTCTTGGTTTTACTAATCTCTAGAGAAGAGTCTAAAGATTATCTTCATAACCCACTTAGGAGCTGAGAAAGGCATTCATTCCAGGAACAATAGCTGGCTTTCATTGGGTGATTAACACACACCCCGCTTTGGGTCATTTGCAAATGCAGGCAGCCTTATTCTCAAGTTCACATACTCAGCACTACCCTAGATAAACACTCCTCACTTACAACTGTCCACGAGGCTGCACTGTGCCCTTCATCCCCATTTCTCCAGTGGGAAGCCTGCAGTTGCGGGGGACTGCATTGCCCCAGTGAGATGCTCTCCTCTGGATGGGCCAACCATGCCACACAAAATGACAGAAGCCACCTATAGTAACTTTCCTAGAATAAAGTAATCCAACCCTTCTGGATATCTGTCTTTGATAGAGATATTTGCATTGTTAATCTTGTCTAAAACATCACCAAAGATCTCCGTATTCCCCAAAAGCTGAAGTTAAACCTGCAAATGTGGTCTATTATTGAGAGACTAGACATCTATGATAGAAAGTATTCACTTCTCGAAGAATGAAGGAGAATTTAACAGCTTACTCCAGACCCATGCCCCAATCCTGTGACTTTGTGAGCAAATTTCTTCACAGTTCTGAGTCTCAGTATCCTCTTCGATAAAATAGAGATTACACTCCGGGATTAGGAAAGTGGCTCAATTCAGAGAACGATTACCTTGCTGAGCAAACATGAGGGCCCAAGTTGAGGCCCCCAGTGCCCATGTGGAAAGGTGGTATATGCTCATGTCTAATCTCAGCACCAGGGAGGCAGGGACGGGGAACTCCAGGTTCAGAGAAAGACTATGTCTCAGAAAATAAGGTTGAGAATGGTTGAGGAAGACACTCAATGCTGATCCCTGATCTCTACATGGATGCTTGCATACACACGTACTGCCCCCCAACCAGTACCTTCTTCAAATAGTAGAAAGTCGGTACTGATACACATGACCCACAGTTACTATTGCAATTGGAAATATACATTAGGTGTTTTCTTGTCAAAACAATTTTACCAGAACTAAGCCAAGGTTTGGCTCTTATTTGCAGATTTCTGGGAACCACAAACTGCAAGATACCACAAGAGACAAATAGCAAGTAATTGGACACCTGTTTACATGTCACAGGACACTGCTTAACAGCCTCCTGCCAATCACCATCCTAAGTGAGCCAATCTCTTTGACTGGACTTCCATGAGTCTGATGTTGCCATTGCAGGGCACCTCCAGAGGCTGAAGCTTCTTCTGTGGAAGAGGAGCTTGATTTGCTCACCATAGAGAATTGCCTGCCTTGCCTTGGTTGCACAGCTATACAGAATAAACTGTTCTTTCGACACCACCTGCTTCTCTCAACACCCTCTACCTCCACCCTGCCCTCTGCTACTGTGTCGAAAGCGCTGAGATCACTCTCAGTTGGCTTTTGTAACTGCAGTTAGAGAAACAGATAAACTAGAATAAACACAGAAGAAAGGAAACCCACCCAAGATCTCCGTTCTGACTTATTTTTGAAGATTTGACTCACTGGCTGTCACCTGCTGAGCCTGGCAGCATCCCTGGGCACCACAGCTGACTCAATTTGCCCATAGGAGAGCACACTCAAAAGCACGCCTACTCAGCCAGCCCCGTTCTTCATTTGCAGAGACTTTCAGGACTCAACCTCAAGCATCATGGTTTCTTATTATCCTGCATCCAGCCTAAGGTCAAATATAGCCAAAGACTGAGGAGTGTCTCACCAGCATCCTCACTGTTAGCAGTTGGGTGGGACACTTACCAGGATGGGATAATCTGAGCATCAAAATGAAGAAGTCTGGAGCTGGGAAGATAGTGAGGAGTTGCCCTGTAAGTCTGAGGCCCTGAGTTAGCAGTCCTTGCTGCGTTGGCAGAGCACCTGAGTTTGGTTCCTAGGACCCATTTTAGGCAGCTCACAACTTCCTATAACTCCACCTCTAGAGGATCCAAGGACCTTTCCAAGCCTCTGTGGGCACCCAAATTCTCACAAGTATATACCCCAACCCCTAAAACACATAATCAAAAGTAAAATGAAATAAGTCTTTTTAAAAAAAAAACACAAGGTAGATGGTACATGAGGAATAACTAAGGTTGACCTCTGGCCTACACACACACACACACACACACACACACACACACTATACATTTGTGTACACAAATGAATAATGGTGAGTCCATTAAAATTATGAACAAAACAAACAAACCAAAAAACCTCCCTTGTTCATAAAGATACTCACCAAAGCAGAAAGGCACCCCTTTGATGGTCACTGGAGTAGGCCATTATGCTGACACCCTATTCTAGAAGTTGAGAAATAAGTGTTGATTTCTATGGAGCTGGGGAGATGGCTCAGCAGTTACAAGCACTCGCTGCCTGCAGAAGACACAAGTTCAGTTCCCAGCAACCACATGGTGACTCACAAGTATCCATAACTCCAGTTCCAGGGGATCTGATGCCATCTCCTGGCCTACATGGGCACCAGAAACATATGCAGTGCACTTATGTACATGTAGGCAAAACACACACACACACACACACACACACACACACACACACACACACACACAAACTGAGTTAAAAACCTTGTCTGGCATCATCAGGAGTGGATGTGCCTAACTTAATGAGCCAGGGTTGGGGATACCCAGGGGGCCCCCAACCCTCCTAGAAGAGAAGGGGAGGAGAGATGGGGGAGGGACTGTGTGTGTGGGGAACAGGAGGGAGAATTGATTGGGATGTAAAACGAACGAATGAATGAATGAATGAATGAATGAATGAATGAATAAATAAATAAATGGAAAAATAGACTTAAAAAAGAATTATTGTACTTTCTGGTCTTCTGAACTGTCTTAAAATAATGGTTAAGCCTTTGTGGACGAAGCAAAGCCTTCCTTCGTGAATACTAGTGAACACCTAATGTTGAAGGAACTGTCAGGGCTCTCAACATGTGTCCCCCAGTACAGCATCTAGAAAATCCAGACATCCACAGAAGCAGAAGCATGTGATTCTTTCTCTCACCTTGCTGTGTAAGAGCTGTCTATAAAACCATGCTCTGACCTTCCTTGCCTGACAGTGAATCAGTCCGGACACCCCTGTGTGGCGAGAGTCCTGCTTTATGCTCAAAGAAAGGGAGGAAGAGGCAGGATATCAGGAAGGCCTTAAGCAACCAAGCCTTAGTAAGCTCTCCTACTTCACTATGGATCTAACCCCTCTGTACAACTGTCCATTCATCACGCCTTTATAAGAAGCACACAGATTATGGGGCTGGGACTGTAGCTCTGTTGAAGAGTACTTAACCTATCTTGCTATACAATATAGCAATCTATCTATCTATCATCTATCTATCTATCTATCTCTACCTACCATCTACCATCTATTATCTATGTAGTATGTATGTATGTATCTATCTTATTATCTACCTACCTACCTATTATCTATCTATCTATTATCTATCTGTCCATCATCACTTATTATATATCTATCATCTATCAATCTGTCATCTATCTACTTACCTACCTACCTACCTATAGCTTGCATGAGACACTGCATTTGAATCTCAGCACTGACATACCATAATGCCATAGCAGATACCTGTTGGATACTCAAGAACTGTGATACGGTCTTTAGAATAGCTTCATCCTTGACAGATGAAGTCAAGAGAGTGAAGAGGAAACCACAAGTCGGAGCCTGGCATGATAACGCACTAGAACAGTAAACTTGCAATTCTGTTAGCTTGAGAGCCAACAGGAACCAGTGTGGTCTGTGTCAGAACCTGGCCACATTAGATGATCGGGGTTGGGTGCTGTGCTCGGTAGCAGGTGGTTGATGGAGCCAGGAGTAAAGCTTGACTTATGGATTCTGGATATTCATTCTCTAATCCCTCAACCAGTTTCTGGTTAGCTTAAACATCTGTTTTTGTTGTTGTTGTTACCTTTGCTTTGAGTGTTGTCAATTATTGTTTATACATGTGCATGATGTGTATAGAGGCACAAGCACAGCACAGGCATACCTGTGAAGGTCAGAGGTCAACTTTGTGGAGTCACCACAGGAGTTCTACCTGTATGGGTCCCAGGGACTGACTGAACTCAGAGCACCAGGCTTGCATAGTAAGCGCCTTTTCCTGCTGAACTGTCTCACCAGCCAGACTTTGGCTAAGTTGTGTGTATAATTTTGGTCTACATTTGAAGAAGCCATACAAGATGTACTAATCAAACTTCATGTGTTATTCCTGAATACCATCCCATGGTACCGTTAAACCAGCTGTAAAAGGCATTTTAAGAACACCATGAAGTTGACAAGCTTCTGGCTGCAGAGATGACAGAGGACATCCCTGACTTCCCATCATCAAGTAAGATGATGATTTGTTTATGGGGGCAAGGACCTGTTTTTATTTTTGTTTGACTGCCATTTTTAGAAAGAAAAAACACCCCACATTAGTAATGTCTTTTTAAGTGTTCTAGTATGAAGAATTTAGTAAATCATTTGAAGGATCAGGTCAGTAACCGCTAATTATAGAATATCAGAACGAGTGTTTACTGGATTATTTTCTTTTGAAATGTTCATATAAATAAGATAGAAAGCGAGATACCCAGCTTGAAAAAAGAACCCAGAATGCTTTTGTTTTTCTACAAGGTAACTAAGTAGTTTTGCCTAATCAGGGTACAGTCACAGAGGGGAAACATTTCCCAGCACGTGTTTATGAAGGTGACTCCCGAGTAGAGGAAATTTTCTTCCTGACAGTCTTCCATTGGCCTCACATCAAAGTGTGTGCCGACATGCAGGGTGGGTTCTTTAGCACACAGGACACAGTTCCCTATGATGGTCCACTCAGAGCAACCGTAGGAGTCAATGCAGAGGATGCAAGAGTCCCAAGTTAGAGGAGCCTTTAGCTTCTGCTGCTTAAAAAAAAAAAAAAAAAAAAAAAAAACTCTGAGGGAAAATAGTGATTGGCTTAAAGCATTCTGTGTCACACTTAAATATGATTCTAAGAAGCCACTAGACAGGGCTAGGGACTCAGCTTCTCCTCAACACATGGACCTAGAAGAATATGGGTATCTGGACAACTCTAGGTTGTTTGGAAGTGGGATGAGATCTGCTCAGTTTTTCAATAACATGGAAGGATCTCTCGCTGTTATTATCTAACAAAATGGGGAAAAACCTGTGGGATGAAGGAATGATAGGTATTTTCAGAAAGGCGGTATGAGCACGCAGTGTGACTACGTGGGTGAGAATGTGTGTTTGAGCGTTTGTGTGAGGAGTGTGTACGAGAGTGTTTAAATGTGTGTAATGAGTGTCTGTGTGTGTGTGCTGGGTGTGTGAGTGTTTGAATGTGAGGATGTTAGACCATTAGAGGCTGTGTGGCTGAGTGTGTTCGTTTGTGTGGACGTGTGAAGACATGAATGTGTGCGGTCTGTTTTCCCATGACCTATCTGATCTCTGTAGCTACAGGTTTATGCTCTATATTTGAAGATCAGTTTGTCCTTAATCTGACTCTTAGAAGAACCTTTCTGGAAGCTAGCTGCTCTCTAATGCCAAGGGTTAGAGGAACAGGGCAAGATGGGGGAGGAGAGAGTGCCCTCTTCCTGTAGCTTCCCAAATACAGCAGAGAAAGCAAAGCTCAGTATCACATGGGAAAATGTGGCTGGTCCTTTTGTCTCTTGAATGAAGTTAGGCCTCAGAAGGCAAGAGCTTGACCTTGCCAGGCAGCTGTTTGTACTTGATGCTGTTCTAGAGAGAGCAGATAATCATACATACTTTTTTCCCCCAGCTTTCGTGGATATTGCAGTTACAAAAGAAAATTTGAGCAAAGCTTCCAAGGAAGGGCAGAGCAGTTCTACAGCACAGACTTTTCCTTCCTACTTCCTCCTCCTCTCCTCCTCCTTCTCCTCCCTCTTCCTCCTACTCCCAACTGTCCCCTTCCACCTCCACGGGACAGTCATCCCCCCATTCGCTTATCAACACCGCCCTGCTCTAAAACCAGCATGAAATCCTGGGTGAGCCACACATGAATCCCTTCATTCTCCAATACAAATTCCATTCTTTTCATAAATCAATTCCTCCTTCACCCGGAGGCAGCCTTCACATCTGCTGACACTTCTTCCATAGCCAACCCTCCTCTCTGAAGGGCCATGGGCCTCTAAGGCATTGCTCAAACACACACACACACACACACACACACACACACACACACACACACACACACACACACACAAAAAGAAATCTTTAAAAATATCTGATTACCCAGATCACCACTGTCTGGTGCTAAGGCAAAACACCATGACCAAGGCAACTTAACAAAGAAAGTATTTAATTTAAGTCTTTTGGTTCCAGAGGGTTAGCGACCATGACCAGCATGGTGGGGAGCATGGCAGCTAGAGGCAAGCATGGCACTGGAGCAGAAGCTGAGAGCTTAAATATGATCCACAAGCATGAGGCAGAGGGAGCACACTGGGAATGGTGTAGGCTTTTGAAACCTCAAAGCTCACTCCCAGTGACACACCTCCAACAAGGCCACACCTCCTAATCCTTCCCAAACAATTCCACCATCTGGGACCAAGTTTTCAAACATAAGACTCTCTGGGGATTATTATTATTCAAACCATCACACTATTACACATTACTTTTTTTCTGCCAGTACCGATATCTATGTAACCCCAAATGTTTATGACTGTTAGTATTTTCTGATAATGGGTAATCATTCTTTAATTTTTCTTTTATCAGCTTGCATTTGCTTTGTCCAAAACGAATACATATTTCCAGTTCAAAATCATCAGTTAAAAAGAACCCACCAGAAGTGCTAGTATCAAGTCATACATCTGTGTCCTGCTGTACCATGGCACACAGAACACAGGAAGATGTGCAGGGAGATCTGTCTGACAGTCAGTTCTGGTTTGATTTCTGTTACGGTGATAAAATACTTGGATTGAAAGCAACATGGGGAGTGGGCGGAGGATTACTTTAGCTCACAGTCTATCACTGTAGGGAAGTCAAGGCAGGAACTCAAGCAGCTGATCCCATCACATCCAAGGTCAGAGAGAAACAAACACATGCATGCTGCCTGTTGCCTCTCAGCTAGCTTTCTTCTATTAAGTTCAGGGCCCAGTCCAAGAAATGGTGCTACTCAAGTGGGCTGGGACTTGATACATCAATTATCAATCAAGACAATCCCTCACAGACATGCCCACAGGCTGGCCTGATTGAGGAATTATCCAAATCCTCAACTGAGACTCCCTTCTTGAGATTTATTTTATTTTATGTGCATGGGTGTTTTGCTTGCATGTATGTCTGTGTATTGTGTATTTTCATTGCCCTTGGAAGCATGAAGAGGGGTTCATATCCCTTGGAAGTAGAGCTACTGACAGTTGTGAGTTGTCATGTGGGTGCTGGGAACCAAACCCTGGTCCTCTAGAAGAGTAGCCAGAAGTCTGAACCACTGAGTCATCTTTCTAGATTTTAGATTGTGGCAAGTTTACATTTAAAAGTAACCAGCACAGTTATCATGTGACAAAGGGCCCTCCTGTCTTTGCAGGGGAAGGGATGTCATACAGGGATGCCAAGGAGAATCTGGAAAACAGGTTGTGGTGAGCTCTTCTCAAATTGTTACTATTAAATCCCACCTTTTGCTCTCCTCTGATTATACTTCTGTGTGACTCTGGCTTTTATAAATATAACAGCTGTTCCTATATCTTAAGCTTCTGCATACAAAATTTCTATTCAAAGAATATGTCTGCTTTCCTCTGGTTAATCTGTCTTTGTTCCATTGGGGTTCCTTGATGTTAAATCTTGCAATGGCTAAAGAAATCTTTTTTCCCCCTTACAGTAAACAATTTAAGTTGGGGAAACATTCTAAGGATCGAGTGTTTCTAGCTCTTTGCATGGTCCCTTTGGGGGGGAGGGGGAGTGTTCAATCCTTACCATGTGTCCTTTGTGCCAGAGAAAAGATGTTGATTAGAGTAAGTGACCTCTGCTCTCACCAAACAGGAGCCACTCACAGGAGAAAGCAATGGATGAAGAAGAAAGGGAGGGAGGAGCATGTGTATACAGGAATTAAAAATACATTTATTTATGAGTGTGTATGCACATGTGTGTATGGAAGTGTACGCACCTCATATACAGAGGCCAAGAGAGGACGCTGGTGTCCTTTTCTGTCACTCTCCATTCATTCCTCTGAGGCAAGACCTCCCTATGAATCAAGGGCTTGCATTTCTCAGCTGGGCTGGAAGTCCAGGAAGCCCCAATAATCCTCCTGTCTCCACTCTCCTTGAAGCTAGGGTTACAGGTATGTGGGTAGGTCACCTGATGTGACATGTGGGTGCTGGGATCCAAATTCTGGTCCTCATGATTTTGCAGTAAGCCCTCTTAACTGCTGAATCATCTCTCTAGCCCCAGTACAAAAATTTTGGTGAATATATTAGAGTAGAAAAGAAAATTTTTGAGCTGAATAGTCTCTAATGGGTCCTCAAATGATGAGATCTGATTATGCTTCTTATGGAGAGAAGCATATAGGCCAGCTAATTTGCCTTTTTAAAAAAGGTTCAGTAGTGCTAGATCTTTCTATCAGTGTATTTCCTCTTTGGCAGTATCCAGATTTACTGATAGACATCTTCACTACATTATCTGATGGCCTTACACACAAATATCCAGAAAGATGCCATGAACTGCCCACAAATCCAGATACAAGGTCTTGTAAACTTTGGGGATGGGATGGGCTGGTCTCCAAAGAGATCTATAAAAGAGAGAGCCATGGTAGCATAAATGTATCCGAAAGACCTTTGGTAAGGTTTCCAACAGAAATTTCAGTTGATTGCCCATTAAAAGCAAAACATATGGCCCTGCCCCTCACCTGCTTCAGCACTTGGGAGAGTAGGCCCTGCATCTCTCCTGGGCAGCACAGTAGAGCTGGGCCTGACAGTGTGGGTGCTGGGAAGCAGGCTCAGAAGGCATGAGCACAGGAGAGCTGGCCCCATTTATCTGCTGTGTGGTGGAATGGGCATGGGGGAGATGCCCTTCCCCCCTTGCCACCTACAGCAGGTGGGAGAGCTGGCCCCAAGGTCATGAGAACCGGAGAGCTGTCCCTGCCTCTGGCTGTTTGGGCATTGGGTGAGTGTGGAAGGACTTTGGAACTTTGGCCTAGAAGATCCATTCGGTGTTAAGAGCTCTGTGGGATGTTGTGTAGGAGCTTGGAAGATAATATTGAGAACAGTGCAGAAGATGGAGGCCTGGCTTGTGAAATTTCAGAGTGAAGATTAAAGGCTCTTATCAGGGCCATTGCTAGTTTGATTTAAGATTCTGTGGTTTTGGTTAGCTGGGGCTGAAGAAATCAGTTGTGATTAACAAGATATCAGAACTACTAATGCAAAACCATTGCATTACTGGGACGATTAATGCTGGTTGGCTAGAGCTGGGAAATTGGCGGTGATTGGGAAGAGACCAGCATCAATGAGGTAAAATCTTCTGAGAAGTGTTTTCCGAGAGCACAGAGGCTGCGTTCCAGAGGTAGCCAGGGTTGTAACTTGTGCTGTGGCTGGACTTGGTAATGTGCAAGAGTCACTTAGGTGGTACTGGTTTTGAGGGCATGAAGGAGTTGTGAAGAGTAGCTGAGGCCTGGGCACTGTGAGAGGCCATGGAAGGTCACGGTGAAGGTGCAGCCTCAGTTGCAATTGATGGTCCAAGACTGAAGGGGTCATGCAAAGGAGTTGAGGCTCGGGCACTGTGAGAAGCAAGCAAGCCAGTAAGCAGCATTCCTCCATGGCCTCTGTATCAGCTCCTGCTTCCTGACCTGCTTGAGTTCCAGTCCTGACTTCCTTTCATGATGAACAGCAATTAGAAGTGTAAGCCGAATAAACCCTTTCCTCCCCAACTTGCATTTTGGTTATGATGTTTGTGCAGGAATAGAAACCCTGACTAAGACAGTGAGTTAACCAGGGCAGTGCTGGAGAACTGGTTCAGATAGTGTAGACATGGGAGAGCTGGCAGACTGACCAATTCAGCTACCACTCAGGACTAGATCCAGAACCTTGACTTGGTCCACCCCAACATCTACCCCATCTATGAACTGCTGGAGCATTTGAAGGGGCCAATCCTGCAGATCCAAAGCTGCGAGATCTCCATGACACAGACAACAATAAGGTATCTGAGAAAAGTCTCCATGAAGACAGTGTAGCAGAAGCCAGAGGCCTCATACCAGACCAATGACTCATTGCAACGAACATTTGTAAGTAAAGATGTGTGGACAGAAGGGTCTACCATGATACACACAGTGACATACTACAGCTTCCACAATGAGATTTTTAAAATTTTCTTTGGGGGGGGAGATTGTAAGGGTGTAGGGTAGATATGAAAGGCTGGGGAGATGAGTGGGGTTGAGGGGCATGATGTGATGTTCACAGAGAAGCAATAAAAAGAAACAAGCCAAGCATATACATAGGAATGTATAACCAAGAAGTGAACACTCAGAAGTCCTCCTGTCTCATTGTGGGTATCAGCTCAAGATGTGTGCGTGTGCACATGCGTATGTGTGTTTGTGTAGGGGATATATTTACATGTACATATATATATTTATATGTACACACATATATACATATGTGTGAACATTTGTATATGCATATGTGTAGGCATGTGTGCACGTGGAGACCAGAGTTAATTGCAGATGTCCCTTTTCATCTAATTGGCTTTTAGTTTGTTTGGTGTTGGATCTTTGGTTTGTTTGGCTTTTTTGAAATAGAGTTTCTGGCTGAACCTGATGCTCGCTGATTTGGCTAGGCTAATTGGCCAATGAGTACCAGCAATCTGCTTGTCCCTCTCCCTCAGTGATGAGGTTACAGATGTATACTACCACATATGCTGGGGGATGGGATCTAGGCCCAGGTCCACATGCTTGTATGGCTATGGTCCTCAACCTGTGGGTCACGACGATGACCTTTTCACAGGGGTTGCCTGAGACCATCGGAAAACACAGATTTACATAACCATAGCAAAATGACGGTTATAAAGCAGCAACACAAATAATTTTATGGTTAGAGCTCACCACAACCCAAGGAACTGAATTAAAGGGTCACAGCATTAGGAAGGGTGAGGACCACTGTTGTATGGGGAGCACTCCTCAGAGTCTTGGTTCAAGTTTTTAAATTTGGTTCTCTGCTATTTCATGGGGAATCCATCCTTCCTTCTGCCAACATTCCTTTGCAGTAAGCATTTTCCCCAGCTCACCATCACTGCTGGATAAAGACGGATAGGTCTGCATTTGGCATTCTAATTATATTCAAGAATAATGACCAGGAAGATCGTTGGGAAGAGATGATAATTTATTGCTCACATTACTTGCACCCTAACTAAGAAGTATTCAGAAGGGAACTGTCAAATCCTCTCAGAATTCACCTGGAACACTTGGAAAAATAGAATACAAGGTGAAAACAAGGAGGGAGCTTCAGCCCCTCCCACGGGATTGTGTCAGGAATCTACAGATAGTCCCAAACATTTCTGTTGACTTCTCATCCAGGGAACAACACTAGCCATCAGAAAAGGAACTGATGGTCTTATACATTACAAGCCTGGGATAGGTGTATGTTGCTTATCAGCTTTGCAAGGTAGATGGAGTTATACTCATTATGCAGAAGGAACAAATGGAAACCCAGAGCATAACTTGCCCAGAGTCACAGATCAGATGCATGATGGGACAGGAATCTGAACTCAAGCATGACTCTAAATCCAGGCCATTATTTCTGTGTACATCTGTCAATTACATGACACTGGGAGCTACAAATGGAGCATCATGGTCCCCAAGGCCATCTTGTCAGAGTTTCTGGGGCTTTGAACAGTAGGGAGTAAATTCAGTGTCTTGTATGTCTTGTCATTCACCCCAGAGCCCAAGCCAGAATCCACAGATGGAGAGGTTGTGGTGTTTATTAGCCCGGGACTGAGGCTGGCCCACTGATGCTCATGTGTTGTGGGTCACACACCAGCAACCAGTGGCCTCCTAGGCTAATCAATGTTCTCTTGGCACTCTGAGCTAGATTGACTGATGGATTCAATGCCTCCTTCATCACCGCCCTGTCTACTGTTTAGTGGGTGGAAGGAACTTTGATGGCATAGGAAGTGAAACTGATCACACAGAGAAGTATGTTGAGCAAAGCACTTCACAGTGTTACTCATGTTCCCTCATGAGCAAACTGTGTGCAGAATATCCCTATCATGGGTGGAATTAAACACAAATGGGTGTGACTTGCACAACACAGCACAAACAGAACAGGAAGTCGGGGAGAAAATTAACCCTTCATCGACCCTCATCCTGTGTCCACTCTCAATATCTCACAAATATGCAAATGTATGTGACTCATCTGTCAATGACAGCATCTGTCTCTCACTGTACTCTAAGGGATAGATGTGGTCCACTGATTTGCAGATGAGGAAACAGGACCCTCCAAGTCAGCTGATCCCACCAAGATCCACAGTGAGTTTATACCAGGTAAGGTGACTGGTACCTGATCTCTATAGTTCCATACTACCTCACAATGCAAAATCTGGACATGCAATTATGGTAACAATAACCTAGTTCTTGCTGAAAATAATCAGATAGAAATGCAAGGACAGATTAGCTACTCAAGTGTCCACTAAGTGTGATTGTAAATTGGGGATCCAAGGGGAGTTGTACATGATAAATCTAACTGTGATTCTGTAAGTTACACTGTCATCCAGTTATTCATTTATTCACTTTAACACACATTGATTGAGTACCTATGTTGTGTGATTAGCGTTGTCTAGGGAGAAGCAACAGATGCATATTTACCTCAGATAGGGCATTGAGGACAGACCAATGAAACGTCTTCACCCAAGTACAGCTTAGTGAACCCATTTTATTGGTGTTACAGGAACACGGGTGACTCAAAGGCAGCTGTATCACTGAAAAAACCCACCCACCACGGGTGGCAGCTCACAAAAGCTGCATCCCTGGAGCATCTGCACAACTTGTAGGCAGTCAAAGAATCTCTCCAGCAGTGGTTATTGCTTACATGTCCTTGGGAAGGCACCTTGTGGATCCTGTAAGTTTCCAGAACATCCTCAGACTTGTTTGATTACTTCCTAGGACTTCTTTCATTTCTTCCTGAGTCTTAAAGGGCCCATCCTCCAGGGAGAATGTTTCGATTTAGAGAACACAGCTACACAGCAACCTATTATGTGTTACAGTTGGCCACAGAGACAGAGTGGTGTCAGTCAAGAAAGAAAATAAGGATGGACTAAACAGCATTATGATAAAAAGATTCTGGGAGGCCATGGGGTGTAATAAAGATTCCTTTACATAAGGGGGTCAGGAAAGCTTTATGAGTGGGGATATAGGAACCAAGGCCAAGGTGAGGAAGAGGCAACCATGCACAGATGAAAGGACAACTGAGAGGAACAGAAAGAAGACTTCTACCAATGGAGGGTATGACTCCAAGATGGAGGGAGCACACAGAGGTATCAGGAGAGGCAAGCAGCACCAGGCTGTGCTCAGAAGTCTGAATCTTATTCTAGTTGTCCTGGGAGTCTCTCAAAAAAAACAAAACAAAACCAAAAACCACACACACACACACACACACACACACACACACACACACACACACAAATCAAAACAAAACCAAACAAACAAACAAACAAACAAACAAAACAAATTAACCTGTTGGCTGTGCTCCTCACACCATGTTTTTCAGACAATTCCACTGCATTCTGCTTTTGCATGTTTAAAAAGAAAAGATTGTAACTCCACAAATTACCTAAGTCTTCATGGACCATGGCTGCATCCAACACACATCTGTCCATTTGCATCTGGGCAAACGTGAATTCTCTTGGCAGGTGATAGCCAGCATCATCGGGAAGCTGCCAGGCTGTAGATTAGAAGACTGCTGTTTTTCACAGGTCCAAGAGGTATTAAACTGTATGGCCATAGATCCCAGGCTGCCTCTCTGACTCAGTAGAGGTCAGCTCCCATAAGGTCCCAAACCATAAAGACACCTGGTGAATTCTGATTGACATGCCAAGTGTGATTCTGCTTCTGCCACTGTGACCATAAGATGATTGGCTTGTAAGTGG
Source organism: Uromys caudimaculatus (assembly GCA_028551405.1). Classification (NCBI taxonomy): domain Eukaryota; kingdom Metazoa; phylum Chordata; class Mammalia; order Rodentia; family Muridae; genus Uromys; species Uromys caudimaculatus. Next base: position 48,901,309 of record CM052706.1, read on the forward strand.
GAACATTTGTTTTCAGAGCCTTTGGCCCATAGTTTTGAGCTTGTAGAAAGGCAGAGCATCAATGGCAGGTGTGCACAGCAGAGCAAAGTGGCTTACATTATGGTGACCATGAAGTAAAAATGAGAAACAAGGATGCCTAGATCCTATTATCTCCTTCAAGGGCACATTGCTAATGACAAATTCCACCAGCTATACTTCCAGAAGGTTCCACAGTCTCCTAATAGCACCACAAGCTAGCTACCAAACAATTAAATACATGGGTCCTTGTGGTCATTTAAGATCCAAACCCTAACAACCAGCACACAACACACAACTGCCTCCCACAAATGCCTTTCCCTTCAGCGACTGGGAGGAGTGGGCTTCTGAATCTGTAGTTGTTGGTATAAACTAGGTTTGGACTCAGATGGATGAATAATTTAGAATCCTATCTTTGCTTCAGGGAGTGAACTTCTTTGAGTCTAGTTCCCTTATCTATATCTGGTGGTAAAAATTTTTTTTTTCTATAGAATTTTGGTAGGATTAAAAAAACCAACCTGATGAGTTCTCCATTGGATGAAATGCATAAAAGAACATATTTTTAGAGACGGAAATAGCAAACCTTGCAATTTAAAAGTAGGATTAACACCACCTGGGAATCTCAATAAGCTGTGTGTCCCCTGCCTACCTGTGAGGCCTGAGAGAAGGGACAGGGATGTGAGCACATCCAAACTCAGAGCGCTGCTTCAAAATACAAATATCTTGAGCATTAAGAAAACTATGAGGTTTAAATATCAGAATCAGCTAAACTTGGGAGACAAGAAAATGAATAAGAAATTTAGAGTTTTGTTTTATGCATATAAGGGGAATAATTAACTAATCTCAAAACATGTAAATTAGGCTTAGAAGCATTTTCAAAACACTACATCTAACTCTAGTTATATATGCAGAATTTGTTACATTATAATAATTAGGGCTTTTTTTTTACAAAAGATTTATTTATTTTGAATAGAAGTATTAAATATTATACTAATTACTAGTTATTTTACTTTGTACCCAGGGAAAAAGAAATGAATATTCATTAGCTCCTTAAGCTACTGGTCCTCAACTGACTAGACAGATTCGACATTACCACAAAACTGTGGGTGGATGGAAAATACTCTCTCTAAAACGACGCTGGCAATACAAATCACAGCCCAATCTATCCTGCTAATGTGTAGCTGCTGTAGCCCCAAGTGAATTCTGTTGGCTTTACACCGCTCAGAGCTCCCAGCTGGGCAGCCAATAAAGAAGAATCATTGTTAAATTGATAACAAGGCAACATTTCCCCTGCAGTCTATATAAAGCCAGTGATCTTGAACAAGCCTTACAATTTTAAACATGATTTCCTAGGCTAAAACCAACACACCCATCTTACTGACTGAGAAGCGTTTCCCACGTGCATTCAGTCGTTTCAGCCCTACTGTAAGGATGAGGTTCATCCTAACCGGCCCAAGCCAGAGATTTTAATTTATGGCTATTTTTACCATAGCCCAATGGATACTTTTTCCTCCCCTGTCTTCTCTCTACTAGAAGGGAAAACTAATTAGGTAACATATTTCACAAGACATCCGTCTTGCTGACTTCCAGCCCTTGTTCTGTTTAGGACACCACTGCCGGAGATGGTGAACTGCTTGATTTTTTACTTTTTGGTTTGTTAAGTTTTGTGAACCAATTTAGTGCTTGAGCAAGTCACACTCAGGGTAGGGGAGAGGTCCCTGGCTCTGGGGAGATGCTGCTGGCTCTTGGGAGAAGCTGGCCTTGAGGAAGGGCCACGGACTTCCCTTGTGCTATGGCTTATGGAGCATCTCTTCCGGGCAGAAGGTGCAAATCATGAAAGACTGTGTTAGGCAAAGGTGACTAAGATGCATGCAGGGATGATGAGGATCAAGAGTCCTGGGCTTAGTCCATGAATAGGGGCAATGCGGCTGAAGCCTCTAGGAAGCCCAGAAGTGCACACGTTTTAATAGAAAGCAAAAATTCCTTAGTCTTTTCTTACCCAGAAACGAAGAGGATATGATGTCACAGCAGTTGCAAGTCACTGGTGATTGGAAAGAAGATTCACTCAACAGACGTTATCAAGCATGTGTTACCCACAAGGCTTTGTGGGGTTTCCCAAGCCAGCAGTCTTTTCAGAGCCTGGAAGTGTCTTAAAAATTGGACAGTCAGCCGACCTTTAATCCCAGTACTCAGGAGGCAGATACAGGCAGATTGCTGAGTTTGAAGCCAGCTGCTTTACAGATCAAGTTCCAAGACAGCCAGGGCTACGTAGAGAAATCCTGTCTTGAAACGAACAAACAAAAATCGAAGTCTACTACAGGTATAGTAGATTGGCTTGCAAAGCAATTCCTACACTGATGTTTGTGGAGAGTTCTGCGGGCTACTGTGCTAGGTGCTCACATTTAGCCTCCATTTAGTACATTATAAAAGTAAGTATCTAGAGCTGGGGTCGTAGCTCTGTGGATAGAACATTTGCCTATCATACACAGAAACCTGGGTTGGAGCCCCCAGCATAAACAGGGTATGGGAGAACATACCTGTAACCCCAGAACCCAGAAGGTGGAGGTATGATGATCAGAAATTCAAGACAATCCTAAGCTATATGGGTATATAAGTTTGAGGCTAGCCTGAGGTCTGTAAAAATCCAGGTCAAACATTTACCAAAAGTTGTCATGCTACAACTTAAGATACACTCCTGCACTTATTCCAAAGTACACTACACAAGCAATTACAGTGATGTGAGCCAGACATAGGCTATTGCCGTAAAGACGCCACGGGCCAAGCCGAGATAAAGCCTTCCTTCAAAGCAATCAAGAGTGTTCCTCCCACTAACAGGGATCTCCTGTTTAAATTTGGGTTCTTAAAGATTTCTTGAACAACCTTAGATTCAAGGGAGAATCCAGCAAATGCACTGTTCTTAACTGACTTCCACCTGGTGAAGAGAGAGGGTTAAAAGGAAAATATCCAATTCATTTAGCTCCCTAATTTATTTAGGTCTTTCTAGTGAGAGGCTCTTTGCATAAGAGACATCATGTGAGACAGATCAACAGCAGGGATGGGATGTCCCCACTGATGTCACTGAGCCATTGTCCAACATTTTATCTTCATTTTCTGCTCTGATAGATGCTGGTGAGACCCCTTGATTGGTTGTGAGAAACACAGATTTCCCAAAGCCAAATGGAAGTGTCTTTAAAGACATTGTAGAAATCAATGAGCCATGTGGCTTGTTCTGTGAACTTTTACCTAACCTCCCTGGGGCTTCTTTTGGGTCAATCTTTATCAACGTGTCTATTTCCCAGCATCTTATTGTCACATTAAATTGTTGTTAGTTACAAAAAAAAAAAAAAAAGGTAAATTTGCATTTAAAATTCAAATAGTATAAAATGTATAAAGAAGTGAAAATTTCTCTTTCTCTATTTATTAATCACTGCCAACACTGAAATGTGTTTTTCCAAACTGTATTTTATGAATTATACATACTGGATAGAAGTGAATCAAGAGTCAGGCTGCCCACTAGACACCAAGATGGCCAGATGGAGTAAGAACTTGGTCGTTCTTTCAATTGCATGAACCTGCTGGAGGCATGCTACACAACTTCAGATCCAGTGAAGTCTATCTATTATCTGAATCTGTGGTTAGGACCACAGGCTCGAAAGGTTCAAAATAACCTCTGAGACCACAACAGTGTAAACTCTTTGTCCTGCAGTGACAATCAGATTACCAGAAACCAGAACTCCACATCCATAGTGGTCTTAGAACAAAAACTCCAGTCTCTCAGGAGACACTGAGCTCATTGGAACAAAGCTTGGGCCCTGCTTTCACCTCTGAAGCCACTTGGCTAGAGTCCTGGCTGCAGGTGCCCTCTGATCTTGCAGAAGTTGGAGGCCTGCTCAGTCAAATAAGAAGGCTGCAGGCCAACTGTAGTAGCTTGAATGAGCATGACTCCCATAGGTTCATATACTGGAATACTTGGTCACCAGCTGGTAGAAATGTTTGGAAATGATTATCAGGCATGGACTTGTTGGAGGGGGTGTGTCACTAGAAGCAGCCCTTGAAGTTTCAAAGGACTCATGTGATCGCCAGTGCGCTCTTTCTTTGTCTCAATGTTATAGATCAAGATGTGAGTTCTCAGCTGTACTTTTACTCTACAGTCATGGGCCATAACCCTCTGAACCTGTTCGCCAAATTGAACACCTTTGGTCATGGTACATTATCACCATCATAGAAAAGTAACTAAGACAGAAGTTGGCACCAGGGGAAAGGGACATTGCCTGAAAGGCTCACCATACTGGTTTTGGGTTTTGGGTTGTTTGTTTATTTGTTTTTGTTTTTGTTTTTGGAAGTAGAAGATTTTGGTATAGGAAAGTGGTTGTCTACTGTAAGCAAAGTGTAATGGGCCATTCCAGCAGGAGCATGGACGTCAACAGTGCTGAGAGCCCTGTGGATTGTACAGGCTCAGCTCAAGAGGTTTCAGAGAACAGTATTAGCAACTGGGCTAGAGACCATTCTTGCGACATTTTAGCAAAGAATGTGGCTGCTTTTTTGTCCTTGTCCTAAGATTCTGTTTAAGGCTAAATTGAAGAGTTTGGAACAAATTTTGTTGACAGAAGAGATTTCAATACAGCCTAATATCGACTCTATTGTGTGGTTATTAGTAGTCAATCCTATGTAGATCTACAATGAAAAAGGGCAACGACAGAAAAAAAAATCAGTTTGAGGAGAAAAAGAGCAATTGTAAATCAAGAATGCTATACCCTACAACACTATCTTTCAAAATAGATGGAGAGGAGAAGTAACAGTATTTTAAGACTACAAATTAAGAAAATTCATGACAACCAAAGGAATATGGCAGAAAGTTCTTATGGGAAAGTTCTTAGGATTTCTATTGTATGATGAAACACCATGGCCAAAAGCAAGTTGGGGAAGGAAGTGTCTATTTTGCTTATGTTTCCACATCACTGTTCATCATCAAAGGGATCCAGGACAGGAACTCAAGCAGGGTAGGAACCTGGAGGCAGGAGCTAATGCAGAGGCATGAAGTACTGCTTGCTAGCTTTCGCTTCCTGGCTTGCTCAGCCTGCTTTCTTATATCATCCAGGACCACTCCCCCAGGGGTGGCACCACCCACAATGGGTTGGGCTTCCCTCATCAATAACTAATTACAAAAATGCCCTACAGGCTTGTCTACAGCCCAATGTTATAAAGTCAATTTCTCAGTTGAGGGTCCTTCCTCTCAGATGACTCTAGCTGTGTCAAGTTGGCATATAACTATCCAGCACAAGGGAAGAAGATGAAAAATAGCCTTCTTACTGTATATACATAAAAGGAACACTTTATCAAAATTACAGGTAAATAAACTAGACTTGGGAAAGTAGTACATCAAAATATTATAGTTTTACATATTAAATTTATGATACAATTAAAGTCCCACAATTTTCTTTTTAAAGTTTACTTGCCCTGCCTCCTGATCTGCAAAATATTTTAAAAGCTACAAAATGTTCCATTGAGCAAATTTACTATGGCTAACTGATGAGTACTTTGTGCATAAAAATTCTATTATCACCTCAGCTTGGGCCACAGGGCTCCACAGCTGATCAGCGCCGGGATCGCAAGAGCCAGGAGTGGGCCAAGGACACGCCCCACAGCTCAC
>CM052706.1:48907473-48929655 GCA_028551405.1 Uromys caudimaculatus
AAAAAAAAAAAGGTCATCTGAGTAAAATTCTTATGACTTCAAGTTGTTTACAATCACAAGGACAAGCCACACATGGTAAAAACATGTCTTTCCATAAAGGCATGTAAAGGATCGTTTAAACATTTAATTGAATAACAGCAGCAAGTAATAATGAGTAATCTGAAGTAAACTCACTCTGAAAACACATTCCAAGAACAAGTCTGAATTTTGAAAAAACTGAGGTCACAAGACACTTGTCTTGGTTTCTCAGAGTGTTCTTAAAAGTACTGAGAATTCTCCTCACATGACTCCATTTTTGGACCATGTCCCCAACCTCCACCCCATGTCTACTCACCCCAGACAGGGAGCCCATGACAGGCCAAAGTAATGACTTCACCAAAGTACACCTGAATGGACTGTTGAGTTTTTACTGGGGTTACTAGCAGGAGTATGGGTAAGGTATCACTTAGAGATGACTCAAAAAAGCTGTTGCATCTCTCTCTCTCTCTCTCTCTCTCTCTCTCTCTCTCTCTCTCTCTCTCTCACACACACACACACACACACACACACACACACACCACAAAACCACCAAAAAAATTGGCAAGGATTTGGCAAAACTGCAGCCCCTAGAGCTCTCTGTGTAGCTTGCAGGCAGCTCCTCGGATTTGAGACCTCCTTGAACTGTTTAAATGGTCAGAGTCTCCCCCAACCCTGCATCTCCAGAAGTTGTTTGCTCCTTCGATCAAACTAGGGAAGAGCCTTTGAGAATCTTCCACATTTCTACTTTCCCCAAACACATCAATTTTGTTGACCTTCTGAGCCTCATGAGCCATCCCCTCCTCCCTGGAGAGAATGTCTCCATTTGGAGGAAACTGCCCTTCCATATAGTAAATCTTCATTTTACCTTGACTAGATTTAGAATCTCACAGGAGCTGGCAGCATGCCTTTGGGCATGTGTCAGTGAGGTAAAAGTGTTAAGATGAAGGAGTGAATGTGGGTGGCCTCATCCCATAAGCATGTCAACCTGCTGTCACTATAGAGGTCTTGTTAGGCAGCCATGCTGTTGAGATGTTGTGGGTGCAGCTTCCCTCTTGTATATAGAAAACACAACTGAACGGCAGGCATCCTGGTCCTCTGGTTCTTACACTTTCTGCCTCTTCTTCCTCAATGTACCCTGAACCTTAGGTATAGGGGTTTTAGTTCTATCAGCTGGGGCTGGGTACATCATGTCTCTGCTTTTAGTTAAAGTATTTCTTTTATTTTCCTATAATATAGTTTCTGATGTTTTTTGGCTTTAACTTTTATCATTGCTTTAATGATTTAACCACATACTTCTGTTGCTTTTCCATCTCCTGTCATTTACCTGAATGGATTTTTCTGTGACTATTACAATTTCTCTTCACTTAACTTGGCACTTACAATCTCTCACTATTCTTTTTACTTGTTTCCCTAAGTGTGTACACTTAGTGAATTCTTGACTTCTTAAATTCCAAGACAGCTTAGTATTTTTTTTTAAAGCTACGTCTTCCAATAGACAAGATCTTGAAACACTTCACTTACTAAACTCTTTACTGCTGAGCTATCATCTTGTTTCATTTCATTCCCTGTGAATCTGGTATATGAAAAACAACTTCCAGCATTTCCTTTAGGTTCAAATTATCAACTTATTTTTTTACCTGAAAATATTTTTGTTTTAGTCTCATCTTCCTTTTAAAGGATAATTTTGTTGGCTGTAGAAGTCTGGATGGTCAGCCATTTGGGGGAGTCTCTCAAAGACTACTCATTTTCTTCCTTCTTAGCTTTCTCTTCGAGATAGGAGGAATGCCTTTAAAAGTCAGGGATCCTCAAACCAGAACCATTAAAGAATGATGGTGCTTGTAATTAATGGATTAACAAAATCTTATCATTTATTATATAATAATCTGTAGTAGATATTTGAGTTATCTCATGCTGTGGAAATTCTTAGTTGAACATATAGATGAATATGAATAAAGTATTAAGATTCATCTCTGTAATTTATCTTCAATAATACATCATAAATACTCTCTAGATATTTTGCAAAAACATTTACTCCTATTTGATCCAATATTTTCCTGGCCTCTAATTAAATCTGAACATGCTGTTTCAAACTGAAACACTTCCCATCTCCTCCCTGAAGTTGGGAGATCACTTGGCTGTCTGAGTAGGTCAAGGTGACCATGACAACTCCAAGGAAATGAGTTCAGATGGCTCAGAATGACTGCCTTTGGGGAAAATTACAGAGTTGTGCTTAAGTTGGAGGGAAACTGAGCAGAAGCACCAAGGGTTCAATATCAGGTTCTGATGTTTGGGTATTACACTTTGCATTTGCACAATGTGTTCCATACAGCTAGGAGATCTAATTTTAAAAACACATTATTTCTATGCTTTTCTTTGTAGATGCAATTAGCATTCTTATGAGTGGAACCAGAAAATGCTAAATTCTTAAACCGCTAATGACTTCCCCAGGCTTCTGATCCTTTGCCATGCACAAGTTCTGAAATACAAAAATATCCTGATGTGCGCTCATTGGTTCCCAATCCCAGTGTTTTTCCACAACTGAAAACAGCTTCTGGAGTGAGAAGCCAGCCACTGGGGTTCACTTCTGTTACTGTGACAGATACCCTGGCCAAAAGCACATTTGGAAGATACAGGGTTTATTTGGCTCACAGTTCCAGATTATATCACTGAGGGAAGTCATACAAGTGGGATAGAAATAATGAACATTGCTACTTGCTTGCTGGCATCAAAGGAAGCTGTTTGGGCAACTCTATGAAATTCTACACAGCTGAGAATACCATGAAGATTTATGGTATTTTTTTGATATTTTATCTTCATTGCACTATATCACCAAATAAACAAGCTTTGGACACCTTAAAGCAGATAGAATCAAACTGTTCTCTTGCTCATTAATAGAATAACATTGAAAAAATTCCAGAATAGTAGTGATAGTTCTGGTTCTTTCCATGCAGACAGTCCTCCTGTTCATCCCAAACCCTACCAGAAAGACAAAACAATGTTGTTCTGACCCTACTTTCCATCTGCTCTTCTCTGCCCATTTCCTGACTTCCTGTGATTAGCTAATGAATTACACCTGTCCAGTGGTCTGAGCGAGCCCTTGTGATTCAAGCCCTTGTGATCTAGAATACCTGTCCATAGGATGCTTGAGGGAACATAATGAACTGTTTCAATAATCCTTAGCTGATGTTGTTAGGTTCTACTACCCAGGAACCTCCTCAAAAGGGAAGACCCAACTCAAAATTGGCCTGAAGCAAACCCTCATCACCATTCCGAGCCTCCATAATCTCACCTGTAAAATGGATCATTACACCCATACAACTTACACTACTGAGCTAGGGTAGAGAAAAAGTATGAATATATGTAAGAACGAGGTAGCTGGTCACACACATGGGCTTGGTGGCATGAGTCTCCCCGGTTAATTGTGATGTGGACCCAATGAACCATCTCTTTGAAGTGCCTTCCATCAGCAGATCCTCCAACCTGCTCTGTAAAGAGCACTCAATTCATCCTGAAAGTATCAGTGTCCTCCTGGTTATCAGTTTAGTGTCCTGGGTAGTACTCTTTCAATATCAGATATTCTTTCTCCTTCCGGAGATATCATTCTCACTAAATACTTGTTTGTTTTTTTTTACAGTGGTTTCCATCTGAGTTAAAAAATGCCAGTTATCTGCCTTGTGGTTACCATAGAGTCTGTAGGGTGATTACACTAAAGATAGACAACAATAATAGCTATTCATCCAGAAACTCTTGAGAACAAAAGACTCTACAAAGACTCCACATAATCTCACTTCACTGGTTTCTCGGAATTATCCACTAAGTAAGAACTTCATATGTCAATCTTAGAAATAGGGAAAACAGTTCTGAGAGGCTAAGGGATTTGACCTAAGTTTTCCAGCAATAAAAAGCCCATAATTCTAGGTTCTTTGCATGGAAACATATTCTTTGTGCCATTGGTACTTTTTTTTTTTTTAGCACTTTGAGAACTGACTATACAAAGATAGAAATCAAAATGAATAAATTAGAACTCCTTGTGTGCTCAATAGGACAACTGTCATTCAGTTATGTTTTGACCGTGAAGTATCCTGCAAAAGAGCTCGTGGACTGGCAGTCGGTCCCTAACTGCTGGTACAATTTGGAGAGCTTCTAGAAACTTTAGCAAACAAGGCCTAATGGAGGGGCTTTGCAGTAGAGGAATGTCCTCCAGGCCTCCATCTTTTGCTAGATCCTCTCTGTCTCCTTTCTTCGTTCTGTCTTCCATGAGGTAGAAACTTGGCTCTGCTAGCATTTCCACCCTGATGGATGAAGACTCTGAAGCAGGGAGATGAACAAAGTCCTTCCCTGAATTGTATTTTGTCAGAGTGACAAAAGGTCAAACAAGCAAATGGCACAAACACCTCAGGAATGGAGAGAAAAAATTTTCAATATGGGTATATATGAGAAACCTAGAACTGGATAAACTTATGTAGAGTCAGGTATTTTAACAAAGCCCCTGCACTCTGGAGGCTGTGGAAGATCTGCAGACAGCAGGTCAACTAGGAGGACCAAGACTCAAAGCCCAGTCTTCTGTAAGAGGTATTTTTATTTTGTCTCATCATAGTGTCTCGAAGTATGTGTGAATTTGCCCTTGGGAAGTAGTGATGGACACTAGCTGCTGCCTCCGTTGTTGCCACAAAATACCTGGTAAAGGTGACTTAAGAAGGGAATGGTTTCTTTTGCTTCACAGTTCAGGGGTAGAGTCCATTATGGTGGGGGAAGTCATGACGTCAGGAGTCTGAAGAAGCTGGGCACAGTGTGAATGTGGTCAGGACACAGACTAGGATGAATGCTAGTGTTCAGCTAATGTTCTCCTTTGTAGAATAGAATCCCAGCCACAGAAAGGTGTCCATCACACTAACAGTGGATCTTCCTACCTCAGTTTACCTAATCTAGAAAATCCATCACAGGCATGCACAGAAATTCAGCTCCAAAGTGATTCTAGATCTTGCCAAGTTGACAAAACATGTAAACCTTCAGTGGGAGAAAATGTCTGTCATTTCCCAAGTACATGGACTGGAGAATTGCTCCCCAGATATATCTGAATACATTAACTTGCTAACTCAAGTGTAAGTGCATTGTAATTCCGCAGAGCTCTTCACTTTAGGCATGAGCTCTGTAAGATTCAGAGGCATTAGCTTTGACTTTGGAAGGAGATCCTGTATCATTCATTCCTCAGCTGTCGCCCACAGCCGATGTGAATTTATGGAGTGTTGGTCTGAACAAAAACAGCACTACAACATAAAATGCATCATTAATACTTTAAGACCCAGTATGATTTATATTTATATAAATAACATAAAAGAAGCCAATTAAACCAAAGTCACTGGAGTGTAAATAACATAAAAACTTATTGTTCTGTAAGCTACTGAGAATAAACTAATAATGAATGTATTTATCATATGTCTAAGAACCAAGCAGGTAGGAGTGGGTTAAGCAGGGAAATGTGCTCTTCTTGAAACTGTCTAAGGTTGACCCAACATTTTCGTCTACTCCAGATCCACTTAAAATGTGACATTTTCTCTGAATGCTACCTTTTGTCCATTTGAGTAATTAATAATTTAAGTGTAACAAGGATGCCTAGATTCAAACACTTTGTAATCTAACTAGGAGGATATTTAAAATTCATTACAGTACATTAAACTTGCAGGGAACAGTTAGCTTCGTTACAAAATAAATAAATAGCCAATTTGCTTTGATCAGCAGAAATTCTGATAAAATCAGCAAAACACCAATTAAAATGTGAAAAATGTCACCTACTGTAGTTATTCTAATGGAACATGGACTCAAAGGAAAAAACTGATTCAATGTTTATTTTCATACCAGCTGTGACTTTCAAGTGTAAATCATTTTCCTTTGCTAGGGTGTTTAGCTTTTCCACAGCCCAGCCTAAGCCTATGCACAAACGGTAGAATTACAAAGGCAGCTTCCAGGCTGGGGTTGAATTCTCTTCATCCTCTATAAGTGTGTGTGTCTGTGTGTGTGTGTGTGTGTGTGTGTGTGTCTGTGTGTCTGTGTGTCTGTGTGTCTGTGTGTGTGTGTGTCTGTGTGTGTCTGTGTGTGTCTGTGTGTGTGTCTGTGTGTGTGTGTTGAGACAAGGTCTTACTAGGTATCCCTGGCTATCTTGGAACTAGCTATGTAGACCAGGCTACCCTCAAACACATAGAGATCCCCTGCCTCTGCCTCCCAAGAGCTGGGATTAAAGACAGGCCACACCTGACATATTTTGTGTATTTTGATATAGGGTCCCATGTAGACTTGTTTAGAACTCAGTGTGTAGTTGAGGATGACCTTGAACTCCTGATCTGCTTGCCTCAGCCTCCCAAGTGCTGGGATGATCTGGAGCTGGGCTTCAAACCCATGGTCTTTGTGCATTTGAGGCAAGCCTTCTACCAACTCAGCCACATCCCCAGAACACATTATCATTTTCTTATTTCAGTAGTCTTAGGTTTTTCCTTTTGGGAAGCGCTGTTACCTGACTGAAAGGGGAAGGAGTGGCCAAACACTCACAGTCCTTCCATATGACAATGGCCCTATAACGATCCTCTTAGAGGGATCACAAGGCTTTGATCCCATGTCTCATCATGTCAGTTGCTTTAGTTTACTGCTACAACAGTATATCTACCATAAGAAAACCTACGGAATCAACTGACCTGGGCCCACAGGGGCTCATAGAGATGGAATTGCCAACCAGAGTGCATGAATGGGACTTAGGCCCTCTGCACATATGTAACAGTTGTGCAGCTAGATCTTCATATGGGACTCCTAAAGCAGTAGCAGGGGCTATCTCTGACTACATTGCCTACTTTTGGATCCCTTTCCCCTAACTGGGCTGCCTTTTCTAGCCTCAAAAGAAGAAGAGGTGCCTAATCTTACTGCAACTTGATATGCCAAGGCTGGTCGATATCCATGGGAGACCTCCCCTTTTCCAAAGAGAAGGGGAGGAAAGGCGGATAGGAGTGGGGAGATTTGAGAGGATGCCACTGGGAGGAGCAGGGGAAGTGCAATTGGGATGTAAAGTAAATTAACTTTAATAATAATAATAATAATAATAATAATAATAATAATAATAAAGAATTTCAGGATAATGAGTTCAAGTTCAGTCTAAACTTTAACCCATAGAAATGCCTGGTGAATTAGCACTATAAGGATCCAGGAGTCTCTCTCTCAGCTAGATCTGTAGCAGGTGCCTGGTTCTCCTAACTCCAGAACAGGATGAATCCATTCGTGTTTCCTGGTGGTTTGGGAACCAAAAAGAGTAATTACAGAGTAAGACAAAGTCACCAGGCACCACTGCAACACCTTGTTTATTGAATTAAAAAGAAAACAAAAGGTGGAATTACTTTGAATTGCAAGATGGGTGCCCTTCCCTTGGCTGCTTTTTCTTCAGTTTAGGCAGTTTCTCCCTAACAGAAACCATGAATTCATTTCTAAAAAGCCTTGTGGAATCTCTGCCAGTTCTGGCCTCTTCAGAGATCAGTAACAGGAAAGACAAGTGCAAATGGCATGGCAGATGGGTGCTCTGCTTTTGAGTCTTCTCAAAACGCTGCACCATCATCTTTCAATCCTTAAACACATTAGGTCTTTTAAAAAAGTATTTCCAGTGAGATCCCCTTCCTGGGCCCCATGTTACCCACAGTTTGCTCATCACCCAACTAGGAACAGGCTAGACTCTCAGCAAATCTACAATTTCAAAACCCAAACAAACCACAGTTAAGTCTGAAACCCAGGCAACCCATGGTGAACTTTAAATGTCAATTGTAATGAATTTGAAACTACCAATTGCCTGGGGTGGGCTGTCACTCATTCTATATGTTGTTGAGCTATTTATTTTGTGGCTCACACCTTGCATTTGTATTTCTAATATAGTTGAGAGTTTCCTTTTCATTACAAGTCCTTTTGAAACTATTAGCTCTCCCTGTCTGCCTAGGCACACGCTACAAAACATCACCATGATTTTATGTCTATATGTGGATCATTTATTCATTCACTCATTTAGGGGCGGAGTTTAAAGTAGACCAGGTTGGCCTTGAGGTCACTCTACAGCCAAGGATGATTCTGAACTTCTGATCCTTCTGCATCCACCTCCCAAATGCTGGGATTATAAATTTGCACCACCATTTTGGCTTTTTTGCATTGCTGAGGATGCAGTCAAGGGCTTCAAGCATGCATTCTACCAACAGGACTACATCTCTGGTCCCTATATTATTACAAATATGAAAGAAGAGCATGCATAACCTTTCCTGCAGCTGGTCATCTCTTTCCACTTCCTTAGAAATCATAACTGTGATAAAATCACAAAAACCTTCATACGTACCAACACTCATCAGCATACGATCACTGATAAGGGCCCTAGAAATATCACTTCCCTTTGTTTGTAAGATGAGCAGACAGAACACCCAAGTGACAGGTTGTCATGAAGTTGAATGACTGTAAATGTGAATCATAGAGAACAATGATCAGTTCACAGGATCACTTAGCACATTCGTATCACACTTAGTCATGATCTTGTAAGTCGAAAGAACGGCATGAGGCACAATGGTAATGGGGAGGTGCTCCTCAATAGGTGCTTCTCAACAGGGTTACATATGTAGGATACAAATCTATAGGCCATAACTTGTACTACAAAGTGTGTGTGTGTGTGTGTGTGTGTGTGTGTGTGTGTGTGTGGTGTGGTGTGGTGTGGTATGCAGACATATGTGGTCTAGTGCTCATACCTGTTAAGTGTGCACAGAAGAGGACTTTGGGTGTCCCACTCTATCCTTATGCCCCACAGACAGAGTCTCTTGATAAATCTAGAGCTAGGCTGATGACCAACAAGCCCAGTGATCATCTCATTTCCACCTCCCACCATGCTGTGGTTACAGGGGCACATAGGCAGCTCAGCTTTTTACAGGGATAAGAGACTCAAATTCAGGCATTCACGCTTGGAAAGCAAGCACTATTACCCACTGAGGTTTCTCCCAACCTGGTCACTCAGCTACTATCTGAGATTCAAATGTAGCACCTTCTGTACTTCTCTGGAAACTCAGTGTTTAATGCTGTGTGCTGCTGGACTTTCCAGCTCCCATCTTTTTCAAAGTCTTCTGGAATTCACTCCATGAGGTCAGGAGTGGAATGTTAAGGTGCCGGTCTTACAGCTGCCCTTCACTTTAGAGAGAGACAGAAAGTTTGTGCCTTCACTCTGGATGCCCTTGAGATGTTGTGACCTGCAGTCAGCACCACCTGCATCGGCTGATAACTCAGGGGTTATGATGCTCTTGTTTATGGCTCCTTCACCTCCACCGACAGTTTTACTTGACTAATTCACTGTTTCAAACCAGCCTGAGGTGGGGGCCAGGGGTGGGGCAGGAAATCATTCAAACTCAATGCTACTTTGAAGTCCGGTTACTTGGCTAGAAAGCTGCAGATAAATTGATGACTGCAAATGGTCTGATTTGAATGATTCTTCTTCCACTTCAACTAAATCTATTGAGCACACTCAAATAATTTAAAAGCACTGAAAAGATACAGCATCGGGGATTAATGAAAGCAATATGCTCAGTCCGTTGCGTTTATTATTTTTAAATTATAGGGCTCCCACTTGAAGAAATGCAACGAGGTCGAAACGAAGCAATTTTGTTGTTAAATATTGTCGTTTAGAACAAAATGCCTGGGATCCTGGGAACCGAAATTTTCCAGGCCGCTGCTGTTTCCTGGTAATCCCTAGTTATTTTCAAGTGAAAGAAAAGTGAAGGAATAGGGAAACTCCCTGTGACTCCTATGGGGATTAACTTGACTTGGGGGCAAAGCTGTGTGGACGGTGGGGCCCAGGAAAACTGAGATGGACATGCAGCTCCAGAGCAATCCCTTCAGGGCTCTGTTTATCAGTATGTGAGCTTGAATTTAATACCTTGCAGATGATGTTGGATCTTGAAAACTCTAGTTGTAAAGCCAAGAAGATCCAGGCATCTGGAGTTTCCCTGGGGCTTACGTCTTGATTTTTGTTGGTGGGATGCTGAAACTCCAGTCCATTGCTGTGGCATTTTAACAAGACCAAAAGCAACTGAGGGGAAAAAAGGGTGTAGGTGAGCTTACAGGTCACAGTCCATCACTGCAAGAAGCCAGGGCAGGAACTCAAGCAGAAACTTGAAGCAGAAACCATGGAGGGACTATGCTCCTGGCCCACTGACCCATGCAGAGCTAGCTCTCACACACATCCTGTTTAGGGAATGGTGCTGCCCACAGCGGGATTCTCCCCAGCCCCCTGCCACACACCCATCAGTTAACAATCAAGATAATCCCCACCAGGAGACATGCCCAGAGGCCAATCTGATCTAGGCAATTCCTCTCTTAGGTAACTCTGAAACAGTGGTTCTCAACTTTCCTAATGCTGGGACCACCTAATACAGTTCCTCATGTTGTAGTGACTCTCAACTATAAAATTATTTTTGTCACGATTCCATAACTGTAATTTTTCTACTGTTATGAATCCTAGTGTAAATACCTTATATGCAGGGTATCTGATATGGGACCCAAGTGAAAGAGTTGTTTGACATCCCCCCCAAAGGAGTCACTACCAACAGGTTGAAAAACACTGTTCTGGGCTCTGTTTAGTAGAAGGTCGGAAATTACTAGAATACGAAGGTTTAAAAAGTTAAAATAGTTTATGCTAGACTTTGACAAAGCCCTGGAAGAAAAATGGGCTTTGAAGCTGTATGAATTTAAGCCTTACCACTCATCCTGATGCTGGGGTGTGCTTCTTTACAAATGAGTGAACAAGAGAGGGAGGGGTACAAATACAGAGCATGCATGCAAATGACACCTAGTTCCTGAGGAGCAGAGAGCACAACTGTACCTTTTTTGGGGGGATGAGGGGTTCTAGACTGGTTTTCTCTGTGTAACAGCCCTGGCTGTCCTGGAACTTACAGAGATCTGCCTACTGCTGCTTCCTAAGTGCTGGGATTAAAGGTATAAGCCATAACCAACTGTAACTATTTTTTTGTTCTTTATTTCATTATTATTTTCTGCTCTATGTTTTTTTAAAGAAATAAAATTAACAAATTTAGAGTTGCCAGATAAAGTAAAGGATTCTTACTTACATTTCTGGTAAAATAAATAAGCGCTTTAGGCCTGGGGCAGTGGCTCAATTGGTAAAGTGCTTGCCATGCAAGCATGAGGTCCTGAGTTCAATCCCCCACATCCACAGGAGGCAGGGAAAAAGCTGTGCACAATTGGGAGTGCCTGTAATCCTCAGGCGGGAAAACAGAGAGAAGAGGATCCATGGGGCTCACTATCCATGCAGACTAGACAGGTGAGAGACCCTATTCCACAAAAACAAGGCAGGAGCCAACTCACTGGGTCAAGCTTACAGTCAAGCCTGACAACCCGAGTTCAATCCCTGAGACCCACATTCTGGGCATGGAGGGCAGACTCCCTAACGATGTCCTTTGGCCTCCATATATGTGCCATGTTATCTAATAAAAAAATAATAATAAAAGGTGGATGTCACATGAGGAAGACTCCAAAGGTTGACCTCTGGTCTCCAAATACACACACACACACAAACACACACACACACACACACACACACACACACACACACACACGTCTACACAAACAAACATACACATTCATATACATATAAATACACTCACATACAGACATCAGAAACAGGTGATTTTTTTGTCTCTTATATTTTGCTGATAAATAATGAGTAATTTCTAAGCATAAAGATATTCTGCACATATGGGTCATACATATACTAATAAATAGTCTTTGTTGCTTATTTGAAATTCAGTGTTAACTGAGCATCAGCCACAAACAAATGTTCTCCTTATGACGGATAGCTTTGACTGTCATCTGGCCACCATCTAGATTCACCTGGGAAGAGAGTTTTGGAGGAGGTTTATCTAGATCAGGTTGGCCCATGGGCTTGTCTGTGTGGGATTGTGTTGGTTGCCTTAATCGGTATGGGGAGCCCCAGCCTGAAGGTGGGCAGCACCATTTCCTGGTTTAGGGTCCTAGATTGTATGAGAGTAGAGAAGCCAGCTGAGCACTAAGCATGCATGTATTCATTTGCTCTGCTCTTGACTGTGGGTGTGATGTGAACCATGGTCTCAGGCTCCTGCAGCTGTGACTTCCCCCACAATGATGTGCTGTAAACATTGGAATTGAGAGCTAAAATAAATCCTTTCATCCCCTAAATTGTGTGTTGTTAAGGCATTTAATCTCATCAACAGAGTTAGAACTAAGGTCTGCTCTAAAAGTGATGACTAACAAGGATGCTCTATGTGAGTGGGATGGGAAGAGAAAGGGGTAATGGTGGAGGGTGAGAGTTATTCTTAGTTCTTGGGGAAGGAAGCTGATGCCGAGGCTTCACCTCTGTCAGGGGCCTCACTGAAGGTACACAGTAGGCCACACAGACACCTCAGGGAAGACGTGGCGAGAGCAAATCATCATTGCCCAGATGGACCCAGAAACCTGATTGTGGTTTTGACAAGCTAGTTACCTGGAAAAGTCTGTCCAGCTCATGCAGTGATGCCTGGCTCTCGTGGTCAGATCCATCTCAATCCTGCGGGTAAAGCTAAGGTGACATCCTGCAGTACCTGAGTGTGACACTAAGCCCAGCCCAGCCCAGCTCCCTTCCTCCAACTCTGCTGCTTCATAGTCTCTTGGGTCTCTCCTTCACACTTCCTGCTCTGTCCTGTAGTAAACAGCCACCACAAAATTCCCTCCAAGTGGCTGCACAGGAACCGATCGTAGGCCCAGATCTGTATTTCCTGTCACCAGGCAGTGCCTGTAACTTGGGAAGATGACCTTGAAGAGAAGCAGCAATTGTTGAAAATGTGTTAAAAATGCAGCTTCACTGATTTTCTAAATCTTCTAAATTTCCTTCCCCTAGACCTCCTGAAAGTGATTTCAAGAATATAGCAGAACTATTTTGAATTATTTGTTCATAGGCTAGCACAATATTAGAGCAGTACCTGGTAACTGTATCTCACTTTTACGTAAGGTAACATTCTTTTAATTTAGATCTCTCTCTCCCTGCCTCCTTCCCTCTCTCCATCCTTTCCTCTGACAGACTCTAACAACCCCCAGGCTGGCTTTGAACTCATTACATAGCTAAGGATGACTAAGGATGAGTTGTCCTGACCCCTTTGCCTCCACCTCCTGAACTTTGGAGCCACAGCTGCACACCATCACACCTGCTTTTATAGGGTGCTCAGGACGAAACCCAGGGGGCTTCATGAATGTCAGGCAAGCACTCTACCAACTGAGCCTCAGCCCCAAGCCATATTTACATTATTTCCTTTGGTATAAAATATAAATATTAACTGTGATATTATTGTATTAGGATCTATATAGTCAATGCTCTAAAGGTATCTGCATTTTCTAAAAGTTATCATTTATTCCAGATAACATTTTATCATTGTGGAGGTAAATATAACATATCTGAGGACACTTCCTGCTTCCGTCTCTACCAGAAGTATCTGTGGTGTTCCTAAGATCCTGAGGTATAACAACTTCTCTGTCCCAGAATTTCTGAAAGTTTTTAGTAAAAAGTAAGAGTTAGAAACAAAGGTTCCTGGAACTTGCTGCCCAGGACTTTAGGGTTCCATGGTGATGTCTTTTAAGAAAGTTCCTGAACCATTTTCCAAACTACTAGACATGCAAGAGTCTGACAGCTAGAAGGTCCCCACACTGGTCTACTGAGTGTTGAGATCTGAAAGGATGTCCTCAGTGTTGGTCATTAGCTAAGAGCTATGTGTGCTTGGATCACAAGTGTCCCCTAAAGGCTTGAGTGCTAAAAGCAGACTGCCAGTAAGACACTACCAGAAAGGATGGGAACTCTAAGTGCTGAGGTTTGGTGCAGGTCTTCAAGGCTTTGAGAACTTTCCTTTGAAGGGGACTAGAGGAGCCCGATCCTCCTGACTTTGCTTCCTGACCATGGGCACCTTTGTGAGCTGCTCCATGCTGTATGCCTCACCCCAGATCCTGTCAGTCATGGGCTAGACCTGAATCCATGAGCCACAATAAACCTGTTCTCTCTGTAAGTTAATTACCTTAGGTAATGTGAAAGAAGGTAATCAACACATGTCATCCTTCAGGCAGGTAGGCCTGCTTTTCCTCTCACTAAGATCTGCAATTTCACGTCCATTCCATCGGATCTTTGGCTCTGGTTTCTATCATCCCTGGAGAAGTAAAACTTGCAGTACAGACGTCTTCGTTCAAAACAACAGTGAAACCTGTAGGTCTAACCTAGCAGGCTGGAGACTCACCTTAGCGAAAATACCTTTATACTCTCAACTGCTCTCTAGAACCACTGCATTAAATAACCAACAATTTCTGATTGTAATTATCTACGTTAAGTTTTTGATGGGAAAAGTCCCACCAAACGCTACACTATGATATTGAGAAGAAATTCCAACTTCTCAGAAGTTGTTTCTGTCTTGGGTAAAAGCAACAGCAACAATAAAAAGAGCATCAGCAATGATCCCCTTATCCCCCCCAAAAACTAACTCAGAATTTTAAAAGGGCAATTTCCTAAGAACAAGCACCACGAAAGAAAAACTCTTTATCAGTAAAGAAAAACCAGCTTCCTCTCTGCACATTTAGTTATCCTTCCCTTTCTTAATAGTCCTACATTCAAAAGAGGCCAAAGGACTCTGACCTTGCCAGGCTAACAGAGCAGGAAAAGGCGATCATGTGTATAAGGTTGTCACCCATCCCACAAATTATGATAAAATATACCTCAGCACCGGAGAAAAGACTTGCATTTCTCCGGGTGACATCCACAGTGGTACGTTTAAGGATTTGAATAGAATAGCAATTTATTTCACACTAACGTGTTTTATAGCTATCATCAAGCATGATGTCTTCAGAGACTGAAGGCTGATGTGTTTATGAACTCGGGCTCCTGGATGCATAGTCTCTGTGGCTCAGAGCTGATCTTTCCATCTTTTGAAATTTTCCCCCCCTCAGCCCCTGCCTTTGCTCCATTTTTTTTTTTAAGTAAAAGGAAAATTGGGTGTGTGTGTGTGTAATAAAATGAATCCACATCAGACAAAGGGCATCCGAACAGCTCTCCAGCCCCGCATAGTTTCAGAATGAATGATTATCTGGCTAATTAGTGAAATAAATAATAATAATTGCCTGTCCCTCCTCATTAGAGCCCTTAATAGCAAATGGAACCCCAGTGCAGAGCTCCAGAGAGCTGGTTTAAAACATAGGACTCAATTCTGAGTTGAGAAAAAGAGACACAACTCTCTATTGCAGAAATCCACGTGGGAACGCCAAACTTAGGGGAGCAAGAACTATCAGGGACCTTCCAGCTCTGCAAGGCAGGAGGCTTGGGTTACAGAGGGAGTGGTGCTGTGCTCTTTCCCACTTAAGAACTTCACTATGTTCTGAACATCCAGGAAGTGCCAGAAGATTCTGGCAGAAGATGGGCAGACTCTCGATGTAACCTACAAAGTCCATGGTCTGAGAGTCTGGTTTAGCCACTGCAGCATTTCCTTCCCTCGAGCGTCTAAAGTCGACATACACATCTAAATTCTCTGGGACCACCCCAAGTACCTGCTACCAAAGACCTTCTGCTGTGCCTAAGAACATGTTAGGCGGAGCGACTCCATGCATCGAGCGTGCCTCTGCTCAGTGGAGAAGATGCAAAAACCACATCATCATCACCACCACCTCCCCCACACATATACCCATAATCAAAATTAAAAACTTTAAAATATCAGGACAACTAGGGCTACACAGAGAACCTCTGCTTAAAAAAACCATCAGGACAGTTGCTAGTGTTCCTTGGTACTAATGTACACCCAGACGTTTCTTTTCAGAACAAAGTTTTCAAAGTTGGAGTTTCAACTAAGGATGCAGGGTGCACAGGGAGGTGGTAGCCATACACAGGCACAGCAAGGACGACAGAGGTGACTCTAAAAGAAGAAATTCAGAGTGGGTGAAAGGCTGGCCTGCAGCCTGCATCTTCTAAGAAAAGAAACGGATGGTGTTGGTAGATCCGGTGGCGTCCTGTCTCCCCTGCCACCGAAGTCATGAATGAAGATTTATGAGAGGCTCCATCCATTCACAGTCCCATGTGGGCTTCAGGGTACCTTCATTTTCTCTTGTCATGCACACGAGAAAGATGGGAAAGGGAAGATATTTTTCTACCTTGGTTTGCCTTGACGTGGTCCCTTGGGAGGGAAAGCAAGACAGTTCGCTAGGAAGACCGGACAGCGGCCTAAAGCTTTAGTGTAGGCTGGGCTAAGATGTGAGTGACAGAGCGTGCTGATGACCTTTTTCTTTTCTGTACTTGTAGAGTCTGTGAAGTCCAAGATCCACGTGCTGGAAGGATCTGGTGTCTGGTGAGGGCTGTCCTCTGCTCTATGGAGGGTGCCTTGTCTCTTGTTGCTGTGTTCTCACACTGTGAAAGAATAAACAGATCTTATCAACTCTGAGTGTGTACACTTGTGTGTATATGTGAGTGCAAGTGTGTGTGCAAGTGTATGCGTGTATGTGTATGTGCATGTGAGTGTGTGTGCACACGTGTTTATGTGTGTGTATGCAGGAGTGTGTGTATGTGTGTGTACTCGCAAGTGTGTGCATGTGTATGCGAGTGTGTATGCATATGTTTGTGTATGCATGAGCTTGTGCATGCGCCACAGCTTACAGGACAATTTTCAGGAGTTGATTCTTGCTTGAAGCAACCTCTCTTGTTTCTTACAACCACGCCACAGACTCAGAGCAAGCAGCTGTTCCCCTGTCTCCACACCCCATCTTGCTATTGGAGTGTTGAAATTACAAATGCAGACCACTGCCTCTGGTTTTTTGAGGGGGCTGGAAGCACGAAACTCAGTTTCTCCTACCCCTGCTGGAAGGTTTTATTCTTGGTATTTTCTCTGGTCTCTGCCTCTGAGATCCACCTCACTCTGAGTGGAACTGCTGCCTTTACTGACTTGACCTTTGACCTTAGCCAGACCTCCAACTTCTCATCTGCACTGACGCTGGCTTGGAGTCCCTCTCACCTGCAGCAGTTTCTTTGGGGGTTTGCCCCAGCTCTGGGCCAACCCAGCCATGGATCAAGGTTAAGTTTTCTGCAGCTTGAGCATGCTGTTTTAAAGCATTGTCTCTCTCCTCCCCAACCAGTATTAGAGATTTAGCCATGGTGACTTTATGAACCAAAATGCAAACAAGTTTGAGGAAAGACCTTCTGACCTCAAGGGAGTGAACAGGATTTCCTACATTCTGAGGACATGTTAATTACAGATTCAGTAACATCTATTTAGAGAGAAAGTAAGATACTATATTGAGTATATTAAGCCTGATTTTTATGAATATTAAAGACATCTAAGGATCAGGGCTGCAGCTCAGTTGGCAAAATGCCTGTCTAGCATGCTCTCAGCCATGAGTTAGATTCCCAGAACACATAAATCAGACAAGGAAATGCATGTCTCCATTCTCAGTACTCAGGATCAAAAGTTTAAGGTAAATTCTGAGCTACACAGTAAATATGAGGCCAGCTTGGGGTACATTACATCACATCTATAATTAATTAACTTATTGATTAATTTAAAACACTGAAATAGGGACTGGAGAGATAGTCAGTTGTTAAGCGATTGGTTACTCTTCCAGAGGACCCATGTTTGATTCCCAGCACCCATGTGATGACTTCCAACCATCTGTAACTCTAGCTCCAGGGGATGTGACACCCTCTCCTGGCCTCCTCATGTACCAGGCACACAAGCAGTGCATAGATAAATATATCATGCAGGCAAAGAACCCATAAAATAAAAACAAAAAATGTTTCTTAAAAGATTTTTTAAAAAATTGAATTGTTTTATTTTGTTGTATAAGACAAGGTTTGCTATGTAACCTAGGTTGACTTTATAGTCCTCCTACCTAGGTATCCAAAGTGTTGGTATTGCAGGCCTACGCTTCCATGTCTAGCTAGAAATGTTTGTCCTAATGTGCATTTTTAAATTAAGAAAATATAGCAGTGTCCCTCACCTACCTTTCCTGATGTCAAGTAAGGTTGTCATCCCTCCCCTTTGGTGTAGCCTGTCCACTATATTATATTAAATAGCCGTGACCTTAAGAGATGAACAGCTTCAAATATTACATATTTAACACAAGCGTGATTTGAGATTTGAATTAGCCTCACTTACCCCAATGTTTTTCACCAGCACACATACTCCTTGGCCATGACAAGTCTGCCTGGGGTACCTTTTCCATGAGGTATTGTAGTGCCAAGGAAGTGTTAATGAACACCCAAAGACCAGACAGGAGCCGATCCGATGCAATTGCACCAGGGCCTTTATTCAAGCTAGCTCAGGCTCAGCCCACCGCTGACATGTAGGACAGGTTTGATGGAGAGGAGCCTTGAACATACATAGGGAAAGGTTTTATAGAAAGCAGCAAGTGGTGGGGGGAGTGTTTCTAGCCAGCAAGCATCTAATTGGAGAGCTACTCTGGCCTTTAGCATAATTGGCTGTTCCTGGGAGTCAAACCATAAACTTAACTTCTGCTTCCCTCTGCATTGGTGGCTGATAGGCAGGGGGTGGGCTTATGGGAGATTAATCAGGAAAAGCTGGATTTTTGGGGGAGATTAACCTGGAGATGCAGGTCTTGTTGGAGTTAGTCTAGAAACTGGAGCTAGGCTTGGGTTTTGTTGGGGTAACTTGGAAATTGATGCTAGATACCGGCCTGTTTTTACCTGAGTTCAAACTTGGGTCAAGTTCTCTAAGATGGAGTTTGAACCCAAAAATTTGGTCTCTCAGCATCCTGTCCATGGACCTCTAGACTTAAATCATAACTACAGGTGATTATTCTAGCCATGGTTATAATCAAAACATGAGCTTTAGACACAAGACTGGAGGTTGATGGTAGGAATTGAATCTAGCGGCAAGACAGCCTCACTTGGTATATAGCTCCCCCCTGGTATGTGATCAGTTCCTTACAGAAAATCACAAAACATGAATACAGTACCTAATTAAATATTTCAGAGAATCTAATTAGAAGCCTCCAATGTTTGTCCTGATTACCATGTCGCTGCACTTACAGACTCTCAGAAATCTGAAGGCAATAAGTTCTCGGACTTTCACTATGGTTATTTTCTTCTCCCTGTGTGGACTTGCCCAGGAAATGAGACTTAATGAGTCTCAGTCCTCTCTGGGAATCACAGGAGAGCTCATTAGCCTTTCCTCAGGTTCCTACTCACTGTCTGCCCATGATATGACTAGGATCTCTTTTGAGTTAAATATATTACCAAAAGGGAGAACCCCAACCAGCTCTGTGTGCAAATGCTGCGGACCGAGGACTGTATAAACATGTTTATCTATGTTAGGAGGAGTCTGAGATGAAAAGTGAGAGAACAAGGAAACAGCCTTCCCTATCGATGGCATTGTTATGCAGGTGACACAGAAATGGGGTTAACATTTGCACATTCACAGTCCTTCCAAATCCCCCCAGATACCCACACTAAGGCAAGAGGGGAAGGAGAGAAGGAAAGAGAGTCATGATTCTTAGGGTTCTCCAGGTTGGAGAATTCCCAAACATGTATCCACAGGTTTCACCAAGGCCTCCCGATCTCGGGGAAGGAGAGACTCTACACTCTCAGATAGAAGCTGAATCCCTAGTTCTTCCACAGGCCATCTTAGAAGTCAGGTAGACTCACCTGGCAATGACATCACCCAGAGAGGAAAAATGGCAGTAGTGGCCTTCAGTAGAAATTATCATGTGACTTTCTGGACTTTCTTCCCTACAAATATGGAAGAGTCAGTGTCACTCCAATATGGATGAGTTACAGCCAGGGACCAATGCCAGCTCCTGAGGAACACTTTCTGAGCTGTACCTGAGCTCTGAGACCTATTTGGACTGCACTAAATTCCAAAATAATCTTAATTTAAACAAATATTGTTTCACATACACACACAGAATTTTGGATACAATCTTACATAGTTCTCAAATACTCTGATCTTATTATAGACTTTCTTTGGAGTCCCTAACTCTAAAACCAATGCTCATATTTGGTGTCAGGAGATATAGCAGAGCACATCACTCACTGAAGGCTTAAGTGGCTGATGTACTTCCATCTCATTCAATGCCTTGGACAACAAGTCATCTGTTGTTATTTCCCATAATAAAGATAGGGAACACACTGTCCCAATAGTGAAGGGTGGTTGAGCTAGAACTCCAAACGCAGTGTGGCTCTGGAATTCGTGCTCTGACCCAGGATATTGTTCTGTCTACTTGAATATGACATATTATAAACCAATTCCCAGAAAAAGGGTCACACCTGTGTAAAGATTCTACAAGCCTGATTGAGTATGTTTTCTGTGGTTTACAGAATTGGAAGATAGCACACCTGGAGCTGGGTTATCTACACCTTCATTTAGCCCCATTATTTACCATTCACTGCCCACCTCTGAGTGAGACCCAGCATCTATTCTCATGCCCACTTGGTAATATTCTTTTTTGGAATGGAAGCAGAGACCTCTCAGCTTCCACCAGTGCCAAGGCTGAGAATGGTAACAGCTAGCAGATGAGCCCTATAGCAGAGGCTTCTCACTTGGCCTCCCTCCCTCCCTCCCTGATGTTTCCACCAATATAGTTTTAAAGTACCTTGAGGGCCAGTGTGACAGCTTAACAGATGAAGGTGCCAGCCACCAAGCTTGGCAACTTGAGTTCAATGTTCAGTACTCACTTGTACCCCCAAAATAAATAAATAAATAAATAAATAGATGTAATACAACTTTAAAAACTTTGGTTGATAGTTTTCTCATATATTACTTTACAGACTTCATGAACTATTACCACACTGGGACATGGTATTAGGCATAGCCTAGATCTGTGTTCCTTTACTATGGCTACTCATATTTGACTCCAGAATAAACTATGTTTTACTCCCTTTGAGGTGAGAGTGGTCTCTTTGTTCAGCAACATTTTTACTTTAAAGCATGTTCAGTCCTGGTTTTTTGTTTAATACTGTAACTAGTTCCCAGGACTTAAGAAAAGGTGTCTAGTTCTTTGGTGAGTGTCAAGGGCATTTCTAACATGTAAGTCAAGAGACTTACTCTCTGAGCTGTTCAGACAATGAAATCACAGTTGATAAAATTAAAAATTAAAAGCCACAATTCTGACACAAGCCTCTTCCCTCCATTGGCCACCGTTTGGAACTCCCTGGGAGCATCTCTGATCCTTTCTTCACAATCGTCCTCTGCCTTGAGGGCTGAGTCAGCATGGACACGTTCTGAAGCCACGTGTCATTTCCTGCAGTCACTTGGCCTCCCGTGGTTCACAGAGCAGAGTTTTGCTTCTACAAAGCAAAAGGCATGGGGGGACGAGTGGGAAGGAAAGGTGAGCACCCATCTGCAGAGAATAAAAGTGCAGTGTGCATGTGACCATGCCAGGCGTTGGACGCAAGGCCTTATCCTCCCACAGAGCTCTAAATCTGACTAACATGTAAAATCTTGTAAACGTTTGAGCCTCCTTCTCTGAAGTCTACCTCAGTCTCCAGTGTTCAGCCAGCTTACTAATTTATAGTGGATATCTCCCTCCTTACAGTCCCTGTCATCCTTCACAACCTTTCTTGGGTATTAGTCCTAGCTAACTGTCCCAGAGAAACGAGGCAAGCCAGACCACTTCTAAAATGGCACCAAACACAGAGGGAACTACTCAACCTTTTCTGAGTCACAGCCAACCTTGTAAGAAATAACAAAGAAAGGCGTTTCCCCTGCCCCAGGTGCTAGAAATGAAGAGGTGCATATGGCCACCGTCTTGTCTGATGAACAAGGTGGGAAGATAAAGATTCTAATGGCAGAGGCTAGGCCAAAGAAGATGAAGCAGGGCCTGCAAGGGGAAGTTGCCACTAATAGGAAGCCAAGATTCTAGAAGATACATGGAAGGGAAGTGTGGTGGTTTGAATGAGAATGGCCCCCATAAACTCATAGATTTGAATCCTTGGTTCTTGAGGAGTGGCACTATCTGAAAGGATTAAGGGGTGTGGCCTTGTCAGAGATAGTGTGTCACTGGGTGGGCTTTAAGTTTTTTTTTTTTTTGAAGATTTTATTTTATTTTATTTATTTATTTTTTTGATATTTTATTTACATTTCCGATGATTCCCCTTTTCTTTAGAAACCCCGTGTCCCC